>OZ010588.1:36161012-36178512 GCA_963932145.1 Acanthosepion lycidas
TCCCAAACTACCAGTGGCTGCATGAAAAAACATTCTTGCTCAAAATAAATAAATAAATAAATAAAATAAAATGAATAAATAAAATAAAAATAAAAAATTATTGGAAGAAATGATCATATATTCAGGTAAAAGGACAATGTATAAATGTATAAAATTCCCTCCGTTCGTCACACCATTTAAATAGCCATACATTGATCAATCAAAACCAGATTTTTGGGAGAAGGGTAAACAAATAAGGGTGTACAAATTACTGTTGATTTTGCTAGTGTCCATAGCTTAGTATGAGGTTGGTGCAAAAATAATTTCGTTTTCTAACATATGTTACTATGTGAGAAAACGAAATTATTTTTGCACCAACCTAATACAATAAATTTTCATTAATTTTTTTGGAAAAATTAAAAGTTTTATTTTAATGAACGGAATGTAAATTTGTAAATCTCCTCAAAAATGTTAGCAATAACTTCAGAAATACTAAATTCTGTGAGGATTTCCACACGTGTCAAATTTTTGCCAAATTCTAGCTTTTAAAATTTCAGAAATTCAGTTTAGATTTGGAATGTCGTATATATACTTATTACCGAACAGTTTGTAATGTAAAATAGCAAGACAAACTTTTACGGGCTTTATTTTCATTTTGAATCAATCAATTGTTCGAAGAGATATGCAACAATGATGAATATTACAGTGCAATTATATTTGAATTTATCTGGCATAGTAATATCCGTTACATAATCGGGAAGACAGTTTTCATGATGGACACACTCTCAAGGATATGTGCGATGAGTTTAATCGCGCCTGGGACTAATTTTTGATTTCCGATCTATGTTATAAACTTAGCGGTCGTATAATGTACAAATGACCTGAACCTTGCTTTTACAAAGTAAACGAAATACAACGAAAGAGAATATGAAAAAAAAAGCATTGAATTGAATAATCATCCATTTTGTTAGATTCAAAAAGAGATTGTTTACATTACTTATAGTCGGACAAATGTTCTTATCTTTGTTGTTATCATGGCATGGTTCCATCAGTTCTAAACAGCTTGGAGGATTAAAGGGCTAATTAGTTAATTTGATAGCATAGTCATTGTGTGTTCAATACATGAACCGAATAATCCGGATATACTAAGATTCAATAAAAAACATGACTATTAATGATATAAATGGCAGTTAACCAAGACGAGATATCCCTAGAGACATATAAATGAATAAGATCAATCTATCCTGTAGATTACGTTAATGGCTTAGTTTCACATACACTGAATGTTATCAAAATCGACAGCACGGAGAGCACAACGTCTGAAACACTTTGATAATAACAACAAAGATGAGGACAATACTCTGACTGTAAATAAAGATAACTTAGAAATTCAGACAAAAATTATGAAAAACGATAATATCGCTCACTATCGATTGTGCATTTCAATCACATTTCTAAACGATGAAAAGAATATACTACTCCTTTTTTCCTTTTTCACGTAACCCTGGCTATTTGAAAAATTATATTGTGGCGGGGGGATTAAATATCGTCACGAAAGAGCGGAAGATCTTACAGCCTGTGTCCAAAATTCATTATTGGTTTATAAAAATCCAGTATCAATTATAGCATTGTAAACTTTTATTACTTTAAACGTTCTTTTTAGCGGATACTCGTAATTGAATAGACCCTCCGTTTTTATTTAAACAATGTTTATTTCGTTTACCAGCCTGTACACTAATAACAATATCTCAGATTAAAAAGTAAAATCCTTTGATCCTTTCGAATTTCTTAGGTTCCTATCTATACCACATTAATCTACACCGACCCTAAAATAACTATTCATGTCCAAACAGGTGAGAGAAAGGTATATCTTTCATCACATTTTTTTCTCTCCTGCGCAGAAGTAAATATAATAAATATATAATTATTTTTCCTTATTCAATCAGATTTGTTTTTCCATCTCTAATCAGATTCGTCTTTTTTTTTGGTACGTGAATCACTGTATTAAGCGTATATTTTGCTTTCAAATTTATTAGATATTTTCACATGGGCGGGTCACGTGTCCAGAATGAGTTCAACTCGGCGCCCATGTATGGTCCTGTTTGGAGAACCCATTAGCGGCAAGAGGCTACGCGGAAGACCAAAACGACGCTTCAAGGATCAGTTGAAAAGATTCCTGACATAGGCCAATATCGACCATGAAATGTGGGCCACCTTTGCAGCAAATCAGCCTTTCTGGCGTAGGACCAAGACTTTCAAGTCCAATCGTCAATATGAAGAGGAAATGCGACGTGCTGTTAGGAGAAACCCGACTCGTCCGGCCGAGTCCATCAAGCACACTCCTGTGACTCCTAGTCACGACTCTGCAGGAGTAGGCTCTGTCTTCACAGCCACCTCCGTCACGCCGCCAGAGGGGAGATAGGGAATAAGGAAGAGAGATGATGACGATCCCGATGCATGGATACGAGCTGGTGGAGACGCCGACCTTTTCCGTTTCCCATTTTTCCATTCACATTTCGGTAGCAGAGAACATTCTGTTAAACTTTTGCTTCACACAATTTTGTTTGAAGTTTTCATTACTGTAATTATATTATTCTTTAGAGAAATGTCTTCTATTATAGGAGGAATAACACCGAATATGTATCCTTTTGTTTGCAATAGTATTAATAAATCTACAAAGCAGTTTCCAGCTACAAGATTCTATTTTCCCACATAGTCACTAATACAGACTATGCATAAGAAAAGTTCTTTATTTCTACAGGAAAGCCTGCAAAGAGTCTTTTGATATCGATCTCACCATATGTAAAACCTATTACTCACCACCTAACTGTGCTCATATAGACTATTTGGTCAACTTTAATATTCAGCAAGTTTCAATGAATATTAATGGCTACTGTTTTCTTCCGCATAGAAAAATTCCGATTGGTAAGCACTTCCTTATCAGATGCCATTTTAACAGAGTCCTACGTGTAACAAGGTATATAATTTATGGGTTATTAGCCGTAAGTTCAATCGCTATCAAAAGTATTCACCATTGAGTTTGCGGGTTAATATCATGAAATAGGATGCATTACCCTCGAAGCAACCATCATAGCTATAGTGACATTGGAGTTTAAAATTTGGTAGTAGCCATCGTGATTTACTCTCATATATGTGATTAATTTGTGTCTAGTTTAATCTACTAAAGGAATGTTTTATTACGGCAGGCTTTGTGTTTACTCCTTTATTTGTGTAAATGTTGTACTTCTTTCCCAGGAGTATTTAGTCGTTATCTCTTCATGTTCTTGCAGTTTAGGAGAAAGCTGGGCCACTTTTCCCTGAAGTTCTGAAATTAACTCTTAACTGTTTAACGATATTTTTTCAAGCAGTATCTTCATTCATGGCGATGCGATAAGATTGAATATGGCATATAGGAGAGAAAATGGAGCGCGCAGTTTTCTCTAGTTTAACTTCAAATGAATAGACGGGTGGCACGCTTAAAGAAATATAAAAAAAAAGACAGTATGATTTTGCAAGAAGATAAACTAGGTATATAGTTTGATGCTCAGTAGGAAAGCATAAATTATCTGAAGCCCCAAAGAATAATCATCATTACGTTATTTATATATGAAGTAAAAAAAAAAAAAGTAATTGATGCTTCATCTTTAGCTGTTAGATGTGCTTAGAATAGCCCATAGTTAGCGGCTCAGCATGAGAAATCTGAGAGCTGTGTTCGAATTCAAGTCGAGTTCATTACATTCACTTACGCGGAAATATACTTGGGAAATGTATGAATCCATTTCTATAGGTTTAATAGCAGCGTAGACTGAAATTTCTAGCCATTTTGACAATCACTCTAGAAGAAGGAAAACTCTGTATTCGAAAACGTATTTGTTCCTGGGATTCACTTTGGAAAGACATACCTGTCAGAAGTTTAGAACAGGTTAAAGGCAGTATCTGAACTGTAATTCAAACTTCGTAAACGTACATATAGCGCTGTGTGTCTCCTTATATATGCGCAACCAAAACCCCCATGATGACACATGGGGGCATCCTGATGGACAACCAACATAATTATTCTTTTCTTTGTCAAACGGACCATTAAGAATCTATTATATGCCCTGTAGGTCAATTGCTGGATCTGGGAAAATTTTCGATGAAGGAGGTTTCTTGAAAATATAAAACAACTTACAAAGATTACTGAAAAAAGCAACTACCTAACAAAAGTTGAATAATTTGTCAATACGTTGGGATAAAAAATAAAGATGATACGAATCCTACTTAGAATAATTTATTCTTTAGATGACCCCATTCTTCTACAGATATCCACCAGTTCAAACATCTTTAAATCATACCATCAATTCAAAGACTGAGAACACATCGAACCAAATTCTGCGAATTCAAAAGTAATATAAACGGTAAAACTACTCCGTATAATTTATACAGTAGCGGCGCCACGTTGTTTTTTCAGACAATTTCCTCTTGTCGCAAATCTCGTCTCTCTCTCTCTCTCTCTCTCTCCCTCTCTCTCTCTCAGACTAGAATACTGGTTAAACTTTCTTTATCAAACCAGACATGTTTATATTTTATTTAGCTCTTTTGCAATTCAGACATGTGGATAAAGTTACAATTATTGTCTTGGAATTGGAGTCCTTCGTTCAAATTCTGATCGAATCTATTTTGTTGTATTCTAAATATTGACCTTTGAAAAAGAAACGAATCCATGTTCCTCTATATATGGATTAAATAGCAGACACTTTTGCTTTGCGGGATCAAAAGTGTTAAAGTTAAAATAAAGTGAATTTTAATGTGGAGATGTCAGGTTAGAAACTTCCTGTCACACTGCGTACCATTTATCTGTTATCAGTTATTTCGAAAGGTGCCTTTGGTTCTACACAATTATTTAGCATTCTAAACAAATGATTTATGTCTGGAATTTTGCGGATTAGTATTAAAGTGAACTGTTAGTCCGTCATAAGTTGAAATTTAAAAAAAAAAAAACTGACAAAACTAGCGATGAATAAAAAAAAACTACATAGAGTAGAATGGGCTCTTTAGCTTTGTTGGGGCAAGCAGTCTAGGAGAAGAGCTGCTGTAAATTCAAACCAGCCTGAAGATGGAAGGGCTTTGACTCCTTCACACTGCATTGAAGGCAATACTTTATTGATTTACAGGATCCGGGATCGTGTGACAATTCGAAACTAGAAGTTTATCTTGCATTTAAAAGAAACAAGATTGACTTTATATGTCGTACTCTTTAAAGTATGCGCTGATTAGCATATAAGATGAAAGAAAAATTGTACTCTATAGATATCGCATTGAACTCAGAAGAAACACTTCATTCCAACCTCTCAAAATCCTAAGTGAATTTTTAGACTCCGTTTTTTATTAACTTTCGACTAAGTGCAAACCATGCACAAGATAATAAAATAAATACGTATTTCTACTCTGACTAAAGGCTAATCGTACTAATATGCGTCATATAATTTGAGTTACTCAGGTCGAATTCAAAGGCTTAGAAAGTTTTCGACGGATTTCAAAAGATACCTCTATCTTTAAACACAAAGATTAATTGTTTTGATCGAACCTAACAAATAAACGTTCGTATTAAAGACACATTTTCGAAAGTACCTTTATATTTTCAATAATTTCACCCCAAGCAAAGCGGGAATACCATCAGTATGCAGGGAGTGAACGAGAAAGATAAGACTACGAATAAGGATATGAAAGGACAAATGATGCCGGGGATTCAGGAAGAGGAATGAGGGCGATTGATATTGCATTTAAAATTTTGTAGATTGTCGTTACCAGGGATGCAAGTAGACGAAAACGAGTTCCACAGGTAGGTGTTGCGAAAAAAGAAACTGTTGGCGGTTGCATCTAGCTATCTCATCAGTGAAAGAGTGGGACCTCGATACCAATCTAATTTTACGCTTAAATTCATGTAAACGGAGAACAAGGGAAAAATTGTCTTTATAGTAAAGACAGAGGGAAGACACATCACGTCAGTTGTAAAGAGACAGAAGTCAAGATGTTTGGTCAGGTTCGATTACATTACAGATCCATCTTTGGATTTTGTCTAGAATTTCTAGATGCACAGTAGAAGGCTAGACTAGATATGGTAACAGTATTCAATGCCCAGAAGAATGGTAGATTTGTAAATGTGTAAGATGAATTCTGATAAGAAACATTTTCTGGCATGACACAGTGATCCAAACTTTCAGGCAGTAGATGCAGCTATTGATTGAATATACTCTCCCTACTTCAAGTCAGTGGAAACTTAAGACCAAGAAGGTGCAGTGTTTTGCTATCCTTTATTCTATTTAGAATTTTTTCATATATCATTTCCTCAGGAATAACCTAAAAGTTGAAGCATAAGTTAGAAAAAAAACTTTTAAAAATTTTTTTAACTCTTTTTAGATCATTCGAAATTTTGATGAAAAGCCTTGGCTTTCTTGCGTCAACGGTTGTACAAATATTAGGTTGGTGCAAAAATAATGTCGTTTTCTCACATGTGAGAAAACGACATTATTTTTGCACCACCCTAATACTTAGCATACTTTATTTTCGCGCCTTTTACGGTGACAAACTCGTTAATTTGGAAATTCTTGCAAAAATCACGTAATTGTCCGATTTTAATGAAAATTTCAGGACTTATTCACAAATGAATGTTATTATTTTTAATTGTTTTATTAGAAATTCTTCGTAATTCATTACATGTGTGTCAGTCATTTACTCAAATTTGATGGAAAGTTGAAAAATTCAACAAAATAATTTTTAGTGACTATATTAGTTTTAGTGACTATATTAGTTTACTTTGAAGAATTTAAATCACCGATCATTTGTGAAAAAACAGAACCTGGTCGTACCGAAGATCTGTTCTGAATCAAAAAATAAAAGACGGAATAAAAGTAAGACTGTATTTAATTAGAAAAAACTTTTTATTGCTTTTATGAATAATGTACGTAGATTAAAGGCAATATTCTCCGAAGAAAAACAAAATTTTCGACGAAAAATGAATTTTAACAAGATTTGTTCTAGTTTTTTTACAATTTTCAAATGAAAAATTTATAAAAAATTTTAATTTTTAAAATACATTTTCAATGAGATAATTCTGAAGAAATATTGTTATTAAATAAAAATATATTTACTATAATACTCTAAAGCTCATTGCAAACTGACGATCCCGGATATTTTTAAAAGAATTTCGACTTGTTTGATTGATGTGTGATTACGTGCAAAATTTGTGAAGTATGGATGTACATACCAATACATGTAGCATTTAAATGTACGTGTTTTAAGTTTTATTCCCCCTTATGGCGAAAAGAAACCCTCGTGAGCTTTATCGTCTTCTCCACCATACTAAACCAGGAAGACGTTCGGCCATCACTCGAATGTAAATAAATCGATTAACACTTTCAAAAAACACGACGCTGTAGTTAAGGAATGTCTTTTTACAACATTCTATGCTATAAGTAAGAACTGATTCAAATCAGATTAATATAACTTTAAATTTTCTAATTTTTTAAAAATAATCAGAAATATATATTTTATTTTTTAAGATTTTTAAAACCGAAAATTAACTTTTGTTTACAAATGTTTCAGAAGAGGCCGTTTTCATCGATTTTAATGAAAAAAGAAATCGATTTTGATCAATATAATTTATGTTTAAAATACACCACAGAGTATTTTGGTTACTGGAAATAATACATTTTAAATCCTTTAAATTTCAATTAAAGCATAAACAAAGACGTCTAGAAAGATGCTTCATTTTTTTAAATTATTTTTGAAGCTTACGTATACCGAATTAGTGGAGGTACCTTTACTCATTAAATGTCAGTTTAGAGTCTGATTTATTGATGTAATTCTTTATGGTTTATCAACACTTTGTGGCTTATTTAAAACCGAAATATACTTTGGATTGTAAGAATAATTCTCTTCTTTTGTGGATAAATACTGCATTGACAAATTTTGGAGATAATAATAATTTTCCAGATACAAGTGAGCACCGAAACTGGGATCTTTAGATCACACAGAAACCGAAATCTTACTATTTGGATAGTAACAGATGACGGGAAAAGTATCATAGAAATCCGAAGACAAATTGGAATAGTTGATGATGCATTCCAGAAACTAAGCAAAGTATAAAGAGATAATTCTCTTTGTTAGAAACAAAGAAAATCTTTTGAACTACTATGTAATCTCTATCCAACTATATTTAACCCAAAACTGTGGATAGAAAAGTTGGATTTATATTTCCACAAATATGAATAATTAATAATTTATTCTTTGGACGATTCCAGTCTTCTACAGATATCCATCAGTTCAATATTTTTTTTAAAATTTTACACGCATTTAAAAGTCCTAGAACACATCTGTCATTTAAAACGTTAAAGATGATAAAACTTGTCTGAATAATTTATACCGTAGTGGCGCCTGGTTGTTTATTCAGGCAATTCTTTCTTGTCGCAAATCTCGGTTTTCTGTCAGACAAGAAATGTGTTCATATTTTTTATGAATCTAGTTATATTTTATTTTATTTAGCTCGTTTACACTTTGTACGTGTGGATATAATGACAATTATTGGATTGAATCAATATGTTTAGTCCAAATTCTGGTCAGGTATATTTAATTTCATTCAAAACATTGATCTTAAAAAAATGTGAATCCATCTTTCCCTAGTTATGGATTAAATAACAGGCTCTCTTGCTTTGGGTGACACAGTGTAAAAGAAAAAAAATCTGAATTTCAACCTGCGTAAGTGAATGCAATGTACACGACAGAAATTCGAAATTGTCTTTCAGTGTCCTCATTCAGAATAGCTGCCCATTATACTACGAATAAAGACATCGCCAGATGTGAGCTGCGAAAGTAGGATCTTTAAATGACACAAAAACAGAAATCTAACTATTTTGGTAGTAACAGATGACGGAAAAAGGGTCACAGAAATCCGAATACAAATTGGAATAGTTGATGATGCTTTCCAGAAACCAAGCAAAGTATTAATTCTTTTTGTTAGAAATAAAGAAAATATTTTGATCTACTATGTAATATCTATCCAAATATATGGATCTACTATGTAATATCTATCCAAATATATAGTGAATTATAAAGAATCTCTTTTCAGATGAAAAAGGAGCACGAAACAACGGAGAGAAGGTTATACAGAATGTTGAGAATACGGAGTGAACATGGGAGCAGCGAAGCAGCTTTTTTTTAAATGGAAAGGAAAAGCACACTTATAATAAAAAAGAAACAGTTGAAATTTCTGAGACATTTAGTAAGGAAGGAAGTCCTGGAGAATCTAACACTCACAGGTCATATTGAATGAGGCATGTTTGAACGATTCGAAAAACAAGAGTAAAGTGATACTTAGAGAAACATAAAACAAGCAGTTGTCTAGAGTCATAGACGCCAACGTCCTGAAGCGACTCGCCATATAGAAGAAGAATTTGAATAATAATAATAATTATTATTATTATTATTATTATTATTATACAAGTTTCACCTGTAGATACAGATATTTTAAACTAGGTTTTCCAGATAAAAACACTAAACTAATTGTATTCAACTCTGTCCCAATCCCTGTCATGTCAACAGTTTTTTCTGTTATAATAGTTTAATGTAGAATATGGAGTGCTATGCAAAAGATATTGGAAATTGAACAGCAAGAGTAAACCTAATGTAGTACGGACGTTTGCCTGCCTACTTTGTGAATGTCAAGAAAAAAAGGAGGAAACATATTGTTAGAGGAAGTCGTTTTTATTATGAAATAGATCGAATCATTGATAGAACAGGTAGAGTTAAATAATAAACTTACTCGGCCACGAAAACTTCAACAGATTATTGCGTAGGCTGCGTACAAGTGAAAAACAAAAATGAAATATTCATAAACACTGCGATTTCCAACTAAATCATCAAGATTCTATGCGGACAATAAGTAGAACTATATTTCCTGTTCGTATTTATCATTCACGAAATCATAATCATATGCTTGGTAAAGAAACATGTTAGAGAAAAACTTTTGAATACTTTTGACTAATTTAATATTGAGCGATAGCTTACGTTCTTTCAACAAGAAGCAAAACAAGTATAGAATAAATTCACCATGTGATAATGAAAACGTGAATGATATTTATATTGCCAATCGATAGTGTAGATATATGTTAAGTGTCGGAGTCATCGTTGTGCGCTCCGGTAAACTATCTACTATGCTAAACTATCTACCAATTGGCTGAAAAGAATGAGCAAATGAAGAAGAGCGGCGTATTGTCTTGTTGCGAAAGATCAATTACATAATTAACAACCACCATATATATATATATATATATATATATATATATATATATATATAAGTGTACATTGAAGTCAACACTCAGAAGCGACAGGCTGTTTCATGCTAGACGCAATCGTCAGGGCCTAACAATTGCGCCTTGCATGAAACATCCTATCGCCTCTGAATGTTGACTTCAATGTACACTTTTATATTTATATTTACATACCCTCCATCTCTGATATTGAGCACTTTATCCCATAAATATAGCACAGCTTATAACTATATATATATATATATATATATATAAAAGTGAACATAGGAGTCAACACTTACAGGCGACAGTCTGTTTCATGCTATATGCAATCGTCAGGCCACATGGGCTGACGATTGCATATAGCATGAAACAGACTGTCGCCTCTAAGTGTTGACTTCTATGTTCACTTTTATATTTACACACGCTCTATCTCTGATATTGAGCACTTTATTTCATAAATATAGCACACTGTATTTCTTTATATATATATATATATATATATATATATATATATATATATATATATATTTATATTTTAGGGTAGGTCGATTTTCGAACTGTAAAAGTAATAACTCGAGGGAAGTTGCAAAATAACGTCAACAATTACAACAAAAATATTTTTCTTCAAAACTTCGTATTTATTTGAGCAATCGGATTGAGCAATTGCGGATTTTATCATCATAACGATGTCACCGGAGACATGTGTATGTTAAATTAAAACTGAGTCTTAACGAAAAGAAAAAAAAAAGAAAATAACGCTTAATAATGGATATTTTTGAGTTCATTATCTATTCTCTTATTCAATTAAATGAAATTACTACAAATAAAAAATAAAACATACTAAAATATTTAGTTTAAAATACAAATAACTCCTCATGAACGGCGTCGTTTTTACTGGTTATTTTTTCGGTATTTACCGATAGTAATTACCTCCTCTTGTATGTTCGTTTTATTTTTGTTTATGCCTTTAACTAGCGCAAAGATCTATTTTATTTTTCATCAAAATATACTTAACTATTGAAAAAAAAAAAAACTTTTATAATTATTGTAATGTGTTTATATTTTGAATATTAATGTTTTATTAAAAAGCTTGTTTACAAGCTTACCCCGGAGTTAACTCTACTTTTATGTAAATAATAATGCATTTCAAACTTTATTTTCCAATTTATTTTGAAAAATATTTTTGCATAATTTCTGATAATACATATATTTTCTTTGTCAGATATTTTAATAAAAATGTCAGGAAAAACATCCAAAAATTCCACGGTATGCTGTTGAGTTGATCAGGGGTGATGTATCTTACAATCTTGGAACCAGCCTTGCCAAGGAATTGCTCTTGGATTTGAAAACCATGGGCTTTCTTATCCCCAATATTAATATAAAAAAGATATTTATATAGATAAATGTAAAATTGATAGAGCAAAGGTTAAAGATAAAACAAATGCCCATCAACAGCATAATGAAAATTTGGAAAATTTTTGTATTGGAGTTGAAGGGAGAACTGACAAAGACACACTAATGTACAAGGAAATATTGGAGGAAAATGGAGAGAAGATTGAAAAAGAGACCAAGAGACCAGAACGCCACTTGACTGTCACAAAGATGACATATGAAAGTGAATATCTGACACCTAAGGTTCTTCCTAATATTGGTGCAAATGTTGTGGTTCTTGCCGAGTAAGTGGCTGTTGTTTTGCATGAATTCAACAGTGTGAACACTATCAAGGCTATCCTTGTTGACAAACACTAATGCCAATTCAGGCTGTGAATGTGGATTTTTCTGCACCTCTAGAATGAAAACTTAACAGAAATCTTCATAATATTGGTTGCTCCTTGCACCAAAATAAACTTCCGTTTAGAGCTCTTTTTAAAAATGTAGATGGTACCACAAAAAAGCCCTGCCACATTCAATGGTTCACTTGGAACATTACGTGCAAATGATTACCATAATTTACCCCAAATATCATTTTCAGCTGTTGGCAGTCCTCTGGATTCTATTTTTAAAATTGAAAATGAAGATACCCTTAATTGTGACCAAAGACTCATTTAGAAATATACAGTGGGTATTTGTAGAGGTAAGGTGGACTCTAGATTTGTATCGTGGAAAATTGGTCCATTAAGCCAGGCAAGGTGATTAACTTTAGGCATCAGTCTGATGTGCTTATGGACTCATGGTGCATACCCACGAAATATTTCAACCAAATTCTACAGTTTAATAAATTTTATTGCGAATGTGTATGCCATTTGGTGGTTCGAAAATAAAAGAAATAACAAGTTCCACAATCAGAAAATTTATATTTTAAATATGATCCAAAGGATTAGGAAGCAACCATATGAAATCCAACAGATCACATTAAAAAATATACAATACAATGCTTTCGCCTTACTGCCTGAAAATATCTTATAGTCAATGGTCAAATCTGATGAACTGGAAGTGAGGGAAGAAGCTATAAAAAGAATTTTGGCCATTAGGTTAGTAAATATTTATTCATATAAAATTGAAAAATAAATCAAATTAATTTTTATATTCTTTCAAGAGTGGGGAGCAAACCAAGAAAAAATTAAAAAGAATCACAACTATCAATTTTAAAGTTATGCACTGGAGACAGTTCAAAGATCTGTCATTAAGTGGAGTTTGTGAACTACCACTCATAGAAGAATTTTCTGAAAATGAACTTCGGGAATAATTATTAAAGGGTACGAAACTTGACTTGCCAGATTTGCCCTCACATTCTCAAGGCGTGGAACGGGCAGTCAAGTTAACAATAGAAGCTTCCCTGTCTGTCTATGGCTTTGAAGCAAGACACCAGCACATAATATCAAAAGCTTTGTGTCAGAAATTGAGACCATCAATTTCATCTGAGGGTTCTGATATGGAGTTATTTGACTCTATATATTAAGCCCTATTAAACTATTCTTTATTTTTTCATATTTGTTTCTTTGTTTTTTTTTATATTTTCATTCAAAATAGAAAAAATCAATTTTTTAATGTATTCAACTAATACTGCTTTAGTTCATGAGGTAAAAAAAAACAGCATTTCAAAATCGTCAGTAATAATGGGTAGGAAAATTTTCAATTTGAAGTTTACTTATAATTTCTACATTTTATTTAATTTTGATAAAACAAAATAACAACATTCCCTGATTTAAATAGTGAAATTGTTTAGTCCAAATCTTGCAAAATCGTGGATTTTTCAGTGCATTTTTGTTTATGATCATTGCTGCCAAATGCTCAAAAAAACGTTGAAGTGACAGATCTAATTTTTTTGTATCAGTACCTAATTGGTCTATACACAACTTTCGGTACATTATTCATTTTGATATCTTAAAAAAAGTCAAAAATCGACCTACCCTAATATATATATATATATATATATATATATATATATATATATATATATATATATGTAGAGAGAGAGGGAGAGAGACAGACAGAAAGAAACAGAGAGAGAAAGATGAATTAATATGAAGAAAATACTGTAGCACACCTTATAACTATATTTCATCACACACACACACACGAATTTTCTGTTTTTAAACAAAATTCTCTATGATTTTCTATCATACATTCATATCTGTTCAATGCGTATCCAAATGTAAATAAATGACGTCACACATTATGAAATGGGCAAAGTCTGATAATTATTTTTAAGACATATATATATATATATATATATATATATATATATATATATATATATATATATATGTGTGTGTGTGTGTGTGTGTATTTTGTGCGTGTATTTGATGTTTCGAATATATGAATGAGTATAATGGATAGGATTACATCATTAATACAGCATGTTAGAGCATATGTATTTAGTTGAGAACAATATCTATATATATATATATATATATATATATATAGAGAGAGAGAGAGAGAGAAAGAGACAGAGACAGAGACAGAGAAAGAGAGAGGTAAAGAATATATATATGAAATGTTTAAAATGGGATATATTTGTAGGGAAAAATTGCACAGAATTGGGGAACAGGCCTGGATAGAGACAATGCGGTCAGGCGAATTAACATTACATGTTATCTAATTCCAAATTCCCTTTATCTAATTTTTAATTATATATATATATATATATATATATATATATATATATATATATATATATATAGAGAGAGAGAGAGAGAGAAAGAAAGAGAGCGAGGGAGGGAGAGAGAGTATGTGTGAGAACAAGTGAGAAATATATAATAAATTGGTAGACACAGGAAAGAGACCCACAATAACTAATCTACATACAGATTGAAGAAAATTGGTACCATACACCATTCATCGTCCAAATTTAGAATTTTATTGCAAAATGCCGCCGTTGAATTCAAATGTTCCAGGAATATATAGTTAAAATAGTTATTTTTAAAGAGCGAAGAAAATAAAAGAAGTGAATAAAATAATGAAACACAAGTGAAAGTATTCATTCTTGGGTTTCGTTATACAATGCAAATACTTATGTTCTGTTTAACAATCTTAACGGTGGTTGTAGAGATTCCTAATTACGTTAATATATGAAGATGTATCGGCAGGATAACGTTTATTTCTTTTCAAAAAAAAAAGCATGAAGAAATCTTTCTTCAACTATAATTTAAATATTAGGTTGGTGCAAAAATAATGACGTAATAATGTCGTTTTTTGACCTTAAAAATACGTCAAAAACGACATTATTACGTCATTATTTTTGCGCCAACCTAATAGCAAGGGAGACTGGGCTTTTTATTTTTCGATGTCATTCAAACAAGGAGAAAAAAAATGTGAATTTAATTTTTTTATAAATATGCCAGATTAGGCTCTTTTGGTAGGACAACAAATCTAGAAGAAAAGCAAAGAAACAAAATGGAAGTAGGATAAGCAATGTCTGCCTGTGATACCCTTAACCCACTCACTACTTCTACAGCTGCTATATATCTAATGCTCCTACGAACATATGACTCAAGCCTGTTACGATTTGTTTGGAGAATTCTTTGAAGACCTTGCATAATTTATTCGCAAGCATTTTTTTTTTTTTTGAAAAGTAACACGATTTCTACCTATTCTAATCAAATCATATATGAAATTGAAGAGAGAGTCTATAACATCTGATACGGCATCTTCTTGTTTTCAAGAAGAGCCACTCAAAATATCAGTTGCTTTCAATCATATGTTTAAATCATATGTTGGAATTATGGTACGCTTTACTATTTTCATGGTTCGCCACAGAATTTTGCAGACTGGTTACCATTGTAATTTCCGTGTATTTATTGCGAAGTATATTTTATGGCTGGACTTTAAATAGAGCCAGTGAATTATGACATTCTTTAAGTCTGAATAAGATAGAATTCTTGAAGTTATTTTCATTAAATTATTCCAGTGACAGCTGAGTTTAATATATTCAAACCAACATAATAATTTTCTCATGTTTTTGTCTTCTCTGTTGATATCAAAAGACCTAAAAACTTAGACAGGAAAAAATTCCAAACTAAGGGGGAAAAAAACTAATAGCAAACACATATCTGAGCAGTAAATTAAAGACCTGAAGGCTATCCTGACAAAGCAAAAACTCTTCACAAAGTCAACACTCTACGATGCACAGCTCGAGTCGATACTTAAATTTCACGCGATAGTCAGTCAACTCGAATGCAAATGAAAGAAGTAGATACGTAGCATTTATACCTAATTATCGTAATCCACTATATATATATATATATATATATATATATATAATGTGTGTGTATGTATGTATGTATGTGTGTTAGTTTGTGTGTCTATATTTGTAAATAAGTTTATTTCAGAAAGAGACAGATCGAGAGAGAGAGGGGGGTCAGATATAAAACAGAATATCACAAATAGAGTTGTAAAAGCAAGAAAAAAGTTTTTAATAGTTTACGATAGAAAAAGATATGGCCAAAGATAGACAAAAGGTAAAAAATGAAAGATTAAACGTGACAAGATAATGAACATAATAGAAAAAGAAACAATTTTATACATAAAAGTGAGAGAGAAACAAAAAATATAGGAAAAGAAGGTGAAAGGGAGCCTTGGTATAGTTAGAAAAATGCAAAAGGAACTCAAGAAAAATAAACTATCAACCAGAAAGGAAGAAAAACAATAACAGAAAAATGGAATAGAAAGAAGCCGTTAACACTGCATGAAAAAAAAAATGGAGGTATGAAGATTAGGAAGAGGAAGACGAGTAAGTATAGCAAGTAAAAAATATCAGGAGTGGGGAGATTAGGGTGAAAGAATGATTAATTGCTATTAATGTGCCCGTCTTCGCTACAAAAATACCGGAAGCACTTTCAAGGGCTATTCAACGTGAATTCCAATCGGAATTAATTATCATGAAAGGATCTATAAAAATCGCCCTTCAGGAAGAGCCTACGCACTGAAACGGTCTTTAAAAATGATTTTAATTGCTACCACATACTTTGCCTGAGATATTTACGCTGCCAAAAGATATAAGAATGTCATACTTGGGACTTTCAGATAACCGGGCAGTGGTTAGAATGCTACTTAAAATATTCAGTTGCATCATTTACGATAAGAATTTGTAAATCACAAAGTTTAATTTCCATGTTTACATTTATCATTAGAAGTAGATAATTTTAAGGAATACTGGATTAATATGCCATCAACTATGCGTTAGGTATTTTGAGGTACTTGCCATTTTGTTAAATTTGAATTGAAAATTGTCCGGGCTCCAAAAAATACATTCAATTCTAATATCAAAGCGAGTTCAGTGTCAAAAACAGGTTACCATGTTATCATAAGAATAGTGGTAGCAAAGATGAAAGATTTAATATAGCAGAATTCTAAACAGGATATTCAGATACTTGTGTCATTTGAGGCGCAATATAAAACGTTTTAAGATCTCTTGCGAGGAAAAAAAAATGTAAAAACTAACTATATTCTAAAAAAGAATAACAGAAGCGGACCGTAGTCGGAATCATAGTCATTGCGAAGTTCGCCATCGTTTCCTTATTTGCATAATATGTGTTTGTCCCGGACTAAATACGGTTTTGAGTGGTCATCCTCCGTGACTTGCTGCCAACCAAGATTGAATAGACAAGCGATTCTAGTATTCAAGCTATAACTGGAGGATAGAAAAAAGGCGGATTTACACGTTTCCCAAGTGTATTTTTTCGTAATTGAATGTAAAGAACTGAAATTCTAATTCAATTTTCCGATTTGTCATCACGAGCCGCTATCCATTGCAACACCCCCACATCACAAATGCTTTGATATAATAAGAT
>OZ010588.1:36183512-36186012 GCA_963932145.1 Acanthosepion lycidas
TGCTTCGCATGTCTGTTTGTTTGTTTCGTTTCCAGCCATTATTTTATTAAATCCCTTGTGTAAATATTTCCATAGGGACAATATTTCCTTCCAAATCTCGTCAGTAATATATATATATATGAATCAGTCTGAAACAGTTAGTCCATAAAATGGAGTTATCAGATTTCAATCATTCTATAATTTTCACTATATGAGATTATCATTTTTATGTTAATGCACTCAATACAGTCGAGACGACTGTATTGAGTGCATTGACAAAATGAAATTATATTGAATTCTCATTCTCGGGTAAAATATTTATTTCCTTATTTGACCTTAGAATTATTCAACTCTATTCCGGGTTTTTTGCAAGTCATATTTCGTTTACATACGTTTTTTTTTTTTTTTTTTTTTTTTTTTTTTTAAGCGTTTCACCCCAAGCAAGGCGGGAAGCCACTAGAACGCAAGGGGTTACAGAAAAATTTGGAGCAAGATCATATGGGAGTGACAGAAGAAAGGATGAGGAGAAGGGTAGTGGATAGATAAAGGCAAAAGGAGATACAGAGGCCAGAGAGAGAGAGAGAGAGAGAGAGTACCGGGAACCCCTTCCTAAACAAGAAACAAGGCGTAAGCCTCTACTCATGTCCAAGAGAAGGGGGAGGAGTAATTGATATTAATGCTTAGGCTATAGATATATTTTATATCCATGCATATATATATATATATATATATATATATATATATTTACTAATGATGTTGATGATCAAATGGTAAATACTTATACATACACATGCTCACACATACATATATATGCATACACATTTAATGGTTAGAGGTTTATTTGTTTTGCTTGAATGAAAAGACAAGAGGGGAAAAACTATTATTAGGGGAAGCGTTCCGTTCTGAGTAACTTTATCAAGGCAAAATATTCCTTGATAAAATCCCTCAGAGGACGAAACGCGTCAACTCAGAATAGTTTTTCCTTTTGTCTTTTTGTTCATAGACTGAATTGTAAAACTAAATATATATATATATATATATATATATATATATATATATATATATATATATATATATATATATATATATATATTGGTTTTGATGTGACATTGTGACCTTTGCGATCGTCAGACAAACTGATTCATTTTGAAAATTTGGATTGATTTATGGTTGCGCATATCGGTGTTTTATGGTAGTGGTGGGAAAAATTGTCGTCGGAACTACACCCATACTTACGCGGACACAGATACACGCACGTTCACGCATTGCAGCTCACCCAGACATAGACATATATGAACAGTGTGGGACTTGGAGTATATGTCCATGCCCCGTTGCGTACATACGTACGCAATTGGTCACTGTATTCAATGTTGGAATTGTGTAGCGAATATTTTACAAGTCGCAGTGTCAACTTATAGAAAAAAAAACACACAGACGGATAGTAGGTGTGTGAACAGGTGTGCATACGTATATGTGTGTGCGAGAAAACATACCGCGAACAAAATAGACGCACAATCTCTAAGTTTACACCACCATTCGCTACACAATTCCAACATTGAATACAGCGACCAATGTGTACGCAACCATACAACAATTGTCTGACGAACATTTTTAATCCAATCGATATACACGACCATAAATAAATAAATTAATCAGTTTGTCTGACGATCGCAAAGGGCGTGAAACCCAGGTTCACAAAAGCACATCAATCCAACTAAATATGTTAACTCCATCACTGATATTGAGCGCTTTCTCATAAGTACCCCACATATATAATATATAAATAATATATATAAAAATTGCATACATATACACACATACACATTATATATACATATACATATATATATATATATATATATATATATATATATATATATATAAATGGAATAACCGAGTAGTATCAGTAGTTTAATATATATATATATATATATATATATATATATATATATATATATATATATATATATTAATGTGTGTGTGTGTGTTTGCTAAAGGAAAACAAACTATATTGGTGTAGCCAATAGACATCTTCCCAAACGACCTAACATTAGAAAAAATCCCAAACAAGGAGGAAAAATGACATAAAGACAGAAAGACACTTAACTAACCTTTAAAGTAAGTTGTTCAACCCCAAGATTCCCCAGACAGAGCAGAAAACGCCCCAGAACGTCAACATTAAAGAAAATTAACAAAGACTAGCTTGTCGTTGCTGAACTTTCGCGCTCTCGAGATCTTTAGACGACGAGAGCGCTTACACAAACATATATATATATATATATATATATATATATATATATATATATATATATATATATACACCACGTCCTCGTTTATTACGTCATCTTGGGATAGGGGTTACAAAAATATGCTTTGATAATTCAAAATTCCGGATAACTGAATAACTAAATTATATATAAATAATGAAGAAAAAAACTGATTTTTGAAATTAAGTATAAAGCAGTGTCTTTAAACGCTTCTTCTAGTTTTTGTGTACTCTTTGTTGTTTTTATATGTTGAC
>OZ010588.1:36191012-36198512 GCA_963932145.1 Acanthosepion lycidas
TCTTTATTTCTATGTAGAATAATACTTCTGGGCAGGAATCTGCATTTGAAAGCTAACTGGCTCTAGACGATCGAATTAACGCGCTTGTAATATTAGAGTCTGACAAGCGTGTTAATTCGATCGTCTGCGATTAGTTACCGACCAATGCGTTCTTTTTCTAAAGTTAGACTTCTACAAAATATATACAGACGGAATTTATTTTCTCTTAAAACTTTTACAGGAAATACAGGTAACTCTATGCACCGCTTCTTCTTTAAATTCTATGTTATATACGTTATAAATATTTTCTAACGTCGTATATTTGCAAATCCAGAAAAACGGACAGCATTGCGGAAAAGCAAACTGACTTGCACATACACATATATAATACGTACCGTAACATTATATAATAATAATAATAATAATAATAATAATAATAGTTGTTGTTGTTGTTGTTGTATAATAATTATAAAATACTATTACTACTACTACTACTAATAATAATAATAATAATAGTTATGATATTTGTAGGATAATTTTACGAGGATGAAACAGATTTCTACTTTAAACAATATTTTACCTAGCATTTATTGTTGTATTTATAAATGTCTTCAGTAATATCGTTATATCCAATATGTTTTGATGCAAATATGTATCTATAAGCGTAGTCTGTCGACGATCAAACACAACATATTGTGTAAGATTACCTTGCAGTCGGAGATGATTTGCAATTTAATACACTTGCAAAATCGTGAAATTTTCCTTCCCTGCTCTGAGTAAACTAAGTAAATATGAATGTCTGTCAAAAATGACTTACTATGCTCTGCTTAGTCGAATACAACAATAAAATTAAGTAGGACATACTAGAAAAGAATCTTAAAATACTAGGAGTGGTCTTGCCGATTAGTATCTTCATAATATCTCTAATGTATACTTAATAGTAGTAATGTGCAATTAATAAATGCTAAACAATTCAAATACTTCTTTGCATGGGTCATTTATAACAGATTTGATATATGACATTAGGAAAATGAATAGAATGTTAGTAATAGCCGTTTCCTTGTAAGAAAATATTTGGCATTCATTGACCGAGCAGATTGCAGGCTGCGCTTGAGGAGTTTCCCCCACACCGCAAGATGTCTCAAAATCAAAAGATTAAGCCAAGAACTCGAGAGAAAATTCTTATGCAGCCAAGTGAGTTCAAGACTCATATGGATATCACGTATGACGTCCAACACTTTCAGAACCGGCCTCTCAGATCAATGATTAAAAATGGCATCAAGCGAATGGGAACGTTTTTGGTGTATTTTACCATTAGTCTGGCATAGGGTTACTTTAGTGGATCCCCCAGTTAATATCATACCCATTACTCAAATGACAAATGTTTCCTTATAAAGAAATGGCTATTCTCACTATTATCAATAGTCTGATGTAAGATTACAATAGTGGGTCCGCCAGGTGTCATTAATTAAATGCTGAATATTTGCTTATATGGAAAGGACTATCCGCACAATTACCATTATCATTGATCTGGCGGAAGGTTATACGAGTGTGAGACCCTAGTATACACATTGCTCAAATTCAACGTCTCGCTTTAATGTGTGCCCAGCGCGGATGTCTGTATATGATTGTATGAGAAGAACGTAAGAAAAGCGATTTTTTTTTGTCTATTTGAGCGTTTGCATAAAGATTTCACGAATGCGTAGGCTTGTGACGAATGAATGAGAAAAAGTAAACGATTGTTTTTATTTATGTGCATTGTGACTTGCTACTTTGTGTCTTTGAATTTGTGCATTTTTTTTTTCTGAAAATCTTTGTGCTTCATTTTAAAATATTGCCGTGCGTGTCAGTTGAAAGAAACGGTTCTGCTTTTGTTTTTAAAATAAAACCGAATGAGAACATAAACTAAATTCTATAGCAGGTATTCATCATTTCTACTAACCAACTGTCTGCATTCATGTTTTTAATACATTAAACAAAAAGCATGTTTCTCTTTCGCCATGCACCTTAAAAATAGTATTTATTATTTAAATCTTATTAAACTAATTAATATATTTCTTGTTTGGGCAGAAAAGATATGAAAGAAAAAGTAACTTTAGAAACTAGCTCCTGAAATAACATTATGTCTCTCTTCATTTAAAATTTAAAGTAAAAGTAAACCAAAGCGTATTTTTATCCATATATATATATATATATATATATATATATATATATATATATATATATATATTAAAGCATTCACCCCCAAAAAGGCGGGAAGCCACTAGCACACAAGGGGTTACAGAGATTTGGAGCGAGAACAAATAGTAAGGATAGAGGTAAGGATGAAGAGATAGGGGATAGACCAAGGCATCTGGAGGCGTCGATTGACATTACATTTGAATAAGTGGAGATTATAGCTATCAGGGAAACAGGAAGAGGGGAGAGTTTTCCACAAGCGAGAGGTGCGATACATGAAGTTATTGGAGTAGAAGAGACGGCTAAATTTAACAGATTCGACAGTGAAAGAGTGTGAGCCAGATGCCAGCCTAGTAGAAAAATTCATCAAGTCTGGGAACCAGCGAAAGCAGCTCATTGGAGCAATTACCATGAAAGTATTTCTAAAAAAGACAGAGGGAGGCAACGGCACGTCTGTGAGAGAGCGACTGCAGACGAGATACCAGATCAGGGTCAAGTACCTTCTCTGGATCTTATCAAGAAAATTGAGACAAACATAAGGGGCACCAGACCATATATAGCAGCAATACTCCATGCAAGGGCGAATGGTTGATTCGTAGATTTGAAGGATCGACTCCGGCGAGAAAAATTTCCTGGCGCGGCACATGGAGTGAACTTTTCTTGCGGTGGACGAAGCAATTGATTCAATCTATTTGTTCCATCTCAGGTCAGCAGTCAATATGAGGCCGAATAGTCGCAGAGAAGAGCTCTCGAGAAGTTGAGCGTCAGACATTCTAACGAGGGGCAGAGATAGTTCTCTGTGGTGAGTAATTTTGTTTTTGAGGAGTTAAAGTTAACCAGCCGATTCCTGCCCCAGTTCACAACCCATTAGAGGTTCTTTTTGGGAGGAAACGGCCAGGTTAGTTTTGTCAACGACACTAGATGTGTTTTTGAGACAGGAGTAAATTATAGTGTCGTCCGCGTAGATGCCTACTTGGGAATCTATGAAGTCAGGAAGAACGTTGAAGAAGTTAAGGAACAAAGTAGGGCCTAGGATGGAACATTGGAGAACACTTGCGTTCGTGAGATAGGAGCTGGAGGAGAATCCGTTGAGAACGATCTTCAATACACGGTTTGATAGGAATGATTGCATTAAGTCAAACAATCGACCTAAAATTCTATAATCCTGAAGCTTGCAAAGAGAGCCGGCACGCCAAACCCTATCAAACGCTTTGGATATATCTAGAGCCACGGCACGAGCTTCTCTGTTATTATGAAGAGGTTGGTAAACAATTTCAGTAATGGCATAAGCACATCAGCTGTAGAACGGGCAAAGCGGAAACCATATTGCTTGTCGGAGAGCAGATCATGGGATGTAAGGCGCTTAACCACTTCGGCGTTGATTAATGATTTGAAGAGGGGTAGGAGACTGATAGAACGGTAATTACAAGGTTCAGAAGGGTTATCAGAGTTCTTAAAGACAGGTAAAATGGATGAGGACTTCCAACAGACTGGAAAACAAGATTGCCTGAGGCAGTAGTTGTATAATTTGGAGAAGGCAGGGGCCAGTTCAGGTGCACATTTCTTCAGAACAATGGCCGGTATCTCGTCTCCACCACTAGACTTGTGGGAGTCTAAATTAGATATAATGCCCAATACCGATGACGGGGTTATGTGCAGCTCGCTCAATAGAGCCTTAGTTCTAAGGGGGAAATCGGGTGTGGGTACACCGGAAAAGTCGTTGAGCGTTGAATTGAATGAGAATTTCCTAGCAAATCATTCAGCCTTGTCGACAGAAGAGGTCGGAACCTCGAACTGGTTGAACAAAGGAGGTATAGAAGGCTTGCTATTATTAAGTACGCTCTTGCATAGACGACAATAATCCTTGGAAACGAATTTGCGCGATGCAATACGTTCTTTCATTCGAGCAGCAAATAGTGACTTTGCTTCATTGAGGACACGCTTACACTCGTTACGGGCAGAGACAAAGAGACGTCTGTTGCAATCAGACATGTCACTACGATATAGGTGGAAAAAGTGGTTCCTATGGGCAATAGAAGCTGAGCAAGCAGCCGAAAACCAAGAGGAGGAGCGCGATTCGACCATATATTTCCTTGAGGGGATGAAAGCCTCGATTCCAGCTTTAACCAAGGAGGATACCTCGGAGGCACATTCTTGAACGGGGAGCGTAAAGACACCATCCCAGGGGACATCGCGAAGAAAATCCCGTTGATAGCAGAACGAGGTTCTGATGGTAGGTGGTTCATTGCAGGAGGTGGAGTTGAAGGAGGTTGATGAACACTACAGCATGATCAGAATTGCCAAGAGGGCAGAGATGCGTGGCGCTACAGCACTCGGGGATGGAGGTAAAACATAGATCGAGAAGAGAAGCCGTAACGTCCTGGTTGTAGGGAAAACGTGTGGGGAAGTCAACTATCTGCATGAGGGATTGAGAAATTAAGGGTTTGAATGCCTGCAAGGTCAGTAGTAGCGTTTTGAAGCCACTTGGTATGATGGGCATTAAAATCACCCAACAGGAATATGTGAGCAAACAGATGGCGAGAGAGAGCCTTGTCAATGCTGCCAGAAATGCATTCAATTATACCATAGTCTTGGGAGGACGGTAAGCGATAAAGGAAGAAGAGGTAGCTTACAGCATTGAGAAGAGATAGACTGAGACACATGCATGAATGGTCTGGAGATTCAAGATACAACTCTCTAGCCAGCGGGTGATGGTCCTTGACGTAAACTCCAAGGCCATGCATGTTGGTTTGAGAGTCTTTTCTAAGGAGGGGAACGTAGTCGGGGATCGAGAGGTCAGAGGAGGGGATAGACGAATCAAGGTTGGTCTCACACAGAGCCAGTATAAATAAATTGGTCTCAGGGTTGCCCACCGGAGGTGAATGCAGGGACACCTATCCATGCGTGACATGACACTACAGACACCCCGGTATAATGCAAATGTTGATCAGAGCGACCGCCTAAGACGCTACGCAAGAGTTAGGGCTCCTAACTACCAGTCGGAAACAGCAACCAGAAAACTCTCATAGACTGCACACATCATGGGCGAAACACGAAAGCACTAGTAAAGAGGTAAGAGAGAAAGAGAGGGAGAATTCCGGGAACCCCTTCCTAAATAAGAAACAAGGTGTGAGCCTATACTTTTGTCCAGGGGAAGTGGGAGGAGTATTGACCGGAAGGTAGGAAAGCCTACCTACTCTTATTGCATATAACACAAACGACCACAACAATAAAAAGGAGAAAAAAAAAAGGCTGAATCTGACAAGGAGTCCAAGATGACACCAAAAGACGTATTTACCGAGGGGTAGGGTTAGGAGTTTATTTGTATTTTTCCCTTTCATTACATTAAGATTCAACTTGCATAAGTCCCATTGTCCTAACCTAAAAACAAATATGATTATACAGCATTGTGAATATTCTTGTTATTCAGTTCAGTTCACTGGCACTGGAAGCTAGTAGTTTGCAATACGTAACTGTCCTCATGCGTTTTAAAGGTCGAAATATCGGTGAATTCTAGATATTTTTTTTCAGAATGTGCACCTTCAATCCACGTCGTTGCTTGTCCAGTGATGAAAAGAAAACGGCTCTCCTGGTAATCAACGCGTCAAATGAATGAATCACCGCTAGCGTGAAGGCATGCAAATGAAATGTATTTAATATGATCGACATCTTGCTCATCTTGGGAATTTTCCGTTAGTTGATCAGTTACTAAGAGGAATTAGTCGAACAGTTTAGTATAAATCTTGTAGAACTCTCCTGATATTCTGTTCAGTTCCCTGGCACTGGAAGCTAGTAGTTTGCATACGTAACTGTCCTCATGCGTTTTAAGGGTCGAAAGGTCGGTGGAATCCAGATATTTTTTTCAAAACGTGCACCTTCAATTCACGACGTTGCTTGTCTTGTGATGAATATATATATATATATATATATATATATATATATATATATATATATATATATATATATATATATATATATAGATAGATAGATAGATAATATTATTGCTTAAATGTTCGGATTAATGAATAATATATATATATATATATATATATATATATATATGAAGAAATATAGTCTTAAGGTGTGCTATATTCATGGGATAAAGTGCTCAATATCAGAGATAGAGCGTGTGTAAATATAAAAGTGAACATAGAAGTCAACACTTAGAGGCGACAGTCTCTTTCATGCTATATGCAATCATCAGGCCACATGTGCTGTTATTTTTCTCGGCTATTTATATATATACGGGTCAGTGGTGCATTGTGGGAAGTCTATTATGGCAGTTGTTTTATCGAAAGTCGTTTATTTATTTATTTGGGTTAAATTATTTTGCATGTTTTTATTTTTTGTTTCTTATTTTATTTATTTATTTTTTTATTTTTAATCGATGTTTTTATTAAC
This sequence comes from Acanthosepion lycidas, assembly GCA_963932145.1. Taxonomy (NCBI): domain Eukaryota; kingdom Metazoa; phylum Mollusca; class Cephalopoda; order Sepiida; family Sepiidae; genus Acanthosepion; species Acanthosepion lycidas. The sequence goes on from OZ010588.1 coordinate 36,197,571, forward strand.
GTAGTAAAAATTTGTTTATGTCACTTATTTAATAGTTTTGTTTTTGTTTGAGAATTTAATTAAAGCTATTTATTCGATTTGGGGGTTGATTGTTGTAGTTTGTTCTAACTATTATTTTGGCAGGAACAGTTTTTAATTTGTGTTTATTTTGGTTGATTATTTTTATTTGTTTTTTCTAATGGTAACTTTATCGGGATTGGTTTGTTTATTTATTTACTTGGATGAATTATGGTTAATTTATTTTACTTGTATATTTTCTCTTTTTCGGTTTTTCGATTTTTAAGTAACGTAGTATTTATTTATTTATTTATTTATTATTATTATTTTTATCGTTATAGGTCTTTCTTTTTTTGATTGATTGTTGAAAGCTGATGATCTTTTCCTTATTTTCCAAGATATGTTTGGTGTGATGTGCGTTTTGTTTTTAATTCCCCCGATATACTTAGAAAGCATTGTAATGTTCGCATATTTGCGATTTGTGAAAAATGTTTTGTGTGTATAATTTCTTTGTTTCCAGGGTTCTTCAGTTACTCCTATGTATACTTTTTCTTCATTATCTAATGATTTTACCGTGGCTTGGTATATTACGTTGTTTTGTAAACAATTTCCGTTTAAGGGACATTCGTTCATTATTCTGCAGTTGCACGTGGGTTTAATTTGTTCGTGTGGTTTGTTGGTAATTTTCCTGTTGTGCTTTTTTATTATTTGTGTCATGTTCTCGGTGCAGCTATAGCTGATTTTAACTGTGTTTTTGTTGATATTTTGTGTAGGGTGCTTGATTCCGGGAAGTGTTTGTGTAAGAGTTTGAAGAATATTTTTCCTACGTTTGTTTTTACGTTTTTGCTCTACAGCGGGTTGAACCATATGATATTTCTGTGGTGAGTATGTGAGTGTTCCTGGGAATCCGCTCTCTTTTAGGGCTGTTTCATAGTCTTTCTTAGC
>OZ010588.1:36203512-36241012 GCA_963932145.1 Acanthosepion lycidas
CCTTCTTTCCATTTTTAAAAATTGGCAGTTACCGAGTCTATTCAACAATTAGTTTCCCATCGTAATCTAATACATTCGATGCATATTGTCCTGTCAAAAAATTTAATGCACGAAAAGAATTTTAAAAATGGAGTAAAACTTTAAATTCCAAAGTTTTTCAGATTCTGGATAGAAAAAAGCAAATCATTATAATCAAGAATATTTAATCAATAAATTATAGGCATGTGGATTAAACTTATAAAATTCAGTAAATAAAAAGAAATCATTAGTTTTAAGAGAAAATACTGTCATAAAAAACAACCTATTCGAAAAATCGTTGCCAGTTTGATTGTATTATACAATACTGAACAAAAATGTACATCTGTCGGTCTCGGAAAATATTTTGTTGGCAGTACTCTTGTTGATTATCCTACATCAGAAATATATAATACTAAATTAATCTTGTCACATTAATTTAATTACAGAAAACACTTTAACAATGAATTTATTCATATTGGCTTGTTAGACAAGCTTGATAACTCCTAAGAAGTGTTCTCTTATATGTAAATATGATAAGTTTCTCGGGTAAGTTGTTCAGCTGACAGGATGTGTGCGGATAGAGGACATTGATGAGCGTCACAACACTTCACATTTACAAATTAAATGAGGTTAAATAAAATGAATTATCGAAAGAATATCCTGTTTTCATTCAAAAGTTAGCGAACTGGTTAAAGACATAAAAGCTGTATCTTTTAACTTAATCTTGCAAAGAACAGCCCGACAATGTACCGTTTTAATGAATAGTAATTAACTTATTTTACCATGACAGTAATAAGATCACTCTAAAAAAATTCGTGTGAGGAAAAGTGTTAGGAAAATCTGACAACGACTGCACTACTCTATTTCAACTTTAAAATATATTAATATATATTTCAACTCAAATGACCAGATATTATTTTACTATAACTGAAGGCTAATATTGACCGAAGAAAATAGTTAATCAACTTCATTTGGTAGTATAGAATGATTATGTTGTCGTTATAAAGAATTAAATGTTTCTATAAATTTTGAATTTATTATTAGACTAGAAATAATCCAACCGTGGCATATGTCTTGTACTTTTCTTTTCTTATTATACGGTTGTTTTTTCATCTGCGAATACCGGATAATTGTGTAACAAAAACTGTCGTCATTAATGAAGTTTTACAGTTTAGGTTATTTGGTATTCGATTATCTAGACTGTATTATATTTGATAACCTTTGTTATATTAAAAACAATATTATCCAGGATATTGGTTTACTCGGTAAGTTAAGTGCCATATGTGATACACGAGATCTTTCGATTCATAACTAACTAGGCAGAATATTTTCCTGCTGTTAAATTAGTAAATTTCCTTTAATGCCAAAGGTCACAAATGATTAATGCCTACCTGGGACCGCAACAAATAAGTAATTTCTATTTGGCGGACAAAAGTATTTTCGTATAATTCTTCTTTTTCTCTGTGCCGTGCCAATTCAGGATCTAGGCGAACATTGCTTCTCACAACTTCCAACTATTTGTAGTTTTTAGTCAGTTTAGCATTTTGTTATTTCCCCTTATTCTTAGTCGATAGGTAGGTCATGTGTTGCGTTCCTTTATTTCTCTTACATATAATATATCATTTGAGTCTCAAATTCGCTAAGGCTTCTTTCCTCAATATGGATCCAATAATTTCAGTTGTTTCTTTTTGATTTGAAAGTGTTATTTCTGTTTCTATTTTCCCGAAAACTTCCCAGTTACTCACTTTTTCAGTTCATGAGATTCACAATATCCTTTTGTCCAACCACATTTCTGTTGCCTCATGTATATTCTTGATTTGAGATAAGATGGGCCTTCGGATTTAATTATCACATTTCATTGTAAATGGCATCATAAAAATAAACACTTTTTTATAAAGATCACAGAAAACCAGATAGGAAAACTAAGATCAAGCATAAGTATTTATAAAATAATTATCTATTATTTTCATACAGATATGCAAAGTATTTATGTCTATCAAGCACTTAGTTGACGAAGATATGACGCATGCTGGTCGATGTAATTACTAAAACCCCAACGCATTTTACAGTTAATAATACAATCTCAATGCCCACAGGTAACACCTCTCTCTTATACATCAACATAAGGAAATTCCAGAGAGAAGTGGAGCAATTTTCCTTCACGTCATGGTCTCCTACTTTAAGTTTAACATTGTAATATTCCGTTCGAGTGGAAAACATTTTGTCTGCGTTTATTATTTTTATGCTCATATCCGAAAGAGATTATTATGCTCATATCCGAAAGAGATTATTATACTCATATCCGAAAGAGATTATTATGCTCATATCCGAACGGTTGGGAGGGGGGGGACACCGGAAACACCTCTGTCATTTAATTAAAGTGGGGATGAAGTTAATTACTTTCACGCATTTACAATGCCTCCATATGTAATAGGCAAGGAAGCTGTTGAGTCCTTGTTATTTTTCTTTACAGTCCTATGTATGTATGGGACTGATAAAACTTGATCTTCTACTATATTCCTTTTGAGTGGGTGTAGGGATACGCGAGTACTACTCAGTTAGTTATGTGCCATGCGTGATCCACGCTTAGACGATCATGTATCTTTTGATACATGACTGACGAGGTAGATTTTTTTTCCCACAGTAGGTTGCCATTTCTTTCTTCGGTCGACCAGTTGCCATCCTAGTCTATAGGACTCGGTCTGTCCTGCTATATACTTATAGATGTGTGGAAGAAGATGATTCATAATTTCCCAAGTGAACGCAATAGATTCTACTGAAATTCGAACTCGACTCTCCGATTCCTCATTCAGATCCGATATAAAGTTCAAATTTGTACTTTATATTTTAGATATCATGATGTGTTGGTAATGTAACGGATATCGGCGCTGAACGTTAGTCAGTTGCATTCAGTTTTGCACAGATGACTTGGTGAAGACATAAATCTTTTCACTCCAGCTATTAGTTACTAAGTAGGATAAAGTAGTCTCTCGTGACATAGGTGGCAACTAGTATAAGAAAAAAGACAAATCTGAATTCCAAACCCGTGGAGAAAGTAACGGGAAGAAACTTACATTCTCTCGACTATATGTATCTGTGTATATAATAAAAGAATGGCAAGTCATGATCGTCTAATTCCTTAGACGGGAAGGGCATTAAAATAAATAAAGAAAGAAATGAAAATTATTACTTTTTGATTGATGGGCACTTCAAGTTGGCGTAATGGTTAGTAAGGTTGTCTCGCTAGCACAATTGCGACTGAATAGGGAGTTCAGTCCTCACTAGGCACCCCTTACTTTCGGCCTTGTGCCACATCCAAGCTACGCTTGGAATATCGCTATTACTTTTCGATTAGTACTTGTTTGTTACCCGCTCTGTTTATAAAGGTCGTAGAATGCCGGTCTGAGAAGTCCCACTACGTAGAAACAGAAATTTAATATTGAAAATTTATGAATAATTAATAATATTTACGAATTCTTTGCTGAGATTGAGTTCAAGTTATATGTCTTTCAAATATGAATGATTTTCCGGCTCAGAGAGACGAAATCGGGAATATTTAAACAGAAACTGCATCAGCAGACATAAAAATAGATTTAATCTACAAAATACGGTCGACCTATGACGATTAATTTGTCGATCGGAAAATAAGCATCTTAATCGAATTAAGTTTAATTTTTCAATTCACATGCGTTCTGTTGTAAACAGATGCATTAAACCTGCTTGAAAATTTGTTTACAGATGCGGGTAAAAGCTTTAATCTTTTCTTTGGTGTAATGACAAAAGTACGCAGGTGTAGGCTTTAAGAATGTTTTATTCAACTAAGAAGACATGGTTCCCGTATAGTGTCCCTTTATTATCCCAGTAAAAAGAAATAGGTCTCTTAAAGAGGAGAGTAAGGAAACAAGGGTAGACCACTCTTTATTATTCATAACACTTGGTGAAACAGTGATTTTCCAAGCGTATCTTAGATGTGGAACAAGGCCGAAAGTAGGGGGTACCCAGTGAGGATCGAACTCACTACTCAGTCGTAATTGTTCTAGCGAGACAAGCTTGCTAACCATTACACCACCTCGAGGAGCGCCTGGCGAAACATAGTAATTTATTGGTCTGGATCGACGCTTTAAATACAGAAGAAATCTGCGAAATGAATATAAAACGATTTGATTTAAAAATCTTTAACTTTCGAGTGAAAGAATTATACTTAAACAAAACGTGAGAAATTTTAAAACTTAATTGCATACTAAACATAGTCTCTCTTTCTCTCTCTGTCTCTCTCTCTGTCTCTCTCTCTCTTTCTCTCTCTCTCTCTCTCTATATATATATACCCAGTTCACACTACTTCCTTGTCTTTTGAACAGCAGTAGAGGTTAACCTCTTGTTTTGTTCTAAATTCTTCTCATTCTGTTTCACTCTCAGTAACCTCTTGCATCTTAGTGGTATTGTCGCCTTTTTTTGTCTTTGTATGTGAAGAAAAATTGCTGAATTTGACAGTCACAGGGCATAGTGAAGCAAGGAGGGAGAAGACTAAAGTATCGAGTTAACGACATAATGATCATGTGTATATGAATGGGAGAACAGAGATAGATACCAATTAAGGGCACAGATATTACTGTTTTCAAAATGATAGGATAGAATGACAAGCCATGATCAGCCATGTTATGAAGGGATATTGGACATAAAAGAACGAGAACTGCGTGTCTAAGTCTCTTCACAAAGTGAACAGATATCACACTTATGCTAGAGGGCTAGATAACTGCAGTTAGATCCTAGACAAACTCTTGGTCTGAGGAAGAAGTGTCGATCAATGTTTCAATAATCCCACCATTTTCACGAGCATCGAACTTGTATTTGTTTTTCCTTCTATGTACCATGTCCCTTGAAGACGCAGGCGTTCAAGAATCTCCACGACCTTTTCAGCTTTTAGTAAGGTTTTTCATTTTTACTATCCCATCCACTTTCTTTTCTACCAAATATTTACACATGTTCGTTTGGTAATTTTCCCGCTGCTTTCCTCTCTTTCCTTTCGCTTAATATGTCCAGTGATTGTCACATTTTCCATGTATTCTTTCTCCATTCAACTAACGCTTTGATTCGAAGTATAAGTGTCATTTTTTTTTTGTTTCCATTTTCCCTAAAATCTCATCGTTATTAATATGTGCGGTCCATAGGATTAGCAACATGCTTTTATAGAACCACATTTCTATAGCTTTGTTTCTTATTTACCGTTGATAGAATTGTCCCATTATTCTCTGGCATATAGTAGGACTGATATTACGTAAAGATTCATGTGTTGGTTTCTAATGGAATTTTCTGCTTCTTAATTCTTTGCTTAACTTTTGAAAGGCGGATTTCACTATTCCAATACATATGTGGATATCGGTATAACATTTTCCGAACTATGTTATAGCACTTCCTAAATTATGCAAGAATTATATATATGGAAAGGATGTATGTTACAATTTGTTTTAATTATATAATTTAATGCTTCCATTTAGTTTAGTTTATTTTATTTATATTTTCTACAGCCAAACGAATCACCTCTTTGTTGCTATTTCAACGTTTCAGCCATGTTTTCCGAGACGGAAATTTGGGTCTGAATCCTTTATTTAATCTGTGTTTCGCTGTTTATGCCTAGAGATATGTCTGTTTATTTTATTAGTAATCAGTTTTTTTTATTCGTGTTCTCACTCGATTTGAGTCTGTATTCAGCACAGGGATTAAACTTCCAATTACTATTTCACTAAATAGACGAATCAACGTTTTAACCCTTTGGTTGGACAATCTTAATGCTATAACTTAGCGCCTTAAACTTATTGACTCTCTGTTGTAGAGTGCTATTCGATAAAAGTGACTCACCTGATTTTTTTTACTTAAAATGTTTTTCGCCTATTGTTATTGGGGTCAAACTAATTTTTAATCTTACTAATATAAAAACGCCTTCCCGACCACCTAGTAAAAAAGTTTACTCAACCTAAGGTATTTTATTGATAATTATAATTGTGGATATAAATGAGATTTAGGGAAAAACTCTTTGCAAAAAAAGTGACTCACTTATTTTCTGCAACTAGTAATCAATAGAAACATAACCGAACAGCTTTAAATAAAGAATACTAGAGGTATAATTTATTTATAATAGGTAATATAGTTCGAAATATTTAATAATCTATGGGTCCTCCTTTATTTTGAATAACTTTTTCAACCCTTTTTGGCATTGACCTGATTAAGTTCTGGCAAATCTCATCTCCAAGCATTGAATTCCATTCGGATATAAAATTCACAATCAAATCCTCTTTGTTGCTCAACTGCTTTCTAGAGATCCCATACTTCATAATGCTCCATAAGTTTTCTATGAGATTGAGGTCAGGAGATTGGGGTGGCAATATCATAACACTCACCTGCTTCTCATCAAAGTATTCTTTCATCAATTTTGCTTTGTGACAGGGAGCATTATCCTGCATAAAAATTAGCTTGGTCGGGTCGATTTGCACCCTTTCAGCAGAAGGGAGCAGACAAGACTCTAAGATTCTCTTGTACTGCCCCCTCCTGAGGGTCTTTTCAATAGGTTTTAAGAGACCAGTCCCATGAAAAGTAAAGCATCTCCAGAACATTATGCTGAACGGATGCTTGACAGTACTTACTGCTAAATTCAAAGAGCTTTCAAAGATTCTTCTTCAGATTTTAGATCGCTTATCCTTTGAATTTAGCTCAACTTTCGTTTCATCGGAGAAGGGAACATTCTTCCAGTCTTCTACGGTGAAAGTTTTGTAATAGTGAACCCATTCAAGTCTCTTGGCTTTGTTGGCTTTGCTTATTAGCGGCTTAAACCTTAGTGTACAAGATTTTGTAGCCTTCTTCTAACAGCCACCGACGGACTGTTGAAGTGGCAAGACCAATACCTTGCTCTTCGCTTAGACTGGCTGCAATTTCTTGGCTAGTTATAGTCCTATTCATCGCAACTTCACTCTTGATTACCCTGCCAGTTCTATCATCAATCTTTTCCCTTCGTCCTCTTGTTTTCTTTGGGGCAGGAGTGCCATCATTATGTGCTCTAAGTACTCGAGAGACAGTTGATTGCGAGGTTATAGCAATTTCTGCAATTTCTCTCGTAGACTTGCCTGCTTTTCAGACGGCAATAATAGATGCCTTAAGTGGTTCTGAGTGACTATTTCAAGCTGGTTTTATACTGTATGAGGCTTTCTGGAATTTAATTTAAGCTGTTCTAGAATTCTCTAGAATATTGTTCTGGGTGTATTGTAAAATAGTTTTCAATATTTTGTCAAAAGCTCTTTAAATTTACCAGTTTAATCATTAGAATGCGATATCTGAGCTTTTTTTTTTTTTTTTTTTTTTTGCACATAATTTTTTTCCCTGAACCTCATTTATATCCAAATTTATAATTATCAATAGAATACCTAAGGTGAATAAACTTTTTTTTCCTAGGTGGTCGAGAAGGGGTCTTTATATTATTATGATTCAAAATTATTTTAACCCCAAAAACAATAGACAAAAATATTTTTAGTAAAAAAACAATCAGGTGAATCACTTTTATCGAACAGCACTGTATCTGCTGCTTCTAATTTAACACATTCTAGAGACTGCTAAAGTTCTGTATTTTACGAAAAGAAAAAAACAAACAAATGAACAAATTACCGTATTCTACTTTTGCAAGTTTCATTTTCTCGTAGCTTAAGGGATTAGTACATAAAATTTCTCTTTTTAGAAAACTAATATCCAATTAGATTTTAAAAATATAAACTTGTAAAATTTCAATACTTTCAAATAGGGAATAATAAAAATCAATCTTGATTTGTTTAGTGTTGTCTTACAAAATGTTCATACTTATTTTTTTTTTTTTTGCACAGAAAAAAACAATCAGGTGAATCACTTTTATCGAACAGCACTGTATCTGCTGCTTGGCTATCAACCTTGACCATCACCACCGCCATTGTTTACTTTCAAGCTTGAAATTTCCAACTGCCGCTTTACTATCTTACTGCTGTTGTTAAAGACTTTGTCATGCTTGGCTCAATATGACGTAGATTTTTCCTTCCTTAATAAAACCTCCTGTATTGTTTTTATATTTATTCTAGGCCCACTGAGTGTATGTGCTGATTCATTCAGAATCAACCCGGCTGTAAATTATGTAAATGAAGATAATGTAGAAATTCAGTGAGACATAATTTTATTTATTTACTAATTTGTCAAATAACATTTCGAAAACTAGAAGGGAATTCCAATCCTTGCAATGCCATCCAATTTATCTGATTTAGCTCTAATGGCATGTCTTCAAAAACTAATACTTCATCCTTTGTTCACCCCCCCATCTCTCTCCTCTCTCTTTCTCTGTTTCCTTCATACTTGATCTCATTTTCTCTTGTACAATTCTTTTTACGCAACTCTTCCTCTACCAACTACTTGCAAAAAGGTTTGAGACATGGTAGATACGTAGAGTAACCGAAATCTTTAACAGCAATAAGACAAATAACGGATGATTTGAAACTGATGTATTATTCAACGTCGTCATGCTGGAACCGATCCATACAGGCGGACGCCTCAGTAAATCAAACCTGTGAAGATATGTATATTTCAAGTAGGCTTTTATCTCCTTGAAAGAGAATGATCTTGCATATGTTGGAGTATATTTCTCGTAAATCTTTTACCTAGACAAGTAGTACTAAATTCTTTTGTCCTACACACCCTCTTCACGAGATTTCAGAATATTATTCCTTACTTTCAATATTGTCTCAAACATGTTCATTGTAGAATTTTATATGGTAAAAGATCATAGTTACGATAGTTTTATTCTGTGATCCCAATTCACCATTGAGACTCTAAAATTTTTCTATGATTAAATATCTTTATCCTAGACTGAAAATTCCACTTTTATACAGGGCACCTACTCAGGTAGAAAGTATCAATTATATTAGTTATTTAAAATTTTGAATTAATTGCTTTAGTTATATTATTTTCGCCTAGTAATCAGAGCATAGGGATGGACACGTAGTGTAGCGGTAATCGGCGCAATAAACGATATTCGTAATCGTTCAAATTCCCGCCGATACTCTTACAACCACTTACACTCAAAACAGAAAATTACGAATTCATTTCTTCCCCGCTAGCTATGGGTTAAATAGCAGAGTGAACTAGGCTAAAAAAAATGGGTTGACAAGCAGTCTAAGAGAAAGAAAACTCAGAATATCCAAAACTATGGATATGTCAGCGAGAAAACCATTCACTATATTTCCAAAGCACTCATGGGAGTTTGCAGATAATAAAGAAAAGGGATATGTGGAGAGTCATTATCGCCTATGTCCCGAGAGACATGGCATTAAAATCAAGCAAAGCATACCGTATGAATTTATACTTTAAAGAGGGCGAATCAGGTTGACGAAAAAATAATATTTATTGTGCAGTGAGAAAATACACCGTTATTACTGTATATCAAACATTTCAAAATATGCCAAAAAGAAAATGTCCATGAAATGAAGAAAGTAGAGTTGAAAGGCTTTTTAAAACTAAATTGCCGAAACAGAAAGCACAAAATGACAAAGAGTAAATGTCGGACAGGATTATATACGTTAGGCAAATATTGATTTCTGCTTGAAACAAAAATGCACTTGTTGGAAAGAAAGAATAATCTTGAGGCAAACAGAAGCCATTATCTTTCTAGCAGACACAGTTAAAAAAAAAGGATTTTTATATTAGAAGAGGAATATGAAGAAACACTTATTTAAAAATGATAATCTTTCAAACAAAGTAAATTTAATTAATAAAAAGAAAATTATAATTGTCAGCAATCAACTTTTTCAGAGTAAAACTGGGCACTTTTTAAACAATCAGAATATGTAAAATTAACTAAGCACTTCATTTTATCCGATTTGTATCTTGTGACTAATTTTAATCAATGAATTATGCAAAATCTAATTTAACACATTCTAGAGACTGCTAAAGTTCTGTATTTTACGAAAAGAAAAAAAAACAAATGAACAAATTACCGTATTCTACTTTTTCAAGTTTCCTTTTCTCGTAGCTTAAGGGGTTAGTACATAAAATTTCTCTTTTTAGAAAACTTATATCCAATTAGATTTTAAAAATATAAACTTGTAAAATTTCAATACTTTCAAATAGGGAATAATAAAAATCAATCTTGATTTGTTTAGTGTTGTCTTACAAAATGTTCATACTTATAACGAAAATTTCATTTAGAAAAAGAATAATTGCAATTTTTTCGAAACACGATAAACATAGCAACAAAGAAAAATTGATAATTCGTAGAGAAACATCAGAAAAATTGCCTTGTTCTTTATTTAATAAGAACTGATACTCAGATTTTATTCGTAACCTTGAAAGAGAAATATGTTTTTTGATTTAATTCTGCATGCAGAAGTATTTTGATATTCAAGATATGTTTGTGGTTTTGATAAAATAAAAAAAAATCCTTTAGCCGGATTATGAAGGAAAAATTGGAAGTCAGCGTTAAATGTCATAAAATAATTGATTTACCAGAAACCAAAGAATTTTCAATAGTAATATATCGCTAAGTTTCATCGAGAAAATGACTTTCCCTAAATTACTATTGATCTAAAAAAAATGATTATTTGAAAAAAATATCAATTGAAACTGATACTGAACTTTTAAAATGCATCTTCAAATTGATAAGATTGATCTTTAGTAACTGTTAATGAATCAATACACAAAAATTGCGTTTATTGTAAATGAATAACGCTCGTTACAATGAATTACAACATGCGTTAGGAAATATATACAAATGTCTTTTGCCAGAATCGAGCAATTCTGTTCGCTGTTAAAAGAAAAGGTTGACTTCTACAAGATGTTATTTCTTAAAAGTTATTTTAACACAACGCAGATATGGAATGAATTGTTTAATATTCTGTCATTGTTAATGTTACAGTAAAATTTGAAAAAAAAAACAAACAAACTTGAAGACTGGAAGACTGGAATCGATTGAGAGTTAGATTCGTGGTCAGCACTGAGCACACTGGTGGAAAGTAAAGATTGCGTTTCAGTACATGTTTTGTTTTTTTTTCACAAGAATTGGACTTCGAAGTGAAATCCATCTAAAATTAAGTCCAACCTAATTTGTCTGATTATTGATCCATTTTTATTAAATTATAATTTCGCTAATTCCTATAGTTTTAAACATGAGCTATATATTCTTCTTTAAAATAAGAAACGTTGTGGTCGGAAAATGATCCTGGATTAAAGCTTGTATTCAGAAAACATCTCACGGTTATACAGAGTGGTGCGAAATTCTTGTCTCTCTAAACGTTTCTTCCAAACAGTAGGAGCTCATGTTAGCCATCTGAAATAAACAATTATATTACGTAGGGGTGATAAGACTTTCGGACCAATCTGTATATTAAAATTACTGTGTTTATGATATATCAGAATTCCATATTTACATTTAATATTATAGTATTAGCGAATTTTCTTAATATATTTCATCTCATGCAAGGTTCGAAAGTTACTCATGGTAGAGGATTACGGATAATGTGATTATTATGAATAGGGTATATATTATGAATGGAAGCTTAGAAAGTGAAGTTTATGAGGATAAGTAGTATAAATAACGATTAACTCTTGACTTGAAAAGTTCAAAATTAAAGTGTTCAAGGAAAAACTCACGCGTGTGCCTATTCAGTAAAATAGCAGTTCTTGGAAAAAAAGCTGATTAGTAACTTTTTTCTTTACATTTGGAATATCTAGGGAATGATTTAACTCCGTGGAAGTATCATTCTAGCAGTAAAGGTCATAACTTTTGGCAATAGAGAATGGAGCTCATTTGAACAATGTAATTGAGTAATCGGAGAGCCGAGTGCGAATTCCAGTCAAATCAATTACATTCACTAACGTGCTAATACCTTTCGGAAAGGTATGAATCCTCTTTTTTCTCTCACCTGGGTATGGGTAAATAGCAGGACAGACCTGGTTCTATAGCCTTGGATGGGAAACTCGTCTACCGCAGAAAGAAATAGCAAACTACTGTGGGAAAAAATCTGCCACGACAGTCATGTATTGAAAGCGTGTATCACACATGGTATATAACTGATACATATTATGAACTCGGAATATATATTTGGAAAATTTTAAGTGAAAACAGTAGTGGTCTATGGCAGTAGATTTGGTAGCTGAAAAGTTATACAATGCATTTTTTCGCTTATTTTCTTTTTTATTGATGTAACACTTGCTTAATAAAGACATGTCACAATACTCTTAATTACTATTAATATAGTGACCTTTTATTTAGCATACTGACAGCATCATCTATCTAATTGAATCTACAAAAGGTCTCTTGTATCCTACTGAGCAGTTTAATACAGTACTCAGATATTTACAAAATCCTTTTCACTTAATAATAAATGTTCGAGGTGTGCGCTCATCATAAAAAAAGTTCACGTTTATATTGTTCGTGCCAAAGAAAATCTTTTTAAAGAAACTCTAACAGAGATAAACGAATTGACGTGCACCCTTATGCTGATTATGTAATCCAAGCTGTGATTGTGAAAAACAAAACTACTTAACGTTATACGTTTATAAAATCAATTATATTGTTTTTCTTCATTTACATTGCTCTCAATATATTCTACCATGCGTGAAAAACAATATCGTCCTTAGGTTATTAGTATAATTAATTAGTCTGTTTTAACGTAGTAAAACATGCAAATTAAAAATAGAAGCGAACTGTATCGATGAACATAAGCAAACATGCAATTAGTTTTAATACTACAAACTCTGCAAATGATTTTAGTTTAGTTTAGTTTGGTTTCATTTCTTTTACAGCATATCAGTCTCAATGGGTTATTTAATGCCGTCAAGGTTTTAGGTTCGTATGAATAGAATATGTATTCTTTGTAAGAAATCTAAGTTCATCAATATAAAGTTGATGCTTGAAGAATTTTTTAATTGATCTTTGACAGTCAAGATGTTAAAATGAAAGTTTCAGTAGCGGTGTTACCAAATTAAACTAATCTATTTAATCCATTGTTTTCCTATACAAAAATTAAACAGGTATTTTCCTTCTTCCATCCAGTTCTGATTTTCATGGCCAAATGTAAGCTACATATTTTAAATCTCGTCTATGTTACTGGATTCTTTCCTACGTGTTTGAAGTTTTAACCTTCTCTTCTTTTTCTTTTTCTTCTTCCTCCGCCTCCTTCTTCCTCCTATTCCTCCTCCTCCTTTTTCTTCTATGTACTGTCTCTCTTCAGGATGTGGGTGATCATGTCTCTCGTCAACTTCCTATCACTTTAGGCCATTCCTACCTGCCCTAATTCCGACATCTACTTATACAAGTTCTTCAGATAGGTGGCCCCCTGCCTTCTCTAATCACTCTTGCCATCGATATACTCTGTGATGTGTTAAGTTTTTTTTTTTTTTTTAAGCTTTCCTTCCTCCTCATGTGTTCAGTAGATTTCAGCTGTCTCCTGAATCTGTGTTTTCTTTTCGTTAACATTTCCTTTAGGACTTCCTCGTTGTTTATTCACTCCGTCCATCTCAGTATGATTCTGTAGAACCACACTTCTGTTGCCTTCACTTTCCACTTCCTCTCTGGTGAAATTTTCCAGCATTCACCGTCATAAAATGCAATTTTTATCACATAGCAATTCAGCATTCTTTTCTTTGTTTCTAACGAAATATTCCTGATTTTTATTACTTTGTTCAACACTCGGAATGCATTTTTCACTAATCCGATGCGACTTCAAACTTCTCTGTGGCATATTCCATCCCCTGTTCAAACACTTCCCAGGTATTTAAACTTCTGTGTCCATTTGATGTTGACATCTCTAATTCCAAATTTTCTCTTGTCTTCAAATAGAAGAACAATAAAAAAAAAGAAAAGAAAAGAAAAACAAGAAACAAATTTATAGATATAAAAATGCATCCCAGAAATAAGGTGAATAAGTTTGTTGGTCATTGCATTATTCGATGTTAGTTTATTTTACGGTCATTTTAACTCATTTCTATATGTCTCCATATCATGTCAAGATAGAGAAAGTAATTTAACTTTATTGCAAGTGAAGACTGTTCATTCTTTTTTATATGATCGATTCCAAACTCAACTCTGTGTGTGTGTTGGGGGGGGGGGTCATTATAGACAACATACAAGTGATTAAGCTTTTATTTAATTTTTCTTGTGTTCGAACAAGTGTATCTTTTCTGGACTTAGAGTGTGTAGAAACTGTACAAATATTTTGTAATTCCGACCCCGTTCGGCTATACATTTAGCCATTATCAAGGATGGTTTTCTTTTTACGTTTTTAACTAGATTTAGGGGTTGGGTGTATGTACCTTGAGTTATAGGATTTTTTTTAATTTTACTAACACAGTCAGCACATTGTGGCCGTGTTCATAGTTAACATTATTGGGTGTTTTCCTTTTTTATTATTAAGGGTTCCATGTGTTTTTTCACATATGGATGTATTTTTCAGATGGGGTCTGGTAGTATTATGTGGGTGTTTAAATGAGTTCCGATGGAGCTGCCTGGGTTCAACGTAACTCGTTGGGATAGCATGTAGTAGTGTGACTGATGTAATTATTTATGAGTTTTGATTAATCAGGAACACATTTGAACACGTAAATTATGTTCGTTCTTTGTAGCTTTGATTTTATAGCTGAAATCGCCCGGAATTGCAGAACATTTGGACAGTTTGTACACACTCTGTGTCCAGAAAAAGAAACAGTGTTTTGAACCGAAGCAAAATTAAGTAAAAAGCTTAATCGCAGTAACTTATCTGTCGTCAATAATGATATATATATATATATATATATATATATATATATATATATATATATATATATATATTAAAGAGGGATTGCTGCTTTATACACAATACATATATATATATATATATATATATATATATATATATATATATTAAAGAGCGATTGCTTCATAGATACAGTATATATATATATATATATATATATATATATATATATATATATATATATATATATATCGAGAGAGAGAGAGACAGACAGACAGAGTAATTAGTTAGCAATTGTTCTTTTTAACGACGTTTTATTGAAAAAATATGCACATTCTATGTCTATCAGAATTAACCATCTATTTTTCTAAATTGGAAATAATCTTCTGCCAACTTTGCTTATGCAAAATCTATTCCACTGGATAAGCAATTGTGATTTCGTTCTCGCACAAGTGTCGTCGGTTCCCAAAAAGCTCCGGTAATCGAATATTACACCCAAGGATTCACTCAACATATAGCATAGTTTCAAACAGATTCCAGCAGGGCCGCATGTTGGGATGACATCAGCACACCGATAACATCAAGAAGTTACCTTCCTGAGACATTGCCCGGCCGGCTCTCATAGTCAGAAAGTGAACGTTTCCAGTCATTCGGCAACATGCCTCTATATATACATAGGTATATGCGTGTATATATATATATATATATATATATATATATATATATATATATATATATATATATATATATATATATATTACCTCCTAGAATGCACACTATGCCAGAAACAATATGTAGGAAAATCTGAATGGCCCTTTCACTACAGAATTAACAATTATCGTAAAAGAATTAAGTCGACTCCTCATGAAAAATTATTACCTGTAGAACAACATTTCCGCCTGGAAAAACTCGATTTCAAACCCCATGCCAAATTCACTATAATTGAGAGAATAGAAAAGTTCAGAGCAGATAACATTAGAAAGATTTTAGAGTCGCATGAAAATAAGTGGATACAACGTGTAAAAACAAAATATCCAGCCGGGCTAAATCACAAATTTAACAATATATAGATATAACTCAACAAATAAAAAAAACTACCCACATTTCTCACCCACACAAGACAGACAGGCTTACGGAAGTGTGGAGGTCTCACACTTATACACTCACCCACACGAATATACACACTTACACACATCATACGCACTCACTCCCTAATGAGCCAAATGATAACACACACCCACAGCAATACACACGCTTACACATATCATACTCACTCACTCCCTAAGAACCAAATAACACACACACACAAACACTAAACAGAGACACATCCCCTCACCAAGTCCAATAAAACTGTCAAACTGACCAGAGAATTCATAGCAGCATCCAGCTCTTATCTCAAATAACAACTTAAAAGAGACTGTTTGACCAACACAAGGAATGTTAAAAGATTCATGTTAAAAAGATAAAAAAATAAAAAAACAAATGAAAACTACAGACAAAAGTTCATTTTCTCCATCAAGAAATTCATTTCTGTAGTTTAGTGCTAGCAGCAAGCAGAAATATTTCTCCTCCAGATGATGGCCATTTCGGCCGAAACTAGTCGAGGAATCTAAATGGAATAATAATAAAAAAACGAAAGAATATTAATCTACAACCCAGTGTGTCTAAGGATTTTAATTTTTTAATATTTTTTTATTGTTCAATATATATATATATATATATATATATATATATATATATAATATATATATATATAATATATATATATATAATATATATATATATATATATATACATATATATATATATATATATATATATATATATATATATATATATATATATATATATATGTGTGTGTGTGTGTGTGTGCGTGTGTGCTTTGGTGTAAATAAAACGTTCCTCAATGCAAAATAAGTCACGTTTTAAGTATATATAATAAATATACTTAATAACCCACGTCCACATTACGATACATTGTTTCAGAGAACCATGCAACCATTAGTTATGAAACGGTCAGTTCTTTTATACCCGATAATTGCATACTGTCAACGTTTAATATATATATATATATATATATATATATATATATATATATATATATATATATATATATATATGTGTGTGTGTATGTATGCATGTATTCAAATAGACGGCGTTGTCATTGCCTCATTAACACTGTACTAGGATGAAAAAAGATTATGTCTGGCTGACTATACTATCAAGTGATAATAACTGTTGTAAACTGCCAAAACGAATAACGCGTGGGGTGTACTTACCTCACAAAATACAGCCAGTATACGGAAAATAATTCCTTTATTTCAAGGACATGCATAAATAGTTTTTGAAAAGACAATCGTCTATTATCAAAGATCCGCTTACAGATGATCTCAACCAGTAAAGATTGATATTTGTGGAGTGCAGTGGTAGAATGAACCTCTCAACAAACTTTTAGGGTATGCGGAAAAGTGAATTTGTAATAATATTAGGTTGGTGCAAAACTAATGTCGTTTTCTATGTGAGAAAACGACATTATTTTTGCACCAACCTAATACTACTATTATACATGATCAATTAAATAATAATAATAATAATAATAATAATAATAATAATAAGTGATAAATATCCAGAAACGATTGATCATCTTGTATCAGGTTGCACCATATTGGCACCCATTGAATATAAAACCCGACATGACAGAGTGGGCCAATATCTGCACTGGAAAATCTGCAACTTCTACTGGAAGGAAACTGAAAGAAACTGGTATAAACACCACCCAAATCCGGTTACGGAGATAGGACCTGTTACAATTCTATGGGACTACACAATACACACTGACAGAACAATCCAAGCCAGCCGCCCAGATATTGTTATTAAAGACCACAAACAAAAACGGTTCCTCCTTATTGATATGGCAGTCCCTGCTGACTGCAATGTATCTTTGAAGATATTCAAAAAGCTGTAAAAAATACAAGGACCTTGAAATAGAAATCTCAAAAATGTGGCATATGGGAACATCAAAAATCCCTGTTGTAGTTGGAGCCCTAGAACTGGTTGGAAAAGATGGCAGTAGAATAATTGAAAGGATACCTGGAAGTCCATGCCTCAAGGTGATACAAAAAATTGTTGTGACAATACAGCCCACACTTTACGAAGGGCTTTATCTATGTAAATTTTTTTTTGTGTGTATGTGTGTGTGTCAGTGGAAAGTGTTATGATGCCATTTCTAACCTTAGGTCCCTGGGCTGGACCCGGAAAGAAATGTGTAAACGCCAGAATTCAAAGAAAATAATAATAATAATAAAATACGTTTTTTACCTATTTTTTGAATGATTCGGAAGTTCAGCCTTTTGTAGAGGTGGCCTATTCTGTAAATCACTTAGTAGTTCAGCGATTAGTGTAATGATCTTAAAGATGTTAAGATTGTATTCAGGCCGCAGCGAGAGCAATAGAAGCACTGATATTTAAGCTGTCCTATCTTACCATTCTCTACTGGGTTCGATCCTAACTGGAGATTCTAAAACTGTTACCAATTTTCAATGTTTGCTTATCCAAGAATATAAAGGAGTGCACGAAGACATATTGCTATTGTATCCGTTGAATAACATAAAAATGCAGGCCTTTACAAAGTTATCAGAAATATATGCTAGAGTAATGTAGAATCCGAAGTCAGCTCCGTCAGACTGATTAGAAGCCTGATTGACAGCTCTGTTTGCTCTTAACAAAGTGGAGATAAGAAAGGTTGTTGCAAATAAATTTTGTCTTCGCCCTTTCAAACGAGAACAATGGGCATCTTTACAACAGATGTAATGCACAAAAGATAAAGGGTAGAAGAAAAGTGTTATGGCCGTAAAACCGGAACTCCTTCTGCCAAGCGTTATCGTGTGACCACTGTGGAAGATACCGCATCAAATGTGGGTTTTGTCGATTATCGGCCAACGGGCAATATATGTGGCATAAAGTCTTAAATATTTCGCAATACAAAGCCATATCATGATCACTCTCTGTGATCTATTTTCCCTCTGTAAGGCCAGATAATTCCGTTTCTTCTTAAATGTCAAACTATCTAATTTTAGTACGCTGTTAGAGGAAACCCTGTGTCGTACAGTCATATCACGTTGAAATACTTTCTCGTACGATCACCGAAGTTAAGCAAGGTCGAGCCTCTCGTCATTAGCTACATGGATGCCTCCTTGGGAATACCAGGTAGGCATTGTGTAATGGATAATGGATTTTAGGTTGAAGCGAGATACATACATATATAAAAACACGCACGCACACATACACATATTTCTATCTCTCTCTCTCTCTCTCTCTATATATATATATATATATATATATATATATATATATATATATAAATATGTTTGAAACCGTACAGAAGCGTATTAAGGCATTGAAAACAATAAATTTTATATTGTAGTCTATGATAGATTTAAAACAAAAACACACACCAGTCGACCGTTAACAGTTCTGATGAGAGTGGACGGAACCGGTCGACTGGTGTGTGTTTTTGTTTTAAATCTATCATGGTCTACAATATAAAATTTATTGTATTTAATGCCTTAATATATATATATATATATATATATATATATATATATATATATATATATATATATATATATATATATATACGCGACTCTCCCGTCGGATTCGACGTATGAGGGTCAAGCAGATCAGTTCCCAGGAAACCGACAGCCCAACAACAGCACATGAGTGGTGAAGGTTTCGTGCAGGACCATCCGCACTTTTTGAAGGGCCGAATACAGAGACCTGGTGCATTAAATGCCACAAGGTCCCTAAACGACCCTCCGCAGGTTTTCAATTCAGATTTGTTCTTCACCTAGACCAGTTGCCATCCAAAGCTATAGAACCCAGTCTGTCTTGCTATTTACCCATAAGCGTATTCACACCTTTTCCAAGGGTATCAGCACGTAAGTGAATGTAATGGTTTTGACTGGAATTCGAACTCGGCTAAATAAATATCTTCCTATATGTAATAATATCCCTTCATTTTTACCTACCGTCGTATCCAATAATATAGAAAAAATACCGATTCTTTCGTGATAAACACTGCAGAAAGCATTCTTAACTTGTTATTTGACAGTAGCGTAACATAGCATGAAACGGAACAAACGTTAAATAATGTTATTGAACAGAGCATTTAGTTTGAACCGAGGAAAACTGAGCAAGGATGTTCTTCAGAGAGAATAAGTTTAATATACTTGGCTTTGACGGTAAGCATACATGTCAGACAAAAGTTTCCTTCTCGTATATATGAAAAAGTTAAATATATAGATGACGGTGTATTGTTCAAAGGATGTTTTCTTCTGCTGTTTTTGGCTCAGTTATACTGCAGTATATAATAATATTATTGAAAAGCATGTTGTTCCTTCTTTGAGAGAATCTCTTGCCCATGGACACATCTTTGTAATGTCTCTTCTCAAACGGTAAGCCACTCTCCAAATATAGAAATTTTCAGCTCATGTCATTTCGTGCCGAAAGGTCTAATCTCAATCGAATTAAGAACCTTTGGAAGATCAGGGCAAGTAAACTGAAAACAGTGACTACTGAGTGTCACAAACTGCGGGAGAAATAAGACCAAAAACACGCTTGAACAATAAGTCAAGTCGGTGAAATACTCTGCTATGAAACGTGCAAAAGCAATTCAAAAGCCATGTTTGGTAAATCTTCTACTGATATTCAGTATCAGACTTAATGCCGCTGTTCATTTTATTCTATTTTGCTTTATTTTTGCTATTAGTGCACCCAATAGAAAGCCAAAGTGCCACACATGGTTATTGAATGAGATTTTTCTAAAGGTAGGCACGTTATGAAGACGTTTATGATAGGTATCGGTTAATAATGGACTTGACGAGACCGAGGTTCTAATTATCAGGAAAGCATCCTCTCGGGAGTATTTTCCGCAAAATAGCAAATTATCTGAGATATGAACAGTCTGGGTGGAATTTGTTCCTTATCAAGTTATCACTAACGGAATGGAGATGATTTGCCACTTTGAACAGGATAGGTCCTAGCTGTGAAATTCTGAGATGGTGGAACCAAGGAATGTAACTCGTCCGAACATCTACTATAGTAATGGCGATAGAGTAGCAAGCGTTTACAACGTTTCCTCTGCATGATATGGATTTCATGGTGGAGAATAATTCACTACCCACAAGGTGACGCAATTGTTTAGAACCCGGTAGCGGCTGGACAGTGGGTATTGGGATGCACCCGCCCAAATATGGCATTCTTTGTCTTGTATGATGCTTGTAAGTATTAAAACAAAAGTCTGGGTATTTTGGAATGATTCAAGGAGCCGACAATTCTTCCAGCATCTTTAGCAATGTAACAAAGATATGCGTTCCATTCGAGGTCCAGAAGGAGCTTTAGACCCAGTAGATGTACAAGGCAGTGTACGATTTTGAGGATATAACCATTCATCAATATTGGTGCAGGTTCAGGGTCTGCTCCGTGGTGTTGCTAGTGAAATTGTTGTGTATCTATGGAATTATACCACCCAGCCTTTCTACCATTGAGTGTTAGGTCAACTGTCAGGCACTGGTAATCCAGAAAATTTGGAGGTGCACCCATACATCGTACGTGTATATTTATAATCGTGTTCTCTAATGCAAAATGATGTGTACACATGTTTCAAAGTGTTATGGTCTGGTTCCTTGTACCACGGTAATAGTCCAAGGTAGAACTAATAAAGAAGAACTCGAACACGTATATGGAATAACACAGATATATTACAAACAGGAATATATACAGAGAAGTAGAAAGTATTAGTACGAACAATCAGGTTTAGTAGTAATTGTCTGAACGCGACTCTGTTTCGGACTGCCTCTGACTACGACTGACTGACTCCTGACGGACTTCACTCCAGGCTTCAGAGTGAACTCCAGACTTCAGCCGGAACTCGGACTTCAGATGGAACTCTGACTTCAGACGGAACACACTGCTTCCTCTTAAAGACGCAGTATTTATTATGTATGGAATAGTCCATTATGTTATTATGGGTAAGGTCCCATAACATAAAGATTATGAAAAGCTTTTGGCAAGGTACAGCATAAAGAACTATTTGAACTGCTAGGTAAGATTGATTTATTTGGGAATTAACCCAGAACATTTATTGGGATCAAGCCACCTGCATACAGATAGAAATGAATTCAGTAAATGCACAAAAATAGAAAAGGATGTAAAACAAGGATATGTCTCCTCCCTAGACATAATCAACCTCTACAGAGAGGCGCTCCTGAGAGAATTAGAGTTCCTACCTGGATTCATTGCTAGTGGCCACAATCTTTACAACATAAGATATGCAGATGACACAGTGCTGATAGCAAGCACAGAAAGGAAACAGTAGGAACTCCTAGATGAGTCAGTAAAGGAATGTGAGAAGAAAGGACTAAACATCAATTGTGAGGTTCACAGCAAGAGAAATCGCTCAAAATGGGAGCTATGAATAGGAGACAATAAAATCAAGCACGTACGGACATTTAAATATCCATGAAGTGTTTTAACAGAAGACGGAAAAAGTGACATCGAAAATGAAAAATGCATTGCAACAGTAAAAGATTATTTCCAAATGCTAAGCAAAGTATTAGAAAAAGAAGAAGCGGCTTGAGGCAGTAAAAGCTGGAAAATCGCATCAAAGATGAAAAAGAGTTTTGAAGCAATGAAAATTGCGTTGTACAGAAGGATGCTGAGAAACCATGGTCTGAACATATCAATAACAACTAAGTTCTGAGGAAACTGGAAACAAAAAAAAAAACACTTAAATTTCGAATCAGACACTTAAAAGTTCTAAGACATGTAATGAGGAAAGTAGGCTTGCAGAATTTGACACAGCAATAACCTATTGAAAGCAGCACGGACAGAGGAAAGCAGTTATTAACCCACCTAACATGCTTGTATATACGGATGGTAGAACAGGGATTAGGAGAGAAAACCTTACTAAGAGCAACGGTGGTCAGGAAGTTGTGGAAAATTATGATCTCGTATGTCCTAAACAAACCTAGCACATAGAGGAAGAACTTTGCACGGGACAGCTTCTTGCATTAAAATTTTAAAAGTTTTTTTTTTTTAGCTTTGTGCATTCTTAGAGGTTTTATGAAAATTTACTATCGTCTAAAACTCGAATTATGCATGATTTATTCAGCGTCGAAATTGTAGATTTGGAAATATTGACTTACCTTCTTTCTGTATTTTGCTCATGACTCTCTTTCACGGGTGAAATATTTTCATGACTTTACGTTATAATGCCTCTGATTTTCTATCAATTTTCTAGATTCTCATGATATTAAATTCACATTAGTTTACACTTTGAACAAATCTATTTGAATCTTAAAAAAGATCAGATAAATGCCATCTTTACATCATTGATCTTCTCAGATGATGCCTAGTTTAAAAAAAAAAAAAAAAAAAAAAAAACTTGTCTGCCGTCTTATTTATGAATTCGCACGATATTCACTAGCAGAAACCGCAATAGAGAATTCGATTTAAGTCTTTGCATCAATACGAATCAAGTCTAAACAACGGTGCCTTCAATCATTTTAAAATGATTAGTTGATCGATTTTATTTGGATTTCTCTCGTTGGTAAATTTCATAAATTAGAAAATAGTTACAGATAAACATCTGAAAAAATATTAAGGATGATTTGGGAATTTTGTTTACAATTTGTCAATTTAAATAGGTGATAAGTGTTCTTTTTCTTGAAAGCAATTAAATACATCTACAAATAAAAATATATCTCAAATCAACACAGTGCAAGTCCATATATATATATATATATATATATATATATATATATATATATGAAATATATATGAACTCTCTCTCTCTCTCTCTCTCTCTCTCTATATATATATATATATATATATATATATATATATATATATATATATATTGAACTGAACGCGGAGAGGCTGCAGTGTGTTTCTTGCTAAACGCAACCCTCATGCCATGAAACAGACTATCACCCCTGGGTGTAACTTCTATGTCCACTTTTATATTTACAGACACTCTATTCCTGAAAATTGAATACCTTAACTCATGAATACAGTGTGGTGCATAATTATAAGGCCATATTTTTTAAATTATAGCAATTGAGATATTATTTTTTTATATTTTGTATATTATTCTATAGTATTAATAATCCGAAAATAGAAAATCAGATATTGTAAAATTATTCAAAAACACGAAAAACGATTTTAAAGATAAAATTCAGCTGGATTTATAATTATGCATCATACTGTATATCTGATGGATTAATATGCTTAAAATACTTTTTTTTCCAAAAACTTTTTTTTAATACCAAACTAATCAGCACAGATAGAATTAATATATAACCTCAGAGATCACCCCACCTATATGTCTTTCTCACACATTATAATCTCTGTATAGTTGGATATACTCTACTGACACTACATAGAAGAGTACATCACCCTTAAAGAGCTCAAGCAGACTCCGTTAACCACTATTCCCTACTTATCCGCACTAGATAGACATGAAGAGGTGATGAGGTCCCCCCCACACAAATATATAAGCATACACACATTACAAACATCGCAAAAACCCAAATAACATACACATAACACACGCAACCAATAAAGCTGGCAAAATGACTAAGGTGGTAAATCTGAGACTCATGAGAAAAGGCCTTTAATTTAATAAGAAAAAAATGAAAAATACATGCAACGTTCACCTTATTCAGAGACTGGCATTCACCCCTGTAGTTCACTGGTAATAACAAGCAGGATTTTTTTCCTAATGATGGCCACACACACACACACACATGATACAGCTCATTTCTAAGAATCAAACACATATGCTCAGACCATCTAGATTTTCTATACAACATTAATAACT
Organism: Acanthosepion lycidas; assembly: GCA_963932145.1. Classification (NCBI taxonomy): domain Eukaryota; kingdom Metazoa; phylum Mollusca; class Cephalopoda; order Sepiida; family Sepiidae; genus Acanthosepion; species Acanthosepion lycidas. The sequence goes on from OZ010588.1 coordinate 36,228,140, forward strand.
TAACAAAACAATTCCTAAAATGTAAATACCCAATAAAAATAATAAAAGAAGCACTAAATAAAACTATCCATATAAATCGTAACACACTTCTCACATACAAGAAAAGTAAAAACAATAATCGGATTCCCATGGTTTTTAACCACAATCAATATTCCCACACACTTATTCACAATTTAAAAAAGGATTACAAGAACCTCTAGTTAGACAAAAAGATCAAAGACATTTTCGATAAACAACCAATAAATGCAAAGAAACAATCACCTAACGTATCAGCTATCCTCACCTCTACCAAATATCTAAACAATACAAACCAATCAGGAAATTACAAATGTAACAAACCTCGTTGAATAGTTTGCAAACACTTAATAATAGATAATGTATTTTCTGTACCCAGCACCAATATCAAGATACACCCACCTCACCTCACCTGTGATAGCCATAACATAATCTACTATTTATTCTGCACCTTATGTCCTAATAGTGGATATATTGGTGAATCTGGAAATAATTTTAGATTTCGCTTCAACAATCATAAACAAACCATACGTCAAAAGAATCCTTATTCCCCCATAGCTGAACAATTTAATCAATCAGGACACTCATTAGAAAAATGTAAATGTTTATTGATAGATTCTCATTTCAGTTCCACATACACACGCAGAAAAAAAGAAAAATACTGGATTTTAAAATTAAATACATATAAACTAGGGTTAAATAGAGACTTGGGTTTTTAAAATTTTTATAAATATTTCAATATTTAAACATTTTTTTTAGATATAGTTATTTTTTTTAAACAACATCTAAAATTTTTACAATTAGATTTACGTTAAGAATATTCGAACAGAGTGGCATTCCATATCACGTGACGTCTGCATCTCGCGACGGACGCTAATTGTAAACAAACCTCTAAAAATAGTTATTACTGAAGAAAAATTGAGGTCAATCTGAAATATCAAATATATATGAATAAACACTTTCATTAAAAAAAGCATTAATATTTTTTTAATTTGCAACATTTTCTATATATACAAATTAAGAAAGTATACGTGGCTTCTCATTATGCTATATATATATATATATATATATATATATATATATATATATATATATATATATATATAATCGAATCTATCAGTCAAGCAAATCTGTAAAGTTAGGGACATGCTAGTCAAAAATAATTAGGTCATCTATTTATTAGTAATTTCCTGATTACTACAATTAAGAATTTATATCCTTCTAAAGGTGGGCATGTGAAACGTTAATTTATTGTACGTGTGCTTATATTTTGTGATTTTTACTAAAATTATCGGTGTCTTCAGGCTTACGGTCACATCGAGCTGAAAACCTGTTCGTATACCATCACCGAAGTTAAGCAACGTCTAGCCGGGTTAGTGCCTAGATGGGTAGCTGCTTGGAAATACCGAGTATGGTAAACTTGGGTGTGCGGGTGGTATAATAGATAATATCTCGTAATTGTTAAACGGAAAACCGAGTTTTAATTTCAGTTGGGTGCATTATATTCATTTCGGTGTAAATACCATTGAGAAAGGTATAAATCGAATTCTTGTCTCCTCAGCTATGGGTTAATTAGTAAAATTGTAGAAAAATCGTAGAATAAGAATTTACAGGAGGAATAAGCTGAAAATTATTTTAAAAAAGTGATTTTTTCAATTGTCATAAAATTAGGAGATTAAATGTTAATTACACATCGTGAAAGCCACAAATTCTGTAATTGACGCGTCATAAGGGCCCAAAATCTTACAAGTGAAAACATATTACCGCCATAGGTAAAATAAGAGTCAGCCGAAGAGGAGGAGGAGGAGGAGGAAGGTAGAAGGAAAATGGTTTGGCGTTACTGTGTAGACTGGAAGATAATTCAACGGAACACAGATATTGGCACGCAACTCAGACATACGGAGGGAGCTAGTCAGATGCTCAGTTGCACGGCGACTTTACAAACCCACCCGGTCATGAGATTTATGATGATGATGATGATGATGATGATGTCGCTGCTGCTACTGATGATGATGATATTTTTGCCAAAACTTGGATATATGTAATTATGTTGACAGTAAAGAAACCTAAATGCTGCGAAACTTTTGCAAATGGGAGGAAAGTTTTATAATTCAACATTGTTTTTTAATCATTCTTTGAAATTTAAAGTTTCCTAATGAATGATGGATATAGGATTGTAATAATCGGATTATCAAACAATACATTTAAAGCAATATGGGAACTTTTTTGCAGTAGTGGACAAGATTTACAATCTGTTTGGATAATATGCAGTTGGATTACCAATGTTATAAATGCTATCATATTTATTCTGGAAATAAAAGCCATGTTTTCTTTTCTGTTTTTTTTTTCTCTCTCGGATGAAATGTGTGGTGAATTGGACAAAAGCCTCTAAAATAATATCAGAAAAGAAATAAAGCAGGTAACAGAAAAATAAATGAAATACGAAAATATACACATAGAGGCAAAAATATGCTGTGTCCTGCAAACGTCTGGAAACCCTATTGAAAATCAAGGATATAAGATTATCAAGTAAAAGATTATCAATTAAAAGAAAATGTAATATCATAGCAAAGAAATGTATATTAAATCTAAGTTTAGACGTATTTATGAGGAAAGCATTTTTTGTTATCATTGCCTTATCTGAGTAAAGAATAGTAAAGTCTTTACTGAGGTAATCAGTGATTTCTTATGTTTACATCCGGCAGCAAGGCTTCTGATCCTGTAATTGGGGGTTTTGAAGAGCGTGGAACCATCTCTTAATGGCTGTTGTTCCCAGTAACACCCTGACCCGAGTTGTTAGCACCTGTTATGGTCCCAGCTATGACCAAATAGTGAAACACCAAACGAAACTCTGTGAAAGTATAAAAATATGTTTTTATAGTAAAATGCCAGAAATACATTTTTATATAAAAAAAAACCAACAAACATAGCAACAATACCTATTTATAGTAAAAATAGCAAAAATACATTTTTAAAGCAACATAATCCGAAATATATTTTATCTATAGTTGAAGGCATACAATTGCGTTCAAAATCTATTTAGTTGAAGCCATAAAATTGTTCAAATTGTTTACATTTCGGCATTGAATGGCCCATTATGTTGATATGTCGCTAGAAAAATCAGCCAAACAACTCTTTCATGACATTAAGTCATATAATATCCTACAATGAGAAAAATGACGTAATGCCCAGCCACCGGTTGAACAGTGGTAGAGAAAAAATGATTTAATGCCCGGCAACTAGTTGAACGGTAGGTAAACACTTGTAACTTTTTTTTTATATCTACCATGAAGCATTACAAACCAATCATTTACGAATTTTGACTCAGGAGCTCAGCCAGAAGGGTAAAAATTGTTCAGGAACGCAGGGTTCAAAGGGTTAAAAATCGAGCTGTATTTCAAAATATAACTTAAACAAGAATTCAATATAAAACACATATTATCACCGCCTCCGAATAATTATATCGACACAAACATATATATGCTCAAAAGTTGAGTATCATCTACCATATATTCAATTGTGAAAGCAGAATAACATGTATCATATTTTATTACTTCAAGGTTACCTTGTAAATTAAATTTCGGCAGTAAATGACATATAAGTAGTTAATATACAGCTAAACAAACAAATAAAATACTTTTTATGTTCAAATTGTTTTTATTAATTCTTTCAGATTGTCTGTGGCTGTCCTTTTCTTTTCATAATATTGCACAGGTTCCCACTCAGAATGAAGTCTGGTGAGTTGCGAGGTCATTCAAACAGTCCAATATCTTAATCCTGAGACAGATGCCTTGCAATAACTAAAGAAAATATTAAACAGGAAACTTTCATTGGAATCACAGATATGATTGCTCAAATATTATGCGATATCTCTTCCTATATAACAATAAATACTGGAAAGTTTCCTTAGGGATTGAGAGGAGACAAAAGCAACCGAGTTCTGGGTCTCAATGATGGATACTAGGAATACCATGGATGGAGCCTGTGTGCAACGCGGTAAATAAAAACAAAACGGAAACGGAAAGAAAAAATACGTGTACAGAAAGAGACAGTTGAAATTTATATGAAAGAACAGGGAGAAGGTGGAATTGTATGGGAAGAACATGTGTGGAGAGGTGTCTGACTAAACATCAGAATTTTTATTAATGCTTTTTTAATTGAATCGAGACATATGTAAACCCGTTGTTATTTCATCACACAGAACATTAATATAATTTAAAATAAACAGGGAAACGAACATTAGTCTATATATGATTTTATGCGTATATGTGTAAATATAACAAGTTTTCAATATGTGTATACCAATATATGAAGAAAAATATATACATACCAATATATATATATATATATATATATATATATATATATATATATATATATATATATATATATATTTATTTATGTGTGTATGAATAAAGACTAAAGAAAAACTTACCTCAGCTGACGCGTTTCGTTATCTAAGGGACTCTATCAAGGCAAATACAATGATTTCATTTTGTAACAAGAATTTATAAACAAAGAATGTGAAACAGCCATATATATATATATATATATATATATATATATATATATATATATATATATCGAGAGAGAGAGAGAGAGAAATATAAATACATAGGGCGAGAGAGAGAGAAAGAATTTTCACATAGGAATCAACCATTGTGACCTGAAGATCAGTTAAGTTATTAAACTGACAGTCACTATGCCGTTTCGAATTCTTTTTGTCACGATCGATATTTATAAACGCTTTGCAATACTGTTCCCTATTCCCGCATTTATAGACAAAATTTTAACCAAAACGTGCGCACATACACAAAATATATACAGGATGGCCCCAAAAATGCATACACATTCTAAATAACTATAAAGTCAGTGTATATTAAAATAAATTTAATTTTCAAAATTTAAAAAAATTACTTTAGAGTTTTCGCATAGGAAAGGTGGTGTAAACTCGAATGTATCCAATCTTCGATGTAACATCAGCTGGATGGGGATTCTATCTCTTGGCAAATTTGCTTCTCACCTTAATTGGCTTACGAATGACAACTATATAAATGTACTTCATGGATAGACCACCAGGCGATTTATGACAGTTTCTTAATAGAATTTGCAGGTTTCAGCCGGGCTGAAGCGCCACATATGATTACACGAAGAAATTCTCTTTCGGACTCTCCATGATTCCTTTCGTGTCTCACATATGTAAAAGATATACAGGTAAGTAATACAGGCTACCTTACAATGTCATCTGCAGATCCCTGCCTGCTTTTCATCTCAACGCTAAAGAAATGAACTTCTTACGTAAAGAAGTAGCAGTTATCACACACACACACACACACACACATATATATATATATATATATATATATATATATATATATATATATATATATATATATATATATACAGAGAGAGAGAGAGAGGGGGAGATACAGATATATATTAGGTTGGTGCAAAAATAATGACGTGATAATGTCGTTTTTTGACGAATTTTTTAACGGCAAAAAACGACATTATTACGTCATTATTTTTGCACCAACCTAATATATAGATATGGTGTCCAAAAAATATATACACTCTAAATAATTATAAAGTTAGTGTTATTTAAGTACATTTCATTTTCAAATTTTAATAGGATCTACACACAGTATTTTATTGTTTAATCAACACCTGTTTTCAAACTGACGTCCGTTCTGGTGGAGGAACTGCTGACAATGCAAAACAGTGGGATGGCAAATATTTCGTTTGGTATTTTTGTACATTCTCCTTCAATGGCTTCTCTCAATTCAGCGACTGTTGTAAGTTTCATTGAGTAGACTTTGTCTTTTAAGTACCTAACATAAAAATGTCTAGTGGTGTGAGGTCTGGTGAACGCGGAGGGTATTCTACGAAACCCCTTCCTCAGACCCACCTCTTTAGCAAGATCTCAAGATAAGATCTAATTTCGTGATGGTAGTGTTAGGATATCCCATTCTGCTGAAAATAAAATTCATCATCTTCAAAGTCCTCTCGAATGTTTGGCATGACAGAATGTTGCAACAAGTTCAAGTAAATGGGACTAGTCACAGTAGCGTCAAATAAGAATGGTCCAATTAATCCTCTTGACGATAAACGTCATCACACTGTAATTCCTGGTAAATTAACATGATGTTCCACAATAACATGCGGATTCTCAAGTCCCCAGTAAGTAAAATTATGGCGGTTAATTGAACCATATAATTTGAATGTCGCCTCACCAATCCACACAATTTTTGTTCGAAAGTGTGTATCTTGTACACATGAAGCCAAGTACCAGTCACAATACTCCTCTCTTTGGACTAATATTGAAATGTAACTTTCCCATTGGCAGCGCTTCAAAATGCAAAGAACAAATTTTCAAATTTTTACCTCACAAGTCCATGAAAATCTGTGCGCCATGAACATTTGTGTTACGTTTACAGTAATCTTTCTTGCTTTGTCGGACTTGTGGATGTCCACCGTCTTCCAGAACGCTTCTCATCGACATTCTTAACAGATCCATCGGCTTCAAACATATCTCTAAATCGAGTGATGGTAAATCGGGTAGGTAGATCAGTTTGAAACTCCCCCTAATCTATCTTTGCATTTCAACAGCGTTTTGACACATCCAGTAGCATTTTACAATGAATTTCGTTTGTTCAAACCTAAATTTGACTGCCATCATTAATTCTAATGGATTTAACCTGGCAAGAAAAAAACATATCAGCTTTTAAAGGGTGTATACATGTTACGTGCACACACTCTTTTTATATATATATATATATATATATATATATATATATATATATATATATATATTAGGTTGGTGCAAAAATAATGACGTTTTCTCACATAGTAACATATGTTAGAAAACGTCATTATTTTTGCACCAAACTAATATATATATATATATATACATATATATATATATATATATATATGATAAAATATAATTTTAACGTATGCTATATTCATGGTTTAAAGGGGTCAATAACAGGGATAGGGTGCATATAAATATAAAAGTGGACATTGAATCAGCACCCAGAAGCGACAGTTTGTCTTATGCTAAACACAATCGTCAGGCCAGATTAGCATGAAAGACTGTCGCCTCTGGGTGCTGACAGCATTGTCCGCTTTTGGTTGGCTCACCATCTTGGATTCGCCTGGTGGTATAAGGGTTCCTATTTTACGAACTACAGCTACCGACCGCATGATGAATTCACGAAAACAGATGAAACGTGATCTTGTGGCTGGTGACTGTCCAACTGGAATTTGATTTAAATTATATATACATACATACATACATACATATATATATATATATATATATATATATATATATATATATATATATATATATATATATACCTGCGTGTGCGTTTGAGTGTGTGTGATTATATGCTTTGGTATAGTGCCGCCAGTTTCTTATTCTGAAACATGAAGTTCAAAGAGGTTGGAAATCTGTTGCCTGCTCGACATTTGATCATCGAAATTCAGAACAAATGCTTTCAACTACTTTTCCAATCGATTTTTCTCGGCGTTCAAACAACATGCACGAATTCACACATGCGAGTTGATTGTGAATAAATAAATGTCTGCCAATATAATTTGGGGAATTATCTTCGGTGTATGATGTACGGAATTCATTCTCGGAAACGTAAAAGCACACACACACACACACACACACACACACACACACACACACACATATATATATATATATATATATATATATATATATAAATATATGTGTGTGTGTGTGTGTGTGTGTGTGTGTTCGGTATTTGTAGCAACAGTTTTCCCCTAATAAACATAGTCGAAAATAAACTTGTTCTCTGTGCTAATGTTTTCGTACACCAGGAAGATCATAATATTTAAAAGACATAACTTGTGTAGTGTTTCTCACTCTCTTTCTCTCTCTCTCTCTGTCCATGTCTTTCTCGTTGTGTGTCTCTGTTTCTGTTTCTCTGTATATATAGAGAGAGTGAGCGAGAGATATAAATGTCTCTCTCAATATATATATATATATATATATATATATATATATATATATATATATATATATATATATATATATATTAACTTAGTAAAATCTGTACAAACTACTAGATTCTTTTGGGTAGGCACTATTGTTGGGCCTTGAAATTATACGGATATATTCAAGAACCATCTAACCATCACCGCCCACTAGAATCATCACTACCAACAAAACAAAAACAAAACAAAAATTAAAACAACCAAACCCACATCAGATGTCGGGGTATGTAATATCAAATGCTGGAAACTACAAGAAATCTATATTGGTGAAACTACCAAAACCCCAAAATCCCGCCTCTATTAACACAAAAAATTGCGACAACATATCGCACTCTCTCGTAGCACACAGCACAAAGTAGTTCATAACTTTGAGTTAAATAATCACACTTTATTAAAAACAAAGAACATGTTTTATTACGAATATTTAGAAAGACTAATTGATATACTTTTATTCGTTGATAAACGCATGCCCGATACACTTTTTCATATCGCCAAGATTCATAAAACCAAATATTCAAAATGTAAGACGCAGATACCTACAGACGGTGTAACCTGAAAAGAACACGATCTTTAACTGAATTAAACCAACACACATTCACACGCACACACAAAAACATAGATCCAAATTTCCCGGCACGCACGATTTTTCTTCAGTTATAGAATTTACCCCGACATAAATAACGTACACCTAACCAATGGTCAAAACCCGTACCGACACCACCAATTCTAGCAAGATCAACTAGAAATCAATTACACACTCTGAATATACACATACGGAATTAAATTCACATGACACATTGAATCTACCTGAAAATAGACAAAAAAAAACACAGAACTCAAATATACTGGAACATTCACTTCCAAATTCTCTTCATTTACAAACATTTCTGATTAAACTTAAGTAAAAGCGAAATATGTTACATTTATGAACGCTTCCAATTTGTCCCGAATTCTCATTAATGGATAGATTTTTACTTAACATGCTATTTTATTAGAAATTTCTGCGGAAATATTTTCGGTTCCGCTACACCCAGCTTTTGATATATAATTTACGAATTGATTAAATTAGTTTTTTTTTTTTTTTTTTTTTTTTTTTAAAGAAAAGCCCCTGATCATCTTCATAATTTATCCTGGAATCTTATAAAAATAATTCAATAAAGCAAAAAAAAAAAAAATTTTTTTGGCAAAGGGCTGACGATTGTATAATTTAATAAAACAGGATTTTATTTCGGATTTTCCTGCAGAAAATCTACAATAAATATTTATTTACACTATTTACATTACAGGAGATAACTGATAACTGACATACATTAAAACATGGCACGTGGAACTAGAACAGTCTACCCCAGTGAGTGAAATAAGGGGTTCAGTTCGACATTCCAACCACCTGAAGAAGGCCAAAGCGTACAAAGACCGAAACTTTGTAATAAATATGGCGACAAAGATGAGGACAATAGACCGAACAATTTAAATAGTGTACATAATACCTCATCTCAGAAATATAGAGAGAAATATTTATTTGTTTTTAATTTTAATCGTATCTTTTCAGTTTTATCTTAAAATCCCCCCTCTTCATTAAAAAGGATATGTTTTGTTAAATACCAATGTGTTCAAAGAATAAAAAATAAAATGTTAATGCAATTTTTAAGTAGTAATTGTGTTTTAAAAGATTATCTTCTTTTTACAAATAGTAGCTTTCTTTTTCATAAAGGATCAAATAGCATAATGAGAGCAAAGTGAGTACAATCAATTTACAATATCAATTCAACTGTTTGTTCTCTATCACTTTCATTAATTACTATTTTTTATATTAGCACTTAACATTTTAATAAAATTTCTTAAAACATTAATAAAGAAACACCTTATTCGGAGCAATTAATTATTTTCTAAGGTTAAATTTGTGAAAAATAAAAAATAAATTATTACTTCATTTTTTTATCCTTTAAAATAATTCTTTTATATTTATGTTAATATGAAAAAAATCGCTCTGTCAAGCATCATAAAGGTCTATAGAATAAAACATATATCTATAGATCATTGTTTATTTAAGATTAAAAAGAAATATGTTTAAACCATGACGAAAGCAGTTACTGTATATCGTTCTCCCTAGTTTTTTTCTCTCGCACTTCTTGTTGGTAGAACTCTTTTTCTGCTTCTTTCTTTCCAGTTAATTTTTATTTTCAAAGATTTATATGCGATGCCAGTCGTTACCTTCTCGTTTCTTAATCACTGTTCTTTTCGTGTTCTCTCTCCTTAATTATGTTTTTTCTCATATTTGTTGACACTCAATAATCCCTTGTGTTACATTGGTATTATTGCCTTGCTTGAAATGATTTTAAAATCGTTTAGTTTGAGGCAGGTTTTTGTAAGGCGATTTGTGCAGGAATGGAGTGCTGCTGTTTGACCTGTGAAATTGTTTACAAGTTTAATATACTTCTTATGTTCAAATGTAGATTTCACTAAGTTTTTTTAGTCGAAAAATCTTTCCAAAGTTCTGAAGTTTATTTTCCAGGGATTACTGACGGCTCTGTAAGTGTGTGTTAAACAAGAATAAATCTCTAGCTCCTCCTCTCTTCAATCAGTTTGAAGTATTGCCATTTACTGCTGATAAAGCAGAATGCTTCGCTGAGAAATTCTTTTTCTGCACATAACTTCATCCAATGTTTTGTGCTATCATCTCCAAAACAGATCCCAACAAGGCTTGCAGATTGGCAGTATCAAGGCAGATATCCTAAGTGCTCCTGAACTGACTCCAAACTCTACAACAAATGCCTTACACGTTCTTGATTTTTCAGGTTGAAATACACTCCTGTAGTTCCTGCCTTTAAGAACTTTGAAATACACTCCTGTAGTTCCTGCCTTTAAGAACTTTAATAAACCGTCTGATCTGTGAAATTATTGTCCTATTAATCTTTTGACTCTTTTTGGAAAATACAAGACACTCTAATCAACACCGAATTACTTAATTCTCTCACTTCACACGGCTTTAAGATAACGAAAAGTTCATCTTACTATTATATTTGAAACAAATTTCTATGACACTTAATTTTTAAGACATTTTAAGTGTTTTAAATTTTCTCTAAGCCTTTTCCAATTAAATTATCGATGATAAATTGACTGACAATGTTTTAAAAAGATTTAATACATTACTGAAATCTGAAATTGTATCTTATAGGTTGGTTTCAGACTATTAACTTTACAATAAAACAAAACATTTATAAAAAGGAGACATTTAAATTATTTTAAATGTGCTTTTAAGATTTATTAGCCTTATTAGTTTTATTTAGTATTTTGTTAGTACCCTAAATATATATATATATATATATATATATATATATATATATATATATATATATATATATATATATATATATATATATATGCATATGCAGGTGTTTCTGTGTGTGAGAGAGAGACATATAGACCTTAAAGTAAACTAAGTCTCACTCCTCCAATATGGCAACAGGTTCATCAATTTTTCCGGTTTTCCAGGTTTTACAATATTAGCAATGTTGCTGAAACTCCAAGAAGCATAATGTATTTAGAATTATAATAATAGAACATGTGCAAATTTTACAAAGACTAATATTTTTACCAAATATTGAAATTGACAACAGTTTTATTTATTTAATAATTTATCTATTATTTTTTAGCGGCAGTGTATTTAGGTTCAGACTTTCCGAGGCTGACATTTAAGGTTAGATGTTAGGCAAAATAGCCATTTTGATTGGCTGAGCCGAACGTGAGAATGTTAGAGAGGTAGAAAGTGTTTTCACTGAGTTAAGATTTCACACCTCATACACAGCAGAGGTGGTTATTTCGTGTCTCGGTGAACTTGGTCCCAAGTGGGAGTGAAGGAGCGACTCGCCGGCTAGTTAAAAGTGTAGACGTCGACGTGTTTAATAAAATAGATAACTTTTTAAATATTTTTTGTTGATGTCTTTTACCTCCGAACCCAAAAACATTATGCCGGGAGAGGCCGAGAGAGAAAAATGCAGGTTTGTTGTGGAATCGTCCCCGTCAACCAAGACCTCCCCAGAAAAGAGGGTGGGTATGCAACACTATCAGTATTCAAAATCAGTTATAGCTATAATATTCATTAGGTTATGTTTTGCTAAATAAAATAGAGTTCATGTAAAAATGATCTTCCTGAATGAGTTAGGGCTTCAAGTGTACCTTCAAAAATTCTGATCTCTTAAATTAACAAAGCGATAAACTTGCCAGAGGACCTGCAGCTCACTATGTATAATCCCATCTTAAGATATCTCAAAAAATCTACCATATTTTCGAATAATCTTGTCAGGGTGATTTAGGCCAGGATCCACTAAGGATTAATTCCATCCATTTCCCCGAACGAGTTGAGCAGAAATTTCATAGGTGAAAATAACACTTAAAAAATCGGCCTTCATGATATTCTTTTGCCAATTTGATAAGATTTTCTTTATAGGTGTCGGTCTCTTGCTTTGCAACTTGCTACAGGAAGCAATGCAAGCCTTATATATTTTAAAATAACTTACACAACGATACAGGACACAGATCAACAACAACTTGCCCTGAGACCTGCAACAGTGTTTTATCAAGGTTTTTCAATAAACTTCACTACAATTCGTGGGGTGGGGGAGGTTATATTTTTACCATTTTCCCCGTTGTTTATTTTTTGTATAGCTCTGAGGTATAATAAGTATATATTTCATCCGTCAAATCAGCCTTACGAACCGTTTTAAAGTTTCAAACTAGCGAAGTGACTATTCATTTGAGGCTTCAAGGACAGAACATTTTATAAAATTGGTAGATATTTGTTTTACAACTTCGCAGAACAAACATGTT
>OZ010588.1:36246012-36258512 GCA_963932145.1 Acanthosepion lycidas
GCAGTGCAGCAGGTCTCTGTATCTCTGTATTTGGCCCTTGAAAAAGTGTGAATGGTCTTGCGCTATAATTAAATCTCATATGCTGTTGTAAGATATATATATATATATATATATATATATATATATATATATATATATATATATATATATATATATATATGATAAAAATATAGTGAACATCGATGTCAACACCCAGCGGCGACAGTTTCATGTTTAAACGCAATTTTGAGGACATGTGTGCTGTTTTTTGGCTCAACTATGTATATATGTTGTTGTTGGGTTCATTTATTCTATTGTCCTAACATTATTGGGTGGGTGGCAACGGTTATGTTTAAAATTATTCTTGAGTCCATTGAGTAGAAATAACTGTAGATCCGTGTGCTGTTATTTGTATCTATTTGTAGTGTTTTCTCATTATTTGTTATCGATTACTTTATTATTTGTTGTTGATTATTATTATTTTTATTGCATTTACTTATTTCTTAAGTGTGCGATGTAGTGTGTTAATTCGTTTATTTTTAACTTAATTAGTTTACTTATGCATTGATTTAGATTTTGTTAATTTTATTTTATAATGTCTTTTTTAAGTATTCGTTTTCATTGTTAAATTTTCATGTAGCGACGTAATTTTTTCTCGTGTCTAGAAATGGGTTATGATCATGTATTTAGAAATTTTTGTTGCTCTGAGAAGGTAATTATAGCTATTTGCTTCTCAATGCAGTGGTTACAGTTGAAGGATGAGGCTGCTTTCATCATTTTATAAGATATTTTAGGAGGGATTTGAGTTTTGTTTGTAATTCCCCATACAAGTATATAATGCGTTTTGGTTTACTCGTATTTACGTATAAACGCACACGCACACACACACACGCACACATACACACATATATATATATATATATATATATACTAGGTTGGCATCTCAGTCTCACCTTTTAACTGTTGAAACGTTTAAATGTAGCCGTCTCTTCTACCCCAATAGTTTTATCTTTCGCACTTCCCGTCTGTCGAACTCCCTTCCTCTTACTTGCTTCCCTGACAGTTTTAGTCTTCAAATATTCAATGTAATGTCAATCGACGTATTATGATACTTTTATGTAATTCCCCGTACTTCTCTTTATCCTTTCCTCAATCACGTCTCTTTACTCTTGATCCCACTCTCTGTAACCCCTTGCGTGCTAGTGGCACTCCTGCCTTGCTTTATTAAAAAAAAAAAAAAAAAAGAAGAATTTCATTGCTTAAAAAAATGTCTTGGTAAATAAGCTTTGGTCCAGTGCAGCCATTATTAATGCCTCTGTCTCTGCTGTTAGTCATGCCCTCTTCAGCCACTTACGGGTTTTGTGTTTATCTACATCTGCATCACTACTTTTGAGTGTATATTGGCCATGTAAGGAGTTTCGTTACTAGGTTTTGTGTGGTGTCTTAGCAGGTTTTCAATTATTTCAGAAATTATTTATTGCGTATTATTATTTTATACTATTTACATTGTTTGGATTTCTGTCCTCATCTTTGTAGTCATATTTATCACAACGTTTCGGCCGTTGTACGCTCCGGCCTTCTTCAGTTGGTTGTAATGTCGAACGGAAACCTTTATTTCGCTCGCTGGGGTAGACTGTTTTAGTCACACGTGCCATGTCTAATGGATCTCCCAGGGCACATGGCACAATTGATAAAGGCGTTGGTTAGATCCAGTGACAGTGTGAGTTCAATACCCGGTTAAGGCACTGGAGAACTTGGAGAGGTGAATTAACAAGAGATAAATGATAACTGACATCCATTAAACATGGTACGTGGAGCCAGCGAGTGAAATAAAGGGTACAGTTCAACATTCCAACCACCTGAAGAGGACCGGAGTGTACAACGGACGAAACGTTGTGATAAATACGGCAACAAAGATGAGGAAAATAGTCCGAAGATTGTAAATAGTGTACATAATACCTTGTCTCAGAAATATAGACAGATATTATTTTATACCTTGACCGTAATGTTTACTTAATTTCGGAGTTTATTATTCCCTTTACAAATGAAATATTTTTACTTTTCTGATGACAAATATCTTGTAGCATACGTTATTATTTTTTTTCAATTCTTTTTTACCTGCATTTGTTTTATAATTACACTAGCATTAGAGCCCGGCGCTGCCCGGAGATGTAACAGTAAGAGATAGATCAAGTATCGACCATCACAACGACTGAAAAATAAAATTGACAAAGATTATTGTTTAAGGTTGACGGACACGCAAGTCTTAATTAGTTTTATTTTATTTTTTATTTTTTTTAACGAATTGGTCAAACCCAAACTCAAACAAAACATTGTTTTCAATCGTTATGAGTCTACCTATTGAATAGAATTTTATTATAAACAATTGTCTTGTAAATGGAATTTTCAAAGCATTCAGAATGTAAAAATAAAGAAAAAAGTGTGCAAGACAATAAGAAACATTATCTGCCAAAAATAAGTGAAGTTTTGTTGAAATCGTTTGAAAAATGTAGGAAATTCGATCCCATATATAAACGAACACACACGCACAACCTGGGGTTTATAATAAGTATAACTCGATATGAGTTGTCCCCATTTCATTCTCGCGATAGCGTTGCCTCTTAATCGTGTTTTCAAATTGAACTCGTGCAAAAAGAATTGCGTTTTTCCAATTTTTAGCCTTGTCAGAACCACCGCATGGTAATTTTACGTAGTCCTTTGAAGTTGTGTTGAAATCGGTTGAAAAATGTATATATATATAACAGGCAGGATATGTATGTGTGTGTGTGTGTGTGTGTGTGTGTGTGTGTGTGCGTGTGTGTTTGTGTGTGTGTGTAACAAATGCACGGACGTAATTTTCGACGGATTTGCACCAAAATTTACATGCACATTCTTCAAGTTAGTAGGAAGGCCAAGACCGACTTTACATTTCCCAACTCCCATCGATAGTGGAAATAATCGTTTTATTTCATGTTTCCACGGAAGTTTTCATGTAGTTTGCGGGCATTTTCTACTGGCCAGACTGAGAGCCTATAGCTGGCTGCCACGAATAGGCAGGAAGATTCTATTGGCCAGCGGGAGAGCCAACAGCTGACTGACACGAATGTTAACTGGCATGATAGCATGCAAAAAATCGATAGCTGCATTCATCACAAGTGGGAAAAATTTAAATATGCATGGAACTTTACTCCAATTGGCTGATTCCTTGCTTAAAATCAACATTGATTCTGATTCCGCAGAACTGAGTTGGGTGTGAAAAAGTATTTGTTGTTAACATTCTTTTTTTCATTCGGTTTTTCCAGTTACGAGTCCTTTTTTAAAGCTGATCGTTTTGTGTTCATTTTCTTTAGTTCTTTTTTCGAAACAGATTAAATGTTTAGTATAGAGCTTAGAAAAAATTCGCAGTGTGAGATAGGCAAGAAGTAAGACATGTAGCAACATCAACACGACAAAAGGGCACTCCGTTAAAGGCAAGGAAGGGGGAAAATATTTTAAGTCAAGTGATAGCGATTGTTTTATGAGTCGTACGATTTTTGAATCAAGCACGGGCAACGCCGGGACATACTGCTATATATATATATATATATATATATATATATATATATATATATATATATATATATCAATAAAAAGAAAGAACAGTTAGATATATAATCCGGTGTTCTTATAGATATTTTTATTTTTACAAAATAGTTCTCAATTTAAATTTACAGAGCATTAATATTATAAATTAATTGATTTAAAATATGTATTTTTCGCTACACAGTTCTAACCATGTTTTAAAAATGGAAGGTAAAAGCCCCGAATTTAATTTTGTAATTAAATTAAAGTCATTAGTTCCATGTCATCCTGAAGCGAATTTTGGAGTAACTTTTAAAATAACTGGGTTTTAAAGACACAGCTAAAATCATAATTCACGTTTCCAAGGTTACAGATAAATCCACTTCAACTAGACAAGGGGTGTCTGGGTGTTCATTATGTCTGTGTTTTGGTGTATCAGTTATTAGTTACATTTTGGTAGTGGGTAGGGATGTATTTTTCAATGAAATCTAACATCCGTTAAATGCATGTCGTCTGGAATTTTAAAATTTTATTGTTAACGGCAAAATTTCTTACGGCATTTTTTTTCCTATTTGTATATTTAAAGATTTTTGAGGTGTGTTTAGGTTAGAATACGTTTTATTTAACTACGATTTGAAATATTATCACTTTTAATTTTTAATTTTTAATATACTATATTTCTTTTAAGAACAATTAAATGTAATTAGAATCCCTTACAGTATGTAGAATTATTTTCACATCAAGTTTAAGTATGTAAATTATTATGTTACAAATTTAATTTTTTATTTTTAAATATTACTTATGTAAAATTTATGACAATGACTGCAAAAATAGCTACTTAATTTCACTGATTTATTAAACTTTTTTTAAAAAAAAGATCTAGTAATATATTGTTTCTCATGTAATTTTAAAAGTTACACCAAAATTCGATTGAGGATGAAATGGAACTAATGTATTTAATTTAATTACAAAATTAAATTCATGGCTATTAGCTTCCAATTTTGAAACATGGCTAGAACTGTGTAGAGAAAAAACATATTTTAAATCAATTAATATATATATATATATATATATATATATATATATATATATATATATATATATTCAGGTATCATGGGACTTTTGAAGGCATAATTCTGAGCTAAATTTAAGTGGTTCACATCATACAGGCGATATAAAATTAACATGTGTACTACTGGCCCTGACTACGTCGTTGACAAAACTATATATCCATTTACTGTAGGCAAAATGTACAGATATATTTAAAATATATATATATATACTTTTGATAAAACTGATATTTTACTTCACTGTATTCAATAATAATGCATATAATATTCACATATTAGTATCGTATCATAAAATAAAAACATAGAGAATATGGATCATCTCTATTGTTTGCATTTATAAGATGTTTAGCTGTTTCTGATTGCTTATGACAGTATGAGCGTTACACGATATATACGGTATCGATATATATATATATATATATATATATATATATATATATATATATATATATATATATATATATATCTTGAACCACCGGTTACCGTACGAGCAACGGAGGTAAATTGTTTTTGCCAGTCTATGTGTACAAATTCTTTCTCCACACACACACACACACACACACACATATATATATATATATATATATATATATATATATATATATATATATATATATATATATATATATATATATATATATACATACATACATGTACTATTCCCTTATAATAATACAATATGTATGAAGATTTATAAATGTATATGCACATACTGGCATAAAAACACAATGCGCACACAATACACAAGAATAGAGGAAACAACACACAGTGACATAAACAGAGCAAACACCTCCTTTCTTTCCCTTTTCTAACGAAATTAAATTGTTTCTTACCCCTCAAACAACGGAACGCTTATCGGCCAGTCCAAGATGTATGACGTAGATTACTACTACACACAAAAGAAAATAATATTTGGAAATAACCACTCTTCCTTTGATGAAGGTCACAATACCGGAAACACGTATAGCAAATTATATAGGCTAAAGTATATAAAATAAACATCCACGTAATAATGAACAAATTTTTGCGGCTTTTTCTCTCTTTAAAATATACACATATCTCCCGTTTGAACAACTATCATCTCATATATATATATATATATATATATATATATATATATATATATATATATATATATAAGAAATATAGTCTTAAGGTGTGCTATATTTATGGAATAAAGTGCTCAATATCAGAGATAGAGCGTGTGTAAATATAAAAGTGAACATAGAAGTCAACACTTAGAGGCGACAGTCTGTTTCATGCTATATGCAATCGTCGACGATTGCATATAGCATGAAACAGACTGTCGCCTCTAAGTGTTGACTTCTATGTTCACTTTTATATATATATATATATATATATATATATATATATATATATATATATATATATATATATATGTATGTATATATCCTTCAACCACAGGAGCTATTTATTTGTCAACATCTATTCTCATGTGTTACTCAGGGCTTCCACCTAACTTCAAACTTCGTCGTAAACATGGGATATTGTACCTAAATAACTCTCCTTATATGGCTGATTTTGTGACTTTTCAATCTTCCTTTCCAGAAGCCGAATGTGGCATATACATTATGAGTAATCACCTTCTGGTCACTCACCCAAATGTCTTTGTAATATCACGTACACATCTATCCAGCATCCCCCTGGAAGCTTTCGTGAATTCTATTAGACATACTGCCTTCATTCACCTTGGCCGATCAGTCGCAATATATATATATATATATATATATATATATATATATATATATATATATATATATATATATATATATGGGATAAGGGTATACAAATCTTTAGATATGAATGACAATTTTGTAGGAAAAATGTATGACAAAGTGAAAGAAAGTTTCATGTGACGCCTTTCGTCTCTTAGGATTTTATCAGACTAGACGTAAACATAACCAGTCCGATGAATTCCCAAGGAACACAACTTGTCAAGCGAAAACACAAAACACATATCTCTCTCTCTTATATATATATAACTAAACTGAAGAGAGAGAGAGAAGGCGATAGAGAGGGAGATTTGTAATCATCAGTTACATTATCGTATAAGATTCAGCGAAGACAATTTTTTTAAAAATGGATACGATTCCAGATTTTAAAAAAAAATATGATCATATATGGACCATCGTTAATGTAATCTTTTTTTTTTTTTTTTTTTTTTTTGTTAGGTTCACTCCATTCATTGTTATAAGTATATTCAAAAATAACAAAAATATATATTTTTTTTTAATTGACTATGTGATTTTTCACGGATTGTCAATCCTTTTCAGGTTATTCAAAGACATCAAATATTTTTTTAGATTTTAAGAATTGTTGTGAGATAATAATGATTTACACTATTTACATTATTCGGACTATTGTCTTCATCTTTGTCGCCATATTTATTACAACGTTTCTGCCGTTGTACGCTCCAGGCTTCTTCAGGTGGTAGGAATGTCGGACTGAACCCCTTATTTTGCTCACTGCGGTAGACTGTTCTAGTTCCACATGCCATGTTTAATGGATGTCAGTTATCAGTCATCTCCTGTCAATTCCCCATCTCCAATTTCTCCACCGCCTTAATCAGGTATTGAACTCAAGCTCTTTGGGTACTATCACTGGATCTAACTAACTCCTTTATCCACGGTACCATGTGTCCTTGAGAACAACTGCAGAGACGTTGTAATAGATATGTCGACAAAGATGCGTACAATACTTCGAATAATGTAATTAGTGTACATAATGCCTCATCTCAGAAATATAGACAAATAATGATTTTCTAATTCAAGTCCTCCTAATTAACCCATACTTGGGGGAGAAGAGATGGATTCATACCTTTCCGAGGTGTATTCGCGGACGTCAGTATAAAGTATCCGACTGAAATTGGAACTCGGCGTTCTGATTTAAAAATTGAGTTTTTTCTCCCTTTTACCGCATGCACATCCAAGCTTACAGCACCTCATATTCCCAGGCGGTCACCCATGTAACTACAGATCAGGATCAACGTTACTTAATCGTGAGAGAACAGGGTTTTCAGCGTGATATGAATGTAATCCCTGAGATAGATTGATACGTAAGTATATATTTATGTGGGGATGTACATCCTGCTCAGATCAAGCGTAATCTCCGAAGAGGTACTCACTCTTATTTGCCAACTAATATGTAGATTCGAAAGTGTGGTGTTTTTGAGGGCATGCTGTTGTTTAGCGCAGGTTATGTAAACCATCTGAAGGTCATCAGAATCAAACAGAAGAAAGCCAATTATTCCAATTTTCTTCGTCAATACTGGAGGGTTGTAGGGAATGTAGATCCAATCAACCGGAACAAGGATACAGAGCCATATATGGCATTCTTCGCTATGCTGGTTTCGAGAGTCATCTGATGGGTAATTGATCCCGAAACGTGACGTAATTCCTTAGAAATGATGTGTGGGCTGAGTAGAAGGTTCTCATCTGTTTTAGATGTGAAAATCACCATGTACAGCATTAAATTGCAGCCGGTGGCAAAGATCTAGTTTGGGAGTTCTTAGGAGGGTAGAATAACCTTTTAACTGCTATTTAGGTCCATTCTGACCCGGCGTGGTAGTGTTTGTTATAGTTATACCTGCAGGTCATTAGGTTGAGTCATAAATAATTCCAGTTTTTATTCATCACTGATCCGCTTTATCCTTTTCACTAAGCGCTTATAGAACTAGAAAACACAGATCGCTGATTTGTCACATAAAATGCCGCGATGTGGTACTTTCTGATGTATTTAATATCTTTGCTATTTCTCGAGTACTTTTTTGTTGATTGCTTTCCACTAACGATTTTAGAGTTGCTTTCCTTAAATTTCTAAAAAAAGACTTTAAAATAAGGAGGTAGATTGCTTACATTCTGTTTTCAGCGTATAATAAATAGTCAATAAGAAACGGCAGTAAAGGCAGTTAAGCCTGACAGCAATGCTATGGCAAGAAAACGAACGGAAAATGGAAGCGGTTTTGGGTATCACATAAGGCAGTAGAAGCAAGCAGACAATAAGGAGAATATTTTTAATGCTTCAGGTTTCAGCTTCAGCTTCGTTGCACAGGAGAAGATCCCGAATAGTTAAAAAGTTGATTCGTGAATTTGATGCCATAGTAATTGTTAGTTCAATCAGACTCCGAGTCAATGGCAGCTGGACTAGAAATTACCATTTTTTAAGATCATTTCACCCCAAGCAAGGCAATAATGCCACTAGAACACAGGGCATTACAGGGAGTGAAAGACAATGAAAAGGTTTAATGAGAGAAAAATGAGAAAAAGGACAGTAAAGGAACAGAATTCAAGAAGATAGAAGATAGCGACTGGTGTTGCATTTAAACTTTTTGAATACTGTACGTGGCGGGGAAGCAAGAAATCGGAAAGGACTTCCACAGGCGAGAAGTGAGAGTAAAAAGCTATGAGAATAGAACTGACGGTCTCATCTAGCTAGTTCGACAGTAAAACGATGAAACTTTAAGAATCTAGTAGAACCGCTTAAATTCCAGTAAGCGAGGCGCTAAGGAGAACAGCTCACATGAAAAATTACCATGAAAATATTTGTAGAAAATCAGGGAACCAACGTCACGTCGGTGAGAAAATGACTGAAGTCCAGATGCCAGGTCAGGATAGTTTACATAACAGTTTCTTTTTTCTTAGAATTTTCTCAACAATCTCGAGATATACACTAGCATCACTAGACCAGATATGGCAGCTGTACTCAATACACGACTTGATGGTACTTTTAGAAATGTACAAGATGAATTCTAACGAGAATGATTTCTGGAACGACACGGTGAACTAACTTTCCTAGCAGGAGAACTAGTAATTGATTCAATATAATCACTTAACTTTACGTCAGTGGAAAACATGAGTCAACGAAGGAGCGAAGTGATCCATTCCTGGAGTTTAGCATCAGTCAAGCTGATGGCAAGCAGTAAATGATCTCTGTGGTGATTACAATAAATCCATTTTGTTTTGGAGGCGTTAAAATTTACAAGCCATTACTTACGCCGTTTAACTCCTTATTTGAGGCATTTTTCGAGTAGCAAATTCGACAGATCCGATTAAGACAAGAGTAAATAGTTTTGTCATCTGCATAGACACCTAGATGGTAACTGATGCCTGCTCGAGCAAAACAAGAAACAATTTACCACCGTCGATTAAATACAGATGGACAGATAGCGGAAATCGGCCTAATTAGCAAAAAGACAAAAGCATTACAACGATAACAACAACCTTGACGACTTCTGTTCGATTGTAAATACTGTAACCTGTTTACACTGTTCGGACTATCGTCCTCATCTTTCTTGCTATATTTATCACAAAGTTTCAGCCGTTGTACGCTCCAGCCTTCTTCAGATGGTTGGATTGTCGAACAGAACCCCTTTTTACTCGCTGGGGTAGACTGTTCTAGTTCCACGTGCCATGTATAATCGATATCAGTTATCAGTTATCTCTTGTTAATTTCCCTCTCCAAGTTCTCCACCGTCTTAACCGGGTACTGAACTCACACTCTTTGCGTCCTGTCTCTGGATCTAACCAACGCCTTTATCTACTGTACCATGTGTCCTTGGTTAAGGCAGTGGAGAACTTGTGCAAGAGAATTAACAGGACCTGACTGATAACTGGCATCCTTTAGACATGACACGCGGAACGAGAACAGTTCACCCCAGCGAGCGAAATAAAGGGTTCGGTTCGACGTTCCAACCACCTGAAGAAGGCCGGAGGGTACAACAGTTGAAACATTGTGATAAACATGGCAACAAAGATGAAGATGATAATCCGAACACTGTAAATAGTGTACATAGTACCTCATCTCAGAAATATATTCAGTAAGTATAGTAAATAATGATAACAACTCACCCTGGAATTTTAGCCAGCAATTGCTGTCTTTGAAAGAGACTTTGGTCCTTAGTATCCGTGATATTTCCAGTTAGAAGGAACATTTCACAGATCTACACATCAATTCTTCTTTTGCAAACAAAGGTTTTCCACTATATGGATCGAGAAATCACGCATGAGGTTGTTAGCGTTCAAACAGATAAATATTTGTAACTTACTCGCGACTAACGATACCCTTGTGGCATTGCTTCAAAACGACGGAGACAATATATATAATAACTTATATACTGCTTGATAAAAAGAACATTTTAGTTTGGAATAGTAGCAGAAGTTCTTTAGAAGTTCAAAGAAATGAAATTGAGCGTTATGTGCCTGCACGACATTTATTCATTGAACTACAGACCAAACGCTTTCGTCTACTTGGGCTATCGATTTTTGATTCTATCGCACAGTATGGACGAATTCACACAACTGAGTTGCGTTAGAATAAATAAATCTCAAGCAATATAAGCTCGGAATATATCTTCAGTGAATGATTTAGAAAAAAGTCTCCGAAACGTAAAACTTCAAATTAATATGATGCGGAAAAGAACAGTAGGGATACAATTAGGCCCTTCGCCACTATATATATATATATATATATATATATATATATATATATATATATATATATAGAGAGAGAGAGAGAGAGAGAGAGAGAGAGAGAGAGAGAGAAAGAGAGAGAGAGAGAGCCTTCACTGACGATCCGCTTAGGTGAAACCTTGGTAGGTTTGTCTGGCTCTCTAGGTTTAACTATATATATATATATATATATATATATATATATATATATATATATGGCACTTGAAAATATATTTTCAATTGAGCACTGCTGAATGACAAACTAATTCTAAAAACAACGGTGACCTGCGTAAATGCGAAGCTCTTCAGGAAAATGAATGGAGCACTATGGCTACTTGGCGTTTGTTTACGTTTGTAAAAACCATACGCTAGATTTGGCTGACTCATTCTGTCGAGTGAAGATAGCTCAGTGGTGGAAGCTTGAATGGAGCCAAAACAGTTGGTTTTCGATCCGGGCTTGAGGCATTCGGTTGTCTAGTTGCACTGAGGATCTGTGATACAGCAAAATAGTAACACACACACACACACACACACACACATATATATATATATATATATATATATATATATATATATATATATATATATAGTTGTGTGGATATGAGTTGGTGATCCTGGGCTTTACGCTTTCGCGAGCATCAGACAAACTGACTTATTTTTTTTTAATTTATCTATTTATGCTTTCTTGACTGGAATTTCCTTCTGTGGTTGTTCGGAATGACACCCACATGCACATCGGCACATATACATACCCGTGTACGCATTTTAGTTCACACATTCACACCCATATAAACAATCCGAGGTCAGGCATACATACAAAAGCAATTTTAATTCTGTTTCGGTTTCCCGATCCTGTCTTTTTATGTGTTGTCATGTTCCTTTTAATAAGGAGCGATTAGGAGTGTCCTTCACATCTATTGCCTGCGTCGTTAAACTTAAACTTCCTCACATACACACACACACATACACACATGAAGACGCGCACATACACTCCTAATGGTCTGGGTCATTGGATCCTGTTTGTGGGCATGGTGATGATGATGTTTGTATTTTAAGCGCTGCTTGCATGTGATTATGATTATGCTGATAGTGATAATAAATGTGATATTTATTATTGATATGTTAATAATAGCTACTTATAAGTTAACGTTATATTTATCTTTAATGACGATGGAAATGAAAGTATAATAAAAAGTGGGGGGCAGTAATGACAATCTTAATTATGATAATAGTTGTAGTAACCATGATAATGATGATGATAATATTGATAATGATAATAATAACAATAATAAAAAACAATGTTAAAACCAGTACTAATGGTAGTGAAGATGCAGTACTGATAGTGAAAATAATAATAGTAGTTATTTTCGGTAGGTAACATCAATATTAATAGCAAAAGTCGTAGTAGATGTTATAATATATA
>OZ010588.1:36263512-36328512 GCA_963932145.1 Acanthosepion lycidas
GGATACATATATATATATATATATATATATATATATATATATATATATATATATATATTCTCTTGTGTCTACTCATTACATGCTTAAAAACCAAACCCTAAAGCAGAGGTATCCTATTATGATTTCTATTTTTCTTTCTTTCGAGCTTCTGTCTCCAGTTCTCTTCCGGCATGTAATAAATTGCATATTGTGTTCAGAAAACGAGCAATGTGAAAAACGGACGCCTTTTTGACTCATGACTGCCAGAGATCAGCAAAGGCTTTGATTTCCTCTTGTTTATATTTGATAATCTTTTTTTTTTCATTTGTTACAGCGGTTATTTTTTCCCTTTGTTTCACTAAGCCAACAATTCGATAAAACATAGCTTCTTATGAATCCATATATTTACTCAACCTGTCTATTCCTCAATGCTAATAGGAAGATAAGTGAAATACATTTCTTTGTATTTTATACATTTGGCTTCGATTGACCAAGTTTTCCCGTGAAACACATTAATCAGTCAATTTAGAACGTGAAACCAATAAGTTTTCTCTTTCATTCAAAATATGACAGTTCAGATATTTACTTCAATATTTATTTAGCTCATCCACTGTGACAGGAATTCCACTTGAAATCATTCGTTTGCTTTAAAACAAATAGCTTTGGAAAATGATGGATCTCTTTTTCCTTCCTCATCCGAGTCAAGGCATAACAACAGTGTAGACTGATCCCTCTAAATTTTGTTTGCTGATTAACATAGAAGAATGATTAAGATAAGAAATGGTGTACATGCAACCATTAAAAATAAAACGAAACCAATTCTTTCAAAAATCATGATGGCTAAGGCCGTAAAATGTGTACTAACTCAAGGTAAGACAGAGTGCTAAAGAGGGTGATAGGAAAAAATCTCAATCGCTGCTGAAATTTGACAGACAACAAAGTGATACCAACTCGCACAATGACAAGAAGGTTAGTAGAATCTAACCTAAAAATAACATTGCAGTCTGAGATTAATAAAAGAGACTTTATTTTGCAAAAGACCATTAAAATTGGACGGTTGAAGATTGGGCCAAGCTTGTCTTGTCTGTTGAAAGCAAATTTAAAGTAAGTCCCTTTATTATTTGGAACTAATTCGTTGAGCATAACTGATTTTATTACGCATATTAATATTGTATTTTTATTGAATATAACATTATCCCTAAAAAAAATTTTATCAGATCTTTTGAACCCCTAGAGCTATATATGTTCGTTGAAGTATTGGGGAAGCGTATGTTGTTCAGTATATTGCCCCAAATGTAAAATTTAGAGGTAGAAGCGTAATGATTTGGGGCTGCATGTCGTCTTCTGGGACAGGAATGGCATTCACATGTGAGGGTAGAATGATTTCCAACACTTGCACAAGCATGTTAGACCAATGTTACCAAACTTCATGACAGTAAAATTTTCAACAATAACATGCCGGATGGCGTAATCTTCCAACAAGACAATCCACCATTACACATATCCAGAGTTTCGATGTTCGCTTTGAAAAGAAAGAAGTAAGGCTAATGAAGAGGCCTCCTCAATCCTGAATCTCATTGAACATCTGTGGTCATGATTAGGTATAAAATGAGGGTGCACAAATATTCTTCAAAACGCAAATTTCAAAGAAGAATGGCAGAAAATCGAGCCTACTACTTGTGCTAAGCTGGTTTCCAATATGCATAAGCCCAGTTATAAAAGGAAAAGGAGCAAAAACCAAGTAATAAATTTAGGTAACATTTACTTTAAAAGCTTTGTTCTTTTTTTCCTTAAATGATAAAATAAATGAATTTCAATTATATTTCTAAATTTTATACACCTGCTCCATAATTTGTCCATGGCTGTATAGATGAGTATACAATCTGGACAATAAAAGTTGATTTGAATTTGTGTACGATATTCTTTCTTGATACTTCATTAGGCAGTCGGAATTGGGCGAAACCTCCCTTCCAAGTAACAAACGACGGCTTATACCGGCCTAAATGTTAACAGCATCAGGGATTAACCTCTGACCAAACTTTATTGTATAAAGATACGTATAGTTTCGGAAGGCATAATTTCGAAGTGAGAACAAACTACTGCCGCTGCAACGTAAAGAGCTAACCGATTCAATTTCCTCGTACTTTAAACATACAGATATCCAAGCACCTCTTGATAATAAGATAAAGTTTCATTGTTTGTTTATTATCTTCCAGGAAAGAAGATTTCGCTAATACTTTGTCAACTATTTTCCAGAAAGTATATTTTGTGCATTATCCCACTCTTGAAAAGTAAATTCGATCAAATGTTAGTCCGGAACTACGGTTCCATTACTTCTTATGAAATGCACAAAATAATCGAGAAATGCATTCTAGAACCGCATTTAATCTGTTATATAAGCAATCCCCCACTCTCTCTTTCACTCACTCTCGGTATATATATATATATATATATATATATATATATATATATATATATATATATATATATATATATATATATATATTATTGACTTACTCTAGTACAAGGACAGAATACTGGCGCACGAACTTGAATAGGGTTTTTAAATCAGTTGTATGATTAGACTTCTAATCTTCACTCACCCACAGACGTTTTACACACACATACGTATATATATATATATATATATATATATATATATATATATATATATATATATATATATATATATCGTTTCATTAAAAACGACCGACAACGTAATTTTATTACTTGATATTTTTTTGTGTTCTTCTGTCTTCTTTTCTAGACATAAATTATGTAGAAATTATTCGAATTGTGGCAGTGTTCATAGTTGATGTTATTGAAAACATTATCAATAAAAAAAAAGAGAAAGACAACACTCAATAATATCAAATGAATACGGCCGTAATATGCTGAACGCTGAGACATACAGTACTTACGGATAATTTCTACGTAATTTGTATCCAGAAAAGAAAAAAACAAAATATAAGGGGAAGAGTAAAATTAAATAAGGAACATAACCTCAGTACTTTGTCAGTTGTTTTGAATGTAACTTGTATAAAAGACGACAGCTCTACCTAAATGCAAAATTATATATATATATATATATATATATATATATATATATGTGTGTGTGTGTGTGTGTCTGTGTGTGTGTGTTGAACGAACTGTTAGATTGGTGATCAAATAGTCTTTAGTATTTTGTTGTTTTTTTTAAACAGTGCTCGATACATAAGTAGAGCCTAGATTATAATTATTTTTTTAAAAAAATGTGATTCCATCGCGAACTGAAATTACTGTTTCGAATCTAGTCAACAGTATCCAATTTAATTTTAATATTGAATCATAAATACCGGGGTTACAGTCTCATCCTCTGGCGATGGTTGGAACAACTATGCTACGGAATGATTTACCCATTTATAGTTTTGAATTGGGAATGTGATCTAGGATTTGTTTTTCATTATCAAGGGGTCACTGCTTTGATTGAACAAGGGGTGTTTGGCATATGCCAAGTTTATGGAGTCGTGTAAGGTTGTGTTGGGATCTTTTTGTCTGGCTGCAATGGCTAATCTTATCCAACTTCCTTGTAAAACACTAACTGATTAATGTTTTGGTTCTGTTGTCGCCCTCTGAATGATACATGCAGCACAGAATCTGTGGTATACCAATGCACAATCTCATTCATTGAGAATCCAAATATTGAAAAGATATACATATATATATATATATATATATATATATACATACATATATATATATATATATATATATATATATATATATATGTATATATATATATATATATATATATGTATATATATATATATATATATATATATATATATATATATATATATATATATATATATATATATATAGGATCCACAAAGAATGAATTTAAAATAAGAGGAGACAACACAAAAGCTCCTTCAATAATATTAGAAATAGAAATCAGACATCCCTATCCAAATATTTTTGGCATTTAAAAGAAATGAATAAAACACCAAAAGTAAAATGGAAAATAATAAATAGAACAAGAACTTGCAAAATCTGGGATGATCCATGACCTACATGAAAAACTACACATAATTAAGTTTCTAGAAAACGAAAATTTATTTAATCAAATAAATGAGATAACGGATTTATAGAGAAATCACCGAATATTCGCTTTAAATAATTAGCATTTTATAAATGGACAGAAAATAATAATAATAATAATAATAATAATAAAAATTTCCAAATCTATTAATAAGTACAATTAAAACAATAGGTTTAAAAACACAACGTAATCATAATCTTAAAATCCCTTTAAGAAAACATCAACAAAAAAAAACAAAGAAATAAACGCCAAAAACTACCAGAACTACAATATCAATTAGTTAAAGTTTTAGCATACAGTAAAAAAAAAAACAAAAAAAAAACAACAGAACCAAAACATCAATCAGTTCGAGTTTTATCAGGAAGTCGGATAAGATTAACCATTGTAGCCGGACCCAAAAAAAAGAAAAAAAAAAAGAAAACTAATCTAACCTTACACGACTTCAAAAACGTAACATATCACAAACACCCTTACTTCCATCAAAGCAGTGACCACTTGATAATGAAAAACAAACCCTAGATCACACCCCCATTTCAAAACTATAAATGAGTAAAACATTCCATAGCATAGCTATTCTAAACATCGCCTGAGGATGAGACTGCCACCCGGTAGTTAGGGTTTAAACCTGAATATTGTTGAACAGTAATTTCTGTGTCGTGATGGAATCATATTTTTAAAAAATAATTATATATATATATATGTATATATATATATATATATATATATATATATATATATATATATATATATATATATCCTAAATGTGAATGAATGGAATCCAATTTCGACGTTCGTAACATTCAATTTAAAAGATAGCTCTATACACCGATAGAGCAATATTCTTTATTTTAAGATATTACATCAAAATATGTTAAAAAAAAAAACGACAACTCCTCTTTCTCCTTCCGTACTCTTTTTCTTTTTTTCTTCTTTTTCTCGGAAAAAAAGACTATATCTTGTGTTTTTCTTTCTTACCATTTTTCTTTTCTATTTCTCGTGAAAAGAGGTCGTATGTGGTTTTAAATCTCAATAAATTGTCTACTAACCAGTTATTTACTAACGCCTGATGAGATTGTTAATACACATCGAAACATGATCGCATTCGTGTAGCGTTTTGTACATGTTTTGATGTAACTTCCTAAAATGAAGTATATATATATATATATATATATATATATATATATATATATATATATATATGTATGTGTGTACAACTGGAGACCGAGCGGCGACACTCGGTTTCATGCTTTGTATATACTCTTCAGGTCGTGTGTTGCATGTTGGTTCAATTCTTCATGTTGGTCCATGTTGCATTATCACTGAGAAGGTTTCTTTTATACTAACGGTTATTGGGTAAATGCTTATTACGTAGAATTAAGTACAAATGCGGTTATGTATACCTAATTTATAGTGTTGTTGTCTTTTTTTAAAAAACTTTTTGATCATTGTTTATTACTGATTACTTAGTGAATTTTGTACCTGTTCATTGTTTTTTTTTTTTTTTTGTTGAATATTAATATTACATTTACTTGTGTTCATACGTGCATTCTTTGTTTATTATATGTTATATATACAGATGTGTATGTGTGCACGTGTGAGTGAGCGAGTGCGTGTGTGCGTACGCTTTGTTTGAATAGAACAGTGATGGAATGTCAGTGAAACCTTTTGGTAAGTTTTCCCCTCGGGTCGAATGAGTCGTTTGATGTTAGGCGAAAACTTTTAATGAAACTTACGAAAATCATGTGTAAACTACTTTCGGCAATTGTTGGTTCAAAGAAATAAATTAGAAGACCAATGATAGCCAGTAGAGAATTTATGTTATTAACGATTTCCAGATTTGAATTGAACGAGAGTTCACGTGCTGTGGCGAAACAGATTTTAGCATAATCTGATTGTGAAGAATATTAGAAATATCCAGAACATTTACTGGGATAAAACCACTTGCGGATTAAAAAAATGAATTCAGTAAATATACAAAAATAGAAAGGGCATAAGATAAGGATATGTTTTCTCACCTGACTTAACAATGCGTATCCGTCTATATTTCTAAGGTGATGTATTATGTACACTATTTACATTGTTCGGACTATCACCCTCATCTTTTTTGCCATATTTATCACAACGTTTCAGCTGTTGTACGCTCCGGCCTTCTTCAGGTGGTTGGAATGTCGAACCCAGCGAGCAAAATAAATGGTTATGTTCGACATTCCAACACCTGAAGAAGGCCGGAGCGTTCAACGGCCGAAACGGTGTGATAAATATGTCAACAAAGATGAGGATGATATTCCGAACAATGTAAATAGATTACAATGCGTCTATACTGGAATAATTAGTCCTACCGGGATTCATTATTGGTGTACTCAATTTTAAGAATATTTTTGTAATGCTAGCGATCACTCACTGCCACTTATGTAATGTCAACGAATACTCGTTGCCACTTTCGTAATGCTCGTTGTAGTAGAGACTTTGCAATCGTAGATACAACTATAGTAACGCCGTTGAAAAATACTGGTGTCAGACGCCTTCGAAATACACTCGCATTATAGTATTTCCTCGATAATACTCGCTCGAAATGTTACCAGCGAATAGTAATCCGTATAGTGATCCGAATAAAGAAATAATATAGCGAATAGGATAGAGAATAGCGGCCCGTATAGTGATAAAGAATAGAATAGAAATGGTGAGCAATAAGACGCCACGGTATTTCTCATATATGCATGTCTTTTTCGATCACGTGGTCTACTTATTTGAAATGGAATCACCTGTGTTTGCACACTGGTGATTTGTGTTGAAACCCAAATGTCGGCAGCGACACTTTATTCCCATATAACAAATATAATATATCGAAAGGACAGAGTGTTGTTAGTCGATACAGATAGGAAATTCCTACAGGAATGCAAAGCGTGAAGAAAGAACTAATTAATTGAAAGAATACATAATATATGGTCTTTAGCAAAAAGAGCAGACCATGATTCAAACTACAGATTCGAGACACTAAATTGAAGTTGAAGAAATAAATATCTAGGAAGCATTTTCGCAGAAGACAGGAAAGCTAAACTGAAATCTACAGGCGCATTGGGATAGTCAATGAAGCTTTT
Source organism: Acanthosepion lycidas (assembly GCA_963932145.1). NCBI lineage: Eukaryota > Metazoa > Mollusca > Cephalopoda > Sepiida > Sepiidae > Acanthosepion > Acanthosepion lycidas. Next base: position 36,270,671 of record OZ010588.1, read on the forward strand.
CAAAATTATTAAGAACCACAAAAGAGTACTGAGCTGTTATGAATTATCGATCCTCCTATAAGGCAGTAAATACTGGACAAACTCCTCACAGATGAAGAATGGAAACAAAAAGGACGTTTACACTTACGAGCAGAAAGAGACAGTTGAAATTTCTAGGGCACATAATGAGGAAAGAGGGCATACAAAATTTAACACTCACAAGACATAATAATGGCAAGAGAGACATGGAAAAACAACGCATAACCTACATAAAGAGATTATATAAATAGGTGCCAGAACAAGGTGTAGGGACGGAAAAAGCCAGATTTTACTGAGCTAAAAAGAACAGGAAATCGTGAATAGTCATGATTTCCAACGTTCTGAAGAGACACGGCACATAGAAGAAGAAAAAGAAGAAGAAGAAGAAGAAGAAAATGAAGAAGAAGAACTTTATGTTTCAAAGGTATTTTAACACATGAACACAGATTGAAATACATTTTATTGATAGCAGGTTGCCTTTCAATGCGAAGAGACTCAAGAACTGTATTTTAGATTTTTAGACTACTGTTGTATTACCGAACATAATCTGGTGGTAATTAGAAGAGTCTTCAGTGGCTTTTATTAAATCTTTATATATGACACTTAACTCGGAAAGAAGGCACGAGTGTTCTCGTAAAAATATACATTGAATTTTTATTAGTAGTATTACTGACAGACAGTCTCCCAACGGACAAGAGAACTAGTATAAAACGTTAGGACATTTCAAAACGATTTTATTGAGTCATTTTCTAAGTATCGAAGCGGAGAGTTTATACTTTTATAATAAATGATAAATCTTAAGTGATTTTTACTCTATTCATTTCACCCCAAGCATGGTGATTATGCCACTAAAACATAAATGCTTACTGAGAGTGGAAGATACTGAGAAAATGTTTAGGAGAGAGAGGAAAGTAGAAGACCAGGATTCAAGAAGACATGACGATTGACATTGCCTTACCATTTTGAAAGATTGTAGTCGACAAGAAAGCAACAATCCGAAAGACAGTACCAAAAGTAAGAAGTGCAAGTGGTTTGTTTTTGTGGTTTGGCCTATCAGCATAGAGCATATGATCGAGCAATTTCAACAGATGAATGATGGGACCTACTTCAGCCAGTCAGTTAATTATCATACAGGGTACATACATAGGTGGTCATGTATTATTCGATACATGACTGACGAGGTAGATTTTTTTTTGTTTTCTTTTTCCCGCAGTAGGTTACAATTTTTGTCTGCGGTAGACCAGTTGCCAACCAAGCATAAAGAACACAGTCTCTGCTGCTATTCAACCCATAGCTGGCGAGAGAAGAAATGAATTCATACCTTTCCCACGGTTATTTGTGCATAAGTAAATCTAATGAACTCAACTGGAATTCGAACTCGGCTCTCCAAGTTCTCACTTCGACTCGATATCTATTGCCATGAAGATATTTATAGAAAAGTCACAAGGAAAGTATGTTAGGCGGTGAGAAAAATGACTGAAGACGAAATTCTAGGGCATGATACATCACATTGATTATTCTTCTTTGAATTACGTCACGAGTCTCTCAATATATATGAGAAGCAGAAGACCGGAAGTGGTAGCGATATTCAATACACTGAAGAATGGTAGACTTTAAAAGTTGCAAGAGGGTAGCATATCTATGAATCAAACTTTATGGGTGTTTTCTCTTGTTACATTAAAATAAGAGAATATTATGTGCGTGTTAAAATGCCTTGGAACTGTAATGTCATTATATATATATATATATATATATATATATATATATTGAAGGTTTCGGCTCTTGTTTTGAAACATGAGACCTCTTATGTAGCGTGTTGGAATCATATTTTTAAATAAATAATTATATTTATGCTCTACTTTCGTATCGAGCACTATTTTTTAAAAATAATTACAAAAATACTAAGGAACTTTGGATTATTTACCAAACCAGTTTCTTTCCTATTTTCTACAATATTTTCACACACATATATATATATATATATATATATATATATATATATATATATATATATATATATGTGTGTGTGTGTGTGTGTGTGTGTTGAGCATGTGTGTTTCTATTTAGGAAGCGTATCCCTTGTTAATGATATTTGGTTAAATAATCTGGATATGTCCTATCTATTTATTTTTAATCCTTTCGAATTCTCTGATCGACTTCTTAACGTTGATATTAAATTCATTAAGAAATGCTCTGTAGTTTGCTTTTTTCTTTTTTCATTTATTTTATTTTCTAAAGTACTTTCAAACTCATGCAACATTAACAACTCTCAATTATATTTTTTTTTCTTAGCTATTTACCCCTGAAGATTATCTCGTTTAAAACATTTGTATGGCCGTTGTAGAGGATACACCGGGGTAGGGTATTACGAAAGGGAGCCGAAAATATCCATCAATTATAGTCACCATATATTTGTTAGAAGTTTTTGAAGGAAGCGATCCTTTAAAATAGAAAGTCATTCTTTCACACGGTTGCCTGGCTTTTATGACCTTGCTGGCGTTAGGATGGTATGACCTAGGTTTATTTTCAGTACAAGTTTAACGTGGTTTGGCGATTTCTTTCACATCGTCTACTAAGTAGGAAAGAATTTTCGTCATGTGGACCATGTGCGTAACATCTGGCTGGTACAACTCTGTATGTAGTTTTTTTTTTTTTTTTTTTTTTAAGTCTTCTTTGCTAGCAGACTAGCTATACACACGAGGGAGGGCCTCCATAGCTGTGTTTTCTTTACCGGGGCAGTACGTTATGTCGAACGAGTAACACCTGAGTTTCATTCACAAGCTGGCAATCTTCTCATTTTTAATTTAGCTTGTTGTTTTCGAGTTAACAATAAATGGGACTGATTTTTGATTTTGCAAAATGTCGCCGGACCAAATAATACCCCCATTTTTTTAGCGATTCCAGAATAGCATAAGCTTCTTTTTATATTTCATAATGCCTACGTTCCGAGTTAGATAGTGTATGGGAGAAAAGGCTAATTCTGAGGCGCCTGTCTCTACTTGCACAGGTAGTGTATGAACGGGAGTAGTAATAGCTGCATTCGCTATGTACCTCTTTAACTCGTTAAACGTTTTCTCTGCTATGAGAGATAACGTTCTGGATCGGGTTTTATGTTGCTTTTACTTATTATGCACGCAGGTAATTTTATATTTTTACGCCTAAAATAACATTTATCTTGGTTTAGTGTAAGCTTGTACGTTTTAAGAGCCGACATGAATAATCTAGATTTTTGTCATGTTCCGCTCGATTTTTCCCGCAAATAGTTACCTTACCTTATGCATAGGTGCCTTGTAGGTTCTGTTTTGATATTATCTGGTCTATCCCTTGTTAAAAACTAGCTACCCCGTTAGTCTGCCGCTGCCTTCGAAGGCTCTATAGGGTTTATAGCTGGACATTATAGCTACCTAATTATAGGTAATTTTAACGTCTAAAATACTAAAAAGACCGTTTTGGGCTATTTTCTCTATTATATCGCCTATTGTAACAGTGTAAGCATCCAGCAAAGTAAACCGGTTTATTGTTTGGGAATAGTCGATTACCATTCGCTTTTTTCTGTTCTCAGAGGAGACTACGAAGGCTTGCATTCTCCACGCGAATGGCTGTGTTCGATTATTCCTTCAATCAACAAAAAAGTAACTTTGGTTTGAATAAATAATATAGCCTCTTCCGTGTGTCGGATATGTTTAGTATTAGGTTGGTGGAAAAATATTGTCGTTTTTTGACATTAAAAATATGTCAAAAAACGACACTATTTTTGCACCAACCTAAAAGATACCCGTTTACAATATGGTGTTAAAGAGGTATGGGTACGTCATTCTCATCGCTGTTAGGGCGCAGAGTTTAATGGGTGACTTAAGGGTATTTCTACTAATGAATGTTGGCATAAGAAGTTGTGCCTTGATATTAGGTCGCAGCGTAGATCTTACATTAGTAGACATCTTACTCTTTGTTATAGAGTACCTCTTACTCGTAGATCAACTAGACGATATCTAATTATTTGTATAGAAAAAGAGCTAGCCATCGCTATATTTTAGGCATGGGGAAATTTTCCACGAATTTACTTTCGGAATACTTTCGTTAAGGAAGACTTTGTGCTCCCCGTGTCAGTCAGTGCTTTTAGTGCCTATTCGTTAGCTGTGATTTTTATCGTTGTAGTTGATAAGGAGTCAAATACATCCAATAATGCCGAACAAGTTACCGTTTTGCTCCTCTTTTCCTTACTTTTACAAAACTTAGCCTAATGTTCCTGCTTTCCGCTTCGATAATATTTGTCCGTTCTAGCGAGGCATAACGACTTTGCGTATCTCTTTACTCCGCAGAAAAAGCATGTACGTTTAGTTAATGGTCATTTTGGAAGAGCCTGCTGTTTCATACGATGGTGGGATACAAAATAAGTGGGGAGGACTCTGTATCATAATGTATATCATTTTGTTCTGATAAATCTAGTACTTTTGTCTGTTCAGGTGCTTTTCTCAACTATTCTTTATCTGATATCCGTAGCCCGTTTATGAAGGCATTTCGTATCAATTCGGCTCGATATTGTTCCGTTGTTACCGAATAATTACTGAGTTTTATCAAAGGTTGATAAACTCCGTCAATGAAATCTGAGAGTATTTGACGCCTTGTAGCCAGTAAATGTTGAGATACCATTACATTTTCTTTTTACTGGAGATTATGATCATTATTGTTAAACCTGTTCGGAGAAAGATGCGTCCGCGAAATACTCCTAAACTTGCAGAGACATATTTGGTGAGACAGTTTAGTTTATTAAAAGTTTGGTCACAGTCCGTACTCATGAAGTTCATGAAAGTTAGTCTCCAATGACGATATTCTAGTTGGGCGTAAGACCCGTTGAGGACAATAAGTTTCTCTAGACAGAGGAAATTAAACATTTTCAAAAATGGCTAACAACGAGAGTTTATTAAATTGTGGTAGAATTGTTCGAGACAATACATAAAGCTTATAAGTAAACATTAATAAATACTGTATTTACACAGTCCCTCTACTGAGATGAAATGTGGCAGTCGGGTCATTGTTCAAAATTTACCCAGTCCCCACACTCGCAGGATTGGATACAATTCTTTTCTATTTTTCGAAGCCAGGTCTCTATTCGTAGACAGAGGCCCAACTGTGTTACCCTCTGTCCGAAGATAGAGAGCTTGACAATCAGAGCCATGCAACGGACCACATATCTCCTCCGAATTTTAATAAAATTAGTATTTACCTAGTCTCTTTAGTGATATAACACAAAGTCGAAATTGATAAGGGGAACCCAAGTGTATTCACGCGGGCCAATTGGTCAAAATTAACCCAGCCACCACCAAAGCAGGCTTGGGTACATTGTTTGTCTGTTTTTCTAAGCCGAGTCAACGTCGCTAGACAGAACTTCGACTGAGTCTCCTTATGCCCGAAGACAAAGGTCTTGACAGTCGAAGCCTTGACAGTCGAAGCCAAGCATCAGACAGCGTGTCTCCTTCAAGATTTGATAAACTCGGTATTCACCCAGTCCCCCCACCACCATGGAGCTGATATGTGACACAAAGTCGAGATTTCTGTAGGGAAGCTAAGAGCTTCCACTCGGGCCATTATTCAAAATTTACCCAGCACTTGCTAGCGCGGGCTCGGGTACATTTACTTTCTGTTTTTCTCAACCAACTTTCCGTCGCTTGACAGAGACCTGATTGAGTCTCACGCTGCGTGAAGACAGAGGTCTTGACAATCGCTTGATAAAGCCACCACCAGATTCAGAGAGCTAGCTGCTTGACCCCGACGAGGTTTGGCGAACTCAGTATTTCCCAGTCCACCCACCGTGATGAAATGCGATACAAGGTATAGATTTGTGTGGTGAAGCCGAGCGTTTCAACCCGGGCCAATGGTCAATATTTACCTAGCCCCGCATTCACGGGTCAGGTGCAATTCTTGTCTGATTTTCTAAGACCCGATTATCGTTAGAGAGAGACCCGACTGATAACAGAAAGCCCAAGCCACCGCTAGAGCCAGACAAGGAACTGCCTGACTCCAACGTGGCTTCCTGAACGCAGTATTTACCTAAGACCTCCCCACATGATACAAGGCCTGTTTTTAACACGGGGATTTCCGAGCGCATACGCTCGGGCAAAAATTGCCAGTAGACCCCACATACACGGAGTGGGGTTTCTGTCTATCTCACCTCCATAGATGAAACTCGGCATAAACTCATCTGGTTTCCTCCCTGTCCGAAGACACAGAGTTCGACAAGCTGAGTATTGTCAAACACAGAGGTTTAGCGAACTGGTATTTACCCAATCCTCCCCACAAGGAGGGATGTGACACAAGGTTGGTTTATATGTGGGGCAATTCCGAGACCATAGGATCGAAAAAAAAAAACGCCCCGTGGACCCTGTATACACGGGGTGGGGTAGCTATCTACCTTCCTATATAAGACTCTGCCCTTCGACCTAAACTTGCCTGGGTTCCTCTCTGCCCGGACGCAGACAGGTCGACAAACAGAGTATTAACATACACAGAAATTTGGTAAACTTCGAATATCAGCAGAGTATATGTGTCTAGGACAGATTCATTAATGTGGGAGATGAAACATACCATAGTAATTATCTTTATCTCATCACTGATGTAGAGTCTTTTCTCTTTCCTTTACATCTATCTATCTATCTATCTATCTATCTATCTATCTATCTATCTATCTATCTATCTATCTATCTATCCCAGTATGTTGATATCTATCTATCTATCTATCTATCTATCTATCTATCTATCTATCTATCTATCTATCTATCTAACACAGTCTGTTGATATCTATCTATCTATCTAACCCAGTCTGTTGATATCTATCTATCTATCTAACCCAGTCTGTTGATATCTATCTATCTATCTATCTATCTATCTATCTATCTATCTATCTATCTATCTATCTATCTATCTATCCCAGTATGTTGATATCTATCTATCTATCTATCTATCTATCTATCTATCTATCTATCTCTTTGTTGCTTTGTATCTGACAAATATCGTAACCTCGTGTCAGAATTCGGCCCAGGGTGCCTTTTAAATACTGATTTCTACCTTTAATTCAATCCCGTCATCCCTTACCCATACTCAGTAAAGAAAAGTAGTTTTCTAAAGAAAAAATAATATTATTCTTCTCTACTTGTATTGATATTTATTTGAACACGAATAAAAAGCATGGTTTTAATTATGAATTTCATTAAAGTCAGATAATACTTTATAATTTTCTTGTAATATATTTTATCTAACCCGATTCTGCTTTTGTACAAACAACCTTTGCTTAATTTTTAAAAGAACATTAAATATTGGGCGAAACTAATGTAGAAATATAATATGAAACATAAAGAAAATAACAAGTGAAAATCCTCAATAAAACCATTACTTTTCAGGTGCGCTACTGCTTAAGCAAACGCTGCTGAATGTTTTTTTTTTCTTTGTCTTTATTTCATTATTCAGTGTCAATATAAAACCTACACGCAACTTTAAAAAAGCGTTGCATTTTTCTAACGTAAAACGAATAAAAAAAAAAAAATTAAATTTATAGCAAGAGGCAGAATTATAATCTTCCATTATATTAGGTTGGTGCAAAAATAATTTCGTTTTTTAACATATGTTACTATGTGAGAAAACGAAATTATTTTTGCACCAACCTAATATTTGATAATACCATTATTATTACTGACATTGTTCGGACTGTTGTTCACATCTTTATTACCAAGTTCACAACGTTTCAGCCGTTGTACGCTCCGGCCTTCAGGTTTTTCAACACATAGACCAGTGTATAAAAGCGTTGGTTGGATCCAGTGACTTGACCTAAGCAGTTAGGAACTCAATACATGTCTACAGCAGTAGAGAACAAAAACGTGAAGATTCGAGTTATAATGGCACTTGGAATTAGAACAATCTAGACCAGTGGATGAAATGAAGGATTCAGTTCAAAATTCCAATCATCTGAAGAAGGCCGGAGCATTCGACGGCCAAAACTTCGTGAACAAGGCAATAAAGATGAGGACAACAGTCCGAACAACGTAAATAATGTAAATAATTAAAATACCTAATCTCAGAAATATAGAGAAATACCATTATTGCAATTTAGTTGCTGCAACTTGCTTGTCTTGCTTCAAGTAATTACAACTTGCATGTAACGCTAAAGATACCAACTCGACAAGATATTACATGTGTTATGTAATTGAATAAACTTTCCTAAACCTGCACTGGAATTACAAATTAAACTACAGATTAAAATAATCGTCGGACAAAATGTGTGATGAATGAATCTTTGTCCCTTGCATCAATGAAGCGATGAAAGTTATATTTGTTGTTGATATTTAAAATGACTGACTTCCTCTTGAGCCTCGTTAATCCTGAAAAATTCATGACGAAATGATGAGACCAAAACAAATAATGCCTGGAAAATATTTTAAAAAACATTTTCAAATATTTATATTTCGTTTTCCTGAAAAAGAAAACTCTTGCTCAGAGATTTTTATCTCGACAAAAATGAACATGTCAGAATGCATTATGTCAAATGAAACCTTTTTTTTTTATATATCAATAAGTCGAACAAAAAAAATCTATCAATAAACAATCGTCTTATCGAATTGTTCCGGATTTTAGCTAAAGAAATAAACAAGTATAGACGTTGCCCTTGGCTTAAAGTGCTTTTAAGAAAAGTGAATTTTTATCTAGAAACTGAAATCATCATCAAATCCGAACTGCTATATATTCGGCACATAATTATAATTAAGTAATTATTAAAATTAGCTTTTATTTCATCATTTCAATAGTAAATCATTGTCTTACATCGAATTTCAGTAAGAACTAAAACACACACACACGTATATATATATATATATATATATATATATATATATATATATATATATATTATATATATATTATATATTATATATATTTTATATATATATATCTTATATATATATATAATATATATATATATATATATATATATATATTATATATATATATATATATATATATATAATATATATTACATATATATATATATATATGTGTGTGAAAATATATAGAAAATAGGAAAGAACTGGTTAGATAAATAATCCAAAGTTCTTTAGTATTTTTGTTATTATTTTTAAAAAATAGTGCTCGATACAAAAGTAGAGCATAAATATAATTATTTATTTAAAAATATGATTCCAGCACGCTACATAAGAGTTCTCATGTTTCAAAACAAGAGCCGAAAACTTCAATATAATTGTTTGAATTAAATTGAATTAAAGTAAGCTCTGTTCCACCTTCAAGCGAATTTTTTTTGGGAATAACATATTTCTGAAATTTACGTGTTTTAATAGCAGATTCATTATTGAAATCAAAATTTACATGGTAACGGCTAGAGCGATTATTTAAATAGAGAGGTGTGCAAGGTGTTAATAATTTGTATCAGTATAGAGTTACATTCATAGATGTCAAGTCAGGGTAAGGTTGGGGTGTCTAAATTTAAAACGGAAGATGATTTCGTCTAGTCTGGTTTACGTGTCTATAGAGATTTATTTATTTTTTATTTCATTTTTTTCTGAAAGGGTTTTGTGTATATATAAAAAACAGCCTTAACATTTGTTTTTTGACGACTTCATAAAGGGTTATCTTTTATTGTAGGGTAATTAAACTATTTATTAGGACTATGGGTTTAAAAAAATATTTTATTGATTGTTTGTTTTTATGTTAATTATTCAATGCAAAAATTTGATGATGTCGGCAAAAACCGTTAACTCATGTCTATTGTTTAACAGATTTTTGTTATTTAGAAACTTATTATATATATATATATATATATATATATATATATATATATATATATATATATACACCAGTAAAAAAAAAAATTCTGTGGGTAAGTAATCCACGTAGATGCTATTAATATAAAATATTAAAACTGATCCACAAAAGAGAGCTCAATATAATTTTTTATAGAGCATATAAGTGAATTACAATTAATAAGATCCAAACAATTTACCTCATACAGATGATCATTTCGTCCATGAGAAAATAATTTTCCCTAGACTTGTGAATGCAAACACATTTACTAAAGATTTTAATATTATATATACATATATATATATATATATATATATATATATATATATATATATATATATATATATATATATATGTAGTAGTTTAAAAGGCACCCTATCTTTGGGCTGCAATTAAGCTCGTCCTTGCGCAGTGGTGAGGGGGGGGGCTCAAGGCTTTATTATAATTTTATATATTAATAAACTCTTAAAATAAAAACACATTGTCTTTCCTTAAGACGGAAGAGTGAAACAAATATTACCGACGTATCAAATACATTTTGTAACCAATTTTTCTCAACACCTTAATTTGTGATTCATTACCTATTCTGCAAATTGATTGTATTTGGGATCTTACTGTTTCAAATAAAATGAACTTATTGAGTGAACATTTCTGTAAACGGCTATTTGTGTATAATAAGACAACCTTATTCGCCTTTAAATGTCGTTCAAAATTCCTCGTGTTATAAGCAAGAAATTACGTTATACTAGCTGGCATTTTAAAATGTGTATATTCTATGTGAGTATAATACAATTGCAATACTCGGTGTTGTCAACTTCTATACTTATAAAACAGATATATTGTAATTTGAAGCGTAACGTTGCAAACATGCCAGGATGTAACTAAGAACTATTGATCACGATACTGGCAAAATTTAGTTTCTGAAAATGACTGAGACAGTCGAAAGTTCTCGAACAAAACCAGAGCGAAAACATGAAAAATTTATGAAGCATTGATCCATTTATTCAAAGGATTCAGCAAAAATTAAAAACAAACTTAAGTAAAAATACAAAAAAATATTAACCAAATGCTCATTATCGGTTAAATTTAAAACTTATTTTAACAGACACGCGTGTTTGTGCATTTGTGTCTCTAAGTGTGTTTATATATGTATTTATTTTTTGTAATGTACTACAGTTTCTGGACGGTGGTCAGGGCTCTTAATGGTTGCATTTTCTTTAATGTCTGGGAAATGCTATTGATTTTTGGGATAAGCTGTGTTGTTCCGGTTGCCTTTTGCACGAAGATTTTCTTCTGCTAGAATGGCTGATATTCAAGGCTAGAGAGTCCGATATACTATACTTAAGCCATTGCTGGTCGTGTAGGAGAAAGACTTTCAGAACGGCATTAGTACTTAAGTGAACACAGAAGACCTCAATTGTTAGGCTACTAGCAAATGCTGCCAGCATGCTCAGTGGGAAAAATATGAAACCTCAAGACTTATGTTTACCATTTTTACACTCACATATAAATACATATGTATATGTGTTTAATGAATATATATATGTGCCACATACGGTTCCCATTCGATAGAAAACTTAAGCAATATTGAGCATGGTCAGTGACCACTTGGAAATATCAGGTGATGTAAGCTTCGATTTACTGGTGGTGTAACGGGTAATGTCTTGGAATTGTTAATAGGAGAGACGATTTCAAATCCCCGTTGGGTTCGTTATATTCACTTGCATGCAAATACACTTTGGAAATATATGAATCTCTTCTCCCCAGCTGTCGATTAAATAGTAAGATTTTTATTGATTAACCATTAATAACGTTCGCCCTAAAGCTTCTAAGAAAAATCTAAAAATATTTTATAGCTTTAAATAATCTGGAAGGATTTTATAAACTGTAAAAAACAATTCAATGAATTAATATGCATATATGTATGTGAGGGTGTGTAAGAATGAGAATCTTTGTTTCATGCTATAACATTTCTTTGAAATGAAAATCTAATTTACTTAGATGTCAGTATAGTCTACATCTCGCAGCCACTCGGAATGTATTGGATGCTTATTTTGAAACTTCTGTGTAATAATCAACATTGATACGTAAGCCTTACTGAATCTTATCTAGTTTTTATTCTTTTTACTTATCTGTTTTTTCTGCCTAAAAAAAAAATTGCATTTTTCTACGTAGATGTCATCTGATCATAGATAAAGTCAACTAACACAATTCTGTCCACAGGCAATTCACTTGGTTGCTTAATCTCTATGCTATCCTCTCTACTGAACTCCGGATCCTTATCCGGATAGAGCGCTTAAGTTCATTTTCCTTAACTTCTAATACAGTTCTTCAAATGTAACTTTTCTTAATATTTCGAAATGTCAACTTCGCAGAGAGAAAAAAAAAATCAGTCCGAGAATTGCAACTGACTTTTGCTATCTCCATTGTAAACCAATTCCAACTACTTACGAACTGAAGCTACTAGATGTATTTTCATGGTAAATCTAATTTCTCCGGCTTTACTATATATTATTAGGCTGGTGCAAAAATAATGACGTAATAATGTCGTTTTTTGACGCATTTTGTAACGTCAAAAAACGACATTATTACGTCATTATTTTTGCACCAACCTAATAGATATTTTCTGCATCATAGTCGTTACGATCCCCCTCCCCCCAGTGGCGGTTTACGGTATATAAACAGTTTTTGATGCGTGTATAGCCTTATTCCAAGAACAGGTCAACGATATAAATGTTATTTCTTCTAAGGTTATAAATATCTTATCTGATAAAGTTGCTTTTTCAATATGATATAATATAAACATGGTTTACGAGTAAAGCAATATTGAGGACAACTGAGTATTACACTTTCTAAACATTCTACATTCATTTCATTCTTGCACAAGTAAAATTTTTAAATGGGTATTTTTTTTTCTTTTTTAAATTTTATACAAGAAATAAGGCATATTTTTATCATGTTGCGCTAAAGGTAATGTTGCATAATGAATGTATTAAACGGCCAAAACTTTGAAATTAATCAGCACAGAATAAATCCAATTCTAACTTAGTTCTAAGTCAGTATTTGCCCGGATAATCCCACTGAGACTAAGTAAGGTCTACAATACCCAACATTACAGACCCACTAGTTCACTAGATAAATGTACCTTACACTTTTAAGTTACTACAACCTGGAAAATTTAAGATTTAGCTAAAGCAGTTACTTGAAATTAAATTATTGCCGAAATATGAAACATCACTGAAAAGGGAACTTTTTGAACAGATAGTTAAACATTCCAGATTCCTGTAATTGGTGGATTCAACTGTAGAAGAGAACAATTCTTATGTAAACAAGTCAGATAAGCAAAGTATTTTCCCCGAAAAGGCTCTTAATCAGTTTGTTGATATTTTAGTAACTAAATGACGCTAAGCAATTAAAAATGATGAAGGCAAAGAATTAAAAGATTTTTTGATATTTATCCTATGGAGTAAGATGTATGCAGTTATGATGTACAAGGAACGTATTAGGTATTTCTTAATCTTATCTTAGTTTGCTACAAGATCAGCAGGGTGATATTCAGTACAGTTACAAACTGACCTGCTTGACCAACTTGCATTACAATACACTACAAAAAGCGCCAAAACAAACTGTTATATATAAGTAAATTATATATGCTGTAAAAGTAATTGCGGAGATTATGAAAAATAGTGAAAATGGGAGATATATCTGCACAGTAGAAGGCAGAGATTCCATTCCTGTAGAGGCCCAATGTTTCATTAGTAGTGTTTTTAAATTCAATGCGTTTGTCATTAACACACACACACACACACAAAGCCCACATTATCAAATTTGGCCGGGAAGCATGGAGCTGGAAGACAGTTCCACGTACGGGAAAAGAAATAGAACTTACACTTGCATCTAACAAACTCAAATGAGATATTGTAGCCAATCTAGCACTCCGCTGAAATTCGTAAATTCTAGATGCCATGGCGAAAAGCTTATCCGAACAATTCCATGGAATTATTTATAGAAAAGGCGCATGGAAGCAAGATTACGGCAATGAGAAAGTGACTGAAATTGAGATGCCAAGTCAGGGTAAATAATATTGCTGATTCTCCTTAGAATATTATCAATAAGCATTAAATAAATAGCAGGGACTTTTGGCCATATGTGGCAGCAGTATCCTAAGAATGGACGAATGGTAGACATAGATATGTAAGATAGATTCTGGAGAGAAAAAATGTCTAGCTCGAAACGGTGAAATAACTTTCTTAGCAGCTGACCCTAGCAATGGATTCAATGTAATCTTCTCACTTCATGTTATTGGATATTGTTAACCCGAAAAGGCACAATGTATCACTCTCCTAGAGATTAGTATCAACCATTTTGATGGAAGGCGGAAAGGATTATTTATTTAAAATGTGGCACAAGGCCGAAGTGGGGAATGGGAAAGAGGTCGGTCTTCTGTCTTAACATCTAAACTTAGCTAGCCCCAAACGCTGACCCAATCATACTAACAATATTTCTTGCAACTTTCTCGCCACACCCACCATAATACCTCAAATACTCCATAGAAATACTAATTAAACCCCATATGTACAATTTGTGGTCTGTAGGGGTGGGAAATAAAACAAAAATTTTAAATTTTAAAAAGTAACCCCAATGAGTATTTACAGTATGAAACATATAACTATTTACAAGAAACTAAACAAAAGCGAGTTAGTAATAAAAAAAACCATAATCACTAAATGTGGCAGAAACATCAGTTAACTAGACGAAATTAATGCGGGACTATAAAAATTAAAAACATTCATTCATCCCAAGCACTCACGCAGACATGCATTCTTTCAGACACAACATATACGAAAAATCACAGCTGAAGCAAAAAACGCCCCGCATCCACCAGAGAACTGACGTCACTGACCAATGGAAGGCAGAAAGGGGTATAGTTTTAGTGGTTTTATGAATAAAAATACAACACGAAAACCTATCTTAGCCAATAGGTTTCATCCTTTGATGGACATTATCAAGTCAAATGCAATGATTTTATTTTGCAACAAGTAATTATAAAAATAAATAAAGAATGTTCTTAATTTATCAAGATTTTTAAGTTTAAGATACGCTCATAAATATTTATCAGGTTAACTGAAAATTCTAGGTAAATTATGGAGGATGCATTGTGACGTCATTTAATGTGCAATAATCGAAAGTGTGTCATTGATATTGAATTTTTTATGCAATTAATATTTAAATTATTTTACTATGGGATAAATTTATGTATTTTATATTTTAAATAATATGTGTTTATGAATTTAACCATTTTCATTTTTATAGACATATATGTTGGCTTGGTAAAGGAGTAAGTTTTCAGGAATAGGAATATTTGAAAAAAAATCGCGGCAGCAGATTTATATTTTGATAAGAGTCAATAGCGACACTCACGTGATTTTTCAGTTTAAATGAGTTAATTTATCTTTTAAATAGTGCGACATTCTTTAGACCAATGTTATGGTCGAATTTATGTCTATGTATAAGTAATGCATTTGATAAATTATTGTGTATAAATTCCCTTTTGCGTTCATAGATATGTTTTCTGAAGTTTCCCCAACGTATTGGGAAGAGCGACTGTGAAAGTTATAAAGTCATATACACGACAAGAAATAGTTTGGACCCACCCTGCATTTCTGTAATAATCACCTTAAAATTATATTTCTTTAAGTAAAAGATAAAATTTCAGTCGCTACAGTGTATTTGCTTTCTATTTTTCGGTCTTTATCCAGGCTCATCTTGCAACCAAAAAATTCAAATTTGGATTCGTCTGTCCACAATAGATTTTGATAAATTATGAATACTTCATATGAGAAAAGTTATATTTTTTTTTTCACCAGTAACCACCCCAAGTAGACTTTAGAGATTACCAAAATATTAAACTGATTTAAATATTAATACCAATTCTAAATGTTAGCTGAACACTGATTAATATTGTAAACAAAATATATATAGCCATCACTATTTAAAGAAAAAAAAAGATTCTGCCATTACGATAATAATTTTCATAGTGTTTAATATATATTTTTTTAAATTTGAAGTAATTTTCACAAGGTGCCAAAAATCAAAGGAGCTACGCTTTGCGGGGAAGGGAGAAATTGAAATTTTATTCAGAGAAAGCCATTCTCAAAGACAAATTCTAAAGACTTTGAACATTTCTAGACTTGGGTGCGATATTCGTTATAAAGGAAGTTAGGTGCAAATGTTTATAGAGAGAGAGCTGGAGCAGTAAAAGTGACTATGGTTGCTGAATACAAATAGATGATTAGTGAAAGAAATAGGACTAAAGCTACAGAGCTAACAGCCGAACATAATTCCAAAATGAAAACACGGAATTCAAATAAAGAAGAACTTTCTCTTGCACAACTCATTTGCAAAATCTTCTGACGAACATTAAATAAAAGTAATACTTCGAATTTATAATCGTATAAACTCTTCCAGCCGGCCACTAATTTAAGTTTTATGTATACACCAATGCGTAATATTCTGGCATATACATGAAACTCAACAGTGGCCAGCCGATAGAGACCATTTTGGGAATAATAACTTATTTTCTTTCTAATGAGACATTAAGCACTTTTCTGTTCAATATCAACTTTTTGTCTCATAGTGGTTAATCTACTTGTAAAGTTTTATCCACGCAAACATGTACGCATACAAATGTATAGATATGCGCGCGTGTGCGTTTAGATCTTTCTTTTAATATTTTGTCTATTGACAATTCTTTTTAAACGTAAGCAGAAAAAAGTCGTTAAGTCTCACGTTTTCTTTTTTTCTTCTTTGAGTTTTCTGGCTTTTTCTTCTCTAGTTAAAAGAACGGGGATAAAAAAAAAAGCAAAATAAAAAAAACGTAGAAAGACAAATTAGATAATGTGTAAGGGAAATATAATTGCTGTCACTAATCTCAAACGTAATATCGTATATCTGGAAACTTATCACCAATTAAGATGATACGACAAAAATAATAATGATCTGTTTGTAATGACAAAAGTAGGTAGGTGTAAGTTTTAAGAAAGCTTTATTCAAATGAGAATACACAGTTCGCGTATATTGTCCTTTTATAGTCCCAGTAAACAGAAATAACTCTCTCAAACAGGAGTGTAACAAAACAACAGGAGATCACTCTTGATTATTCATAACACTAGTCCTATTTTCATTGGCTCGATTTTGATCTTGGCATATTTTCAATCACTTTACTCCAATCAAGGCTATAAAGTTGCTTAGATAGTAGGGATTACTTAGAATAGAATAAACTATGACAACGTTATAGAAGAGAAAGGACAATATAAACTGGAGGATTCAATGGAATACAAGATGAATGAAATTTCATCTAGTTATTTTATTATTATAAACGTTATTTTCAGTGGGCACAGGTTTTTGGGTTGATATCCCCATTTTTCTTTAAGTAGTGAGATTAATAACAACCGGTCGAAAAACACCGATTCCAACTGCCGGATCCTATGTGCAGTCTTGCCGAAACATCGGCCACCAAATTGAAAACAGCAGGGGGCCGCAACCGATCAGTGTTAAAAGTGCCAAGCATTCAAGTGCGTGATGTCAATAACTAGCCGGTTCTAGAGCCCTGTCTTCTGCCATCGCACCGGTGCCGAGTCTACAGACTGACACTCCTCACAACTCCAAATGACTGGCCTCACTGCCGCTTTCGACACGGAAGGGTCAATCCTAAGAGAAAAATACAATATCCGCTTAACTCGAAGGTGTCCACTGTGTCGATAAAACTAAGTCAGATGAACAAGGCTCGAGTTACTCCCGGCAAAAGCAAACAATGGCTGTATAGGTTCGATCTCCTTCTGCATAACGTTGAGCCACCTCTGTGGAACTCTAGTCATCAATTCTGTCCGGTTCTGGTTGGATCTTAGTAGCATCACATCGACCGAAAGATTGCAATCCTTCCTAAGTGAGGTCAGCGTGACCAGACGCCGCCATATGAGCATCTCATTCGTGGCTTTGGTGCTCAGCCGATATTTGCCTGTAAGGGCATTGATCAACCAGTGTTACAAGCAGATGAAGTCTGTTTTCACTTGAGCGCGAGGTTGTTTCCTCTTAGTACGGCATCCAAATCCAACACGTTGATATGTTGGGTGCCCTTTATGGACCGCAACCAACATGCGTTTTAAGTGTTGTCACCATCGGCGTAGAGCGCCACTCCCACAGACAGTGAACTGGCGTCCACCAACACGTCCAGCTCACTCCACGTACCACTCTCCCTGGGCAGGATCTAGTTGCTGTACGAATCCTAACGGTGCCACTTCCGTAGTAAACCTGCGTGGCTCCGGTTAATTTAGTTACCTCTGTGTCCTGCTTCGACCAAGGCCGACATAGCTTTGAGCTCAGAATGGAACGTGAGCATCCAGAGTCGAGGACAGCCGAGCATGGTGCGCCGTCAACTTAGACTGTGACAATAGGTAGCGCCGAATTTACGAGTTAGCTGGGGAATAGACCAGTATTGACGTCTCGTCTCCAATTCGTTTCCGGGACAATCTCTGACCAGGTGACTTGTATTCTTGCACCTATAAGAACGCGCACGGATGTTATTCCCTCTACGCACGCAGTCAATTGTAAAGTGACTGGAACCATTGCACTAATAGCATGTAACAAGCGGGCTCATGGCCTAGGACGGTTGAGCAATCCAGGCAGGCTGTCTCGCATCAACGTCTGGTTCTTCTAATTTAACTTCGTCCTAGAGTGGTACACGAGTTTAGGGCACTAGCTCATCGAGGGACATATCATCCACCCTGGAGGAGGATCGTAGGTGCCTCTTAACGCGTCCAGGAAACCCCCGCACAAACACGCATACTATTGCATGATCTGGGATTCCTATGAAAAGGACAACAACTTCCGCAAATCCTCCAAATACACAATTACATTCTCACCCGGACGCAACACACATGCCTCAAAGTGCTCGTGCACCGTGAATCTATCAGCGGCAAAGGAGAGGGTGATTAATGCTTCCTCAATTCGTGCCCCATCTGATTTCTGATCCTTGGTCAATTGTTGATAAACCGCGAACGCTCCCCCAGTTAGGCGAAGATGGATGTCCCGATCAAGCCGCTTCACCCCAGATAGTTCGCACATCAATTCCAGCTTCTCGATCCAGTCAATCACAGCTCCAGTCCCATCAGATTTGCGAATAATTTTCAGAAAGAACCGGCGGTCCGTCTCTGTCGAAATAGGTTCTTTTTTTTCTGTAGCCGTGTTAACGAATACCAGTCTTTACAGAAGCAGCCGCAATCTCGCTTCTGCACGCTTCCACTTGAAATTTTTCTTCTGCCCTTCACCATCGTTCTACACCGCGTTTTCAAGCGAGTGGCTGTCTTCGTATGAAAATGATCGATGTTCATAAAAAAAGATTCAATATCACGCATCCACCTTTGACCATTCGGGTGCTTTGGATCTTCCTGATTCTATCTATCGATAGAATACAGCGACCGCACTTATTATTTTGAGGGGTAGACGGTTCCTACTATCACTGTTTTGTCTTCGTTTGATATTTTGAATTTCTTGTCTAGGTTCATATCCCCCCCAGCATTTCATGTTTCATGAAATATATATATATATATATATATATATATATATATATATATATATATATATATATATATATACGAACATTACACATTTTTAATTCATGGGATGTTATGAAGGACCCTTGTGTGTATGTGGTATTGTGGTGTGTGCATGATTGAAAGGTGATGGGTGAGTTCTTGTGGTGAATGTGTAATTATAATGAATGAATGGGTCATGATTGTGGTTAACTCGGAATAGGATAGCTAGTGAAAGACCAGCCTCCTCCCCACCCCCCCTTCGGCCATGTCCCACAATTTTGTATGTTTTACAAAATAAATATATTCGGGGGCTTTGGATCAGGTAAGTGCGAATATCGATCGTCAAACAAATACCGAAGAAAAGGATGACAAAAATAATAATAAATAATAATGATCATAATAATTTAAATTTGTGATTATTCTTTGGCAAAGAAGAAAATGCTAAAATTAAAGAAACTGTAACAGATTAATAAGTAGTCCGAGAATTCGTGTCAAAATAAATGTTACAAATACTTATTAAAATAAATGACTTTTTCAAATCTTGGGAGCAAGGATGTGCAAACCTTGTCTCCCCTTGGGAGCAAGGATGTGCAAACCTTGTCTCCCCTCGTGATTTGAAGCAGCCCGAAAGTACATAACAAACACTTTTCAATGAACATGATTTCGATTTAAAAAAAGAAGGTTATTTTATTTAAAACAGAAAGAGATTTAATGAGACGAAAGTGTATATAAGTTTATCTAATGATTAGATTATGCACAGTAAATTTGCATCCAAGTTCTTAAAACATTTTATCGTTTATGGCAAATCTATTATCACAAATTAATAACAAAAGCGATAAAAATATAGACAAGAAACTAAAGGATATCAACTAGACGATATACCCAAACATATATTTTTGAAAATAATATAAAAGAAGAATTTCAGCGACCCCATTCTTTCTTGCGTATATGTAGTTATATTAACGCAAACATAACTTCAGTCCGATGAAATCCTAAAGAACAAGACGCTCACACCAAAAAGTCATTAATTTTCCTAATCAATGTCCGTGTAATTTTTTTGTTAGATATTTTACGAAAAAGTAATCATTTCAAATCAGACGCGAAGAAAACAAAGATGGAAGCCATATAAAAATTCATGCAAAAATGTTTGCCTTCATGAAAAAAGTTCATCCAGTCATTACTTTAGAGAATTGCACTGACAGTCCAAACTCTCATTAGAATAGATATTTCCACTTGCTCACTGAAAAAACAGCATAGAAGGGTGAAAAAAGCCCCAAACTTAATGAAAACGAAGTTTTAAGGTCAAAATGTTTGTTATTTTTAAGAGGCAAGACAAAATTATTTTTTATTCAGTTTTTTAATCCTTTCTTGCAAGTTCGAAATTTTGGTTAAACATCTTTTTTTTACACGTCAGAGGTCAAAGTAATATTTACGATTAGTGTTTTAGCGCCTTTTTCATATTTAAAACATTGATTTGGAAATTATTGCAAAAATCAAATAATTGTCGGATTCTAATGAACCTTTCAGGCCTTTTTAAAAAATGAATGCGATTATTTTTGAAAATTTTCTTTTTAGAAAATCTTGGTAAAAATATTTTTTACACGTGTTATCCCCCACTTGCTTAATTTCATTAAATTTCGTGAAATTAAATTGCAATCTCAAAATTTGTTTTATGAATTAAAAGCAGGACACCTTGCAGAATTTAAATCATCGGTATTTTTGGGTTTTTTTAAAACAAGACGCTCACTTACCAAAAATCTGCTCTGAATCGTAAAATAAAAAATGCAATAAAACTATGATATTATTTAATGAGAAACTCTTAATGGCTTTTATAAATAAGATTTATTAAGGATACTAATGTCTTAAGAAAAACATTATCGATGCGTGACGAATTTTTAAAAGAATTGTTTTCATTTTTTTTATTTTAATTATAATAATTTATAATACTATAAATCGTTTAAAATTCTGCATTACTTCAATCTGGTTACGTGATATTGTTATAAAGTGAAGACTATATTTACGAATCAAAAATTGAAATGCTCAATAAAAGTCGTTTAAACCAAATTTTTTTTTTTAAATTTTAAGTATTTATGTATATGAATTATTACGTAGCGTGTCTGTGTTTGAAAGTATGGTTGACTATACACAACAGAACCAGAAAATGAGAGCGATGTCTATAGTAAATTTAAATTCAATATTCCTAAAATTAAATTACGGAGAATATTTTCCGACATTTTTAATATTACTGCGTACTTAAAAATTATATAAAAAATCTCTCACCCGTCATTTTCTTAAATTGTTTTAACTCAAAAAGTCTCCGTAGAGCAACAGTAAAGGTGTTGACAGATTTTATCATCACTTGTTAAGTGATCTGCGAGTGACAAGCATCGGTGATAAGCCCGTAATCAGCGCTGCTGTTTTTTTTTTTTAAATTATTTTTTTCTGTTACATATATAATGGAAATAATGTTTTCAAATCAAATTAATTATACTTTAAATCCGCTAATATTCCTGAAATAAAGTTTCAGAAAAGTATATTTTATTTTTTAAGATATGTAAAATCGAGAATTAACTTTTGTTTGTAAATGTGTCAAAATGGCCGATATTTCTCGATTTTCTGAAAGTGACCAAAATGTTGAGATTCCAATCAATATAATTTCTATTTGAAATACACCAGAGTACTTTGCTTACTGGAAATAGTAAATTTAATCATTTAGCTTTCAATTAAAGCTAGAATAAAAGCTTCAATAATACATTTTCATTTTTAAAAATCCATTTTAAATCTTAGCTATCGAAACTTAGTAGAGGTACCTAGTCTAAAAGCTCTCTCTACACGCAATTGTTTATTGATATTTACTAAGTATAGCCTCTGAGGACAATAAATGAGGTTGGTACTCAATAAATCTTCCCTAAATAAATAAACCGAGAAGATCAGTGTAAATTCCTGGCTTTTACCGTTACATGCACATTTGTCACACAGGAACTGATATTAATTTTATCATAATAAGGTATACAAAAAAGGCAGAGGACCAAGTCCAGATTAAAACACTATATTATCAAAGGATTTCGCGACTAGTTCATAAACATTTTTCTATATTACAACATCTTGCAAAACGTCTTTGGTAAAGACGATAACAATTCCGATCAATATATATATATATATATATATATATATATATATATTTAACTCTCATACATTGGATATCTAGCTCATAAACATGGTTTCTAATTCACTCCAAAGATGCAAATGTGTAATTTTTCTATGCCCAATAAATCTCCGTTTCTTTTAAATATTGTACTCAATTTATACACTCTACAAAATGTTCTAAAATATTCTGGGAGCCATATAAAAGGCCAGGGTTATGAACGCTAATTTTCAAGGCAGGATATTCTCATCTGAAATTTGATTATAAAAATTCGTCCTATTCTCATTCCTTTACTCATGCTCAAATTTTCCTTAGCAAAATCGGTATTTAAAAAAAATATCCTAAGCATCATTCCGAAAGCCAATGCCAGCCATGTCGTTTCGAAAAAAAACTCATAATGTACTGATTTTAATTATCAGTCTAAAAATTAAAAATAACGTATTTACATTTGGACTGTTGTCCTCATTTTTGTTGTTGTTTTCACGACATTTGGGCCATTGTGTCCTGTGATCGTCATCAGTTGTATGTCAACCTGGGTAACCTACAAGCTATTCTTAACTGAATCATTTATTTAATCTACAAGAGTAAACTGTCCGCGTTCCATTGGTCTCGTCAATTTTATTGCTTATTACTCGCCCATTTCGCCTGAATCAAAGTACACGCGGTTCGGTCCAGGGATTGAACTCATTATTACTATGACTCCAAACTCACGAACCAACGCTTTAATTCATAGGCTACTGTCCTATGGTGACAGTAATTGTGAGTTCAAGCCCTGTGCCGGCCAGTTTGTTATTTGACTCAGTGGAAACGAGCAAGTAAAAACTGAGCAGTTCTTTATTATTTTTAAAAGTTTTGATATTTTGATGCTCTGCCCCTTCAAGATGTAAGCGATCATTACTTTCCAAAGATTCCGGTTTTTTTATTTCATAGAAATTGCCATGTATTTTCAGAAAAAAAAATAGTGGAGTGATTTCGCATAGTGTTTTTTTTTTTTTTCTTTTTGGTGGTTTTCAATTCAGTATTTTTCTCCTTCGACACTAGCCGCCTTCCAAGGCTAATGAGACAGTCTACTCTGCTATTTAACACATTACAATGAGTAGATTAGTCTTTCTGAAGGGTCTCAGTGTGAAAATGACGTAATGTACTAAACCAGAATTTGAACTCGTCTCAGTGATTTCACTTACCAATTGTTGCGATAAACGCACGTATTAGGAAAATTTTTGCCACAATGTTTTGTTTTGTTTTTTTTTTTTATTTAGCAAAATGGCGGTACAGCAGAAAAATAATAAAATGTAAGTGAATGTGATGGAATTTTATTTTCTTGTCTTGAAACTAACCTTAACTTTTTATGTAGTCATCAGATTTTATCATTTAAATGTTTCTTTTTCTTTTTTAATTTATCACTGAATGTTTCTTCTTTTTAAGGTCAGAGTTACTGCTAGAGAAAAATACACCAGTCCTATCAAGAACATTACCACATGGGAAAATGTTTCTAGTATTTCATGAGAATGTACTGGAAAGAAGTAATCACAAGCTTGTTTTAAATATCATCTTTCCATTTCTTCATATATATATGAGTGTGTGTGTGTGTGTGTATAATAGTCGGAATAATAAAATGTATCTGTTGAAATAAACTAACTTGGTAGTGTAACATCATAAAAAGGTATAGAATGGCGAATAAATTTCAAATGCAAACATATATATGATCACATACACATATGTACATGTCAAAATCAATGCTGGTGTATATCTATCTATCTATCTATCTATATATATATATATATATATATATATATATATATATATATATATATATATATATATATATATATATTATCTATTTATTTGTTGACAACACAAATATAATATATTATCTACATGCAAAAAATGGCTAAAAATAATGGAAGCCTCATCAATAAAAGCAAAAAAAAAAACAACCCTTAATAATATCAACTATGAACATGGACACAATATCTTGACCGTGTTTTGATAAATGAAAACATATGAATACATACATGCAACAAACTATTTCGTATTTAACAGTTAAAATATTTCATCCTTGAAAATGGCTAAACGTATAACCGAAAGCGTTCGGTTTAAAAGAACATTTGGACAGTTTTTATATAATTTATCATTTGAAAAAAAATTAGATCGCATAAGAAATTGTATAAAAAACTAAGTCAAAGCACCTTGTTTGAAGTATCCAATGAAATGGGCATGAAAGAAGGATTGCTACATAAGCACACACACACACACACACACATATATATATATATATATATATATATATATATATATATATATATATATATATATATATATATATATATATATATATATATATATATATATATATATATATATATATATATATATATATATATGGTTTGGAAACAGTGACTATTATAGCTATATAGCGAGACTCTTCGCAAGCCGAATTGAGTCACTGTCGGTCACTGGGCTTGTTTCCAAAAATAAATACGCTAAAAATCCACCTTCATCCCGTGCGCCGACAGCTTAGTGGTAGAATATCCGTCTGATACCAATTCAGTCGGGTTTCGATCCAAGCTAGAGCCAACCGGATGTCTAGCCGCACTGATGAGCTGCGAAACAGTCTGTCTGTGGATGACATTTATATATATATATGTATATTTATATATGTATACTAGTGGATGCAGTGTGAAGGAAAACAATATATTTTCATTCATGTGGAAAGAACTCTATACTTTACCACCTGATTTGAAATGTTTGAAGAATTGGTACTCACAAGTAGAATAATGACATATTTCAGTAAGAAATGTTACCCTCTCATATTTATGAGTTATATGGTTATACATTCAAGAGAATGAAGACTAATTTACTGTGTTACGCTAACCACAAAACCCGTCTTTCCTTTGGATGCTGCAATTTAAGAAAAAAAAAAAAAAAGAACCAGCAGGATATTTTATTTTAATAAATAGTTAATCTTGGAAGATAATTATCCGGGTTTCTTGACCAAATCACTATTACGTGAGACCAGGTATTGTCCTCCCCCTAAGGATCTTTGCATGAATAAAGCAACGCGTTTTTCTGCATAAAATCTTGCCTTGCTGTATAGCATTTTTAAATAATGAAAGAGTTGAGATTAGAATCTAAAAAGGTTGTATTCATTTTGATCCTCGATGTTGAAGCCTTTATATATCTGGGACTGAATATCGATTTGAAGCGTGAAACGGGCAGTCATCATACACTTTGATACCTATGTCCACACTGCCTATATCTATAAAAGCTTTATTTTCGATATTCAAGGGCTTTTCCTTATAATTGTAGCATACATACATATATATATATATATATATATATATATATTTCTTCGTGTATATATGTATATATATATATATATATATATATATATATATATATATATACACGAAGAAATATACTCTTAAGGCGTGCTATATTTATGGGATAAAGTGTTTAATATCAGAGATATAGCGTGTATAAATATAAAAGTGAACATTGAAGTCAACACTTAGAGGCTCTAAGTGTTGACTTCAATGTTCAATTATATATATATATATATATATATATATATATATATATATATATATATATATATATATAGGCGTAAATACAGACCCATATCTAAACAGAAACTGTGTTCTATTCCTAGGTTAGCAAGACAGAGGAAAGACGCTTCAAAACATCACACAATGAGATAAAGCTACTTAGATTTCACACTATCACGATCGTTACGAGAGCAGAACGTAGATGAAAGGAAGAATTGAATATTTAAACTAATGTAATACGAGAAAAAGCGAGAGAGAAAAAAAAAGTGATGATATAAACAAAAAACAAACAAACAGTCAGTATATGAACTTGAAACCGAGTGACTTTAACTTAGCTGAAGAGAGGGCAAACACTAGTCCGACTGCAGAATAGGTTATTAAATACTACCCCTATACCTACTAATTAATTCCGACTATTTAACAATCGCTGCTCAGTTTTAATATAGCTAACTTTTCTTCTAAGATTAATTTACACCTCTCTAAGATATTTTTATAAGATTCTCTTTTCTAGGAAATTTTAAACTTATTTTGGCGAACAGACACAGAATATATATATATATATATATATATATATATATATATATATATATATATATATATATATATATATATATATATATATACTGCTGTCCAAAATGTAAAGGTCATACATTTTGAATTTTTAAGCAAAATCAATTATTTGAGAACTTGGGAAAAGAAAATAATAAAAGGAAATAAAAATTATAAAATTTTATCATTTAGTAGACGGTATTTGAATATAGGGAAATTAGTCTAAATCCTAGCTGGTTGATATTATAAGACCATACTTAGACGATGGTTTAATCAGTCACCACGTAACGGCTTGTTAAATTGGCATGTTGGAGAGAGTATCTTTATTGACTGAAGCTATTCTGTGAAAATGTCTGGATCTTTCAGGAAGTTAACGTTGCAATCCATAATATTCGTGGATAAAGTACTTTTTCATGGCAAATGACGTGATTCGTTTTAACCATATACCTGAACCCCATTGAAAGTGATTGGGGTTGATGTAAAGAAAATCCTGTAGAAATGAACGTGAATTCCAAACATTGAAAAAGCTTCATGAAGCCATTTTCACCACTTGTAAAAATATTCAAGCCAGCTATCTGCCGACGCTCTTATCGACCATGCCAAGGTGATTTTTGAAGTTATTTGCAATGACGACCGCGCAGCCCACTACTGTGACGTCTTCTTGAGCATTTCCTACATTGTTTAAGACTTTGTAGTTGTCTTAGAATTTGTGCCAACTAATGTTTAGACTAATATCTTATGATTCAAATTTCCCTATTTATTGCTAAAACAAGTTAATTGCTATTCTTCCTTTTCTTATTTTCACTTTCTGAAACTCTACTCAAATAAATGTTTGAGTTTAACAATACAAAAAGTATATCTTGTATATATATTTACATTGGCTTTAAGATTTTGGCCTATAGTGTATAATATATACATATATATATGTGTGTGTGTGTGTGTGCAGATATATAGAAAAATAGGAAATAGCACGTTAGGTAAATAATTCGAAGTTCTTTAGTATTTTTTTAAAGTTTTAAACGACAGTGGTCAATACATAAGTAGAGCCGAAATTATAATTATTTTTTTAAAAAATATTTATATATATAACGTCATGAATTTGCTTTCCTAAAGATAAACGTATTATACCAATAAACCAATTATTATTCACCAACCTAATATTAAAAATAATTAAAATATATATTTCATGAAATGTATAAATTTTAATGCTGTCTTCTTGAATATAAGCTTTTTGGATAAAATAATGCATGTTTCGAATTTTGTTGCAGAGCAACATTCTGCAATATTGCTAGATCACTCCTTATTTGTCCGCATTAAGGGCGAGGTCATTTATGGAACCTTAAGATTTCAAGTAGTGTTCAATAAGTGGTTGTATATTGTAGACCTTAAGTTTGTCTACATCGCAGTAGCATTCTCATTAAGATAAATTAACTTCAGTTCTTGTTCCTTTTCTTGATCTCATATGAGCTGTACCGTTGGTCACCTTAATGATCCTTTTTCACTAACTTCGCATCTGTTGCAGGGATTTTTTTAACGATGTTTACTTAATGTTTATTTATCCCAAGAAGCAAGGCAAATATGCACAGCAGTGGTGTTCAATTCCATGAGATACTTACTATACTAGCATAGCCCAAACGTTATAAATTTTATGAAATATTCTGTTCCATTGTTTTACTGCATAATAAGAAAAATTATATTAGATGGTAACAAACATTTCTAGCACTATTTTCTGCATATTTGGAAAACGCTTTTCACTGGTAAACTGGATGTTTTACTGAAAAATATGACATTCTATTGTACAAATCGAAAAACAGTAAAGCAATATATATATCACATTTAAACACTTTTAAGGACTTTTGTCATTTTAAAAGCAATATCAATTATATAAGTTCAGCTCTAGGGCCTCATCTCCTGAGACATTACTTCTTGAATTTTGTAGCCATACGGCGATATCATGTTAAAACAAAGATCATCGTACTATCAATTTAAATACGCCGAACCCGATCAGTACATAGAGGGTTGTTCGCTTGGGAATACCAGCTGTAGTAAGCTTGCATGTTTGGGTGATGTAATGAAATACGGCTCGGAATTGGAGCTCAGTCCTACGATTTCGAATTCCATTCGGGTTCATTATATTTACTTTCCCGCAAATAACTTTGGGAAAAGTATGGATCCAGCTCACCTCCCCGGTTATGGGTTAATTAGTATGACTTGTATCGGTTAGCCATTATTATCATTTTTATCAAAAAGTAACAAACTAATGTTCAGTTCCGGGCCTCATCTCTAGAGGTAGCACTTCTTGCATTTTATGAGCTTACGGCCATAACAT
Organism: Acanthosepion lycidas; assembly: GCA_963932145.1. Classification (NCBI taxonomy): domain Eukaryota; kingdom Metazoa; phylum Mollusca; class Cephalopoda; order Sepiida; family Sepiidae; genus Acanthosepion; species Acanthosepion lycidas. The sequence goes on from OZ010588.1 coordinate 36,299,654, forward strand.
GTCGAAACACCAGTACCGGCTTGAGAATAGGTATTGTAATGTTGGATGTGCGGGTGGTGTAATGTATAACGGCTCAGAATTGAAAATCGGATAGTCGTTTTCCAATTTCCGTTTTTATATTCACTTTTGCGCAAATACCCTTGGGAAAGGTATGAATCCATTCCTTCTCCCCAGAGCTAGTGGAACTTGTATAAGTAAATCATTATTAGCAGCAAAAAGTCTGGCTTTAGATAACACGCAAAAGTTTGATAAGCTGTAGAAAAACTAATCAATCTGGGATAACGGAATGAAGGGAAAGCTGAAACAATTTATTCCCTAACCCCATTTGCGGGTGCATCTCACTCTTTAAACACAGCCTTGTGATTGTGCGGGTACATACATACAATATGTGGCATCATATATACGAAAGATTGGACTCAAAATTACTCTGTCATCAGATTAACTAACCAATGTTTTAATCTTTTTTGATAATCTTGAAGCTAGTTCTTGGAGTTTTAAACCTCGTTTTGTTCTTGTTTTCTCTGTTGCCATATCTTTGCATTCATGCTTACTGGCCGCCATCGTCCATTCCATTTCTTTTTAGTGATTTCCGTTTACCACGGAAGTCTTTTTTTTTCTTTTCTTTTTTCGCCGTGTTAGTTTTGCTAGAATCTCTGACGCATGATGAAGACGTTAGTCCGTCTATAAATAATGATCCAAGAAATTCAGAGAGAAAAGAAATGACAAATAATACATTTTTGTTGGCGGATCGAAAATAGAACAGAAATGAAATATTTTTTAAAACGAATATGACATTGTATGGCAGAAATATGAACAATGACTGCTCGACCTGAAAAGACCTGCGGATTCATTTAGACGATATGTGCCATAGTATGAAAAGAATACTAATGAAAGTAACTGTAAAAAGAAAAAAATAACTCACTGCTGCATCCAAAATAGGAATTATTAGTTGATTCATATCAATTCTCCTTCTAGCGATGGAAAGGCTTCATATTATTATGTTATATATATATATATATATATATATATATATATATATATATATATATATATATATATATATATATATATTCTAGCAGTAGAGCCCGGCGTTGCCCGGGAATGTAACAGTAAGAGATAGATCAAGTATCGACCGTCATAAAGACTGAAAAATAAAATTGACAAAGATTATTGTTTAAGGTTGACGGACACGCATGTCTTAATTAGTTTTGGTTTTGGTTTTTTTGGGTTTTTTTTTATGAATTGGTCAAACCCAAACTCAAACAAAAACATTGTTTTCAATCGTTATGAGTCTACCGATTGAATAGAATTTTATTATAAACAATTGTCTTGTAAATGGAATTTTTAAAGCATTCTGAATGTAAAAATAAAGAAAAAAGTGTGCAAGACAATAAGAAACACTACCTGCCAAAAAAAAAAAATGTTGTTGAAATCAGTTGAAAAATGTAGGAAATCCGATCCCATGTATAAACGAACACACACACACATACAAAGGCAACCTGGGTTTTATAAGTATAACTCGATGGGAGTTGTCCCCCTTTCATTCTCGTGACAGCGATGCCTCTTCATTGTGTTTTCAAATTGATTTCGTGCAAAAACAATTGTGTTTTTCCAATTTTTGGCGCTGTCAGAACCACCGCAAGGTAATTTTACCTAGTCCTGTGATGGTTTGTTGAAATCGGTTGAAAAATGTAGGAAATCAGATCCAATATATAAACGAACAGACACACACACACACACACATACACGCGCGCGCGCGTACACACACACACAGAAGCTGGGCTTTACAATAAGTATGATATATATATATATATATATATATATATATATATATATATATATTCTATTATGGCAAATGAAAGCACTCAACGTTATCAGAATTTGTTCAGATGTTTCAATTGAGGAATTTAAAAAAAAAAGGCATGGCGCTGTGTAAAATGTAAAGACTATTAACTTAAAAGATTGAAGGAAGATATTCTTTTAAAACCTGAGTATATTCATTTTCCATATTTGGATATAGGTCGATGGATGAATGTAACAGTAGGTTCAGGAAAACTCGCAGTGAAAATACAAAACCTACTGTAGTTAATTATTCTATGATATTCGACTTACTAGATGCATTGCAGTAGCAAACACATTCTTTTACTATGGTGGCGTAGACAGAATTCTTCAATGGTTTAACTTGATCATGATTGTAAAACAAATATGAATCTCGGATATTTGTAATTGACGTTATTTCGGAATTATAAATTCCTGACATGAACGCAAATCGAAAGTATACATAGATAAAAGAAAAAAGAACTTTGGAAAAAATTCAAATTGATCCATATATGAAAATGTTATCTGCACTATGTAATAAAAAAAGAATTTGTAAAAATGAATGTAGCCTTCCTGGCAGTCGACAGAAGGAATTTAAATGAAAATGAACAGATGCTTTACTATTTGGGTTTTATTATTTGCTCGTCACACAAGTAATAGCAAGTTAGCTGACACCAGAAATTAAGTCACAACATTCATGTGTTGTAGTTATTACGAAAATCTTTTAACTATTCTTTTAATTTCTAATTTCTTAAGTCTGTCCCAGGGTACTTCGGAACTATTCTCAGCGCTCTGTTAAAGACTGCTATGTCTATCATCTTCATGTTAGGAAACTGACGTTACTGTTAATATTGAAAACACATGCATTATTTTTTTATCATCCATGACTAAAATATCTCCACATTTTTCTTTCTTTTTGCTTTCTTGTTTTATTTCTTGCTTTCTTTCTTTCTTGCTTTCTTTCTTTTCTGCTTTCTTTCTTTTTTCCTTTATTTCTTTCTTTCTTTCTTTCTTTCTTTCTTTCTTTCTTTTTTGCTTGCTTGCTTGCTTTCTTTACTTCTTCTTTCTCTTTTGTCCTGCTTATGACGATAAACTACATCTCTCTCTCTCTCTCTCTCTCTCTCTCTCTCTCAACCACATCCGCGTTCTGGCTAAGACATTAAACTACCTCCAACAGCAAGGCCTCTGAATGGAGGTTTGAGGATTGTGAAACCACCTATTAATTGCAGGTGTTCCAGGTCCACCCTCACCGAGAGTGGTAGCACCTGTTATGGGCAAATAGTTGATCCGACAACAGGGGTCAAAACGCTGTGAAGGTGTAAAAATAGGTATTAATACCAGGAATACATTGTTGAGGAAAAAATAATTCCCAGTAATACATTTTTTTGGAGAAAAAATTATTACCACCCAATACATTTTTGAAGAAAGTAGTATTACCAGCAATATATTTTTGTAGGAAAAATTATTACTAGCAATGCTTTTGTGAAGGAAAATTTATTTCCAGTAATACATTTTTAAAGGAATATTATGCCCATCAATACATTTTTGGAAAAGTATTACCAAAAATACATTTATTAGGAAAAAATATATTATCAGTTATACATGTTTGGCAAAAATATTACTAGCGATACATTTTTTTGAAAAATATTACCTGCAATAGATTTTTGAAAGAAATATTAGCAGAAATAGATTTTTGAAGGAAAAAAAATCATTACTTGTAATATGTTTTTGAAAAAAAAAACAACATTACTGCAATAAAAAATTTATCAGCATTAAATAACTCATTTAAGTTGACATACCGTAAAACGAACTAAATCAATCTCCTTTCTTTTTTTCTTTACCTGCTGAGTACTAACTAATATAATTAATAATCCGTTAATCTGATGACAGAGTCATTCTAAGTCCAATCTCTGGGACGTGTAGTACGCTTTCGTATATATGATGCCACATATTGTATGTATGTACCCACACAATCACAAGGCTGTGTTTAAAGAGCGAGATCCACGCGCAAATGGGGTTAGGGAATAAATTGTTTCAGCTTTCCCTTCATTCCGTTATCCCAGATTGATTAGTTTTTCTACAGCTTATCAAACTTTTGCGTGTTATCTAAAGCCAGACTTTTTGCTGCTAATAATGATTTACTTATACAAGTTCCACTAGCTCTGGGGAGAAGGAATGGATTCATAGCTTTTCCAAGGGTATTTGCGCAAAAGTGAATATAAAGACGGAAATTGGAAAACAACTGCCCGATTTCCAATTCTGAGCCGTTATCAATTACACCACCCGCACATCCAACATTACAACACCTATTCTCAAGCCGGTACTGGTGTTTCGACATGTTATGGTCGTAAGCTCATAAAATGCAAGAAGTGCTACCTCTAGAGATGAGGCCGTGGAACTCAACATTAGTTTTTGTTACTTGTTGATAAAAATGATAATAATGGCTAACTGATACAAGTCATAATAATAGCTAATACTAGTAACTAGTGACTGACACTGGAGAGTAAGTGCAAGGGAACTCCACAACATGGGCGCACTACGCTTATTATTTTAGCTGTTTTAAATATAACTGTGGCTTGATTTGTCTCGATACTTTTCCTGTGCTACAATCTATTTAAATACTATTTTGCTGGTATAAAATGATAGACAAGTCTTAATCATTTCTAGAAAATTACGCATGTCATTGCTAGTCGCAAACCGTATTCAGGAAAGTTTTGAATTATCATTATATTTCTTTTTATATCTGGATACACTCGCTGAACTGCACTTGTTTACAAAGAAATTGAAGCATACACGAAAATAGTTGCTCTAACCTAATGTTGGGATGCTGACTTAAGATCCGGAATCCGTTTGGATAAACTGTCATTTAAATTACAGAAAAATGAAAATTACACTGACATCTAATTTTAACAGATATATTTGCCAAAATTACAGAAAATACTAAAGAGTACATCACGACCTCTAGCCGACGTTGGAATCTTCTACAATTCTCCTAGGTGGTCTCTTTAATTTGGTGAATGCTTGCCTTCAGTTAATCTTTGGTGTGACAAAGAGTTTTGTTGGTCTCTCGCTCAACTGTGCCCTACACATTATAAATCGGGTTGCTGTCTGGGAAGTTAGGTGGTCAGATGTAAGGAATCAGGTGTTAGCAGAAATCGGCAGCCATAACGGTTATTCTATTTGTGTGGCATGGTGCAGAGTTCTGTTGCCAAACATAATGTCTTCCAGCAGCCACACTCTTGACCCCGAGCAGCACTACCTCCTCAAGGCACTTGATGTAGGCTTCCGTGTTGAATCTGAATGGAGGCATAACATCATTCCAAACCCCTTCGCAATCAAAATTAGACCCAGCCAACTCTTTCCGAATATTCTACACTATCTTAAGATTGACACCCAAACACTCTGAAATGTTCGTATTGCTGCATCCAGCGTGAATTCTAAGTACAGAATGCTTTATTTCCTTCTGCCAGAATGAACTGCGTCATAGTGCTTTTTTCTCATAAACGGTGCTCAACTGACCCTAAATAATAAAATTAAAAAAAACGAGGCCCATGCATGACATTAAAAATATAAAATGGCGACAGTTTAGAAGAGATAAAACAATACTTGTTTAAATATTTTATATTCTTATACGGCTTCCGAACGTCGAGATTTGATCATTTTAAAATACATGAACTCAGAATATGTTAAAAATAAGCTTTGATTATTCACTACAAGTTGTTTGTATTTGTTTAGTGGCATATCAACCTCAATGGGTTATTTAATGCCAAAATCTAAATATTTTATATGCAATTTAATTTTATTGCTGGATATAATAAGGGTTTAGTGATACAAGTATTACCCATAACTGGGTGGAGAGAAGAGGTGGATTCATACCTTTCCCAAGATTTCTGGGTATGACGATAAATTGCATCCTACAGAATGCCTCTGATCCCGAGGTTTTGAAAAGCCTGGAACCTACCTCTTAATTGATGTTGTTCCCAGGTCCACACTGACCTGGAGTGGTAGCACCTGTTAAGGTCCCTGATATGAGCAAAAAGTGACTCACAAACAAAAACAAAAGACTATGAAATTATAAACATATATTCTTATAGTAAAATTACCAAAAATAACTATTTATAGCAAAATTTTAGATAAAATTAATAACAATATACTTTATCTGTAAGTGAAGCCATAATATTATGTTCAAAATATTTATATTTCGACATTAAATAAAACATAGATGTGTAGATATATCTCTAAACAAAATTAACCAACCTTTCCTATGGGGAATTTGAAAGTAAGTGAATATATCGTACCCAACTGGAATTGGAACTTGGCCCTACGATTAAAAATTTCGAGCCATTGTCCATTATACTACCCACGAATCCAAGCTTACATCAACTGGTATTCCCAAGCGGTCATACATCTAGCTTCTAAACAGGCTCCGCGAAATTCGGTGATAGTACAGTAACGGCTGATTCAGTAATTTAGCTGTAAGCCCCACTCACTTCAAATTACTTAGCAGATATCTAGGTGTAGTTATAAACTGAAGAATCAGTTCTAAGAAACTTAGTATAGGTAATAAGGAAATTTAACATAGAATATGGAGTAGATAGGTTCACCTATCATCCGGTTCAAACTTCTATCCGGTCTTTTGAACTGTGGTAGAGGTTTATCTCTTGTTACATATTTAGGGTTTACGATGTCTTCTAAAGTCTTCTCGGCCTCTTTCACTCTAACTAGGCACTTGAGTCTTAGTAGCATTTTTCCATTGCTTGGGGTGAATTTATTAAAAATAATTTCGCCCAATACGACAAATTGCCACAAAACCAATTTTAACCTAAAAACTGGTATTCTTAAATACTTATTAAAAGCACTTGAGTCCTCAATATGTTTTAAAAAATATGCGTTTATTTTCATTATATTGATCAATTATAACAGACTTAGTATAGGAGATCAGGTAATTGAACATTAAGTAGTAATGGTAATGCTAATATTAGCCATTTCCCTACAAGGAAACATATGGCATTTATTGACTGAGCAACAAGTACTACTTTTGGTTGAAATTTATAAAATCTTTCTTTTAAATCTATTTATCTGGAAAATGTTTCTCAAGTCCTGTAGCTGTTATCGATTTCAGTATTGATGTGGGTCGTCTTTGAAGCCTTTTATTTGAAGTAGTTTGGAATATTAACATCTTAATTATGTCATCAATTTTCCCTTCAAATTACATGTGTTATTCATTTTAGTTGATACTGCTGTCGATAGTCCTAAATTATTGTGCTTTCTGTTATTTGGTACAATTTTTTGTTTGTGATTCCGTAGCTTTAAGCTACAATGTTCAAAGAAGGATGATCATTCCCAAAACACTCTGGCCTAACTCGCTCAATACCTTTTTAAACCATTGATCTTAGAAAGTGCTTGTATGCATCTGACAGTTTAGATATTGCTGAATGGGTTTGGCGCCATGCCTGACATCCGTATGAATATCTCGATGTGACGAGGATATTTATGAACATGACTCAAGTTTTCAGGTTGATGTTTGATGTAATTTGCAGTTTTGGGGAAAAAATACTACTGGTGCAGCCTATTCTATATTCAATGTCCGTATCTTCTGTACAGAATTTGTTATAAATGTAAAGCTTATCCATACGCTGAAGTGTTTCGCATTTACTATATCTAAATCCTGATTTATCATGATGGATTCAGGGTAAATACCATCGAATATTTCATTCTAATTTCAAATCATAGTTTCTGCTTTGGACATGTTTATTTTGGATCCTATTTCTTGGAACGCATGATAGAGGATGTAGATTTTCTGTTCAAGATCATTCTTATCTCATCTATGAATACCGATGTCATCAGCATAGTCCCATCATCATGAGTACATTGGTTTCGATAGGGAAAGCATCATTTTAAAACATATGTGGTACATACTCGTATATGATAGCTGTTTACTCATGCCCGATAAGCATGACAATTGCTGGAAGGTTGACTTATAACTGATTGTTCTCCGGACTTTACATCGATAGTGACTTTTGGAGCCTACGAAAGACTTACAGTTTGCCGCTAAGACTTCAAACTAAATCTGCGTTTTCAGCCTGTCGGTAAGGCGTCTCGGGTGGAAGGTAATTATAGATTTCCAAACGTCTTATTAGTTGGGATTGGTTCTTTCAGACTATGTGGCACTGCAATAACGAAAAGAGCATTATCTGTGGGTGGGTTGGCTATGTGACGCTTGCTCTGTTTGGCAACGCTGGCCATGCTGATGGGAAAAAAACTGAGTAACAGCTGGGTCTACTTCCTTTCCTTGTGGGCAACTCTGTTGGTCATTGCCAGGCTTATTGACTTTGCATGTAACAAGGGACACCCTTCGTATATTTGCTTCCTCCACTTATTTCTGTCGTCAGCGTATATTTCCCAGTTTGTGAAGATCAAGATCAAATTACGTCAGCGAGTCTTTGTTATAGTCACTGAAATGTCCCTTATTTTCTTTAATACTCATATATACACGTGTCTATATATATATATATATATATATATATATATATATATATATATATATATATATATATATATGATAAATTCATATTCATTACGTATTATTAGCCCTTATTTCATTTTAACTGATAGAATACCCATTTAAGAAAGCAACTTGATAATCCAACAGTTAGATGTGAATACCTGCTTTTTTTGTCTTGGGCCTGTATCTCTGACACGACACCGTTACAGGGTTGGGTACTAAGATTTTCACCAGATGGCGACGTTAAAATAAGTCATACAGCTGTATTATTATGCCTTTGAATGCAAAAGTCATCTTGCTTGATCTTTTTCTTCAGTAAGAATATTGGCTTTAACAGTCTCAAAATACGCGTTTAGCAATGGAATATATATATATATATATATATATATATATATATATATATATATATATATATATATATATATATATATATATATATATATATATGCAGCTCTTAAAACGATTCTGCCGTGAATGCACACCGGAAAGAAATGCTGTGTACATAGATTTAATTTATGTCTACTGTTTTTTTTTTTTTTTTTTTTTTATGATGGATTCAGGATAAGTGCCATATTGCTTGTTTCATTCCAATTCCAGATCATTTTTTCTCTTTTGGAAATGTTTATTTTGTCCTATTTCTTGGAACACTTGGTAGAGGGTGTTGATATAACATACATATACATACATAAATGCATACCTACAGATATGCATACACACACACATATCACAAGTTGATTTCATAAACAGGGACATTTTGTTGATATTATTCGAGAATATTTTTTTTATATACTTTCAGGTTAATAAAAACGTGAGAATGTAAAGGCAAATACTGTTTCTGAACATTTCTTAAAAAAACTTATGTTATTCCATATTGTATGACCAGATCCTATAGTGGCATATATTTGACATTTTTTTTATATATATAACTAACAACCTTTACACAAATTCACACTTTCGTGCCGACACGCAAAGGAATAAAATAAAATACGCACATACACCAGTTTTACAATTCCAGTGACCATTCTGTCTATACAACTCAACAACTGTCTATAACAACTCTATAAATGGACTTGTTCTTCAATTCCGGTGCTCAGCTATCGAAAGTGACGAATGCAACTCTTTGTAGTAACAGATTCGTAATATGAAGGAATTTTGAATTTTTCCCCCGGACGACCAAGAAGAGATTCGAAAAAAAGTTTTGGAAATGGGGATAGTCAGATGATTTTGCCGTCCCCCACTCCCATAGTTCACTTTTCATATATCGAAAAATATTTTCAGCAGTATTTTTGTTCTAAAAGGTTAAAGCTTCATATTTTTAAAATGTCTAACCATGACTTTCGGCAGTTCAGATTTACGCAGTTAACCCATTTTCACTCCCAGTGACAATATTCTACAAAATGTTTTATCTAATAATGTACAAAAATACTTCAGTTTAGAAGTTAATATGGAACTATTTCTTTGGTTTTTAATATTTTTCATCCATTAAAATGTTTTACAATTGTGTTACTGAAACCCAGGCTTTAATATAATTCAAACGATGGTTGTATGAGGTTTTTATACAGAAAAGTTTACTAGTCATGACTTGCAAATTCTTGTAGTATTCTGCCATTTGCTAACGTTCTAAAAAAGAAGATGAATCTATTTTGAAGTTCGTTAACCACTTAAAACGTGTACAAATTCCAAACATACCATATTTATTGCTTTCATAAAACATTTGACGCCTCAGCACAGGGTAGAAAAAAATCAGTGAATGCAGAACAATTAAAATCAGTTTTCAAGGCAGCTTGGAAGTTTTCAAAACATCTGATATATATATATATATATATATATATATATATATATATATATATATATATATATATATATATATATATATAATATATATATATATATATATATGTATATGTATATATATATTCTAGAGAAATCTATGACAACATAGAAGAACTTCACGTGACGCGTTTCGACTTTTAACACACCAGCGGACGAAAGTTTTATTTAAGTTAATGCGACTTCACATGCACACGGAGAAGAAACGATGAAACTTTTAATTTAATTTTTTTTTAATATGTATTTTGGGTATTTATGATTTAGTTTCTTTTCCTTGTTTTTATTACTTATGTTATTCAATATCACACGTTGTGATAAGAGAAGGTCTATCAAGAAAGGTGAAATCTGGTAAAAAAACCTGGGCATAAATTGACTGTGGATGATGTTGTGATTGAAGCGCTTTCTATAGACTTTTGTCTCAGTAAATATTTATCGTATCTTTTAATTAAAACAGCATTGTTAAACGAAATTATGATCATACTTATTACTGTGAGCAACTAATGAAATGAGTGTTGTTTTATAAAAGATCACTATTGTGTTCATATAATTTAAGTTCTTTAAGGTTTCTCTTATGTCTTCCTTGTGGCAATTATTACAGGTAATAGAGTAGATAAAGTATTTTTTTTTTTAAAGTTTTAACTTATTTTGTTTTGTATTAAGATTTTATTGTTTTAGAAGTAGTTGTAAAAAATTGTGTTAATCTCCTTCTTTTTGGTTGTAGTTTTGATATAATTGGAGCGTAAAACAATATAGTTTAATTCCTAAGTATTTTCTATTTCTCTTTCGTAAATGAATTCTATAGCACCTTCGAATTTCCGAATCGCATTTGCCATCGTCTCTTGTTATCCTAACTAGATAGTGAAATATCTATATCTGCTTGATTTTAACATCTAGAGTACATCACTCATACATTGGAATGTCTTTTTTTTTTCCTGTCGTCCATGCTATATTTCTTTTTACAGTTAATGCTCAGTTCTTCCTTGCTTTTATTTTATATTTTGACTATGTGGTTTTTTTCTTATCTTTATTTAGTTTTCTTTCTGATTCTGCGATCGGCAAAGTGATATCCGCATATCTTATGTGGATGCAATTTCACCTACTGGTAATAAATCCTGGTAGGACTTATAGCTCTCTTAGGAATGTCTCGATCTATAGGTTAAATTAATCCGTAAAGAAAATACATCCTTGTTTTAATTCGTGCATTCACTGAAATCATTTTCTCTGCACATGCAGGCTCTTTGTTCCCAGTAGTGTTTACAAGCTAGGATCAAAAGGAATACAGCACTCCGTTTTGAATGCTTATATGTTCTAATGAGACGAGATTTCACAAGAATACAATATCTGCTACGTGAAAATATCTTTGCTAAGAAGTTTCTGTTTGTCAGTAATTTCAAGAAACAATTTCATGACTCAGATTAATGCTATCTTTGTTATCGCCATCGTTTAAGAAGGAAATTTACAGATATCCTATATGTGTCGTATCTGTAAATGCAACAGATTACATATATATATATATATATATCAGTTGCATTGTTTTTAGTTTATATCTAAGTCTTACTGTGAAGAGGTATTTACAACTTTATACTTATGAGAATTCATGCGTTTGCCGCCAATGTATGAAGGCGACGCATAAAACCATCCGCTCATAAAAACTGTTTCGACGTGTGCGTTTTTGTGATTTAGCAAACGAAAGTAAAAATGTCTATTAATATATCTATCTTTAATGTTTTCATGAAATAAAAATTCGTCTAAAATGTACAAACTACCGGGTAATATTAAAAACAGAGACTTTTTTATTGGTCCAGTAAGCGCACTATACTTTTCGATGTGTATTTTTAAAAAAATTCTATTCATTGTGTTTCCGTTCTTTATAGATATGCTAACACATTTTCCCGCTACTCATCGCATATGTTTTTCATTAATTTCCTCCAATCATATATGATACAGATATTTCATTCACATATGACAGATTACGTTATAGTTCAGTAGAAGGAAAAAGCCCTGCGTATGAGCAGATTTAAAGGCTTGATATTATAGTATAAACATCTAAAAAATAAAATAAGTTCTAATCCATTACATTTATCCATGAGTCGACTTTGACTAAAGTGCCGTAGGTGATCCTCCCATGGGCGAATTGTTCGAAATCAGAGAGGTCCAGCACAACTCCGTGCTGTGTCCCACTATTGTGGTTGTTTGAACCATTGTACTAAGCCCGAAAAGTCCATTATTTTCTGTCACAGCTCAAAGAAGAGAGGTGCCAGTACATTTTTCGAGACATGTGGGGTAGATTTGTTTTTAAAGTTATCCTCTAGCCATTGCCTAAAAGGTAGGACCTTCAAAGCAGCAATGGTTTGAATTCAGAGTTTTCCTTAATCTAGACTGGTTGCCAATCAAGGCAATAGGACACAGCCTGTCCTGCTATTTAAACATAGGGGTGGGGAAGAGAATGATTCATAACTTTACCAAGGGCATCAGAACTTAGATAAAAGCAATATACTCGACTGGAATTCGAAATTGGCTCTCTGGTTCTTCAACCCGAGCCGTAATCCATTATTTTAACGGCCTTCCATTCTTGAGTACATCATAGCATAAAGTGTTGTATCCGTTTCTCTCTCTCTCTCTCTCTCTCTCTCTATATATATATATATATATATATATATATATATATATATATATATATATATATATATATATATATATATATATATATATGTAAGCAAATATATGGATATAGAATCCGACAGTATGAAGAAAAATATACGGGAAAAAACAAACAAAAATCCTTATATGCAATAATGCTGTTTTAATGTTAATATGTCGACGTCGGACGTTTCGGTCAATAAACCATCTTCAGGACATATTCAATATAAAATATAAAATATAAATTACAATATCAAACTTAACATGACAAAAACGATGGACACAAGAACAAGACATATCATATATAAGACATATATATAATACTTTTAGTTATCTTCATATATATATATATATATATATATATATATATATATATATATATATATATTTCATTAATTATATTATGTTTTATTAATTACATGTTTTATCAATAATATATATATATACACACACACACACACACACACACACATATATATATATATATATATATATATATATATATATATATATATATATATATATATATATAGTTAAACAGATGTTGCCTAAGTATGACTTTAATAAACACAAGCCTCCTTGGTACCACAACTTCACGAATTCAAGTGCAGTACTATATTGGCAGAAAGTTATCAACATTTTGCTGTTATAATTGCTAGTTACAACAGTAAGTTTTATTCTAATATTTCCTTCTCTTGCACTTCTGACATGTCTAACTCGCTTCAGGCCTCACGTTTTTGTGCCATCTACAGTTTGGAAAATTTAAATGCGGTACCACTCGTCATATGTTTTAGTGAATCCTGTTCTTTTTATTGACCTTTCTTCTCCATAAGTTTTCTCAGTTTTTGTACTCTCAGTAATTTTTTGTGTCTTACTGGCTTCATCCCGTTGCTCGGGTGAAATTATGAAAAACAAATTATAACAGTAGGTATGATTTATAATTCTTCCTATCTACTTATAATTTTTCATCTATTTATTATGCCTCCTGACCATGAATAACTAAATGGAAAATGATTCACCCATTGGATGAAATACTGAATTGAAAAAATTAATGCAACAAAGAAACGAACTGAAGAGGAAAGAATGTAATGGAAAAATTGAACAACTAAGATTTTTTTAAAAAGTTTTGTAAACTCTGAGAAGCCTGTATCTATGAGAAATTGAAAACGAAATTAATGAAGCCAAATGGCATAGACAATGTGTTAAAATGTGAAGAAAAATCAAAATAACATCATACAATTAAAACCACGACAGAAACACCTTGAATCACATTTCAACCCTGACTAAACGAAACTAAAGAAGCCCGTAGAATTCGAATATATAACAAAATACAACCAAACATTATACAATTCGTCTGTAAACAAACAATAATGTACCTACTGATGAGGAAATTAAGAAAGCTATTAAAAAATATGTAAGAATAAAACATTACTTGACATTAAAGCTGAACTTTTGAAAATAGCTTACTTTCTCCCCGAATTCTATAACATATGAAAGAAGTCTATAATCAAAATTTAGAGTTAATCACGCATTAATGCTCCATGGAAACTAAAATGTAACTATCAACAACCTAACATATACAGAGGTATCTCAGTTACATGCATTATACCGAAAGTATTAATGAACCTTATATCAAAATGGCTCCCATCGTTTTGTGAAAATCAGCTATTCACAACCAATTTGGTCTTCGTTTTGGCAAGGAATGTAATGATATATATATATATATATATATATATATATATATATATATATATATATATATATATATATATATATATATATATGTCACCAAAAACTTCGGGAAATTGTTCTATAATAAGAACATAATTATCTCACAGGAGCATATCACATCAGTAAACACTCCCACTTTTCATCCATTAGAAATTGTTTTCTAAGTTCCGAATTCACAGAATAGTCTAATAGTGAAAATTTATTCACCAACATTTATATGTCTGGTGAAGATCACGATAGGGAATTATTTAAAACCTAATCAGGACTATGAAAAGGAAGAAATGAAGGCATCAGGCTATTTTACCTTTCGCTGGCTGTGCACTGCGCATGTGCAAGCTTAGATGTGAATACATGTGCATTGATCCCTTAAGCATTCCATAATACATCCCAAATGAAGCCGCCAATAGAAGCTAACGACTCTGCTTTCCAACCCGAGAACAATTTACTAATGATCAGAGGAGTTATGTTAATAACATAGGTATTTATAGTTGGGATAAGAATGATTCTGAAAAGTAAATCAACATTCTCTTTCAAGTGTTCAATTATATAGAGCTCAAAATAAACTTTTCTAAAACAGAAATTATGACCTGGAACTGTTATGAAAGCAGTGAAGGCGCCTAAAGTGAAATGATCATACAAATTCAGGCTGTGAAATTAATAAGTACTAAAAGGATCAAATCCCTCGGTGTATGGTTCAATTATAATAGATTTAGTAAGGGAGATAAGAAAATTGTATGTAGAATACGCCGCGCGAGAAGTGCTTTCGCTCAACCAAGAATTGCTACAAAACTAAAACATTGTCCTGGCAACTTGAGTCATGTTCTTAAATAGTCTCGTCAGATTGAGACTTTCATGTGGATGTCTCGCATGTCGCCGACCCGTTCAGAAATATCGAAACTGCCAGCTGCATATAATCGCTAAGGTCAATTATTGATATGGCTTTGAGAGAGTGAAGCTTGGGCGTCATTTTAAAGCTTGTTGACTGGCAATACAAAATCACAAAGAAATACCAAATAACAGAAACATCATTACTTGAGGACTTTTAGCAGCAGCAACAGCTAAAATAGCTCACATAACTCGAAGATGTTGATAGTCTGCACTATTACAAGTAAAAGATAAAGATAAAGTAATATGTCCTCATAACGATAATGTTATGGTATCTTACCCATATTAATAATAATGGGCTATTACCCTACTTAATAAATACTGCGCCTCAGGAGTAGGCTAAAAGTCAGTCGCTCACTTCCTGAGCGACTGTTCGGTTGAACTCTCTGCCATCGGGCAGGAGGAACCGGAAGGTGGCGACGCCGAAGGGCGGATTCTCTTTCGGGGAGGTAAACCGACCCTGAACCCGTTTATACGGGTTCAATGGGCATATTTTTGGCCGAGCCCACGGGCTCGGAGATCCCACGTTAAAAAGGCCTTGTGCCACATGACGCCCTCGTTTGGGGGTGACTGAATATCGTCAGTCGCTCAGGTCTTGACCGGCTGTTCGGTTGAACTGTCTGCCTTCGGGCGGGGAGGAACCCGAACGAGGCTACGCCGAAAGGCGAAGTCTCTTTCGGGGAGTTAAAACCGGCCCTGAACACGTTTATACGGTTTCTATGGGCATATTTTGAGGCCGAACCGACGGGCTCGGAAATCCCACGTTAAAAACTGCCTTGTGCCACATGACGCCCCAGTCGTTCAAGTCGATCTCGGACGACCGGCTGATTGGTTGAACTATCTGCATTCGGGCGGGGAGGAACCCGAAAAAGGCTACGCCGAAGGGCGCATTCTTTTTCGAGAAGGTAAACCGACCCTGAACCCGTTTATACGGGTTCAATGGGCATATTTTTGTCCGAGCTCACGGGCTCAGAGATCCCACGTTAAACCGGCCTTGTGCCACATGATGCCCACGTGGGCGGGGGTGACTAAATATAGTCAGTAGTTCAAGTCGAGTCAAGGGTCGAGTCAGAGGCAGTCCGAAACAGAGTCGCGTTCAGACAATTACTGCAAGACATTGGAATAGTGATACTGGTCGAGACTGCATTGTTCTCTCTACAAAACCTGATTGTTCATACTAACACTTCTACTTCTCTGTATATAATCCTGTTTGTAATATATCAGTGTTATTCCATACCTGTGTTCGTGTTCTTCTTTATTGGTTCTACCTTGGACTATCACCTTGGTACAAGGAAGCGGACAATGAACTGGAAAAACCTATTTTCCTGATAAAATTGTTTAAAGAGAAAGATTTTATAAATTTCAGCTGATAGTAGTAAAAGCTGCACCGTCAGTGAATACCGAACGTTTCCTTATAAGGAAACGGCTAATATTATCTTTATCTCAGAATTGCTAGGTTCTGCATTTGGGGGAAATCTAGGGAAGCTGTCTGTCACAAAGCCAGATCGGGAAAATCATTTTTTTTAAAGAATTTCCAAATGTCTATCTTGAAAAGATATGCCTACGGTGTCAGATAGCCTCTGAAATTTGAAATTTTATCTGGCAAGAACACTGCTGTGAAAAGATATGCAATTATTGCAACTACCAAGCAAATTACACACACACACACACACACGCACATATATATATATATATATATATATATATATATATATATATATATATATATATAGTCGACTCTCCCGTCGAGTTCGACGTATGAGGGTCAAGCAGATCAGTTCCCAGGAAACCAACAGCCCGACAACAGCACATGAGATTTGATTATAGTGGTGAAGGTTTCGTGCAGGACCATCCACACTTTTTGAAGGGTCGAATTCAGAGACCTGGTGCACTAAGTTCCACAAGCTCCCCAAACGAACCTCCGCAGGTTTTGAAATCAGAGTTGTCCTGTTGCCATCCAAGGCTATAGAACCCAGTCTGCCCTGCTATTTACCCATAGCTGGAGGGAGAATAAGAGGATTGACCTCTTACCTCAATCCACTAAGAAATAACTAAGTATTTTTTTCAATAATTAAGTATTCGCTACTCTAAAATAAAATAATAATTATAAATAAATACAAATCTTTTATGCTAATCTTGATTATTTTACTTCTCAAATATAATGTTTGGAGAAACATAATAGTTGTTTAAAATGATTTTTGAAAAATCAATAATCCCAATATATATAATAATTAACTGTGCCAGCATTGCAGTAGGCAAATATATTTTAAAATTAAATTTATGTAATGGTCAGTCCAAATTCAGTACATGAAGATATATATATATATATATATATATATATATATATATATATATATATATATATATATATATATATATAATGTTTATAGTTCTAATTTGTGACTGGTAGGCATAATTCCAAGTAGGATATTAATAAAAGAGAGCTCAACCTACAGAGCATTATAAGAACAACTCTGTCCATACATGAGAAAAGTGCAGTAATCCAATGCAGCAGTGCTGGCCAGTTGTTAAATCAAAGAAACGAACTTACGTTCGAAATTCTCCAGAAACGTTGATTCTTTTATATGGTTGATGGGATATGTATGGTTACAAACACACACACACACACACACACACACACACATATATATATATATATATATATATATATATATATATATATATATATATATATATATATTGTGTGTGTGTATTTAGGCAGCATCTTTTCATTCATACACGTGTCATTAAATAATATAGACAAGTGTTGTCTATTTATTTTATGTAATTTTTTTTCGTAACGTCTGATAAGTTTAATAACATTATCGTTGAACGAAGAAAGAAATTCACAATATTGATCCATATTTTTTAATACAATCCAAGCTTTCGGCTTACATAAGCCATTATCACAGACGTCAATTACAACATATTAAGCAATATACGGACAAGACAGTGATAATAGTCTGTCAATGCTTACAGAGATGATTTCTAAGCAACGATAAACACGTGCATATAAGACGCTAGAAGCGAAAATCGTCATGAGATGCGGTGCGATTTTCGCTTCTAGCGTAAACTGTATAAATGAAAAACCACTAGCAAAAATTCTTACTGCCTTAACTTTAAGAGTGAATGCCCACTCAGATACAAAATACCACAAAATACTTCCTCGTCTCGTCTACTTTTCCTTAAAGAACTCAAAAATACAAAACAGACACTAGTCAACAATGGCTTCCCAAAACCCTCATCGTTTACCAAAATAAACTATTTCTTTTCAAATTAAGTAATAATGATAGAGAACATACGTTCAAAAATAACGTAGATATTTTCTACAAAAGCCAAATGCACGTCAACTACAAACAACATGAATCTTCACTTAGAAATATCATAAATACAGAAACTATAATCCCAAATCAAATTAATTACCTACTATAAAAATTTAGAACTGCTAAACTTATACTCAAAAATAACACACAAGCAAAATCAAAATTACAAGGATCAAACATTATCTTTGAGTTGAAATGCCCCATAAGGAACTAATCAAACCGAACTCATAAATAATTACATCGGTCTCACTACTAAATGTCTAACCAGATGCCTACGTTACACCTATCAGACCACAGCTCCATTAGAACCCACTTAATCACACACACAAAATTAATAGTCTCCATCCGAGACGTACTAATTGAAAGTAAAATCATAACAGCCTCAAACACATGTAAAAATGATTAAAAATGATGGAAGACTTAATTAAAAAAGAAAGATAAAACAAACACGCAATAATATTAAATACGAACACGGCCACAATGCCCTAACCGTGTTCGGAAAATAAAACATCCTTATAAATCTAGAAACATACGCACAACCCAACCACCCAGTTAAAAAGCAAAATTAAAATCATCCTTGATAATAGCTAAAAGTATAGCCGAAAACTCTCGGGATTACAGACACATTCGAATAGTATATATACACTCTGTGTCCGGAAACGAAAACACTTTTTCGGACACAAGAAAAATTAAATAGAAAGCTCACTCGCAGTACCTTGTCTGTCGTCTTTAATGAAACATGCATGAATGAGGGATTGCTGCCTAAATACAATATATATATATATATATATATATATATATATATATATAATGTTCGAAACACAAAAAGAAAAGTGACCACTATAAATTGATCTGTTTCGTCCCCAGAAAGAACTTATTCAGACTAATAATGATTTTATCGATAGAATAAATCCTCCTCTTATAATGGAGGGGATACAATTAACACCGGTTGCGATTTTAAAGTTAAATTTATGCACTTGATACATTTTGACATCTCAAGTTCAGAGTTCGCAGATTGGACTGTCACTCTTGCTAACGACCATATATTCTGTATTGTCACTATTGAAGGTTAGCGCTTTCTTCAATTTCCCTTATTAACATTTCGAGGAGTTCCTGCAGCATTCATTTTGCGCATACCCTCAATAGAGTGCCATCTTTATGAAAAAAGATGATTTCAGAAATGATTGGAAATGGGAACTTCTTAGCGTATAGTCGTTGTTTAATTTTATTTCTTTCATCGGTGGTTTTTAAATGTTGCAGTTTTCTTTTGCATGGTAAATGCTGATTTTACGTAGTTAACGTAGTCTTCAGATGGTGTAATTTGCTCGTACGCTTATCCTTTCTTTATTTCTACATACTAAATTATCAAAACCATCAAATCCTATTCGGCAGATCAAAACGAACTGACCGAGGGGTATGACAAACATTTATAAGCTTTGTTAATGAATCTCATCCATACATAAGGAAATTAGAATAGACTCGGACAATATCATGGACAAAGAAAAGTCATTGGCTAGCTGACTGAACCATGGAAGATCTGTTTGAAGTATCCGCCCAAAGGAAATTGAGTGGATACTTTAGTATGATTCAATGTCTTCGTCTTCAAATTTCGTCTAAGTTTTTAACAGGAATTGAAGCTGAACATATATGCACACTTTTCTGGAGACGGAGAGAAACCTATATGACGAAAAATAAAAGGAATTAAACTTCATAATTTTCCTATTATCTATCTAAATCTCTTCATAATTAAAAGAAAAAAAAAACTTGTAGTTCCAACGAATGAAAGTTTTTCTTTTAATCATGCAACTACTAACGTAGACCAGCATCCTAACTTTGATACGAATAAGACATGAACCTCACTAAAAAGCGTATGCTCTTACATCAACTCGGTTTATTCATTGATTTGAATTCTTAAGTGTTTCTAATTTCTTTACATTGTTTTACTCAAATCAAAGGAGTGACCAAGGCTAGCAAAAGCTATTTGAAATATTTCCAGGAAATAAATAATTCGTTTGAACTACAAGTTTTTCTTTTAATTATGCAACTATAAACGGAGACAAGCATCCTAACTTTAAATCTCTTTCTATCTATCTATCTATCTACCTGATTCTGTTCTTATCTATCTGTCTGATTCTGTTCATATCTATCTCTGATCTTATATATATATATCTATATATATATATATATATATATATATATATGTATTTGGCTGTGATATATTGTGAGAAGGTACGCAAAAAGTTTAAAATTTCTACAAATGCGTGATACAAAAGAATAATTTTCGATCACAAATTAAATTCACATCTAGTTTCTCTAAGCTAGTATTTAATTTTCAGACACTAGGCATGTAAATGAATTTTATTCGTTTTTCTTGGTAACTAGTGAGGTTTTATTATTATCATGCTACATAGAAGAAGCCGAAAAGTGAGGAAATATATTTTGTCTTGTATTTCTTCCTATATTTGTCTTATTTTATTAAAATACAAGTCGCCATTCTCTTCCGTTGGGGAGGGCAACGCTGATATCTGATTTGATCCCGCCCGTACAATCGCTCGATGGTCTTTGGAAATGGAAAGCTTTCTTGTTAAAGTCATCCGCAACAATTCATTAAATGACCATTTGATTCGAGTATAGCAAGAATTGGACACCAGGTCCGATGTGTAAGTAGAAAGAAGCGCTTTTTTCCACAATGCTGGATAATCGCATAATGGTTCAGTTATAAGGAATGAGACTTATACTAAGTTAAAAATTAATTTTAAAAAATACCCCCCTCTTTTCGGTAAGTATTTCAGTCGAAATGTCGGCGATTAAATCGACTATCCCACTCCATGTTACGAGTGAGGTGCCTCGTTAGCAAGCCAGCAGGGCGAAAAACAAGACAAAGGCCGGTGAGACAAAGGCTCTATAAGTCAACGGCCAGCTAACTAGAGGTGGTGTCTCCATAAACCACCGTGGAGAAGTCAAGAGGGAAACCACTCCATTTCCAATCCCAAGACAAATCATGGCTAAAAACCTGGGAGCAGGTGCATGACAGAACGTCATCTGGGGGAGGAAGCAGAGGGAAGGAACTTGTTGAGAGCTGCATGGGATAGAGAGAGGTGGAGAGCCATGATCGCCTACGTCCTGAAAGGACATCGTACATAAAAAGAAAAAGAAGAGTAAATTTATCAAGGAATCATCTAATGACCGAAATATTTCGCAAAGCTACGTCACCTACACCGCCGTTCTGATCATCCTTAGTACATGATTAAATCAAACCCGATATGCCAATTTTTACGCATGAAGCGAATTTGCACGGAGATTATTGGAAGCATGCTAATAATTTCATTCGACACTATCAAGAATCGCGTCTGAAACAAATTGAGAATGAAATAGCTAAAAATGAAGATTACTATAATTTTATGCGAGGACAAATCACCAATAAAATTCTGACAGATTCCCATTAGTCATCAGCTTGCACCGAAATTTTGTTGGGAATTCCAAAAATACTACAAGACAGTGACGAGCACATTTCTAAAAAAATATCCGCGTTTTAAAGAGATTTTTTCCAACCCGGCAATAATTTCTTTTAGAAGAAATGACAAAGATCAGACAAATTTTGATAAAAGTAAGCGTTCACACTCAAAACAGCATTAGAGTTTCGGATCGTTGTACTCCTGAAAACACTCATAGCAGAGGAAAACTTTTTATGTTGTGCAATAACATGGGTCAAGAAAATTCTACCACAAATTCAAAGAGAATCATTACAATTTATTCAGAGGGTGGTAACTTCACTGATTCGCATTTAATATACTCCGCCCAATGTACCAAACATGCGTTGATTGATGTGGGTTGCACAAGGGGAAAATTTAAAAAAAAAAAATTCAATGAACACAGGTTTAACGTCAGGCTCGATGATGTAACATCAACGGAGCTTCCAGAACATTTTATTACAAAAGACTCTAATTTCAACAAACAGTTTAATGTGCACATTCTGAAAAAAATATTCAGAATCTACCGACCTGTCGACCCTTAAAACGTATGAAGAAGCTTACGTAAGCAAATTATTAACTTCCAAGCCTGGTGGTGGTGGGGGGATGAACAGAATGACAGGAGAATTCTATAACATCTATACTAAGCTGTTTCATTAATTCCTCTTAGTAACTAATCAACTAACGGAAAATTTCAAGATGAACATGATCACCATATTATTAAGCAGATTCAGCTGCATAGCTTCACGCGGGCGGTGTTTCATTCGTTTTGACGTGTTCCTTACCAGTAGAGCTGGCTTTTCATTACGAGACAAGCATCATCTGTTCTTATAATTCTTTGTAGATTTATATATTTCTATACTTGAAAAATTATTATTATTATTATTATTAAGTTAGCTCTTGTTATGACTAATTTTTAGAGCTGTATGGCTAATATTTATTATTAAAAGTATTCTGTCTTGTATGAAAAAATAGAATCACAATCTGACTATGCGTCAAGATTAAAACTTTTTAGGCATATGCATAATTGCAATTTGTTAAATACTTCGCGGTTATGGACCAGAAAAATCTGACAAGGAATTTACTATTTACGCAGACGACAAATAATCAGAAAACAGCGAGGTGATTTAAGTTCGTTAATACAATCTACGTCAACAGACAGATATATTGATCTCTAGTTTTGTGCCGCGATGACTATCTGGACTTTTCCGAGATATGTTTTCCTCATATTTCATTTAGAATGTTCGGGAACTTGGGGAAATTATTTTCCAGACAAGTTTTTGCCATCTTTCTCACTTGCGATGATATCAACAGTTAATACGTTCTTGACTGGTTTTGTATTTTAAAAAGTTCATTGTGGCGATATTTATTAATTTTCTTCTTAGACCATGAAAAAAAATTAACATGACGTTACATATATGACATATTTTTCATGGTGATAGCTTCCATATCGACGTCACATATTTGACTTCCTTGCCATCTTTCTCAGAGTGAAATATACCGTTAAATCAAGCATCTCCATGAAGCCTCTGATAACTTTCGATGATCTTAGAAAACCATAATACAATTTTACATCACTCAAATAATCAAGAATTATTCCAGGTAATGGAAGCTATCTAATTTAAAATAAAAGTACTCTCCATAAAAATAGCTATTTCAAACATACGCTCTCCTGTGTTCGAGTGTTTATAATCACAGGTGTCAGTCAACCGCGTTATATAATATCACGTTACACACTTTCACGGCAGAATATGGTTTCAAAACTTAACTTGTTATATACATAGAATTATTTTTAAACAAAAAAAAATCCGTAACTCGCATCCTTCTAGGCCTCAACCCATACGATGACAGATCGAAGGGTCGAAAGTTCTAGACCCCACATTTTCTCTTAATTCAACTTTCACAGATATCCATCGTCATGTTCGAAACCAAGAAAAGTTGATTAAAAGATGTCTTTCACTGACAATTACATTATACGTTATTCAATGTAATTGTTAAGAAATCTCACACTTTTATTACAATTCTATGCCTATGTTAGACAGCTCCAGTTTCCTTTCTGACAACGAATTCGTGCAGGATCAGTTGCTCTACAATTGATGGTTTATGTGATGACCTTTCATATTAAAAAGAAAGTGATTTGTTTAACCCCGGTATGCCCACTGTACGAGTATATTTCCAGTATACTATTGCCCTCAATTCTCTCTTTGGTGGCAGCAAAAATTTGCATTAAGCTTATATATATATATATATATATATATATATATATATATATATATATATATATATATATATATGTCTGTGGGCGTGTGTGTATCTGTGCGTGAGTGTGTGTGTTGGGTTGAATAATCTAGACGTATTATGTCCATCTGTTTTTCTTTTAATCCTCTCAAATCTACCTATCAATTCATTCGGGCTTTTATAAAATTAAGTAAGAAAGACTGCAATTTTGGTTCTTTCTTTTATTTTCCAAAGTAATTTCAATTTCACCCAAAATCATCTTCCGTGGTGAACTACTAAGACGAAAATAGTGTCATTGTTCGATGTGGATTATTTTGCAAATGCACATGCACGCTGTCATAGTCAATTTAAGTTAAGGTTGTGAGGAAGACAACAGTTGTTTTTTTTTTTGTTAATGTATTAAAAATACACAACATGTAAATGTTTTCGAAATTTACTTTTAATATCTTTTTAATGTGGGCATACCAAAACATTGTTTTCATAGACATTTTAAAACATTGTATCTATACTCATATGTACCACGTTTCATCCATATAGAAGCACTTCATCGGACTAATGTAATTTTTTTATTGATGAAATTATATATGTGCAGGAGTGAAAAGGCGAGATGTAAACGGGAATGGCGGTTACAATGATGTACCAATGAAAACGATGAATACATTTAAATACTGAATTTTAAATTTTAAACTATTTGCGTTTTAAAATTTTTATCAGACGTATCTGGACAGAGAATCTCGCCGATTTGATTCCGTTTCCTTACGCTTTTGATTTTGATTTTTAGTATCCCACATTGTGCTAATATAAGCTGTGTCAAGAAAAGGAGGCCGTAAATGCCTGGATAAAAATGTTACCGTGGAGAATTTAGTAGTCAATGCAATATCTAGACATTTTAATCTTAGTAAATTGCTTTCCTTTTTAATTAATATAGCGTTTTCTAAATGGAAATTATAGTCACATTCATTGCGATGAGCGACTAATGAATAAAGTGTGTTGTTTTATGAGAATATTTCTTTTCACAAATGCGATCTTTTATTAATAATCCTAAGCTTTCCGACTTTTTATAAACCGCACTTTCACTTATCCCGATTATATTTCTGCTTTAGGTTTCAGTTTATTAATTCGTTTTAGGAATATTTATAAACTATTATAAAATAAATTTAGATAAATACTTTTCAGTTATAACTGAAATAGAGTTGATATATAGTGTCATTTATTTTTTCCTCAAGATTTTTCATTCATTCTTTTCTTTTAAATATATGATGATCATTCTATTCCACGTTGTATTTTCAACGTATTTCTGCTCATCCCGAACACAGACACATACACACACAGATATATAGTCTTAAGATGTGCTATATTTATGGGATAATCAATATCAGAGATAGAGCGTGTATAAATATAAAAGTGACCATAGAAGTCAACACTTAGAGGCGACAGTCTGTTTCATGCTAGATGCAATCGTCAGGTCACGACGATTACATCTGACATGAAACAGACTGTCACCTCTAAGTGTTGACTTCTATGTCCACTTTATATATATATATATATATATATATATATATATATATATATATATATATCAATTAATTTACACATTGTGTGTGTGTCTGTGTGTGTAGATACATTTCCTAGAAATAATTCTGAAAATAAAGACAAATTGTTAAAAATGACAATTGGAAAAAAATACTTAGTGTTCTTGCCGTCGCGTTTCGTCTTCCGACTTTATCAAGGCAAGCAATGAAAGCGAAATGTTTTGTAGGCAAGATTTATTGTATATAAAATACATTTGTGGCACAAGGCCGAAAATGGGGAAAATGGGCTGAGACTGGTCATCACTTACTATCTTATAACTAGTTAATCAGATTCACGGCCCATTCTCTCATTAGGATTTACACATCCACCAAAAGAACTTATCCATCATCATTCAATCCTCAATATACCACAATACGGCATACTCTGAGGCGACCTACAAAAAATCCATGACATAAAAATTAACGATTATAAAATTTTATATATAAATATCTGTTGATATTTATTGTATATAAAATACATTTGTGGCATAAGGCCAAAAATGGGGGAAATAGGCTGAGACTGGCTACAAAACATTTCGATTTCTTATATATATATATTGCAAAAAGCGCTCAGGCCGCGAGATGGGCGAAGTGATAGTAAAGAAAGGAAAAGCGGCGAGCACACTCCCCGCTCAAATCAACTTCCCTGTCAATGCGCGGCGTAGAGAAGCCAGACTCGAGGCGTGTTTATGAATCGCCAAGTGCGGCATCCCCAGCCTCACAAGACACGGACGTTGGGCACAGACGTCTCTGCGTCCCCGCCCATAAGAGGGAAGAGAGCAAGTGTTATATATATATATACAAGTATATCATTGGTGTATATGGAATGAATTCCAATAACCAAAAATTACTATTCTTAAAAGAGTGCTCAATACAAAGTAGAGCAGATATAATTATTTATTTAAAAAAATTATAACATAAATATGTTTGGTTTTTTTTTTTACATTCAACATCATCACTTGATAAGACACCGAGGGTGTTGAAACAAAATGGCTATTTTTGTAGTGATTTTATAACATATTTATGTTATAAATTTTTTAAATAAATAATTATATATATATATATATATATATATATATATATATATATATATATATATATATATATATATGTTTGTGTGTGTATGTGTGCTGAACCAGAAATAATAAAGATCTATACTAACTGGATGTCAACTGAGTTGCGTCATTTTTAACTTGTCAGAACGTTCTATAATAATGATTTTACTGGTGACAGAATGCATATTTTATTATTTTATAAGCGCTTATTCAAATATTCTAACGTTCAAATTATCACAATTATTTGCGAATATCCTGACAAGTGAGAAATTACGAAACTCAGACGTGACATCCCATAAGTATTGAAATTTAATATATCTTATTAAATAATTATGCTTATAAACATCTATCGACAATTTATTGACATAAATTCTCTTTAGTGTGAAATACATTAAATATTTATTATTTTTTATATATCTTATATATATTTCCTTAAATATTATAGGCATATTATGGGTATTTATTTTTATAATAATTCTTTCTAGTTCTGTTATTATCTTCTTGATGTTAAGTTGAGATTTATCAGGGTATGTTCCGTTATTTTTTGTTAACCCAATTATTTTCGCTCTCCTCCGAGATCATCCTCAGATAACAGAAATCGTTCACAAAAATCACAAAACACAACCGTGAAGATGATCTCGAAGGAGATCGAAAGTACTTGGGTTAACAAAAAATACGGCGCCTGCCTTGATGAACTTCACTTTAAAGAAGATAATTAGAAAACTAGAAAGGATTATTATAATAATTGTCACTTTTATTTAATGAAACATGCTTGAATTAAGATATGCTGCCGATATATGAATGTACATACATACATATATATATATATATATATATATATATATATATATATATATTTATTTAAGTTATGAAGAACTTGGTAATCTGTATGGGTAATCCCAAGGAGCATGAAATCCTGAGAGCACAATGTAAATCCAGAGATAATAGAGACATGGTAAAGTTTAATATATCACTTCCGTTAAGTTAACCGTCTAAATAGGTCAAGTTCTGGTCACTCCTCTTCCCCCAATACTAAGTATGATTGAGAGAGATATGAAATTAATCCCTCCCTAAAGTCTACCATGTTTCTTTAACGACCCCATTTTTCAGTCTCTGTTAAATTACAAGAACTTACACGACCCATCAATTTTAATTTCATTTTTCATTTCATTTTTGGAAGTGTTATCTGATGATCGGGCACTGGTGAAATAGATTATTATAACGGTACCTTAAAGTGTTCTCCCAGGGTCACAAGCTCACATCTATCCAACCATATATATATATATATATATATATATATATATATATATATATATATATATATATATATATGGCTATTTTTGTAGTGATTTTATAACATATTTATGTTAGAATTTTTAAATAAATAACTATGTATATATATATATATATATATATATATATATATATATATATATATATATATATAGAGAGAGAGAGAGAGAGAGATCACCAAATTATGATGGGATTTCGTCCTCCCATGTAAATATTCTATATACAACCCCGAAAATTAGGGAAAATATCAATTTTCAAGTGTTTTTTATCTGTACATGCAAAAAAATGATGTTGATGCGCGTTAGTCTCAATTCAAAAATTGTGAAAATTGCGTTTATCCTGTTTTGCATTCGAGCTATATATATATATATATATATATATATATATATATATATATATATATAAAAGTGAACATAGAAGTCAACACTTAGAGGCGACAGTCTGTTTCATGCTATATGCAATCGTCAGGCCACATATGCTAGTATTTTTCTCGGCTATTT
>OZ010588.1:36333512-36358512 GCA_963932145.1 Acanthosepion lycidas
TATCTTCTCTCCCACCTCACTTCCTCACTTCGTTAATTTTACATATGCTTGATGAGGTCCATCAAAAACGTGTGAATTTCTCTTCATTTTTCATTTCAAGCTTTGGAAGTAAAGTCTGATGATCCAGAGCCCTGTTAAAGGGGTTGTGGGGAAATAACTTATTACATGGAACCTTAAAGTGGTCTGTTTTTATTCAAACATATCTGCTCTGAATCTTACATTGAGCTCTCTGGATATCATCCTCCTTGGGTCTACCCATGCGGATTACCTAATTTTGCATAAACTATATATATATATATATATATATATATATATATATATATATATATATATATATTTACTAAAATCATAACCAAATATGACATATATATATATAAAGTTACTAAAATCATAACCAAATATGACAATGTAATACTGAATCGGATATTATTATTATATGGATGCCGTACTGTGTATGCAACATTCAGGATATGATGAAATGTGGCATGCTTTCTGGGTTAGGCAAGTGTGTATTTCCCGTTGGCATTAGTAGACAGTGTTTGGGAAATACGGTTTTGAACATTGATTTTCAAGGTAGTAACCCTAATCCCAATTTTTCTTCATTGGGATTTTGCCCTCCTTAACTTAATTTTTAAATATCAGTATATAATGAAATATTTATTATATTTTGGCTCTTATAAAAACATCAGGCGCCTTATACGGAAGTAAATTTCTTAAAAAGCACTTGATATAGAGCATAGTTTAGGAATATATTTTTTCAGGTCTGTCACAAACAATTCATGTCTATCTTGATGTTCCAAGCATAGAATATGTAAAATACTGTTCAGTAAATATTTTAATCGTGAAACATTAATAATTTTTCCAAGCGCAATGTATTCGTTATAAATATCATATATTCACAAAATTGGTCAAAATCCATTTTTCTCTATTTGTTCCTTATGGATGACACGCGATAAGTGAAAGAGAGGACCATAAAACTGTGGCGGGAAGTCTAGGATTTATTAATGATAGCGCTTGTAGCCTCAGTTACTTTTGATGACTTTTCCCTGTATATCAAGGATAGGATGGAATTTTCATTAAGCTAATAAATACTATCTTAGATTCTGTTGCGACGACGCTGACGAGAATGTTCTTTAATTCTTTGAAATCAAAGCCAGAACAGACATATCTCACTTTTGGAGACTCTAGATGAAAGAGATGTCACCTGGTGTTTAATGGCTGGGAACTTATATCGAAGTTGTCAATAAGAATACTTATTTAGCGTAACTCACTTTTGATAAGTTTAGGTCAGAAATGGCGGAATTTCAATCACAAAAGAGAAAATAAACCGGCTATTTACTTTCCTAAATTTACAAAGATTTTGAATATACGACTCTTTGGTATTTCGAGTAATATGATCACAGACAATATTTCTTTTTTAAATCCATTGAACTCCATCAAGGGTAAGACGTGAGGGGTTACTGGGAGTGAAAGAGAATAAGAAAACTTTAGCATGATCAGAAACTCAATCCTAAACAGGAAACAAGTGATAAATTTCTTGTCCTTTTCAAAAGGCTAGGATTGTGTGTGGACTGGACGATAGGCGAAACTATCAGAATATATATGCTTGAAACGCCAAAACAGGAAGAAAGGACGAAGTGTTAACTATGAGAAGACATAATGTACGGTTGCTAGCAGGGAAAACACCAGAATGTGTGAGTTATTTATTGGAAAGGACACAATCAAGCCGGTGTAAGAAATTAAACTATGTAATAGTTAAATTCCCAGATCAGTTCTGTGCACAAGGCAAATTGGTATAAGAGGACAATTGGAAAAATCTTTAAAAAACATTTCCTTTATACTCAGAATATTCTATACTAGAATTTATATTCTTAGAGTTTTTTATTTTCATTTACTGTCGACAATATAGTTAAATTTCCATATCAGTTTTTTTTTTTTTTTTGCCATTTGTAATCTTATACCAATTTGTCTTGTCTATAGAATTGATCTGTGAATTTTATTATATTGTTGTCATCGAATGAAAAAATAAAATCTTAGTATAAAAGAAATTTACATTAACCAGAAAGAGGCTACGAAGAAGCGTCTCTCTCTTTTTTTTAAATTTGGATTTTTTTAATTTAACAATAACAACAAAAAACATTTCGATTTCATTCTTGCCTCGGAAGAGAAAACCCGTCGGCAAAAACTAAGATTTTTTTTCCAATCGTCATCTTATACCAATTTGTCACGTCCACAGAATTGATCTGTGAATTTAACTACATTGTCGTCATGGAAAAAAAAAACAAGCACTTAGTATAAAAATTCCAATTCTCATCAAACCCTTTTTTTTTTTTATTATTAAATAATAATAATATAACGTTACTTTCTGTAGTACTTTGGTAAACTAGTGAACATTGTCTAATGTAAACTCTGTTAATTCATTGAAAATATGAAAAATATATTATAGAAATTGTCTTCCGCGTATCTATGTTTGTGTCTAGAACTTCAAGGTAACTTCGCAGACGTTCTTTCAACTTTTTAAATTCTGTGTAATTAGCAATCAACTTGTTCAAATGTAAAATTGAAAAAAGGCACTTTACATTTTTCAAAAAATATTTATAATAATTCACATATACGTTAATAAGTAGATCATCAAATTCAGTTTTCATTAAATATACTTATAGCGAGCAGTAAAAAGCATATTTGCAGACTTGGAAAGACTGGCTTTTTCTCTTTTTACAAACAACAAAACAAATACCATGTATTGATAAATTCGTTTTCACCGGCATATCACCCGTTTACAGGTAATTTAAAGCCAGAAAAGATCTTTAGATTCTAAGAATATTCTTTTGAGATAATAATGGTGTTGTGATACAAGTCTTAATAATTAACCCACATATGGGGGTAAGAGATGGAATCGTTTGAATGTATTTGTTCGTGGGTTGATTCGTTTTCTACGGTTTATCAATCCTTTGCTTGTAGCTTGAAGCTAATAAATAGGTTCAGATTATAAGATTTTTTTTTTTTTGCGGGGTGATATAATAATGCTTTTGGGATGCACGTCTCGCTAATTAACCAATAACAGAGGGAGGAGGTGAATTTATATCATTCCCAACAGCACTTGCGCGTAAGAGAATATAACGAACCAAATGGGAATTGGAACTCGGTGCACCGCTTAACAATTCCACGCATCCAACCTTACAACTTTTGGTATTCCCAAACGGTCGCCCATCTAGGTACTGATCAGGCTTAACATCGATGATTCTACTGAAATCGACGATTCAACGTGTTATGACCGGAAGCTGAGTACATTTGTGTGGGTTCGCATGTGTGAGTGCATGCGTGTATGTGAGTGCGGCCATCTACGTGTGTGTGAAATATTTTTTGAAGTCCAATAATTGCTATCCCACTTTCCAGTATTGATGGGATTTTCTTTTCTAATCTTTTGTTTAAGGTGGTGTGGAAGGTCAACATGGATTATGTTATTATTTTCTGTTAGATTTACATTAGCTATTCATTTTAGTTTTTGTTGCTGTCGGTAGTATTCAAGGGATAGGGGCTTTGTTATTTAGTCAATTTCTTTGGGATTCTACGAGATCTGACGAAAATATGTCTTCTTTAATATCTACAGAGTTTTTCGCTTCAAGCCATTTTTAATCATTGATCTATCGTATATAGCTAATAGTTTAAAATTTCCTGAATGAGTTGGACGTCCTACATGACATTTATATGAGAGCCTAGATCTGATGAAGCTATTCAAGAGTTATGGGGTGGATATTTTGTTTTTTAGCGTTTTGAAGTATTGGACAAAGCTACCCAGAGCGTAGTTTATTCTCTGTTCAATTGTTTATAAATGATCCTTATCCCGAGTTATCTAAAGAGTTTCATGATGGATCAGGCGATATGCTGTCGCTGCCTTCATTCCAATTCCTCATCATAGTTTCTGTTTTCTAATGGTTTAAATCTTACTTGTTGGAAAATTTGTTATAAAATGTTGATTTCTTTTGTTCACATTTATTCTTATTCCTTCTATAAATACCTCTGTCCTCGGCATAGCCATCCTGGCTACTGGGGGCAAAACAGGAACGATGTTTTCTATTAGTAGATTTGTTTGAGACGTGATAAGAAATGTTTAAATGACCAAATCCAGTTTCCGTATGATCTGTGATTGTCAGCACGCAGAGCATAGTCTATATATAAAATAAATTTACATCAGTGATACAGACAGAAAGTCAGACGTGTAAAATACGAAGAATGTTGATCATGTTCACCATAGTCTATGAATATAGAATACAGCGTAGTACGTAATCAGTTCAATGAAACAACGTTAAAGATTAACACTCACGAACAAATGTTGGCAGTGTGTATTCGGGAAAAAAAGGGCCGCCTTTATACACGTCGCATTGAATATTTTGAGCCTTCTGATTGGTTAACTCTTCTATTGGTGAACAATAAAATGAGTCAGCTAATTTTTGCTGGCTCACTAGTACACCAAGATACCCAAAAACTCCAACAAAGAAGAATGCTTCGTATGCCACATAATCTAAATGTCGGAAGAGGTTTAGCATGCATATTCACAGTAGATTATTAAGGATGTCTGGTTGATCACGGATGACTTCCGTGTTGATTTCGTCCGTTATCAGTGGTGACAACGAGAGGTGAACACCTCGGTTTCTGACTGCTTCTGATATGTGCGCGTGTGAGAAAAAAAGCTTTAGAGAGATGGATATCTAAACAACCGCCCCTGAGAAGAGAGAGCAGTTGCTCACATCACAGACGAAAATGATGGTGTGCAACTAGAGCACTCACGAACCAGAGACTGGTCGATTGTAATTGACGATGTCAGTGGTAGGATAAAATGTAAAATTAAGTAATGGAGAATCAGATCTCATGTTTACCCCATTAGTAATGGCAGAAAATGTTTCCTTAAATAAATAGATTTTGTGTTTTATAATTAAATTCCACCGTAGCTTAAAACAGCATATTAAGCATGTATTTTGTACATATTATTTATGCGTACGATCTCCGAAATTAAACAATATCGAGCTTGGAATACCAGTTGCTGTAAGTTTAGATATACGTGTGGTGTAATGGATAAGGGCTCGGAATAGTTAATCGGAGTGCCGAGTTCCAAGTCTTGTTGGGTTCATTATATTCACTTACGCGCAAATACCTTTAGGAAATGTAAGAATTCACCTCTACTCTCTCCATAATGTGTTAATTATCATTTACATCAATAAACCATTATTATCACTGACATCACTAAACCATTATTATCTCCTCCACCAACCTAAAAATTACAATCAAAACATATTTTCTCCCTTTAAATAACCTGCAAAGAGTTGATAAGCTGTAGAAAACGAATCAGAAAACCGACCAAAAAACAAAAGGACTTGTGGGTTATCCCACTTGACTTTCTTAAAATACCCATCGCTAGACGACGCTTTTTAAGCATATAAATAGGTAATGATATTCTCACACATTTTCTTTCATTTTTTTTTAATAACCCTGGCTATAAGATATTGTTGCACGTGGAATACATTGTCCCCCCGCTGAGGCACGTTCATTGACAATATCTTACATTTCTATTGTGAATTTCTGTACATTTTCACAAGCATATTTTCTGCATAAACACAAAACGCATTCCCGCAACACATTCACACACATATGCACGCAAACATATTTACGCATGCACAGATAGACATACTTGCATGCATGCGCACTGACACATGCGTGCAAACAAACATACAAAGAGACTTTGTGTTTAACTATTATGCTTACCTTAAAATCCTACATTAATTATTAAAAAAATAAAATAAAATTTTAGTAGTAATTATAGGTTTCTAAAATATACTATGCTATAAATTTCTCCCTAAATCTCATTATTGTTCCCTGTCAAGTTAGGATGGTCGTCAATAACGGGTTGAATAATATTGAAAAATCAGTACAACTTTAAATGTTTCTGATAACGATACAAAGTTAGTTGATTTGTTCAACGGCATATCAACTCCTTATGGGTCATGTAATGCCGAAATTTAATTTTCTTGGAAGCTTTGAAGTGATAAAAATATGATATGAGTTTATGATTTCATAATTTGAATACATCCTAGATGAGGCTCAACTTTTCTACATATACAATTATTAAAGGCGGTGATATGTGTAGGTATGTTGTTTTGGGATACAGTTTGATTTAAGAAATTGTAAGATATTATATGGATTAATATCATGAAAGTTCGTCTTGTTTGATTGATTTTGTTTAGCGGTATATCAACCATATGGATTATATAATGCTGAAATCTTAATAATTTTAACTCAAGTGCATGACTTTAACGACAAATTAAACGTATTGCTATCCATATATTGTCGGTTATTTTATATAAAAATCTATTGTTGGTATACTTATTATGTATTTTATTCTTCCATAGTGTTTTTGTTTAGAGGTTCACTATTTCACATAGATGGTACTTAATAGGTGCTGTCCAACTCGGGTCAGGTTTGACCTGGATACAACGATTAAGATCTCGTTCAAGGATCCACAAGAGCTCCAATCTCCTGAGCAGAGGCCTTGCTGCCGGATGTAGTTTATCGTCATACCCAAGACTTACGAGATAAAGACAACGATGTAAAATTAATGCCCTCTAAGGCTGAACAGACTGTAATGACCTGAGAGTAATTAATTTCAATTTGGGAAAAGTTGGCGGCACCCACAGAATACAAGAAAATTCTGATAGGGCAGCTGTCTTTGTATTTGTGGTAAGGATGTCAAAATAGCCCTCGGTTTAGTTTGTTACTATTGGAAATATCTTGCTACATTCGACATCTTCGTTGCAGGGAGAATGGAAAGTTGAAATAAAGGTGATTCTCTTAGATGTCAAAATTTCTTATTTTCGATCATATAAAAAAATGGCAGCAGCAAGACCCCTGCTGTTTCTGTTTTCATGGGTAAATCGAAAATCAATCTATTCGACGTATAAAACAGGTATAGACATTGTTGTACTCTTTGATCATAACGGTATGGATTATATGATTAGATCATTACAACAACATAAAATGCGCAAAAGAGAAGTTGAAATAAGGGTCACCTTCTTTAAAATTTGAAATTGTCTTACTTTTGATTATATGAAGAAATGACGGTAATCTTTTCTCTGACTCCTGCTGCCTCTGTTTTCATGGGAAATTCTATGTAATCCTGATGTATAGTTGAATCATTTCATTCAGCGTGTAAATCAGGTATATGCATTTTTGTGTCCTTTGATCATAACGCTGACTGCATTGCAACGACATTAAATGCGCAAAAGGAAAATAATTTTTTTTTCTTGAAAACTGCTGTGGCAATAAAGTTTTGTTCAAAGAGACTTGCTATAAACTTAAAGAACAAAACTCTGTTTACTTCTCCAGTTCACTTTTTGTCTGGAATTTTATCAATTTTCTTAAGTGTATTAACCTAACCTTCTTATTTTATTAAGTTTATTAACGCAAGTTCATTGAGTTAATTAACGCAAGCTTATCACAATAATATGTTTTCCTTTCACTTCAAGTTCAATTAGATTTCGTGGTAATAAAACGACAGACAGGCGTTGTTAAAGTTGATTATCACTGATATATTTGCCCATAGAGTGTTCAAATAAATTGTATCTAAAAGAAGCTATTAAGGATCAGATAAATAAAAAGTTTCTCCTGTAACAGGTACATTACTGAATAATTGAACTGTTTTAGTAATGTTCTCGTTTGAATGGTTTCGACTTTTAAACTAAAAATTCTTAAAGCTATCTAGATTAAAAAATTGAAACCAACCCTTAATAAAATTAATTATTATAGTGCAGAAATGTTATAAATCTTTACAGTAGATACACTAACATATCTAGGTTTTAACTCATAGTATTAAATAGTTTAAAAAAAAAACAAAAAAAAAACTTTTGGACATATCATAACTTAGTTACCTCACCTGACGTTGACATGAAATTTATATTGTACGGCACACAGACTTAGTGATTTTCACATCAGAGTTAAAAAAAGAAAAAAATTTCAGATGAACACAACAATTTTTACTTAGAAAATGAACACAACAATTTTTGTCTTCGAAAAAACAATAACCTGATGATGGTATTGTGCTAATGTCTAAAGTACTCAGAATAAATGAATATGTATCAACATGGGAATTTTCTCTCTTTCTTTATTAAGGATACTAAGAAACTTTTCCGTTAATAGGAGAGGATCCTATTGCGCATATATATATATATATATATATATATATATATATATCTGTATATATATGTGTGTGTGTGTTCCACATACAGGACTGTTACGCTGTATCACAGCTCATCAGTACGGCTAGACAGCCGATTCCTTTAAGCTGGGATCGAATCCCGACCGATTTGGAATCAGTCAGATTTTCTGAGTTATCAGTGCACAGCAGAGGGAAAAGGGTAATTCTAGCATATTTACGAGTGTAAACAAACGCCAGACAACACACACACACACACACACACACACACACACACACACACACATATATATATATATATATGGTTGGATAGATGTGAGCTTGTGACCTTGGGTTTCATGCTTTCTAATAAGTACCCCGGATATAATATATAAATAATTATATATATATATATATATATATATATATATATATATATATATATATATATATTTATATTTATATACACACACTTTTCACATATATACATACATACATATATATATATATATATATATATATATGTGTGATTGAATTTTGCTTTTTAGCCTGGGAAGGATATTATTATTATTATTATTATTATTATTATTATTATTATTATTATTATTATTATTATTATCTTATAAGTTTGTCAAAATTACAAATTGCTGGAAATCACAGTATTATTGACGTTTTCAAAGTAACAAAGGTATTTGATCCATTCTATTCATGTATGTAATATTTACAAACAGGTCATATGCCGTTGAAAGATATTAAAAAAATTCGGACTAACATTATGTTTTTAAATAGATATATCCAAAAACTATTAGCGTGATGGATTCCATCGGTCTGAGAGGGAAGTTAATCTAAGAGAAGAAAAACTTCCATTTCATGCCCACGCTGCCTTTGGCCATCACTAACCATGAGAAATATTTTGGGGGTAAACACAGATGAAAAATCTGGAACCGCAGTCCTAAAGACATTCCAACATTGCATTCCACTTCATTCGCGCAACTCCTGCGACGAGGCTAGTGCCAAAATTTTTCACTCTTTTACCTTCTTTTGCACAGCAAATGTGGCGTGGATAGGAGAGGAGTGTTGCCTGAACATCTGTTAGTCTCCCATAAAATCCGACCACAGATTAAAAGTCCCGAGGCGCAAACCCATGGTTTCTCAAGACTAATGAATGGTATACAATACTGTGACATTTTTAGATCTCCTGATATTTGCTCTGGTGTGTTTGGTGTTTAGTTCAGTAAACTTCTGCAACCATCAAGATCTATATTTGACACTTAGTTTATCGATTACATTTATTTCTGGTTTACTTGGCCGTTTAATCGTTATTACAACTTTTCTTTTTTTTTTCCTAATATTGAGCAAATAAATTGACTTATTTATTGAAATGTGCGTAGAAATAATTAGTTTGAGACTTCGATCCAAAAATGACATTTCTGCAGTAGATCACTCATAGAAACAGGTAGAACGGATAAATGTTTTCTTTTTTGTGAAAATTACAATCAAATATTCCTGTCGTAATTTGAGATCATTTTCTGCGTTTTGGATAACGATCTTGGCAACGAAGGTGTTTTATTGCGATGATTTTGTGGCACATTGACGTAGTCAATGGAAATACATTTTTTGAAACATTCTGCCAACAAGACTCATCCCAGCTCAAGAACTTTTCGCAGAATCCTCACAGCATGAATGATGGCAGTTTTCTGGTGGTCTAAAATATTGCTTTACACTGCAATTTTCCCTGAGCGCTCTTTCAATATTCTCGGTATTGTTTCAAGAGCACCCATAACTACACGAATTAATTCGACATGTATATTCCATGATTATTTCTCAAATTCTTAGCTATATCCCTGTATTTTCCATTTTTTTTTTTACTTTCCTTGGAGTCCACGTTTTTATCCTATGTAACAACAGGTATTAATTTGATAATTGCTACTCTCTTTATCTATAATAATATATCTTCGTGCTTCAATGACATAGTCTGTCAGGGCCAAGAATCTCATATGTTGCTAACACTGTTTCCGGTTGATATTCATACGATTTCTCTTTCACAGTAAGGCTAAATTTACCGCCTACTTCTCAATAGATTCTCTTATAAGGTGAATAATATAGTCGCTTATTCTCTTTCTGTGCCAGGTTAGGCTGTTCACCGAGTATATGCTTAACTTTCTCATTAGATTAACCACATATTCTGAATCTGCTTTATTCTTGTGGCTTGTCCATCCTGACCTTAAATGCATACATTCTGACGGCCTTCTCCCGTGTTGAAAATATAAGTAACTCTATTACCTAAAGCCAACACTCAAATATTGTCGTTGACCATGAAACTTATTTTCTTTCAAATTGCCATGCTTCTTCTCCTTACGCTGTTCAAAATGACTCGCCTCAACTCGTCGTGCAATGTTAGAAGCCATTCTTGGGAGATCGTAACATAATTCTCAAGTCACAGAACAGTCAATAACACAACATCTTCAAAACTTAT
Organism: Acanthosepion lycidas; assembly: GCA_963932145.1. Lineage (NCBI taxonomy): Eukaryota > Metazoa > Mollusca > Cephalopoda > Sepiida > Sepiidae > Acanthosepion > Acanthosepion lycidas. The sequence goes on from OZ010588.1 coordinate 36,344,171, forward strand.
CTGAACTCACCTTGATTGGAATATAGAGCATATCGACATCAGTGTCCGGAGTCAGAATCTTATGCATGTATATCAACATTCCTTTCTGCTACCAATTGATTCTATATAATTCCAATTATAAGAATCCCATAGAATAGCGTAGGAGTATTAATTCTTTTGAGGAAATTTCCAGCATTTAATTTTGTTTCAAGAATTTTCACTACAGATCTGAAATACTCTCCTTTAATCTTTCTTTCACTTCAGTATGATCCATTTGGTTGGCGCATAAAATGCCAAGATCAAAGATCTCATGCCTTCCTCCGGCAATTATGTTCCCTTGGACTCAAGTTTGTTTCCACGTTTGATATTTAGAGTAACACATTTGTCAATGGAATATTCTATCCCGAACATTCGAACCATTTGAATCAAAGAATCTGGCAACTTTTCACTCCTGGAATACAGTTTTTCAAGTCGCCCATGTATATAAATGGGATTATTTTTCGGTTATTAATAAGAAATTCATGGCCACTTTCTGCATTCCGTAGTTGATATTCAATAGGATCAGACATAAAAAAAGAAATGAAACTAAATTCCCTTGTAAAAAAAAAATTATTTCCATGACAACTTGTTCAAGTGACATAATCAAAGACTATCTTCCAATAACGATATATGCTGATCTGAAATGCCCAGAATGTCAAGGCACTCTAGAATATTCAAGAATGTTGCACCATGTAATAAGCGTGCTTGTAGTCTATCCATGGTTTGGATAGATTTTTAATACGTATTTCCATTTCATGCAGTATTGTTACAATAGGTCGTTGGTACTACTTCATTTCTTCCGGTGCCCTTTTTGAGCTTTGGAAATAATGACTGAGCCTCCAGGTCCGCGCCGTATAAAATGTTAGTTGATCTTTATCTTCAAATTTCACCTCAAGACTTAAACCGATCAATTTCTCCTTTTCATCGATAAGTTTATCCAATAATTTTCGAAGTATCCTTGCTGTTGAAAACATTCATAGTATTTCTAACTCTATTTTGAGATCACAATCTAATATCTGCAATGTGTTTTCCATGTTTTTACAACATATCGATGCTGTAATGACAATCGATACTGTAATTATTTTCATTATTGTCATTCCCATACTTACAAAATGTAATATTTTAAACCATTGTTGTTGCCGATCTACTTTTCACATATTTCTGTTCTCGTGCTAAATGTACAGGTGACTTTTATCAGCTAGCAAATATTTTTTCGGATTGTTCAGCAAGGCTAAACCTGGTTCATTGTGCTTTAAAAGTGCCATTATTTGTATCGTAATATCCCACAGGATTTTCAATTTGATATTTTCTAGCACCATTATTAATGGTAATGTTATTTGAGATCCCCTCTTAGATGCATCTGCCGCAGCTTAGATATATAAAAAAAAAACATTCCTTGGCATATTGTATCTCAGGTATACCTAAGGTTACCAGTGAAATAGAAAGGTACTGGAAATAGTCACGAATGCGCTCGGCCGCGTATCGTCATCGTTGTTGTTGTTGTAGTTGTTGTTGTTGTTGTTGTTGTAGTTGTTGTTGTTGTTGTTCTTCTTCTTCTTCTTCTTCTTCTTCTTCTTCTTCTTCTTCTTCTTAGAGCGATGTAAGAAAAGAAAAAGAAGAGTCAGTGTTTAACAGTGTTTCGACAAAATGTGTGTCTTCTTCAAGTTATGTTTAACAACTGCATACAAGTATAAAAATATAAAAAAAGATACACGTCTTTGTACAAACACTGCTTGTCTCGAGAAAAACGGCTGTACTATTAGGTTGGTGCAAAAATAATGACGTAATAATGTCGTTTTTTGACGTATTTTTAACGTCAAAAAACGACATTATTATGTCATTATTTTTGCACCAACCTTATACTAATCAACGCGAAAAAACGTTAATGAAACCCAGCCAGCGTGAACGGAATGCAACCTAAACGGGAGTAAAATGATTGTGATCGTGCATAGATTTTACATTTTCTGTTAGTTGATTAGGTAGTAAGAGCGATTGATCAAATAGTTTAGTATTAATCGTATGAAATTCTCCTGGAATTAACAAAATGGTAGAGTTCTATAAATAAATAAAAACTTTACTTGATCGCAATTAATAAGCGTGCATTCCCATTTAACACTGTTCATATAATTATATACTCAATTTTTTTTTTGTTTCTGTGCAGTTGTTTTCCCCTTTTGAAAGGGTTCGAATTTTTCTCTCCTCAGTTTTACTGAAAAGTTTGACTTAACGAATCTTAAATTGTCTAATTTTTTCTTCGATGCGAACTGATCATCTCTCTCTCTCGCCTCTCTCTCCTCTCTCCCCCGCTCTATCCCCCTCTCTCTCTCTCGCTTTTTTTAAAGATACTCTTTAACTATGTCATCTCATATCTGTGATGATCGAGAAATTGTTATTATGGATTATCTCTTTCCCAGAATACAAGTTTCACTAACGTTATAGTTTTTTTTTCGGAGTATCTAATCTCATCGTTGTTCCACTGATTTTGTCGACACAGTGTTTAAGCTGATCGATTTTTTTCTGCTTTCTCCAAGCGTGCTGTCCATACGAAAAAATCGTTTTCTTCTTTCATGTACTATCAAGACAGAAATAAAAAGTTGAAAACAGAATTAAAGAACAAATAAATTAAAAGAAAACAAAAGATATTGTTAACAGTTATTTTATTTTTTCCTTTTCTTCTTCACTTACTCCAGCTGTCCTTTTTTTTTTTTTTGCCTATGTGTTACATAAAATTATATGAAGATGTTGTCAGATATGTTTTTGTAAACTTCAACATTACCTTCTTAGCGGAACAAAGAAACACATATATTCAAATCCATCCAAGCTGGAATTATGCACCCTTCACGTAAGCTAATCTATGCCGTTCCAATCTGTAACCGTACTTTGTGTTGTTTTTCTGTATCAGGGCCCGAAGGGGGTAATGTCTATCCTCACCCCAAATATGAGCCTACACACGAGATAATTCTACAGTTTCTATGGGAATGGCTTTCTTGCGTTCCTTGAATGTGATAGTAAGATGGCGGTTGCTGTCTCACTTTTATCCTTTCCACATCTGATTTTGTAATGGCAACAATGCCCCTGGGTTTATTCTTTCATAACCCTTACATTAGGAATGTTTTCTGTAGCAACATAGTTGGTATTTTCCTCCAGATTTCCATCTTCGAAACAACCAACAGACGTTAGTAGCACAATCAAAGCAAATGATAGCTCTGGGGGTGTACTGAGAAAAGAAAAATGAAAACGACTCTAAATGGCTATTCTCCGTAGTGTAATCAGTATAGCATATGTCACAGATAAGCAGTCTCACGAGGCTAATGAATTCAGGTTTGAGTATAAACAGTAGCTTCTTTATTTCTGATCGATGTCGCTTATATGCCATGGAGAACGATAATCTTGAAGTTTCAATAAAATGGAACTAAAATTGAGATCAAGGAAATATTATTCCAAAATTAATACTGACAATTTTTCTCACTTTGTATTCATTAAAGATGGAAGTGCCTGTTATATGATATTTTCTTTGTCTTATTTCAGTTCGTTTTTTTTTTCTATTTCTTGAACTGCAATCTCAAAGAAAAGAAGAGAAAACACTTTAAGGGAAAAGCTATCTCATTGCTCTAGAAAAAAATGGGTATCGTGTCTAACCCTGAAAGGAATTACAACAGCTAAATGCCATGAATAGGAAAACTTAAAATTATATTACGTATTTTCTTTCTTTAACACTTTGTCAAATTCTTTAAAATTTTTCCAATTCGTGCTGTGTCTTCTTCAGTTTTTCAATTTCTCGTACTAGTTTCCAAGACTTTTCTTGCTTACATCCCTGTTTCTCTCGATATATTAAAGACAAGATTTTGAACCTAAAACAATACTGATTTACATTAACATAGGTGTAATTTATCTGAGTCACTTCTTACAACTTTATTTTAAATGGTTAGATCAACCTTCACCATTATCGTAAATAGGGTAGATTAAGTAGTTTGAAAATTGTAAAAGGTTCCAAAGCACTCTTCATACATTGAAGAACAGAAGAGCTAAGTAACTATCAAATTCTTTTTTAATATTCAGTGATGTTTACTACTAGTTTCATTCTGTCGAGTGTTAATAAATTCTCTGGTCGGCGTTTTTACCACACACCGTTCTGGAGTGACAGACCCTGTCAGCGGACAGGACTCTCTGAAAAAGAGGAAGTAAATCTGTCAGAAAAGCTGCGATCTAAGGATATTATTTATATAGATTTTTGCCGATGACAAACAAGTAGCCATGCAGTTTAAAGAGTGGGCGTGGTAAACACAAGAACGCTGCATCTAAACCTTTATTGGTAGCCCTACCCACTTAGCAAAAGTAGCTGGAGTTGGAATATGCCACTGGAAGCTTCAGTTCCATCCCCGGCTTACAGGGAAGCTTGTATTTGACGCAAACCTGGTAATTGCTGTTATAATTGGTAACACTCTGAGAGACCAAATAGGAACAGCACTACTTGGTTCACGTTGATAAGTATTAAAAAAAAATACCTGAAAGAATTTGTATTGCGCTCATCCCAGTTGGTTTAATTCAATGAGGGAACATTTTCATCAAACGACGCAAATTTCGCTTCACTTCAAACGAAATGAAAATATGCTAGTGTGGAACAAAAGAAAATAAAGTCGTTAAAGTCGAATATCATTCAGCCTTATTTGCACAAGTTAGACTGAAAATGCACAAAAATTGCCAAAACCTATACTGGTAGAGTAAGTTGCTAGCATCAAGATGCCTCTCCAGAGGTAACATTGGGATAAGAAATGGCGTTGCCTCTAAATTTACTAGCACATGCATGTGCTATTTCAAACATATAATAAGCATGCATTTTCAGCACGAAATACTTTTCGTCATCTCTACTCCAGCCCTTCAAACATTAATTCTAAACTGATCTTTTTCACAATGGTCCCAGTGACTTATAAGCTCATTGTCCTAGGCAAATTCAACGCGAGCATATAACATATAGAATGTGTCCTCGGTAAAGACGGAAGAGGAAATTCAAAATAACAGTAAACACCGATTCCGTTTCTGCCCAGGAGAAAAAATGTACGTCATTAACGCAGCATTTTTACAATTTTACGATAGGCTGAAGACCACGTGGATGCTACATCACTTAAAACACTGTCATATCACAGACAGTTTCCGTGCGACAGAGAGACCACAAAAGCATTATATCCAGTGCGGATTATCACACTGAAGCATCAATTTGTACGCTTCAAACTTTTTCTTCTCCTATGTGCCGTTGGCAATCATATCTCTCTATAATTTCATGTTTCTTGTAGCTCTTAATAACTTTTGTCTTTTTGCCATCTCTCCCATACCCTGCTCTGCGATCGATTCACACAAGCTCTCTGGGTCCCAATTCAAAGGAGCGGTCAGATTGTAAAAAAGAACATCAGAGTCGAAAATCAAAGACACCTGGACAGATTTGAAAGAGAAATGGGAATTTCTGCTAGAGGTCACATGACAAGCGCCGCTTACAAAATCCAGAATTCAGCGCTAGGTATGTCAAGAAGATAAAACAGGACGCCGTTTTGATGAGATCAGACGCAAATCATAGATATACTGGCAGGGCCACAAACCAAGTATATATTCTTAACTATAATGCTCACAAAAATGCTGCCCGTTGAGGATAGCACGCCGTATAACATGCGATCGATAGCCCTTAAACAGAGGGGAAAGATTGCACAGTTTATGCCTCTTTTCTCCTCAAGAAATGTAGATGCAGACATGACATTTTCTTTACCTTGTTCTTCCGAATTCATTTGCATATAAACTATCCAAGACGTGGCGTAACCTCATGAATCCTTGTAAATAGTAACCTCCTGAAATCTAGATTTAGACTGAAATCATCAATAATGCCTGTAACGTTAGAAAAGTTTAAATCATCAAATGATAATAGTTGATTATCTCCAAGGAAACATCATTTGATGATGCGTTCTATAGATAAATAAACAAAGGTTGTTTCAATGTCGGTGATCACAAGGGGCTTGACTAAACATATGACCCCGACACATTTTATTGAAGGCTCAGCGAACACCGTCCAAAATGACTAGTCTAAACAATTCCATGCAATCATCAGCGCAAATTGCATCACACATGAGCCTGAAATTACATACATCAAGCAGCGCCCAATCAAATTTGAGCTGGATGAGATATCAATAGGATTTAAGATGTTGAAGGTATAGACGGTATAGTTTCAGACACCTGGAAACATGGTCATGTTCTGCATCAAATACGATTTTTACATCAGGTGTTCCGATCAGGACAATCAGCACCAGAACTAATGTAATCATCAAAAAAAAAAAAAAAAAAGTGCGTAGTCAAATTATCCGTAATTAACAGTCTTTCGACTGCGGGCAAAATTCTAAACGTCAATTACTAGATAAATTGGATAATCTAGAGAATTTATTCAGTTTTAGAGCAAACCAAATTACAAATATTTAGTAGGATTCGTCGGATTCAAGAGAATTTCTATTAACAAAAAAAACGTTCAACAATCATACACGATGAAAATTCAATTACATATATCAAATAAGACTAAGTGCTGGCCTCCACAGAATCCTTTCTATATGTTTCTTCTTGTTGTTTGCGTTTGGAATATTCATGCAGAGCATTCAATAAATCGCACGATCTCATGCACTTACGATTTCATAAGTTTAACATAATAGACAAGTCACTGCTGGAAACAAAAGGTGCAGCGTCACCTAACTTCTCCATTAACCAAGACGGCTTCCGAACAGTTTCGTTCCTCGAACATCATTCAAAGACTTGAATTAACCCTTGGTAGGATTTTCAGAAACTTCTTAAAAGCACTGCATGCTGGAATCGTCTTCACGGGACGATATAATCAAGAAGTTACACATCCTAATCTTAATGCGAGCCCATGGTTGGAACTCGTACGTCTTAAACATTGAAGCAAAAAAAAATTGATACTAAATTCCACTTAATACAAGACGCAAAAAAGACTTGTGATAGAGAGTTACTGGATGTGGTGTGTGATATGGATTTAAAAGTAGAATGGGAAAATTATAAGGATAAGGAGGATAGATAGCAATTGGCATTGAGCTTCTCGAGAAACTTTTCCACGGAGTAGCAGTTCGCAGAAAAAAAGCTGCAATACGGAGGCAATGTAGTGATACGACTTTGTGCCCATAACCTAGCTAGTCCTAACTATACATGTCTGATCTTTTAGAACTAAGAGAGTGAAGCACATCTGAACATTTTCCATGGAAATAGTAATAAACTTGCAACGTTTCGTCTATGAGGAAAGAGGCTGTAGAGGGGAAAAACTCCATTTAAACATGCAGTACAAGGATTGGAGGGGACGCATAAATAAAACAATGTGTACTTATACCAGTGCAGAAACATATTCAGTCAGTTCAGCATAAAATATTTCTAGATCCATACATTGAACTCGATGCAGCTGTTCAGAGATACTGTTTGCAGATGATTCAGCGGAAAATTAGCCCAGTAGTAGGTAATATCTTGCTTTTCAAAGACGATATAACTCTCCGATGTGACAGTAATTTTTCAAACTGTTATTTTTCATCAGCCCTGTATCATCTGCCTTCCGTCTCACCGACAGAAAACCCCAATAATTGATACAGCATACACCAGTACCACACCAAGCAAAAATAGGTAAGAGATTAATAAAGGTATATCAAACCTTCTCAATCTCTCAGACAACAAAATCTTCGCCAGGTTACAAAGATCAATCTACAAAGTCATCGTACTGTCCTACGCGTTATATACCTTAGGCACTAACGCTCATCCAAGGCATTCCACCTGCGTTGCTTCTGTACAATTCTACAAGTGAATTGGCACGATTTTATCATTAAAGACTGAAGTTATAGACTAAATCAAAGCAACATGTGTTGAAGCTGTGATATAAGTCTCAAATATGTTGTGCAGGTTATGTGGGGAATATGGAATATGATGTTTTACAAGGAGACTTCTATTCGAGGAACTAGTCATTGACCAATGTAGAATGGTGGCTCCATAAAAAAATCCATTGTAGATTCAAACACTATCAGTAGGAAACACGGACAAAGCATCATGGGATCATATGATTTATCAGGAAACTTGTACGGTTGTATTAAAACACAGAAAAAAAGGGTAGGAATAGAAACCAATTTACAAGTTTGATGTCATCTGCATCCGATGCCGAAAAAGTATGCATTTCTTGCATAAACCTATGTTAAAGCTTGCAACAGACGTAAAAAAATACCTAAATGTTGATTAGCAAAACCAGTCCGTTATATGTTTTGAGAGCTATAATTTTCTTTAGGATGGTTGCTAAGATAAGTTTAGCCTTGTTGGATTATTTAACATCGGCCCTTGTATAGATCAGCTAGTGAGGATCGAACTCGCTACTACTAACCAGACTAATGTCACTAAGCATTACCTCGCATGTAGGTGCATTTTAAAGTTCGTTTCATGTCTTTGTTTTGTTCAATTCATCCTCATTTAGGGTTTCGTTGTCTATGAATTTCTTTTCCTGTTTCACTTTCGCTTATTTTTTCGCTAATTGCATTATTTGGAAGTTCGTTTCATGTTTCTGTTTACTGGCTTTTATCCTCAATCATAGTTTCTGTTTGTTTGTGAGGTTCCATTGATTTTCCTATCTGTTTTCGCATCGGTTTTTTCCCTCCTATATAATTTCCGTTCCATTTTCATTTTTCTTTTTGTGGACTTCTTTCTCCTCTGACAGCACTATTTAAATCCTAATGTTCTTGCTCTGAAAGCCACTCTATTTTCCATTTCTATTTAACTTTGTCACTTTGTCCTGATCAATGGCATAAGCTCGAGGCTATCCAGTTTTATATTTCTGGCATTCTCTACCTCTGCTTTCGTTTAGATGGTGTACACAGTAACAGTGGAAAATAATTTTCGACGCCCCTTTTTTATGTATGCCGCAAAATGGTCTCTTGTCATAAAAGAATCAGCTGGGTCTAATATTTAAAGGAAAAACTTATGGTCATCCTACTCAGTTCTGTGATGGAAAAACAATATTTATTTATTTGTCATCAAGATGAGCCGTTTAGTAATCTAAGACCTAAAGAGTGTCACTAGTGAACTCGCTCAACTGTAAGAATCTCTGAATCATTCAATATCATTTATTACGATAGAGATCAGATTTACATGAAGGAAGAAAGATTAAGAACTAAAGGATTTTGAATATATTGTCTGATATGTAAGTTTTAACTTTGTGAAAATCACACAAATCAGTTTGAATTAAGTAGGCGTCAGTATCTGTCTATATTTTGGAGATTAGGTGTTATGTACACTATTTACATTATTCAGACTATTGTCCTCATATTTATCACAACGTTTCAACAAACTGAAGACATTAGCTTTATAATACCCAGAAATTCATACACAGATGTCTTCAAGGACACATGTCACAGTGGATAAAGGCGTTGGTTAGATCCAGTGACAGGACCCAAAGAGTGTGAGTTCAATACTCGGTTAAGACAGTGGAGAACTTGGAGAGGGGATTTAACACGAGATGACTGATAACTCACACCCATTAGACATGGCATTTGGAACTAGAACAGTCTACTACAATGAGCGAAATAAAGGGTTAAGTTTGACATTCCACCTGAAGAAGCCCGGAGCGTACAACGGCAGAAATGTTGTAATAGATATGGCGACTAAGATGAGGACAATAGTCTGAATAATGTAAATACTGTAAATCATTATTATCTCACAACAAATCTTAAAATCTAAAAAATATTTGATGGTTTTAAATAAACTGAAAAGGATTGATAATCCGTGAAAAATCAAGCAGTCAATTAAAAAAAATATATATTTTTCCGATAACTGACATCCATTAAACATGGTACGTGGAACTAGTGAGCGAAATAAAGGTTTCAGTTCGACGTTCGGAGTGTACAACGGCCGAAACGTTGTAATAAATATGGCGACAAAGATTAGGACAATTGTTCGAATAATGTAAGTAGGCGTCGTCTTTATATTTTAAATAGAATAATCTTATGAAATACTTTGAATATAAAGTCCACATATTTTCGAACAGACTATCTTGCATGGGGTAAAATTTACATTGACTTTCCCGTTATATTATCCGTTTAAGTTTTGAGAGAATATTTCCTTTTTATCCTCGTATTATTATTATTATCATCATTATTATTATTTACTTCTTTTTAATTTCTGTTAAATTCACATTTTCTTCCAAGTTCTAAACTTGTGAGTACATTTTCCTCCAGAAACTATATCAGAAATGTTTCCAATCAAACCGAGGGCTCCAACCACAACTGGAATTATTTTTTTAGATTTCCATCTTCAAAATCATTGTATTTTCATGGTTTTTGAAGAGCTTCAAAGATACATTACAATCTGCAAAGAATAATGTCAATAAGAAAGCACATTCTATTTTGTGGTCTTTAATCACGTTGTCTGAGCGATTAGATTTGATTGTTCTGTCTCTGTGTATTGTAAAGTCCCATAAAATCGTTAGATGTCTGTTGTGACCTGTTTAGGGGCTAGAAAGAAAGACACGGAAGACGAAGGTAGTTTGAAAATTACATTGAAGATATATACAAAACAATAATGTTAGTAATAAGTAGATTAGCACTGCGTCTACTACCCCACTTCACCCTCTTCACCCAGTATCCGACTCTCGCAGTTTGAATTTATGAGAGAAGGAAGAGTTTATTATACTGTAGGAGAGCTTACCACAACAATGTCCTATCTCTGTAACCGGGTCTGCGTAGTGTTCATACCAGTTTCTTGCAATTTCCTTGCTGTAAATTAACATATTTTCCAGTGCAGATATTATTATTATTATTATTATTATTATTATTATTGTTATTATTATTATTGTTATTATTATTATTATTATTATTATTATTATTATTATTATTGTTGTTGTTGTTGTTACTATTATTATTATTATTGTTGTTGTTACTACTATTATTATTATTATTGTTGTTGTTGTTACTACTATTATTATTATTATTATTATTGTTGTTGTTACTACTATTATTATTATTATGATTGTTGTTGTTGTTACTACTATTATTATTATTATTGTTGTTGTTGTTACTACTACTATTATTATTATTGTTGTTGTTACTATTATTATTATTATTATGATTGTTGTTGTTGTTACTACTATTATTATTATTATTATTATTGTTGTTGTTACTATTATTATTATTATTATTATTGTTGTTGTTATTATTTCTTCTTAATCGCTAATATAGTGTTTACTATAAAGTAATGACACTAACCAAAGATATGCGCGTTAGGTAGCGGTTATCGGTGTGGAAAATGGAACTGTCTTATTGAATTCAAATGATGACTAAGGCCACTACGTTAGCCTACCTAGAAGCACCCTTGGGACATAATATCAGGGAAGCCTTTGGTTAGCAGGCAGACTAGAGGGATACTTCAAAATCCCAAACCCACTGGGCATGGATTTAATAACTACACCCCGAAAAATATAAGTGCTATAGAAACCACTGCCGCAACACCTAGCGCAGTGAAGTTGTTGCTTTGTTCTTCGCAGAGAAGTGTGTAGTTAATAAACATATCACAGAAATATATGTTCCACGGTGAATGTTTTAAAAGATCAGTGCATCGTATTCAAAATTAGAAAAAATATTGCTATATTGTCTTTTTAAGTTTCCTGAATTCTTTATCTTCTAATAAAATTTGTCTTTTTGTTATCTCCCTGTTCTGCCAAACATCTGCACAAGCTCGTTATACAGGTTACGTGCTATTTTCCTTTGTATAAGACCTGTTAGTGTCAACTTTTCTAAGCCCACTTTTCTAATTATATGCCATATAAATTCCAACTGTCTACTCCTAGTGCGAAATATTAGGGTCCTTTTTGTGTCATTTTTCTCTAAAATTTCGTCGTTGCTTACATGTTAAGACCATAGCATTTTCAGCAATATTTCACATTTCTTTTGCCTCAACTCTCTTCTTTAACTGTTAGGAGATTTTCCAGAATTCACGAATATTACATAAAATATCAATAGTGATTCCGACTAGGGCATTTTTTTTTCTTTTGCTTTGGTTGTAAACCGGTCTAAAGGACAGTAGGGCGTCGGGTGAAAACTACACCCCGTAAAACAGAGCTGCTACGAAAAAACCGCAATGATACCTAACTTGGTGAGGCTGTGATTCTGTATTTAACAGATGAGACTGCGTGGTTAACATACCTAAATATTATTTTAAAAGATCACTGCATCACCTTCAAATTTACCAAAATTTTCTGATACTATCTTTTTTACATGTCGTCGAACATTCTTTTTAAAATTACAAAGCCGTGCATATTATAATAAAAAAAAAATTGTTAATACCTGTTGTATATATATATATATTGTGCTTTTGTATCGGAAACAATTATATGACAGTCAGAATGTATATTACAGGTTTTTATTTATTGTTTGCGCGAAATCATAACAGAATATTGAATGATATGGGCTTTTAGCTTGATTGTAAGATAAGATGATTATTAATCTATCGTAAGCTCCAGTCCACACTGCGTCCATCATTCTTACTGTGCTCATTCGATTGGGTATCATTTACAAAGTAGCGTCAAGATAATATCCGATGTGGCCTGAGAAGTAGATTTTCTTTTTCTTTTTTTTTTTTATTCGTTCGGATTCTTTTAAGTACTTTTTGAAGACCAGACGTAAAACATCGAAATAATTACACATGAAAACATTTTACTTCGAAAAAAAACATCTCAAACTAATTTCCAACTCTTTGATCCCGTACTGTAATCTATCTATCTATCTATCTATCTATCTATCTATCTATCTATCTATCTATCTATCTATCGCTCTCTCTCTCTCTCTCTCTATCTATATATATATATATATATATATATATATATATATATATATGTATATATATATATGTGTGTGTGTGTTTATATATCAATTTGGTTACATTCCTCTCTCTTTTAATTTAACTAGGTAGTTAATTTGCTACTTATCTCGTTTTGTTTACATTTATATATATATATAATGCTAGCTAAATTTGTTTCGACAGTCTATCTACCTAGCGATCTATCATGCTAGCTAGCTAGCTATCTCATTTTGATCGCACTACTCTTACTTTGCTTCTATCTATATTTTTCAGTTTTTCATATGCACAGAGTTTTTTTTTGGGGGGGGGGGTAAATTGCCGCCATTTTGTATTTTTAATTTCGTACATTGCCCCTTGTTTTTTTTTGTTTTAGTTTTTTTTTTGACGCAATTCATTCCACTGGAAATTTAGAAACGGCATGCTGCACTGCTTGGCATTCGCACCGGAAGCTCCAATATGAACATTTCACAGTTTTTGAATGTCAATCTGAGTACAGTGCATAGAATTCATAAGGAGTTGGATGATAGTTATTACGAAGCTACGGCAGCTAGAAAAGCTCACGCTAATCGTTCTGATATCAAAATAACTCCCGAATTTGTCGGTGAGGCCCTCAGACTCCACACGGTCTACAGCACGTACCTTGAGGATGTAGTGCTGTTCAATATGAAGCGGTGGCTGCTGGAAGACCCTATATCTGGTAACAGGGATGTATCTTGTCACACATGTAGGAGAACCGAGTCATGACTGTCAGAGAATTGCTGCGACCACATCAACTCCGCAGGCTGCAACGGCGTTGTTTATTAAGTGTGAAGCCCATTTAAGCTAGACATCTACAAAAAGATGAACTGAAGGCAAGTATGACGGAAGCATTCACTAACATTAAAAGGATACCTTCCAGAAGAGATGCAGAAGATTACGAAGTCGTCTGGAGACCGTGGTTGAATCCAAAGGTGATTTTATTGAATAATTTTTCTCTTTAGAATTTTAAGATATTTTTCTGCAATTTGGGTAAATACAACTGTTAAAATAAGATGTCACGGTCATTTTCATTTTTGCGGATTTTAGATAAAAATTTCACTATAACAACCTGTATATATGGAGCTATCCATCTCAATTTGTTCCTATCTAACTAACTATATATATATATATATATATATATATATATATATATATATATATATATATATAGTTTATGCAAAACTAGGTAATCCGTATGGGTAGACCCAAGGAGGATGATATCCAGAGAGCTCAATTTAAAATCAGAGCAAATATGTTTCAATAAAAACAAATCACTTTAAGGTTCCATGTAATAATTTATTTCACCACAACCCTTTTACAGGGCTCTGGATCATCAGACTTTACTTCCAAAAGTTGAAATGAAAAATGAAAAGAAACTTACACATTTTTGACGGACCGCACCAAGCATATGTAAAATTAACGAAGTGGGGAAGTGAGGTGGGAGAGAAGAT
>OZ010588.1:36363512-36403512 GCA_963932145.1 Acanthosepion lycidas
TTACCCATCTATATCTAGATAGCATACGTTAAGTTAAGCGGCGTTTAGCCTACACAGAGTAGGGTTAAGGATAAGGAATAGAAAATGGTACATCTAACTCACTCATATCTTCTCTCCTACTTCACTTCCTCACTTCGTTAATTTTACATATGCTTGGTGCGGTCCATCAAAAATGTTTAAGTTTTTTCATTTCAACTTTTGGAAGTAAAGTCTGATGATGATAGAAACCTTTAAAAGGGTTGTGGTGAAATAACTTATTACGTGGAACCTTAAAGTGTTCTGTTTTTATTCAAACAAATATATATATATATATATATATATATATATATATGTGTGTGTGTGTGTGTGTGTGTGTGTGTGTGGATATCTCAGTTTGGTTACATTTCTCCGTCTCTTTATCTAACTAGGTAGCTAGTTAGCGAGTTTTCTCAATTTCTTTACACTTATCTAGGTAGCTAGCTAAGTCAATTTCTTTACACCACTCTTTGCTTTTATCTATGTCTGTTTTCTTTATATGTATATATGAAGCTATCTATCTCAATTTGTTCATATGCCTCTGTTTGATAGATAGATAGATAGATAGATAAAAAGTTGAGTAAACGGACACACTACCCTTATTTGAGATTAGTGCACCCATGTTTTTGCTAATTAGACTTGTATTGTTTACCTGAAAAAAGTCTTTTTTTCTTCTTGAATATGCCATTCTGTTTCTTTATCAACTCATCAACAGACATTGTATTTCTATGGCTCTTGTAACACTTTTTTTCTTTTCCTTTCTTCTACTACCTTTTCCATTGATTCAGTTGCATTCAACAGCACTTGGTCAACTTCCAACTCAAAAATAACTTTATAAATCCCTTCATATATTACACGTAGCCTCAAAGAGTGACACCTTCTTTTGGGTGACTATTCTTTTGTTACCAAAATACACGTCAGAATTAAAATCTCGAAATTGGTATACCTGATATTCTTGTTCCGGACATTGGCTTATTGCAAAAAAGAAAGCTACAGAAACTTAATGCTTACTTTCATATAGTGTCTGATCTTCCGAATGTGCATAATTCTGCATATACCTCAAAAATCAAACTTGACCAATGAGCTAGCTTTTTAATTAAATGACTATACTTAACAGTTCAAATATATTTTTCTCTCCATATATATATATATATATATATATATATATATATATATATATATATATTTATATATATCATATGATATAAAACAATACATATACATATATATATATATATAACATTTTACTTCGACAAAACATCTCAAACTAATTTCCAACTTTTTGATTTCGTACTGTCAGCTACCTATCCATCCATCTATCTCTATCTCTTTGTATTTCTATTGCTATATATATATATATATATATATATATATATATATATATATATATATGTGTGTGTGTGTGTGTGTGTGTGTGTGTGTGTGTGAGAGAGAGAGAGGGAGAGAGAGAGATCAATTTTCTTACATTCCTCTCTTTCTGTCTCTGTTTCTCTGTCTCTCTTTCTCTCTATTTAACTAGGTAGCTAACGATAGTTAGAGAGATATGTATCTGGAAGCATGGTCCAATGGTTGTAACGTTTACTTTTTGAGCCAGCTCGAATCTTACCATTCTCGATTTCTCAGTAAGATGACTTCTTGATGTGATCGACATAGGGAAGCGAAGACTAACGAGCGGCACCATTAAAATGTCCCCGAATTCTTACATAACGCAGTGATCTAGGCCTTGAATGTGACTCAGAGTTGACGGAACTGTCCATAGGCCATCGACAGTCGTGATAGCACGAAGTCAGAGGTCATCGTGAATAAGTGCTTGAACATACTGACCTTGTTTTAACTGTTGATCACGTCAGATGATGCGATCTCTCCTATAAATTATAATTAATGTCCGCTTAGCGTAATTACAGTGTAAACCCCATGTGGTACCTGGAAAAAAAAGCGCAAATTTGTCTGCATCTGTTGTTGTGATTGTCAAACCGACTTTGCAAGTTGTTGTGCTCGGAAACGAGTAACGGGTTATTATGCATATATTATTTGAAAAGCTTCGTGTTCACACGAGTCAGTCTGTATATTCTGTTGTGATATTTTGATTTTGTGGATTATATTCTCTCCTGTTGTCTTCTTCGGATTAAATCCCAAAGGTTTAGCTCTGAAAGCCGATCTCACTTCTGTGTATGTTAAACTTGTTAGAGATATTCCGGCAAAATAAATTTTCTAGTCAGTGAAATAAATTTTCTTTTCAGTGAAATAATTTTCTAGCTTCATATTTCTGACATTATCCTTAGATAGTTTATCTTAGAGGGGACAATTTCAGCCGAACTTCTGCTCAATTATTTTAATTTGCCAATAGACATATGAAAACAGTGATCACCCCGAAAGTCATCAAGCGATTACCTGTAAGAAACAAAGCAACTACCATAGGAAAACAAGCAGATCCGTTCTATAAAGGAATACCTGATATTAATGAGAGGCATGCATGTTATTTGAAGAGCATCTGTTATCAATACAATCAGCAAAATACAGTAACAGGTCTTCAAGTGTATTCCTTTTAAATATGATGTATAGATAATGCACTTCGTTTGAAATGTCAGCCAAAGAATCTACTCAACAAGCACCAGGTTCGAAGTATCCTTCTTAAAGTACTTGTGGGGGTTGAATGAATGTAAAATCTTTTATCTCCACCGACAGCCCTTTCAAATATATTTCTATAGGAATTCTCTCATACACATAGTGGGAAAACACACACACATATATACATATATATATATATATATATATATATATATATATATATATATATATATTGAAGCCCGTTAATAATCGATGTAGAATAGTCAATCTATGTAATATAAGATTGTTTGGAATTAAGCTAATGAAAAAAAAATAAGGATATTTTAAAAAATAAATATTTTATTTAACTAAATGCTTTTTTTCATGATCAGGCTAGCAACTTAGGAACTTACCCTCTTCTTCTTCTTCTTCTTCGGGAGTTGAGTGAACATGGCTATCCATAATGTCCTTTTCTTTGTAGTTATAAAAGCCTAAGAAAGAGATAGTTGTAAGTACTAGGGCACAAAATGAGAAAATGGGGCTTACAAAATTTGATATTAACTAGACATATTGAAGAAGAAAACAACGCATAATCTACTTAGCGAGTTTGAGGAAATGGGTGGTAGAACAGGGTTTTAGGAAAAATACACAAAATGTCAAAATATATTAAGAACTACAGAAGCCAGGGAATTGTGGCGAGACATTATCGCCAACGTCTTGAAAGGACAATGCCACATAGAAGGAGAACAATTTTAAATAAAATATACATGGAAAGTATAATGACATTAACAAAAACATATTTAAAACGACAAAAAATCTATTCACTCGTCGTAAAAAAATATCAAGAAGCTGAATGTCTCCGGCATATTCCCAGCCTATTTCAAAAGGTGAGTCTGTAGAAACAATGTACACTCACACACAAACGCACACACACACACACATATATATATATATATATATATATATATATATATATATATATATATATATAATTTTTTCGAATTGTAAATATCACGAAAACCGTGTCATAAGTCAATAGTATCTACCTATCTATCTATCTATCTATCTATCTATCTATCTATCTATCTATATATATATATATATATATATATATATATATATATATATATATAAAATTATAGATATAATTTTATGTGCGTGTGTGCATAACTACTCTTTCCATATACGCATTTATAATGTATTACTTTCTCATTTTGACAGTGCCTAAACGTAGCCTCTCTCAAACTATTATATATTTCTGCCTACACTTGCTGGTATAACTTAGCGGTTCAAAAATGATATTCTATGTTTCCCATTTCACATTGAAACAATTATTTATTTCTCACTGGCACCAGTGATCTTATTTCGTGCCAAAGTAAAAGGTGGGTTTGCAAATTCTGATGTTCAAGTAAGGCAAGACTTCTCTACTTGAGAGATTTTCGTATCATTATCTTACTGTCAAATTAATCCAAACTTAGAAATTGCATATCTCAATGGCATTATTAACAATGTCTGATTTTTTTAAAAAAAAACTCCTTTCAATGTAAAGGTGGTCATGTCTTTCCACAGATTTATTTCCGTTATTATGTTGGAATAGCTACTATTTCCTAGGAAAGATAGTATTTTGTCCGGCTGACTTCTCTTCGGAGTGGATGTGCGTATAGTTCAATGTATATGAATGAGAACTCAGAAAGTCGAGATCGAATATCTGTCGAATTTATTAGATTCACTTACGCTCAAACAACCTTGGTAAATGTATGTATTTCTCTCTTCTTTCGCAGCTATAGGTTAAATAGTATTGCAAATGAATCTCTTTGAACATGGTTGGTAATCAGTTTAGAAGGAGAACTGAATTCAAAACCCGGTGGGCTAGCAAATTCAGTCCTGTAAAAAAAAACTACTTACTAGGGAAAACGCAGCAGCAATACCACGCGTACTGAGAACTGTTGGTATATATTCTGGGAATCTACGCGACATTTGCGTGTGAGGGATAGTGTGAGTTTGTACTGTTTGCGATTCAGAATTTGGTATCTATTAGGCTGATTACCACCTGAGACTAAACAGCTCTATGAACTGTTATTTAATCCATACCAAGGAAGTTGGGGAAAAAAATCTATTTATGGTTTTTTACGCAGGTATTTTGAGAAAGTGAACGCAAATGACCCAGGGTGTAATTCCAACTATGTCGATTCCCCTTTCCTCGTCAGCATCCGTTACATGATTGACTGATTGATCTGGTTTTTTGGGTTTTTTTTTTTTTTTACAGCTTATCAACCGATTGCAGTTTATTTATAGTCAGAATATATTTTAACGTTGAACGATTTTTTTTCATATGATAATGATTTAATGATACAGGTTTTACTAATTAACCCAAGAATATGTGGTTTTATGCCTTTTCCAAAGGTATTTGCGCGTAAGTGAATAACCACGAATCCGACTGGAATTGGAATTCGGTTTTACTATTAACAATTCCTAACCATTAGCCATTACACTAGCTGCACATCCAAGTAATTTAGGTAGCGACCAAGCTCGATGTTGCTTAACTTTGGTGATCGTGTTTTAATGTGATATGGCCCTAAGTCTTAATATCCGTTACACAACCGGCGTTTTTTTTTTTGTGTATGAGGTTAGTAAATCTGGAATAAATAAATAAATGATTTATTTTCATTATATCGTTAACTCATAATAAACCTTCTGTTTACAAAGAAACGGCGCCAATGCCTGATACTTCGTCTTTCATGTTTTATTCTAGGAACGTTGTTCTTTAGCATGAAAACCTAAGTTTAATTTCTCCAATCAAATAGCTTCTCATTATACTTTAAAAGTTCTACTTTTATCTCTGCTGAACATAGTATATTTACTCGGAATGAGAGGGATTTAACAATCTGCTCATTTGCAAACAGCAAATTATATTTCAGGTAACTATTTTTTCAGAAATTATTTATTTCTAGATAATTTCACTCCGTCGGTTTCAAAATAATTCTTGATGACTTTAGGGTTAGTTTCAACTGTTCTTAGAAGGTTATATTTTTCTCTAACATGCTGTATATTCCTCCTACCATGTTCAGGTTTATTTGTAACGGTATTTTCTCCTTTGATGTTGAAATTTCTGTAGAGGTTATATCCTACCCTCTGCCTTATTCGTTGGATCACAAATTATTCGTTCTTTTTTTTTTTTTTTTTTTTTTTAATTTTCACATATATTCACCTTTATACTGATATAATATAAGTATAATTTTCAAATCTCAAAACAAATCCAACCCAACATTCCTGGGTAATTAATTAATATGAATGTCACATCCGTAGAGATGTTTAATCTATTTCGATAAGCTTTTACTAAATTAGTAAATATACAGGGTATCCATAAAGTCTCTTTACAATTTATAAAATACATTATTAGGTTGGTGCAAAAATAATATCGTTTGCTCAAATATGTTTTTTATGTCAAAAAACGACAATATTTTTGCACCAGCCTAATGCAAAGGAAATTGATGTGGCACCGCAACTAAATGGCCTTCAACCAACCATCATCTTCCAAAAAGATGGTGCACCACCACATTGGGGACTGCATGTCAATAAGTTCCTAAATCAAACATTTCCAGACCGGTGGATTGGAAGGGATGGCTCAATTCCATAGCCATCTCGTGCACCGGATATCACCCCCCCCCGCTGGACTTCTTTCTATGCGGTTATGTTAAAGATATCGTGTATCGAACAAGATACGGGACAAAACTGATCGGAATCAAAAGATCACTGATGCCCTTTCCACTACTGATAAGGCTATGCCTCAGTGAACTTTGCATAAAATCGAGTACCGTCGTCATGTGCTTCGTGCAACTAATGGCGCCTATATAAAGGTGTAATAAATCAGTTAGAAAAACTTCAATATATTCCACAACTTCCACATATTTGTCTTTTTTCAGTTGCTTTTGTAATATTTTTTAACTGTAAAGAGACTTTATGGAAACCCTGTATATCAGTAGCGATATTTCTCTATACTTTCTGTACATAGTCTTGAAAACATTACAAGTTATTTAGGTTTCTTGCTTTTGCAACTTATCCCATATATTTCCCTTTGAATTCGTGATAAGTCTATGAAAGCTAACGTAAAAAAATTTATAATTTATCCTGAAGATGATATTTCTGGACTAAGTTAGAAGTATGTTTGGAATCATCTCAATCGATAGAAATGAAACTACAATCAGTATTTTACAATAATCACGTTTTCATTATATCTTTAATTCTTTTGCAAAGAAACACATCAAAAAAACAAGAAGGATACCATTAAGCTGCCAGGACTGACCAGTGAAACAGAATTTATAGCAAGTCATTCTGCATAGGTTTTGGCAGTCAATGATGATTTAAAATTGTTGAATCAAGCCTTAGTAGATGGTTGGTGATAAATCATTTTCATCAGGTAGTAGCATATATGGAAAAAACAATTGAATGTTATTACTGGAATCATTATACCACAAATGAAATATATAAATGAGATTTTTCTGGAAACGAATAAATATTAATGTATGAATAATTTTACTTAATATTCTTCATTTGTATATAAAAAATATTATAATTCTTCTGTTTATGATTTGCCAATACCATTCCTTACATAGCAGTTTTAATTTTTTTTATTAGTAGTTGAGAGCAGACGTATACACTAGAATGAATTTGATGACGTATACACTAGAATAATAATGCATGAATATACACTGTAGAATGTTCTTCTAATGTATGCATCAACTCGACTACAGAAGAAAACTAAACTGCAATACCTAAAATTTTATTCTCCATAAACTGAATGGCCAAAAGCCATAGTAACATTTTTACTTAGCTGTGTATCTTTATACATGAATTTCTTTCTTTCTTTCTTTCTTTCTTTCTTTCCTTCTTTCTTTCCTTCTTTCTTTCAGTCTAGTCAGTATCTATCCATCACAGTCTGATCATTATCTATCTATCTCAGTTTTATCATTATCTATATATGTATCTATCTATCTATTTATCTCAGTCGGATCATTATCTATCTCAGTCTGATCATTCTATCTATCTATCTCAGTCTGATCATATCTATCTATCAATTCATCTCAGTCTGATCATATCTATCTATCTATCTATCTATCTATCTATCTATCTCAGTCTGATCATATCTATCTATCAATCCATCTCAGTCTTATCATATCTATCTATCTATCTAGCTAGCTAGCTATCTATCTAGCTATCTATCTAGCTATCTATTTATCTCAGTCGGATCATTATCTATCTCAGTCTGATCATTCTATCTATCTATCTCAGTCTGATCATATCTATCTATCAATTCATCTCAGTCTGATCATATCTATCTATCTCAGTCTGATCATATCTATCTATCAATCCATCTCAGTCTTATCATATGTATCTATCTATCTATCTATCTATCTATATAGCTAGCTAGCTAGCTAGCTATCTATCTAGCTATCTATTTATCTCAGTCGGATCATTATCTATCTCAGTCTGATCATTCTATCTATCTATCTATCTCAGTCTGATCATATCTATCTATCAATTCATCTCAGTCTGATCATATCTATCTATCTATCTATCTATCTATCTATCTATCTATCTATCTATCTATCTCAGTCTGATCATATCTATCTATAAATCCATCTCAGTCTGATCATATCTATCTATCTATCTATCTATCTATCTCAGTCTGATCATATCTATCTATCAATCCATCTCAGTCTTATCGTATCTATCTATCTATCTATCTATCTATCTATCTATCTATCTATCTATTTATCTCAGTCGGTTCATTATCTATCTCAGTCTGATCATTCTATCTATCTATCTCAGTCTGATCATATCTATCTATCAATCCATCTCAGTCTGATCATATCATATCTATCTATCTATCTAGCTATCTATCTATTTCAGTCTGATCATTATCTCTCACAATCTTGTCATTTTTTATCTATTTCACAGTCTGGTAATTATGTGGCTATCCATTATAATCTGGCCATTAATTATTTATCTATATATGTACCTATCTATTACTGTCTAGTCATTATGTTTCTATCTATAACTGTCTAGTCATTATCTATCTGTCACTGTCTATCTACATTATTTTGTATCTTTCTAGAAACATATCCATTTGGGAAATAAAATTTTCGTTCTTTTTCATAAGAACATAGATTCACAGTTGTGGATATTTATACTTTTACATGAATCTACCTTTAAAGAAATATTTATAAATGTCATGCCATTATTTAGAAAATACTGTTAGATGCCTGAAGATCTGTTCATATTCTGAAAAAAAAGACATTAAATAATATATTCTGTTTTGACACTTTTAATCGACTCATGCATCGATGAATAATATTCCTTTTTCTTCAGACCTTGATAATACAGAAAAAGATTTCCCATATTTGGGCAATATTTAAATTCATTGAATTCATACAAGTATTCTGTGATAAACGATAAAATTTCAGTTAAATTTAAAAAGAACTTCTTCTTCTTCTATCTTTTATCTTAAATCTATCTATATGCTACACCATTTCTAATATATCTCATCAGAGTGACCATTATTTCAAGATAAATATATATATATATATATATATATATATATATATATATATATATATATATATATATATATATATATAGTGAAATAAAGGAATTTTAACGGGCTTGTTGTTTATATCTTATGATGAACTTAATAAATTTCTGTTAAAAAGTTTTTTTTTATTCCCAGGAAATGCTAATCACCGAAGATAATATTTATGATTGATAAAGAGATTCAGATTTCTTAATGTATGAATTAGTAAACAAATCATATTTTTACTCTCAGTTAAGACGCCACATCCCCATTATTCATCATATTTATGGAAGAAGTAGACATATAGGTTCGCCGTCTTTCAAGAATCAGGTTGGAATCTGACAGCTATTCGTTTAAATAGACAGAATCTTGTATTCCTCCTGCATGGAATGTTATATTCTTTCCCCTTTTAATGTATTTTTGAAATTTTGTTATTATCAGAATTTATCATTAATTATTGTCGAAATTAGTAACCTTGCCGTTAGAAATTCATCTCACAGTTTCTTTCTTAGGTTTTCATCGGTGAATTTACTATTTTGTTCTGAGGTATTTCCTACATTTTTCGCACGTAAAAACTTCGCTGCACTTTGAATACCGAATGTATCAAATTATAATACTGGACATTAATTAAGTAAAATCTTCCATTTTTGAAGTGATAAGATTAATTGACTGGAGCAGATAAATCGGAGATCAAATCAATGTAACGAGAGGGTACGGTTTCCAAACTCTATCTGGTGTATAGTCATCCTGATTTTTATCATTGTTTTACAGCTTTATGTAGATTCTAATTACTTTCTCCGTTGAGATAGGTTAAATTAGTTTTCTAAAATTTTTCGTTTTTATTTTATCATAATACTTTCAACATTTTCTTCGATTTTATCTTTATACATTTGTTAGGTCACGTTTATTTTTAGCATAGATACCTGTAACTAATTAATACAGTCGTTTATGCCCTACATGAACAGCCTATCTCACCTGAAAACTTTTATGAATCATTACCATTCCCTGGTTTGTCCATAGAAATCATAACATTTCAATGTAGCTCACACCCATGTCGCAACTCACCAAGATCAGATACAATGGATTCTAAGAGACGATTGTTTCTTTTTTCTCAGGTTTGGCTCTCAGTGGTAATTAATCCATTAAGCTCATCAAAATGAAATCTCAACGACTTAGTGCTATTATCCACTATGTTCTAAAACCAATAATAATAATGTATATCAATAATCCCAATGAAGTCCCAGAATGGATTACTGAAGGTATTACATATCTCCTGCCAAATACGAGTGAAAGATATTATCTGTAAAAAATATAGGCCCATAACATGTCCTTATAAATTAATCACAACTGTTATGAGGAACCGTGCTTAATCTTTTCTCAATGCAAGCAACATTCTTTCACTGGAAGAGAATGGATTCCGGAGAGGTTCATATGTTCGCAAAGATCAACGACTGATAAACAAAATTATCCTGGAAAATTGCAGGAGAAGATGTAGGAATCTCAGCACGGCATGGACAGATTACCGTAAACCTGTGATAGTGTGCAATACTCCTGGATCGTGAAAACTTTGGAAATGTAAAGACCCTCCTCTGTGGAAGTAAATGTCTTTAAACACAGCAAAACCACATTATACGTAAATCACACAAATGGCACTGGCATCTCCAACCACATGAATATCCGACGAGGAAACTTTCAAGGAGACTCCCTGTCACTGCTTCTATTTTCTTTGTCTTTAAAACCCGCTGTGCTAATAGCTATGGACAAAAACTAAACATGAAAGTATTCAATCACCTACTCTACATGCATGATCTCAAAATCTTTGTCAAAGACGACATGAAGGGATGACGCATCTCCTCAATACTGTAAAACGTTTCAGTGATGACATTTCGGATTAGATAAATATGCAAACGTAACATTTAAGAAAAGGAGAATAACAAAAATACACTCAATAAATCTTGATTTTGTCACAAAGATTAGGGAACTGGAACAAGAAGAAGCCTATTGTTAGTCAAGAATTAGTGAAGGAGATAGAATACTGCATACCCAAATAAAGAAGTTCATAGAAAGAAGTAGAATAGCGTGTGCATCTGGTACTGAATACCGAGCTGAATTCAAAACACAAAATATCAGTCATAAACGTTTTGGCTGTTCTTCTGGTGCAGTTTCAACTGCCTTAACTGGACCATAGCTGACATTAAGAGAATATACGCCAAAACGAGAAAGCTTCTTACTTTCTACCGAATGTGTCATACCAAGGCTAATGATGTGTCCAGAACCGGAGGAGGCAGAGGATTAGTTCAACTATAATTACCTTACAAAACTACAACAATCGGCCTTCAAAGGTGCCTGTATACTACAGAAGATTGGATGATGATCTGTGTCAAAGAACATGAAAGAAGTAAAAAGATATATTTAGTGATAAAGGTAGCTAACAAGTTCAAAATAGAGTTTCACATGGGTGATGAAATTATAATACACCGACTGCATCTGCAAAATACTTAAAGAAAGAAAATTCAACGGACCAGATACAGAAATGATGGCAAGATAAACTGCTTCATGATCAATACTCTGCCAGTACCAAACATGCTGATGTATACAAACCACATGACATCGTCATTAGAGACCTCAAATGCAAAATGTGCCTTCTTATTGACATGGAAATCTCTGCAGACAGTAATGTATATTTAAAAAATATTTTTAAAAATAAACTATCAAAATACAAGGACCGTGAACTCGAAATCGCAATAATGGGGCACATGAGGACATCAACAATTTCAGTTTTAGTTGGAGCCCTCGAATTGACTGGAAAAAATTCCTGTAGACTCATTGAACGGATTCCTCGTAGTCCATGTCTTAAAGAAATACATTTTTTCTCACAAGTACAGACCACACTATAAGAAGAACTTTATCTATATAAAATATGTGTGGCTTTTATATTTTATTTTTATTTCTTCATTTTCTATTTTTCTATTTAAAACTGAAAAATGACATGATGCCATTTCTGAACTTAAATCTCTGGTCTGGACCCGGAAATAAATGATTATGTACCACAAACCAAATGAAATAATAATAATAATAATAATAATAATAATAATAATAATAATATATCGATCTTTTCCTGTTGGATAATCGTCTAACAAAGTCTCATGCGACTATTAAGAGTAGCAAGCAGGCATTATCACAGCAATACAAGTATCTGTAGATTATACATTATCAAAAACATGAATATACATTTAGATGACTTTGAAAGCGCTATGATGGACCGTAACATTACATGAGATGTGAAAGTATTAGCGATACTCACAGGAAAACTGAAAATAAGTAACTACTATTTCGAGGGAAACAAGAATAACAAGTAGAGTCGCGTAGTGGTTTTAGTCAGCAATGACATTGCCGGAATAAGTAGAACATTTCAAGAGATATCTTGGATATTAATCAGATTATGTAAAAGATAAGACACTAAAGTGACTTTAAGTTCATTCACTAAACTGGAAAATTTCAATGAAGAAATTAGTGTTATAGACGGAGAGAAAAATAAATTATTCTATTTTGATGGGCGACTCTATTACAAAAGTAAGCATAAGAAAATAGGGAGAATCTTGTGTAGGAAAGTTTGGAATAGAAAAGAGTGATAAGACAATATATTGGGAAAATGGTAATTATGAATATTAAAAAATGAAAGAAAAGTCCATAAATGGAGGAAATAGAAACTGAAACTGACTTATAATGGCTGACAAATTCATTGCTGTTAAAGATAAGACTGTCATAAACTAAGAAAAATAAGTGACCTGAGAATTATCTTTTGCAAATAGGAACTCAAAATGCAGAGTCGCAAAATGATTCTTAAGAGGAAGACACGACATAATAACACGGAGAGAACAACGCCAAATTTCGTGTAGAAATCAAAAATATTTTCCCGGTTTTGTTGAATAACGGAAATAAGATAGAAAATAGGAATACTAAATAGGTAACTTTGATTCAGAAAAAAATATATATAACAGGGAAAATTAATGGAAATACCAATAACAAATGGAAACACGAAAGTCTCCAATGGAACTGACAGAAACGAGAGGAAATATGGTTGCCAATACTAAGAGAAATAAAATGCGGAAATAAACAAACTGATCAACCAAAAAATGAGGCACAAAATAAAATAAAATTGAATTTGGAAAGGAAAGAAACTATTACAATATTAAAGATCTAGAAATATGCACGGTCAGCCACTGACAAAGAAAAACAACATTTTATAAAGATTTTTTACTTAAATTATGTAGATTGCCATGTCTTTTTGGCAAAGATAGTGGAAGGGTTTCGCGTTACCTTTTCTATGACTTTTTAGCAATGGACGACATACATATAGAGTCACGCTATCAAGAATAACTAAGGAACAATAAGAAAGCCTGCCAAATAAGGCGTGATGGGAGTAAGAAAGTGCGTTTTACAATTTATTTCCTTCGCAAAAAGGCGCTGATGCCACTAGCATGCATTGAGTTAAAGGGAGTGAAAGATAATGAGAATACATTAGTGAAGAGAGGAGAGAAGGCAAGACGAGTGTCGACTGAAAAGTTCATAGGCTTACTATGAAGGATTGATACTATAGCTCTGAAATCTTATGCGCATTAAATTCAATTCTTATATTAATAACTGCATCGTTTCTCTCCAGAAAACTGACATCTTACTATTGAAACTATTGAAACCAACGCCTTTATCCAAGGAAACCTGGAACAGTGGATAAAGGCGTTGGTAGATCCAGTGACAGGACCCAAAGAGTGTGAGTTCAATACCCGGTTAAGGCAGTGGAGAACTTTCAGAGGGAAAATTAACAGGAGATAACTGATAACTGACATTCATTAAACATGTCACGTGGAACTACAAAAATCTACCCCAGTGAGCGAAATAAAGGATTTAGTTCGACATTCCAACCACCTGAAGAAGGCCGGGGCATACAATGGCCGAAACGTTTTAATAAATATGGCGACAAAGATGAGGACAATAGTCCGAACAATGTAAATAATAGTCAGATATCAGTTTACCTGGAACGAAACAATGTTATAAATAAGAATAGTTGAAATTAATACATGCGAGATTTCACAGCTCCAGTATCACTTGTTCAGCAATCACTCATTTTTTGTTTGTCAGCTACCGTGGTGTGCCAGAAATTTATTTTTAAATATGTTTTTTTTTCTTTGGTTTTTCTAAGAATATCACTGAGGACTCAGACGAAGTAGCCCAGATGTTTAAATCACGAATGCTAGGAGGTTATATTTTGGGATCGAGATTCAGTTCAACTGGGCCCTGTGGTAAAGAACAGGACTCAATACGTAAGATCCAAGGCTTGAATATCCTGTCCCTCACCGCAATGTAGGCTGTGGCATTTAGAATTATAGGGTTGGGAAATTGAACCATTACAGAAGAGTACTACCACTG
The DNA here is from genome assembly GCA_963932145.1 of Acanthosepion lycidas. Taxonomy (NCBI): domain Eukaryota; kingdom Metazoa; phylum Mollusca; class Cephalopoda; order Sepiida; family Sepiidae; genus Acanthosepion; species Acanthosepion lycidas. Next base: position 36,378,073 of record OZ010588.1, read on the forward strand.
TGGAGTTCCTTCAGAGTTACTTGCCGTTCCCCCTGCTCAGCTGTCTCATTTCGATAAAATGGTTATTTCCTAGTGATATGGTCAGCGCCGCCTGCAGCGAGCACGGCGTGGATTTTCATTTCCTATATCAAACTGGAAGCTGACACGTTTGAGGGAGAAATGGAAGAGGTTAAAAGTTTGCTAATGCCAATTAAGATAACGTTAGGTTAATTTTCATTTAAAAATCGCTAAATGATTGTTTTTGAATTCCTGTCACATACTGTTTGCGTGCGCACACATGCATACAGAGAATGCGACGAGGCAGCTGTTTTCGATCCCAAAAGTGAAGTGAAGTTCGAGGAATGCTTCCATCAATGGAAACGACACTTTGTAAAGTGTGTGGCCTCAAAACGAGATTACTTCGAAGGAGATTAAATGCCGAATTGATATGTGTTGTAGATTTATTTATATAGCAAAAGGCCTGATACTTTGTAATCAGATCACCTATATATATATATATATATATATATATATATATATGTGTGTGTGTGTGTGTGTGTGTGTGTGTGACAATATTTATCATGATTCAAGTTAATATTTCAATGTCCTTGTCTATATCTGCACATGCACTCACCCACACGAAGAGATAAGATATATATGTCTGTAGGTAGACGTAGGGAAAATCGTACACTGACGATGTTAAAGAAACATTGTTATTTAGCAGGTGTTTTTATTCGCAGTATATCATAACGTAAAGAAAATGGAAATATTTTAGAGAGTTTTTTTTTTTTTTCGAGAAAGCACATGTTAGTCATTTTTCATTCATTTGACAGCCGTAGTTTTTGTTATGTAATTTTTTGAATTTGAAAAGTTTTAGGTATTAGATTAAAACGACTTCTTCATAAAGTTTCATTTCAATCCTGATGAAGATGTCTTCGATTAAGTTTAGAACAACTATCAAGAGAAAGGAAAATTTCGATGCATTTTATGATGTTATTTTCAAAATCTTTAAATTTTTATATTTCTTTTCTTTTTTAGTTTCCTTGGGAAAGTCATCAATTCGTCTCCTATCCCAGCCATAGGCTAAATAGTAAAATTTGTATGTTGAAAATCAATTGTTACTCTGAAAATATGTTCATGCAATTCTCACTTAAAAAAATGTTTTTCCAACCCGATATATATTTCGGCTTTAAATATCCTCGACGGAGTTGATAAACGGTAAAAGATCGATCAGTCAATAAACAATCAACCAATATTGCACTATAACTTTTATAGTAGTTTGAAAGAAAAAGAAGATATCTGTATTTGTTTCAATTCTTTATCGTACTTGAAATAGTATTTTAAATTGTAGTTAAAGCGGTCTTATGGTATTTTTCAGATTGAATCCCGGAATAAATATAGAATTCTTTTTAAGAACACTCATAATGTTTATATGGAGAGGAAAAATATATTCAACATACATTTAAGCTCCTCCAATATCCTAATTGTTTCATATTCAACGCAAAACAGAAGGCTTCTAAAATTGAGGGCTGGCAAGCCCAACGAATTAAAATATATTATTCTATCTAGAATCTCTATTACAACTATATTTGAAAAGAAGTTATCTAAGTTTATCATCAAATTTATTTCAACGAATTCTAAAACAATAAAATACTAAATTAAAACAAAACAAAATATTCAGCTTGAAATAGATATTTACAATTTATCGGGAAAAACTTGAGGAATTCAAACCAAATATTATATGAATACATAAGCGATGTTTAATAAAGAAACACACTCAGTGCATTAGTTGCTCACCGTAATAAGTTTAACCATAATTACACTTTACAAAATGTTGGTTTAATTAAAAAAGAAAGCAATTTAATGACACAAAAGTGTATAGAAATTCCTTTAATTGCTAGATAATCAATGGTGAATTTACGTATTACGTTATTAAGATATATCGCCTTTCTTTGCAGATGTTTTATAGTGGTTACTTAATAATAAAAGTGATAAAAACAAAATATAATGAAACTAAATGATATTAGTTAGACTACATAACTAGACACATTTGAAAAAAAAAATTAAATTTAAAATTTTAGCGTTTCAAAATTTTCAGCTTTTCCCATCTATGCCACAAAAGCATTACTTTAATCCGATTAAGTTGTAAAGGCTGAAGCGCGTTATACACACAACACAAAATTCTTCCACTTTGTCATTAATTTTTCTAATATGTCAGTCCGTGAGTTATATGTCATGCGGGATACACGCTTTCGATAAATGACTGACGAGGTAGTTTTTTTTTTTCCCGCAGTAGGTTGACATTTCTCTTTAAGGTAGACCATTTGCCATCCACGGTCTGTCCTTCTATTTACCCATAGCTGGAGGAGAAGAAGAAGGGTATTAGCATATAAATGAATGTAATGGATTCGATTGGAATTCCAAATGGGCTCTCCGAATCCTCAATCCGAGTCGCTATCGATTACCCTACGGTGCCTCCTAATATGTATATGTATATAAAAACACCATCTATAGATCTCCCAGTTTATAATACAAAGAAAGAACGACCATCAATCTTGAAACTGATGTAGATTTGAAAAGTGGTTGAAAAATTGTCAAAAAGGATGTATACTTATATTTTATACATTATGCAATTGCTTAACAAATTTCGACACAAAGAGCTGTTCGAACCGCGAGGTAAGCTTTATTTATTTCATTTACAGATACTGATATCGTTGATGACATCGCGCTTATCAATCAGTCTCTAGAGATGGTATTTATCAATCCACCCACGGGGATCGAATGTGGCTCAAGGCCTTTTTAATGTGGGTATCTCCGAGCCCGTAGGCTCAGCCAAAAATAAATAACCATCCAAAAACCCCCGAGGGGGGGCCAGTTCCGTCAACCTCCCCCAACGAAGCCCTACCCTTCGGCGGAGCTTCGTCAGGGTACCTCCATGCAAGCAGAGAGTTTGACAGACACCCGACCCGTCAGCTCACAAAGCACAGATACTACACTTTGATCCTAGCCGTAAGAGAAATCTAGAGAATGCGCAAGCTCTCCTACAATCTCTTGAGCAAGCCTCTAAGTGCGTAGGTCTCTGCTGGAATGAGTCAGAAACTGAATACATGAACAGATGTACAGCCAACAATGTCAATCCTATAAAATCCCTTAATAGCACCAATTAGAATCAAGTTGAGGATTATAAATATCTAGGATAATTCATCTCCTCCTCCTCCTTGAAAACTTCCAAACTAGAAAGGGTATGACATGGTCTGCATATAATAATATGCACAAAATTTGGACATCTCAACTAAACAGAAAACTCAAGATCAAAATATTCAGAGCTGCAGTTAAGCCGATTCTACTCTATGGCGCAGAGACATGGACACTCTCATGGAACCTAGAACATGTCTTCTGATGAGATTTCAAAACCCGTCTTGGAAAAGCCATCCGACCATCCACCAAATCTACAGCAGTTTTTCCCGTGTTTCCTCTCTCATAAGACCTCGTTGAACACAGTTTTCTGGCCACTGCATCCGTGACGACAAGTGATGTTGTCTCCTTTCTCCTACTCTGGAAGCCTGCGTCAAACCTGAACAGGGGCACAAAACTATCATTCCCAGACGTTATATCAAGGGATACAGGCATTGGTAGGCAGGACTTGGGGAAGTCTGGCGTGGTGTTCTGAACTTCATGATCTCGTGGGCGGTCGACACATAATGATTACAATTATTTATTCGGAAAAGATATTAGAACAATCCAGAAATTATGAAAGAAACAATCCGCCTGCATGCAGATAGAAACTAAATTCATTAAATAGACAAAATAGAAAGAGTTGTAAATCATTGGTGTGTACTCTCAACAGATCTATTCAATCTTTACGGTGAGGCGACCCTGTGAGAATTAGGAGACCTAACAGGATTCATTATTGGTAGACGCAACATTAACAATGAAAGATATGCACATGACATTGTTGATAGCAGACATAGAAAGAAAGCAAGAAAATGTACAGAATGAGCAAAGTGGGCTTGCATAATTTGACACTCACGGGATATATTGAAGATGAGAGAGAAGAGATACGACATCGAGTTACCTACTTAATGAGCTTGTGTAAATGGCTGACAAAACAGGGATTAGGAGAGATAGCACAAAAAATACTTTACTAAGTGTTACAAAGCTCAGGAAGTTGTTGGAAATATTACAACCACACTCTGAAATGACACGACATATAAAAGAAAGTTTGTCCTAACGGCTTGCTCGACAAAACAATGAATGTTCTAGCAAGTTTACTGAAATGACTTACAAGGCAGATTTTTTTCTAACAGGAAACTGTTAGGATAGAATTTACGGCTACATCGCGCCATATCAACATTAATTTGAGTACTGCATAAATAATCCGACAATATTCATATAAGAAACATTTATGGTACTACACCTGTTAGCCAATGTTTTAAAGGACACTGATTTCTATCCAGTAAGTTAAAATAATTCTCCAACTAGTGAATTTTATTTTCTTTTTCTTTTGTTTAATCAATCATAATGTTAAGCATAATTTCATCAAATATAATTTCTGATTTTCCCAAATACTCTCCTGACAAATACTTGTCAAATCAGGTAGCTAGTGGATTAAAACATTGTTTCGTGAATTTGATTACATATAATTGAGAGTTCAATCCCTGAGTCGGGCAGTGTGTACCTAGCGGAAACGGGACGAGGAGGAGTAAATATTAAATAAGAAGGATATCGCTAGATATTGATAGGAAAACAGGAAAAATTTAACTCGTAGGGTAGTAAGAGACCAAATAGTTCCGCCTACCCAAATACATTCACAAGGCTTGGATCCACCCGTGGTAAGTTTTTTGAGTCTGATAACATTAAGAAGTCACCTTCCTGACAAATCGAGCATGGTGAGATCCAAACCCGAATCTCGAGGTCAGAAAGCGAACTTTCTAAAGACTGGGCCACGAGATCTTGCTGGTCGGCAGCAGCTGAAAAAAAATTAATTCTAATTCTTTTTTTAAAAAAAAATCAGTATCACCCCACGCAAGGCAATAAAGCCACTAAAATAGTGGTGTGAAATAATTAGGAACAGAAACATTAATAATGATCGGAAAGAGAAAAAGTGTAATCAGCAAAATTGCATTTAAATTTTTGCAGATTAAATTTGTCTGTAAAGCATGGAGCCAGAAGAGATTTTCAGAAGCGAAAATTGCGAGAAAGGTAACTGTTAGCATAGAACTTACGGTTACATCGCGCCATATCAACATTAATTCGATCAAAATCTCGACGCCAATCTAGTACTGCGTTTAACTTCTAAAAGTCTCTGTACCATAGCGAAGGGCGTCTCCGAGGAATTATATGGAAATATGTATAGAAAAGACACAAAGAGGCAACCTTACGGCGGAGGGAAAGCGACTGAAGCCGAAGTTCCAGATCAGGACAAAGGATATTGCTGATTTTTCCTTGGATTTCATCAAGGTGCTCAAAATAAATAGCAGGGGCAAAGAAGTGATTTGCAAAGAAGTCCATAGATTGTGTAAGAGTGTGGAGTATATATATATATGTATGTATGTATGTATGTATGTATGTATGTGTATATATACATATAGAATCTCGGTTACGGTGGACTGGTCATGTCTTGATAATGTTTGATGACAGGAAACCCAAGATCCTTATCTACAGCCGGTTATATCAGGGGGGCATGGCTGAGATAGAAAGACCAGGTGAAAACCAACTTTTCAGCAGTCAATATACCACATATCACCCTTGAGCGCTTAGGTTTGGAGCAGGTAGAATGGAGATCAACGTGTTTTAGTGGACTCAGCAATTTTCAATCTGCTTGTCTGAATAAACTTCAAGAAGCAAGAGCAAGATCTAAAATGTCAGCCAATCTAAAAGTGATGTCATCTCACAATCCTCACACTTGCTCCATATGTGGCCTCCTTTGTAAATCACTAGCGGGTTTTAAATGCCACTTAAGATTGTGGCACAAACTTTCATAACTGAATCAGTAAGCAGTCATATCCTCATACATCGAAACCGACGGTAGAGTCCATTATATATATATATATATATATATATATATATATATATATATATATATATATATATAGATAGATAGATACTGTATTCATATTTCAAGGTACAATTCATATATTATCAGCCAACATTATATCTGATTGCGGCCACATTACTATGTTGGAATTTACCTCTCCGAAGTTAAGAAACATCAAGCCTGGTAATTAAATATATTAGTGGCCGCTTGGGAACAATAGGTGCTGTAAGCTTGGATGTACACGTGATACATTGGATAATGGTTCGGAATTGTTAATCCGGGAGCCGATTTTTTATTTTTTATTAGATTCTTTATATTCTTTTCCGTGCGCATGCCCTTGGAAAAGGTATAAATCCACCTCTGCTCTTTCAACTATGGTTAATTAGGATGACGTGTATTTTTAAACTATTATTACACCCACCACCACCAAAAAAAAAAAAAATAAATAATCTGCAATGTGTTGATAAGCCGTAGAAAACAAATAAACAACTCGTATATGGGCGAAGTGTTGTGATAAAGTTCTGGAAATTAGTTGTTTTCCCGGATCCTGTTGTAAATTTGGTACAGTGTTGTTTGTTTTTTTTTTGTTTTTTTTTTGTAGTAACGTGGACATTTAATATATTTTTAAAAAATGTTTATCGTACCACGCATTATATAAAAAAAATAAATTAACAATCCTCGTTAACACAAAAAATTAGTCCTACTTTAAGAAAATCTATATTATTAGCAGAAGATACTAAGGTAAATAAGTACTGTTTATTAGGTTAATGTAAAAATAATGACGTAATAATGTCGTTTTTGACGTTAAAAAATAACTCAAAAACCGACATTATTACGTCATAATTTTTGCACCAACCTTATCACATGCCACAAAGATGAGGATATTCATCCAAATAAATTAAATAAAGTTCTGGGAATTAGTTGTTTTCCCGGATCTTGTCGTAAATTTGGTGCAGTATTTTTTTTTTTTTTTGGGGGTGGGGAGGGTTGTAGTAACGTGGACATTTAATATATTTAAAAAAAATGTTTATCGTACCACGCATTAAATAAAAAAATAAATTAACAATCCTCGTTAAGGCAAAAAATTAGTCCTACTTTAAGAATATCTATATTATTAGCAGAAGATACTAAGGTAAATAAGTACTGTTTATTAGGTTAATGTAAAAATAATGACGTAATAAAGTCGTTTTTTGACGTTAAAAATACGTCAAAAAACGACATTGTTACGTCACTATTTTTGCACCAACTTAATACAATTGTTGAAGACCCTCCGCCCTCGTAAAATTTGTAAGGAAATATAAATAAAAATATTCCTTTACCATAATTTTTAACGTAACGTCTATAAATGTGTGTGTGAGTGCGCTACTTTCTTTTTGTTGCTATAGTTAAATGGAATAACTTTTTCATCACATAATTACAATCGTAGTATCTTTATAAATTACTATCAGCATGGCCCGGCGTTGCCCGGGCTTGATTGAAAAATCGTACGACTCATACAGCAATCGCTATCACTTGACTTACAATATTTTTGCCCTTCCTTGCCTTTAAATGAGTGGCCTTTGCCATGCTGATTTTGCTACATGCCTTATTTCTTGTCTATCTCACACTGCGAATTTTTTCTAAGCTCCATACTAAACATTAAATCTGCTACGAAAAAAGAACTAAACAAAATGAACACAAAACGATCAGCTTTAAAAAAGGACTCGTAACTGGAAAAACCGAATGAAAAAAGAATGTTAACAACGGATACTTTTTCACACCCAACCCAGTTCTGCGGAATCAGAATCAACATTGAGTTTAAGTAAGCAAATGAGTCAATTGGAGTAAAGTGCCATGCAGATTTAATTTTTTCCCACTTGTGACGAATGCAGCTATCGATGTTTTTTGCATGCTAGTTAACATTCGTGTCAGTCAGCCGTTGGCTCCCACGCTGGCCAATAGAATCTTTCTGCCTATTCGTGGCAGCCTGCTATAGACTCTCACTCTGGGCAGTAGAAAATGGCCGCAAACTACATGAAAACTGCCGTAGAAGCAAGAAAAAATCGATTATTTCCACTATCGATGGGAGTTGGAAAATGCAAACTCAGTCTTGGCCTTCCACTAACTTGGAGCATGTGCATGTAAATTTTGGTGCAAATCCGTTGAAAATTGCGGCCGTGCATTCGTTACACACACACACACACACACACACACACACACACATATCCTGCCTTTTATATATATATATATATATATATATATATATATATATATATATATATATATATAATTATTTTATTAGATGCTTTTGTCAGTACCCTAATTATTTTATATTCAATTTGTTTTGTTGGGGGGTTTTTTTTTTGGTGGGGGGGGTAAATATTTCACCCCAAGCAAGTCAGAATGAGAATATTGCAGTAAAAGAAGGTAGGGGAAAATTTTATGGATACAACTTTAACTACGCAACCAGTAATAAAATCACAGAAATGCAATCTCTGTTGTTATTCATTTAAACATCATCATCATCATCATCATCATCATCATCATCATCATCATCATTTAATAATAATAAATATATATATATATATATATATATATATCATATATTTAAAATAATAATAATAGTAATAAAAGTAATAGATAGATACACACATATACGATACATATATATATATATATATATATATATATATATAAACTTACAAAAGTTACATCGTTATATTTTTAAGACTATATAAACTATGATGACCTTCAAGTATAATTTCATTTCACTGGTTCAATAACTGGCTTGTATTTTTTGTATTTAATTATTTTAATTTTTTCTCCCAGGAATAGTTTATATATATATATATATATATATATATATATATATATATATATATATATATATATATATATATATATATGAATTAAGATCAAATATAGATAGAAATGCAAGAGAATGTTAGGATAAGGGACAAATAGGAAATCTTTATAAATCTGACATGTTTTTCTTTTATTAACACTTGAGATGTGGAGGTTTATTTTCCACGAGGGTCGGCCGGGAGAAGGTAAGAAGGGGAGCACATCATGGTATTTACTCGTTCCCCACTAGAACGAGATTTGACACAAGGTCGGTTAAATGTGGTGACCCGCGCGCATACACGCGGTCAGGGACAAAAATTCCCCTCAGTCTGTCGGTTGCGCAGGCCTCGTTGCTTGCACCGATCCCTCCCTCTGGTGCAATGGGAGGGCGTGGCCTCGGGTAGCTGTTCCCCAGGGCTGGGCACCTTTTCAGTATTATGCTTTTAGTTGCCCCTCCGTCCTTAGACAGAGAAGCCTCTGAGCGAACTTTGTCCCAGTACTGAGACGCAACTGAGAGATGATAAATATACCGCGTACACCCCCTCCAAGGGCAGGGGGCACGTCGATCTACCCCGGAGCCAAGAAATCGGCTGTATTTATGTCGGCTTCGTTAGCATCGTAGCCGGTTTGCAATATCTTTTGGTTGATGACTAAAAATTAACTTCCGCATTTGACTGTACACATAGGTTTCATTTGGACACCATGTGTATTTAAATTAGTTTCCGGTTATTATTTTTAGTTTGGAGTACTTGTGTATGTTTATATTTCATTTGTTTTACTGTTTGTGTATCGTTCTCTGAAAAAAAAAAAAAAAAACAAAAAACACCCAGTCACCGAAAGTTAACGGCATTCAGACGTTTGCGTAGCCAGTAGTAACTTCCGGTCGGATGCGATAGCGTTACCCATGCTTTCAAATTAATTTCGTGCAAAAACAATTGTGTTTTTCAAATTTTTGGCGCTGTCTGAACCACCGACGCGTAATTTGACGTAGTCCTGTGAACTTTTGTTGAAATCGGTTGGAAAATGTAGGAAATACGATTCCATATATAAACGAACAGACACACACACACAATCTGCGTTTTATAATAAGTAAGATTATGTTGGATTAACAGGATTATAATTGCTTTCGTTGACTGTAAATAACGTAACTCACAATGATACTGTTCCATAGAAGAATTAGTTAGAAATGAAAAATAAAATTACGAAACAAAATGAAAATGCAGGTGCGCATAATCTGTTGAGAATTGGAGTGAAGTAATAAGAACAAAAAGTCTAAAATGAAGAAGTTTATACATTGAGTGTCTTTTCATATTCAGTGCACAAAAACGATCAAACAATAAATGAATTAACTAAGACGGACTAGATCGGGACTAGGGAATGAGAGAAATCTATATCTTCCTTATATATAAAGGTTTTAGTTCGGAAGTTAGAGAAGATTACAAGTTTAGCCTTCTCTTTTTAGCTGACTTGTCAGTCGACCGTTGAACTACGCTAAATAGATTGCTTGAACCAAGTTTTTATGCAAGAAATCTTGCTATCGCGAACAGCAAAGAAATATAGTCGATGTATGTTAGCACAACCACCATTCAACTGTCTTAAGGGCGGTGATAAAAATTCATTAATTCCACCTGTATAAAAACGATTCAAGAATTTGTAAACCTCAACTAAGTTCATTCCCATTATCGTTGTGTTAAGTGATAACATCTGACCAGAGGATAGACGTAAGCAACATTCGGTATACTTCCCAGTGCATCAAAATCCTTCCTGTCTGATCCATCAGGGATTCCTATAATCCGGCAATGAGCGTAACATAGATATATTTGAAAGTGTCACCTTTTGTGAAGTGCCGAGTAAAACAACGTTTGATGAGTGAACTCTGTCAGATTTTCTCACAATATCCACAGTATAATTACTTGTAGATATGTACTTTCTAATTATGATTCCTAAATCTCTCCATTCTTCAACCGCATCTAAAAAAATACAATTTAGGGAAATTTTATAATTTAGTTTGCGCGACAATTTCAAAACCACACATTTTGCCGCGTTAAATTTTAACATGTACTTGTTACTCCAGGCCGCTAATAAACTCCGGTCTTCCTCAAGTGCATTACCTGGATCAAAAGCCAACGGAAACAACTCGGAGAGCACAATGACCGAAAGGTTGGGATAGTAACAGCAAAAAATGTAATTCATCATTCCTCATCACAGAAATTCAGAAAGACATCTTGTGTTCACAGATACGGTTTTAATCTCTGTAGTTGATTATGTATAGTGTCGAATCATCTGTAGACTTCAACTTTTACCATTATTTTCGATTACTTCTTCAAGACTTCGAGATATGTGTGTCCTTTCCATATTGCTCAATTTTCTTCTAATATTGTACAGACATTTTCCGATACGCTTAGGTTTCTGAAATGCTGAGAAACATTTTCTTTGTTTCTGGTGATTATACCTGACTTTCTGAAATGAATCACGTTACATAATAGCATGTTGAGTCCTAATTAATTTTATATAATACTTGAGGATAGTCCTTTTTTCCGTTATACAATTGGATCCTGGACATTACACTTAATGTTGTTTGTTCAAGTCTTTTTATTTTTAGGCAGTCGTATATTTAACATATCGAAGCCCTCACTGTAGTTAAAGGGATAGAAAAGTTTCAACTAAAACATTCTACAAGTCTTGTTTCCCTAAATTTCAGAACAAAAATTATTAGACTTGTTTTTTAGACATGCAAAAATATTTTATTTTTATTATCGTGTGTAGTATTATTATTATTGGTATTTTGTTTTTACTATTACACCCGTCAAAACCATAGTGTCTCTTTGTTTTAGACACAACATAAAATGATAGGTGGGGATAAGTCGGTATAATAGTAAAATAATACCTCATTATTATTATAATTATTATTATTATTATTATTATTATTATTATTATTATTCAAAAATGCATTCCTTATTGCTGTCTGTAATAGTTTGGGACGCAAATTTGCAAACTGGTAAGTGACGTCTTTCACTGAATGATTTGAGAGCTTCTGTTTCCAATATCACCAGATTTTCATACTTATCGACAGCATTTTCATAGTTTCTTTCCAGATTCTCCATGTTTTGTTTTTCTCTTCCGTTTACTGCAAACTTTTGCAGGCTGATCCACTCACTTGCCAACGATAGAAAATTGCCGATTTGCCTTTTTCTGTCGCCTCTTATTTTTACTCCTTGGAATTTCGATTCTTCCTATTCAAGTTGTCTGGTAAGTTGCTTGTCTAATGGCGAGGTAAAAAAAAATAGTTTTGTTGTTAGAAAATTGGGAAACTGTAATACAAAATGTCAATTAGTTTGGTAGAGTGAAAAAAAACATCGACCATCATAACCAGAGGGAACGTAAAGTATTGACTATGGAACAAATTTTGTCTATTATTCTTACAACAAAAAAGTCATCCAGAAATATTTGAGAGAAACCTGAAACAAGTTTAAATTTCACAGAACAATTGATTTACAGAGCATGAAATCTTGCCAAAATTGAATGATTGCTGCAAAACTAGCTTCTCGTCTCTATTTTCTCTGTTACTCTATTATCTCACCGCGTGTTGCACTAAGCTTAGTAAATTTGAATATGTATAATCATTGTAGAATTGTTTGGACTTTTAAACTCGTTCTTCGTGTTATATTTGTTAGAAAAACGTTTCGACGAATGAATTCTATCGCCTTCTTCAGATACACAGTCCGTAATTAAGGGAAACGTTACCTTTTTCTAGTTAACAATATATAACGATGGCTCCTACCGGCTCGGTTCATTACTGCAAACTGTACAGTCCTTTCCCTGAATCTGTATAGGTATTCCCATATTTATAATATGATGAACTTCATTTTCCACATTGCTAGACGAGGAATAATGCTATCGAATGTATTCACAGAGATGTTGCAATAAGAAACACAGCAAAAACATGAGTACAACTGTTTGATAATCTGTTGCCATGACAATAGTATTTTAAATTCTGGTCTTTTATTGTCCTTTTCAACCTCAAGTGTTTCTCAATTTCTTTAACTCTCAGTAAGTCCTTATATCTTAGTAGTGACTTTCTCGCCTGGCTTGGGGTGAAATGATTAAAAATGTAACATCAGCAGGCATTTAAACTAATACATTGAATTAGAGAGATAGTTGAAATTTCCGGAAGTTATAATGAGAATAGAACGCCTAGAACATTTAAAACTTACAGGACATTTTGAAAGCAATAGAAGCAAGAAAGAAACAGCAAATGAGCAAATGAATTGTAGAATTGGAACAAAGAGGGGTGATAAAGAATTAAACGTTGTTACAAGATACAGGAATTTGGGGAGAGTTATGATCGTCCAGTTACTGAAAGCATGTTACATAGAAGAAGAATATTAGCAACAAAATTAATTAGGAAAGAAGCATTTTCGGAGAAAGTGTTGAATATATTCAAAAATAAAAAAAATGGGTACTTAAGATTTAGATTTTACTTTACAACATAAAGAGTATAAACCGTGAAATTTTGGGGTTCGAGGATTCAACTAGATTTTCCTTTTCAAGCCGACGGTGGGGGAGCAGATTTGAAAGAAAATAACAGGTCAGATATGTCGGAGTTAGCTCCTCTTCAACTCCTTAACCCATCAGCAGGGGTCTCTCTCCCCTGGCTATAAATACTGGGTGACCCTTTGCCTCTTCCTCTTTTTCCTCAGGCCTTCAGCTTTTTACCACCTCGCAGATGTGAGTGCTCACAGTTACAGCGTTTCCCAAATGCTGGGAACACGCTAAGAACAATACACGTACGTACGAACACTCACCACAACACACACATAATATTCACCACACGCACTCTGTCCATGTAACTGTCCATGTAACTTGTAACCTTTCTTTTCATTAATACATATATTTGTTTACATATATTTATCGGTCTTGTGTTTGTTTTTCCTTGTCTTCTTTGGACTTAATTAAAGTCCAATTTTCTCATGTAGTTGGACCGGTTAGCAGGACATTTTAACTCACGTGTGTTCTTCTAGTTCTACTCAGCATCAGCCCACGGCCCGCTACAGATACATGATATACTTTTCCTTAAGAATTAATCAATGTCGCCAGGTCTTGATTTTGTCTATGCTGATGGCACAACTATTCACTTCTTTCTTAATGCTAAGCCCGATATGTCCAATACTGTCAACTTGGCCGCGGATCGTAACAATGGCTAGCTGCTAACTCTGGTTAGAAATGGCTTGTTAATTTTTTTTTTTTTTTCACCACCTTAAAAAACTCTCTCTTTTGTTTTAATCATCTCAGAGAAACCTTTCTTGCTTTTCATCAGTATATAATGACGCTAACTCCCAGGAGGGTGACACATTGCATCTTCTCAAGCTAACATTTTCCATTGATATAAAGCGCAAAGATTATATCGAATCACAATGTGTCTGAATCGTTCAAGACAATTTTTCTCGACAGAATCATAGACATCTTTAAAGTCTAAAATTCGTCCATGCATTTAATATTACTGCCACATCTGGCGTGATGCTTGTATGAATTTAGAAATGTTTGACAAAACCCAAAGAGTTTTCACTGTTATTAATCATCACGTCTTCAGTCGCCGCCCTAATGTAGCTTCTTTGTGGCTTTTCTATAAATATTTTCATGTAAATCTTCTGCTATGATTTCTTCTTTGGTAACTCGACTTTACGAATTTAATTACAGTACTAGATGAACGGCATGATTTCATCATTTTACAGTTGAAATTGCTAGATGTAGCCATAAGTTTTATGCTAACAATTTTCTTTACTCACACTTTTCGCATGTGGAACCCTCTTCTGATTTTTTTTTTTTTTTTTGCTTTCCAGTCAAATTTCTACTTCAGAGATTTAAATGGGATCATCTCTATTTGAATCCTGTACATTTGTTTTTCTCACATTTCTTTCATTCTTGATAATCTCTTGAGTTTTAGTGACTTTTTCGCCTCATTTCGGGTTGGAAGGATTAAAAAATGTTAAATAGGGGAAAATACATGGAGGCTACGGTCGAATATATCCTAGAGAATAGATTGGCATATAGAGGGACAGTCGAGACTGTAGTCATTGATAATCTTCATATGACCTTATCGAAGAAAAAAAGAATTCCGACGAATAAGTGATCTATAAAACACAAAACTATTGCTATCTCCAACAACACTGAGACAGAAGTTCTGAGGAGAAAAGACGAAAAGCATTTATAAAATAACTCTAAAAGACTAAAAGTTCTAATTCAATATTAAGGGGAAAAAATTGACCAAGTTATTAAAAATATAACCTTAAAACTGTAATAATTTTTTTTTGTGTTTTTCTAAACGTTTCACCCCAAGCAAGCCGGGAAGCTACTAGAACGCAAGGGGTTACAGAAGATTTGGAGCAAGATCAGATAGGAGTGATACAGGGAAAGCATGAGGAGAATGATACTGGATAGATCAAGGCAACTCGAGATGTCGATCGATATTAAATAAGATTAAAATTATGTAGACATACAAAAATATAATGAGTGATGGCGTATGCACGTATCGGTGGTTAATATTTAATGAGAATATAACGGTAGGCCCAATGAACAAAAACAAATATTCTTAATGTACTTGCGGATGAAATTCAATGAATATTGTGCAAGCAAACGGATTTCGGCAATAGGGAATATTTTAAAAGTTTATGCAAAGGTCAGTTACCTTCTTTCATAACAGTAGAAAAACACAACACCAATCATCATTGATAGCCCTCGCTTTATTTTATTATGGAATGACGGCAGAATAAAATATTGCATTATCATTCAAAATCCGATGCGCCAAACAAAGGACATGGTTTCTTTATTTTTGAAATCAGATCTGGAAGAAGTTCGAATATAATTTTAAGCCTTGTCACTTCATGTCAGGGACGATCATGGTTCTCAAAGAAGTGGATTTCATTTGCCTTCTCCAATGTTTTTATTTCAGAATTGTCCTACAGATTCCAGTCTAACCTGCTATTTAATCCATAACTGGAGCGGGAAGATATAGATATAGACATTACATTAGAGGGGCATTTGTGCGAAAGTGAACGCAAGTAACTAGACGAAAATTTGATCTCTGTTGAATTCGTCTCCAACTACGATTAAATTTATGCTACTCACAAACACTTTACTTGATCAAATTCATATGAACTCCAAGCAAAATGTTGAGCACATGGCGAGGTTTCCATTAATCATTAACCGAGTATGAATTACGGATCTTTTCATCATACCAGCTATGACTCTCTTCAGTAACTTTTCGTTGCGGTAGAATCCTCTAAAATTTAAACAAGTCGTATAATAGAAAATAGCCTCATTTAAAAATATAATGAAAAAATAATTCGACACATGGAAATATTGGGTTGGAGCATAATTATCAGGCTTGTTAAACCATGTTTATTATGATAAAATAAATACAACAATTCAACAATAACATATTTAAATGATTATTCCTGAGCATATGATTATCGATACATATTTTTATAACCTGAAAATAAAATATTTTTATTAAAAGTAAACAAAACAACAATTCTTATGAACCAATAACTCGCCTATAAAAACACCTGATAATTATGCACCAGGCCAATATTGTTCGGAAAATGATATTCGAATTTAGAATAAAACTTTTCTCTTCTAATATATTGGTATAAAATCTATATTATTCATTCCTAATGATTAAAGTGCTCTTTTTGTTAAATGTATATTAATCTATTTCAGAATATAACTTAAAACGTTATATATCCCTCATTTTGGTAATGAAAAAGGAGATAAGCTCAAGCTTGGTAATAATTCTTCTTAAACTGCTCTCAGCATTAAGAGAGCATGAGGTGAAGGATCTGTTTGTGATTAAATAACACGGCGCTGGTTTCACAAGATTAGCAGAGGGGATACGAGTCTTGAAGATCAAGGTGTTAGTGGACATCTATCTACAATTGACAATCAACTTCTGAAAACAATAGTCGAACAAAACCTACGTCAAAAGTTTCAGAGAAATGTTTCAGATAAGTCATCAGCTTTTCAATATTATCGAAACATCCTAAGAAAAATGACAATGTGAAGAAACAGAAAAAATGGGTACTACATGTTCTCAATGAGAGTCAGTTTGACGTTTTAAAATGCATTCGAATAATTCAGTTTTTGTTGGAATAGTGAATTGTGAAGCAAAAGGTTTCGTTGTCATTCGTAAACGATCAGCTTAATGGCTTGATCATGACGAAGGATCCAAACACTTTGCAAAACCGATATTTCACCAACGGAAGTCTAAGGCGTGTCTGATGGTCCACCATTGGCGTTATTCGTTACAAATTTCTGCAATCTAACTAGAGCATCACTGCCAAAGTTTACTGTCTAAAATTAAGTGAAATGCACGCTCAATTAAGAAAAAAAGCAACCGACACTAGTTAATCGACGAGGCCCATTTCTGCTTCATGACAATAATCGGCCACATATTTCCAGGGTGACACTGCAGTACCTCACAAACTTGAGATTCGAGGCTACCCAGATCATCTTTTGCAAGAATGCTGACAATTTTCTAAGCTAAAAACCATTGCGTTGCAAAGAAGATTCAGAAACCGCATTCAAAAATTTCGTAGCGCCCATACTTTTACAGTTTTATCGTAAAAGCACAGATAACCTTGCATATCTATACAGAAATGTGCAGATACTCAGGGTTTCTCTTGTAATTGATTCATACACTGATCAAAAATATTCAGGAATAACAGTTGCTTCTAAAATTGGAGATTATTTTCCGACCATACTAATACACCAAAGAGAGATCCTGTTCATATAGGGAAATGGGATCTAATTAATCTCTCTATCTCTCTATCTCTCTCTCTCTCTTTCTGTATATGTATATATATATATATATATATATATATATATATATATATATATATATATATTCACCCACTTCAGTCTGGCTAGACTTCTGGTTGCTTCAAGCCGGGATTGAATCCGACCAATTTGGTATCAAAGATCCTACCCCTAGATTATCGTCGCACGGCAGAGAAAAAGGGAAATTTTAAAGTTTTTGTATGCAAAATACGCCAGTGGCTCGGAGAACACAATTTAGTTGAAGAGAAATGCGTTAATAGCACACACACGCGCGCATATATATATATATATATACATATATATATATATATATATATATATATATATATATATATATATATATATATATATGCACACATCCGCTATATATATATAATGAAGAAATATACTCTTAAGGTGTGCTATATTTATGGGATAAAGTGCTCAATATCAGAGATAGTGTGTAATTATAAAAAGTGAACATTGAAGTGAATACTTAGAGACGACAGGCTGTTTCATGCTAGACGCAATCGTCAGTCCACGCACGCTCTATTTCTGATATTGAGCACTTTATACCATAAATATAACCCACATTAACAGTATATTTCTTCATATTCAACTCTTGATAAACAGTAGAGAAGTTTCGCTACATTTATAACACAGTGTGGACATAGAAAAATTTAGCCTCGACTATTCCTTAAAAAAAAAAAACACATCCAATGCCCTTCCATATATAACCTAAAATTAATAGAAAAAAAACAAAGTTTCATAAAAAGAATGAGATGGAAAGTCCGTTTCTTTTTAAACCAGGACTTTCGCAATAACAATACACTCAAGGAAAAGTACGGCTTCAAAACCAAAAAATGCACCCCGCAACAAAAAGAATTAGACGACTTCGAGAAAGACATAACTGACCGGGCTAGAAACATGAAATTCCATAAAAAAGATGCATTAAAAAAAACTAAAAGAATATATAACTAAAATAAACAATTCAGCAAATGTAATTATCGCAGATGACAAAACAAGAAATTTATAAAATCTAAGCATTCCTACGGACAACAAATTACTCAAGTACAACATAACCGAAACATACAAAAAGTCCCAAAAACAATAGCACACACACACACACACACTATATATATATATATATATATATATATATATATATATATATATAACGTCCTCCGACAGGAATCGAATCTGTATCCTACAAGGAACCGTCATATAGCCTGTCGGAGGTCGCATATTTTCTATTAAATTTCTCGGAGTTTCAGGCCAGTAAATGTCGTTAATACTGTTTATTATAAAAACAGAGTATTTACTTAAATATTTGTATCTATAAAAAGAACGTATAAAGATAAAAAATGTCTTTATATATATATATATATATATATATATATATATATATATATATATATATATATATAGTCTTAAGATGTGCTATATTTATGGAATAAAGTGCTCAATATCAGAGACAGAGCGTGTGTAAATATAAAAGTGAACATAGAAGTCAACACTTAGAGGCGACAGTCTGTTTCATGCTATATGCAATCGTCAGGTGGCCTGACGATTGCATATAGCATGAAACAGACTGTCGCCTCTAAGTGTTGACTTCTATGTTCACTTTTATATATATATATATATATATATATATATATATATATATATATATATATATATATATATATATCAGTGGCCGTTAAATGAGTGGTCCGAGACGAAGAGCTACCAGATTTCAATCTCGAATTAATGAACAGTTGAGCATCGTGTTCTTGGTGTAGGAGAGCGCCTATGGAATTCGAGAAAGAAATAATTGAAATTCTTCAAACTGTTGAATTCAGAATGCCGAAAATACTGTTTAAAGTCAATAATTTTCATGCGATATTATTACACGATCTAAAGTTAAAATTCTCAGCTACTTTTGCCTGAAATATACCAAGTATAATAATTAGATAGACATGTTTAGCATTTTGAAATTTTCACACTGGAAATTTTGCACTTCCTGTTATCAATATCAATTATTATTTTACCCCTAAAATCAGTTTATATTGACTGAAACAATTCGTCGGCGATACTAATTTGAATCCGACTGTAATCCAATAGAAGGCTGTCAATTATCTTGATTCTAATTTAACGCGCCGAACTTATTAAATCAAGAATGTAATACGCTCATTCACTTTCCGCTTGTGAAGAACACTTTCCGCTTGTGAAGAGGAACGAACTAGCGTAAGCAAGAGAATACAAATTTGTCTTTGAGAGCGAAAGCATTTAGCTCTGAACAATAGACACTGGGGCCCATCGTAGGCATCTAGAGCAATGATGAAATTGATCTTGAAAGTGGACATCAGCTGGAGATCTTCGATGCTAGGATTATAAGTGGCCAATGAGTATCTAAAGTAACAGGTTGGGAAAGAAAGGTGAGATGTAAGATATGAACTATCGATGCATTATCCTTGTGGCGAACTAGAAGTTGCACGATTTCATAAGAAAACGGGGAGTAGAGATGTGATAACTTTGTAAAGACAAAATCGTATTAGGTTGGTGCAAAAATAATGTCGTTTTCTCACATATGTTACTATGTGAGAAAACGACATTATTTTTGCACCAACCTAATAATACATATATATATATATATTAATGCTGTTAATTGATGACATGTGTACCCTTCTGTGATTATCTCTGCGTGTATGTATCATGCGCTAGTGTATGTATTTGTGTGCGTTTTCTTTTATTTGGAATTTTTAATTTCTTTAAAATTTTCTCAATTCTCATGTGATATGGTAATTGCTATCGTTTATAATATTTTCATTTGATTTCATTTTTGATACAATCATGTCTGTTCTAAGGCAAATTAAATTCTACAGAACGTTATTGGATTGACTCTTTCACTGGTCACAATATTTTGATGATTTGTGTACAGTATAGGTCACAATTGCCGTTTATCGGACATGCATAAGAACAGAATCGAATTATCATCCGCTTAAAGAAAAGCAAGAGCGTTTACTAATTGTTTTTTTAAAAATTAAAGAATAGATTTAAATTTCTTATAGTGAGGGTTATTCTTTTTATTCGAGCATATTAATTTTGTCTTTGTTGCTTATTAATTTTAGTTAGAACAGTTTGTAGCGACGGGGTTACCAATATTGTAGCGGATTGTCACCATTATGTAAGGGTGTGTACTACATACATTTAACTTTGGCTAGGAAAGGTGGGATTAAGGTCAATGCGGGGACGCAATTCAATTTATATTTGACGTAAATAGCACATAGTATAAAATACAAAACAAAAGGTAATGATTTCAAAACATAACAATTGAATTTATTAGTGTTTGCTGTACAAGCATATAAGCTGAAGGTGTGATATAGCTATGTCTCTTAGATTTGGAAATATTTGTACTTGAGCTCATAAAGTGAAAGTAATTATTAAAATGTAGTTTAGAAGAATAAAGTGCCTTTAGCATGTTAGGAAATGTGAGTTTTAAACCTTGGTAAGAGTCCAGAAGAAATTTTAGAGTTCCTACTTGCGTGAATGTTGATAATGGTCTTTAACGTCTGACTGCATAGTCAAGATGGGAGTTCTTGAAGGTGACATCTTGGCAACAAGGGGAAAGATGAAT
Source organism: Acanthosepion lycidas (assembly GCA_963932145.1). NCBI lineage: Eukaryota > Metazoa > Mollusca > Cephalopoda > Sepiida > Sepiidae > Acanthosepion > Acanthosepion lycidas. The sequence continues at coordinate 36,399,342 of OZ010588.1, forward strand.
GAAAAGTAACACGAGGGACCTTACACGTCTTTTGTTTATATATGGCCGTGTATCACGTGGGAGGCTCAGATCGAAAAAATGGGAAAACAGATTTGTCGCGTGCAGGCGGTTTGATTGGTGGGAACTGACCAATCAGCGAGCTAGTTTTGAGTAGATTAACCAATGAATGCTTGTCTATGTACTGTATTTACGTAATGTGGTCGTAATTATCATAGAGAAAGGGTGGATTTTCCAATGGGGTGTAACTGGCAAATGTGGAATCTACCACAAGTTAATTCAATTGTTATATGTAAAAAGAAGGATAGAGAAGCTAACGATTTCAATTGTTTTGGTAAAATAGGAAAGCACCCGCTTAATAATTGTGTGTGTGTGTGTGTGTGTGTGTGTGTGTGTGTGTGTGTGTGTGAAGTATATTTAGGAAGGATGTATTCTAACAAATTTGATTAAATTCAACCTAGAAGGTCTCTAATTTTTTTATTCTATTTTGCCAACCTTCGTATAAGATTAAAATTGTGGATAAACTGTCATTAGTTAATGCTTTTTTTTCTATTGTTTTTGTTGAGGTCCTTTAGAACCTATCAGTTACTTTCGAAAATCATGCCCTCTCCGGATAGTAAGCCTGATTCACTTGGCAACATAATAAAATTTTTCTAATGTTTAGGTACCATTCCTCTCTGAGAAGCGGGACGTATAACCCGATTAAAAACAGAACACAGCAAGTTTCGTCTTTCTATTGCGTATCCATTGGAGAGTTATCTAAATTTAAAACCAGACTTTCCAAAGCCAAGATAGCTCTAAAATCAACATCTGATTAGACTTAATTTCACAGAGAACAGCGATCTATGTCTTTGAAAAATCCCTAATTTCATTACACAGCCCATTTCTCTCTTTTGATTTAACAGTAGCTACACTAGTTGCTTTTAATTTGAGGAGATTATAATATTCTGAGCGCTGGCAGCTAGGTGAATATCTCCGCTCAAATTACTCATCCACCGGTACGCACGCTTATTGTTCTGTGTACTGCTCTTTTAACAGAAGATTTTAAAATCTTTTCTCTGGAGAAGTTTTATTCTTTAGTGACCTTTGTCATGTTAACATTTCGTATGTCTCTTTTTGAATAATTTTTCCTGTATCTTTTGACCATTTTCATAGACAACGTCTTACTGAAGTTTTTCGAATGACCCAAGACATCGTAACAAATCGAGTAGAAGTGATCCTTAGTCGACGTCTTCTCACCACATACAGTAGCGTCCAAAACTAAGGGACAAAATTTTAAAACCTAATATTTGTTAGAAATAACAACTATGAAAAGCTGAAATTTTGACAACTGGTAGTCGTTATCATCCATAATAACATACTAAAATTTGAATCATTTGCAAAGGATAAAAAAAGAATTATAACAATTATTTATTTATTTTCAAAATAGGATCGTCCAAAAGTAAGGGACAAAATTGAGAAAAACAATGTAAACAGTATGCTATATTCAATTTTTTTGATTTCCTCTAAAGAATAAGTCTTACTTAGTCATTTTTAAACGTTGCATCAGCCGGCACCAAAGCGAAACGCCAAAATCTTGATTACTCTGTGAGACAAGCTATTGTGAATCTACACAAGGAAAAACACACCATTAGAGAGATTTCAGAGAAAGTGAAACGTTCCAAGAGTGTTGTAGGCAGTGTTGTTAAATCCTACAATGATACTGGCAAAATAGTTAGTGCTTTTAAAACCGGCAGACCCCGCAAAACTTCGGCAAGAGAAGATCGAATAATGCAGCGTATGTCATTAAAGGACCGTTTTAAGTCTTGCACAGAAATTAAAAGGGTTATGAATAGTACATCATGTGTTAATATGTCAAGACAGACTGTTTGTAGACGACTGCAAGAAATAGGGCTGTTTAATCGAACCCCAGGGAAGAAACCACTTGTTAGTTCGAAGAATAAGAAGAGATTAGAGTTTGCAAACAGGTATGTAATTTGGACATATGAAAATTGGGCAAAAGTATTTTTCAGTGATGAAAGCAAGTTTAATTTATTTGGAAATGATGGAAAAAACAATGTAAAGAGACGTATTGGTGAAAGATTAAGTGCAAAGTGTACTAAGAAAACTGTCAAGCTTGGAAGCGGAAGCGTCATGGTATTTGGAATGTTTTCTAGCCAAGGTACAACGCCTCTTGTCCGGTTACAAACTCGTGTAAACGCGCAGATCTATAAAAACATTGTTCAAGATCATGTTGTGCCAATCATACAGAATTCAGGTTTCGATAGGGCTACCTTTATGCAAGATAATGCCCCATGTCACAAGGCAAAGGTGGTAATGAGTTACCTTAGCGAGCAAGATTTGGAAATTATGAATTGGCCACCGCAAAGTCCTGACTTAAATCCAATAGAAAATCTTTGGAAGACCTTAGGAGTGGAAGTTATGGAAAGAAATCCCACTAACACGGAAGATTTGTGGGTGAAGCTTCAAGAAGAATTGTCTAAAATTAGTATCGAAGATTGTCAAGAACTGATTCGTTCTTGTAGTCGAAGATGTGCAGCTGTCATTGAGAGCAAGGGCTCATTTACTAAATATTGATTGTACATGTATTTTTATTGTTTTTTTTTTTTTTTTTTTGCTGTTTACATTGTTTTTCTCAATTTTGTCCCTTACTTTTGGACGTTCCAAATTTGAAAATAAATAAATAATTGTTATAATTCTTTTTCTATCCTTTGCAAATGATTCAAATTTTAGTATTTTATTATGGATGATAACGACTACCAGTTGTCAAAATTTCAGCTTTTCATAGTTGTTATTTCTAACAAATATTAGGTTTTAAAATTCTGTCCCTTAGTTTTGGACGCTACTGTATATTCTATGGATGCAAAAATATAATGAAATTGTTCTTGAATAACTGAATAACGAATGCTACATACATTTAAAACTTTGGGTAGAAAAACCGCTCCACGAAGCGAAGGGAATTGCAAAGGAAACGAAAACATTACTACGACAATAAAATGAACCAATCAGCAATCCGAACTATTAAACGCACTATCAACGAATAAATCTTTAATATCAAAACTACGAATAACAAAACGGTCATTAAATTTCGGAAATGTCAATTTGGGATGTATATAATTTCCATGTCCATGGCAGGCAGTTTATACTTAAAATGATTCCAACCAGCAATCCGAAGTATTAAATGCACTATTCACAACTACATCTTTAATATCAGAATTACAAATAAAAAACCGATAATTAAATTTCAGAAATTTGAATTTGGGATGTATTTTGAATTTTGAATGTATATAATTTCCATTGTCGACAGTTTATATTAGGTTGGTGCAAAAATAATGACGTAATAATGTCGTTTTTTGACGTATTTTTAACGTCAAAAACGACATTAATGCGTCATTATTTTTGCACCAACCTAATACTTAAAATGATTCCGTAGAATATACAGGTTAAATTCCTTATTTATCAGCAGTAAGCAAATTTAATTGTCATTTCTTGACACTGTTCCGTCTTTCTCCAGGTTACTGCAAGCCTCCTATTGAGTACTAAGTCAAAGGTAAGTGCAAACCTGTCATTGACCACTAACTGAGCAATTAAAGTCTCGCATAATTATTTTATCCTCATTTGATACAGATGTTAAATCGATCTCCAACGCATGTAGTGAAAGATTTGGAAACCCCAGTAGAAATTATATTGGATGTGGAAGTGTTCACATATGTAGCAAAACTCTAACGGATAAGATTTAAGCAAAAAGTCACAATTCACTCATTTATTGTAGATTAGGTTCTTCTGGACGTGGCCTAGTGTCTGGTTTCATTGAGAACGTGATTCCAGCCTCCCTACGGACCTAACCACTTCAATTTCCCACAAGAGGAATGTATTAAGCACTGATTTCCATTTTCTTCGCCAGAGACTTCTAAGAGAGTCTCAAAGAGTTGAATAGCGACGATGCTATATCAACTCAATTCATTGGCTTCACCTTCAGGCACACATTATATGTGTCATCAATCAGTGTTCATACATTCAAGCGAACAAATTTCACTTTCAATCAAGTAATTAGATCCATGTTTCTCTGAGCACTAAAGTACTTATCAGGCAGTAGCGATAAATCGGTCATACAGAATAGTGCAATACGTAATAGAGCAATAGTGAGCTTTCTTCTTATAAAATCCCAAGAAAC
>OZ010588.1:36406012-36438512 GCA_963932145.1 Acanthosepion lycidas
TTATATTGTTATAACTAGAACCTTGGAAATGACACATCAAAAGCAATTCGCCATATTTCACAAAACCTACAGCCGGCTGGTGCTAAAATATACACTTTTGTTACAGATGAAATACGTCTTAATATTTTCTTGCATATATCAAGTTATTTTTTTTTTAATTTCGCTCTATTGTCGAGATGTTTACAGAAAAGTAGCCTAAAGTTTATAATAGTCAAACAGTCACACAATTTTCTGCGCCAACAAAAACCTAAAAGAAAAGAAAATATTAAAATGTTGGGCATGCATATGCGAACACAATGAATATCACTTGGCAAATATTAACTTTGCTTCCTTTCATCTGTAAATCATAAATTGTCTTTTTTTCTTCACATTTTTCTGTCTACTGTCTCTGCCGGTTTTGTCTGAGGAGAGTACCCGGAGTTATCCACACCCCCACACAGATATGTAAATATTTATATAAGCGGAAATGATAATAACATAAACTATTCTTCAACTACATAACAGCGGCTACGCGACGTGGCATGTTTGGCGAATAAACATGCATGAAAGCTTGCGAAGACCTTCAACATGTTCGAGTTTTTTATTTGCCTTCCAACCGTCGTAACGTAGCTTCTCTCTACTTTTTCTGTAAATATTTTCACTGTATTTGTTCTGATGAACTTTCGTCTTTGATATATGGACGAATTGTGCATATTGGGACCAATTTCGATTTCACAGACATTCTTAAGTATTGTGCTGGCTGTAGTAAGAATGGTAAGTAGGAACGTGTTGTTTTGATGCAAGGAATATTGTAGTTTGATAAAATGAATACCACGAAATATTCCCTCTTTGATACTTCAACCTCCCGAATTAAAAACTCAGTAATAGATTGAGAGATAGATCGCATAATTTCCTTGTTAAAATTGGTAGGTGTAACTATATGATCTATGCTAATACAGTGTAACCCGGATATAAGAGAAACCCGGATATAAGAGATATTTTCTCTGGTCCCAAATTAATGTAAACAAAATAGACCAAATCCTGATATAAGAGAAACCCGGATATAAGAGATATTTTCTCTGGTCCCAAATTAGAGTTTGTGTTAATGTAAACAAAATAGACCAAACCCGAATATAAGAGAAACCCTGATATAAGATACTCTGATATAAGAGAAACCCTGATATAAGAGATATCTTATCTGGTCCCAAATTAGAGCCTGTGTTAATGTAAACAAAATAGACCAAACCTCGGATATAAGAGAAACCCGGATATAAGATACTTCTTCTCCGGTCCCGACAACTCTCGTTTTTTCTCTCACACTTTTCGCATGTGCATGCCTTTTCCGGCTTTCATGCAGCCATGATTTGCAAAGATTTGAATCCAATAAATATTGTCATTTTCTGTCCCCCTTCAATACTGTTATGATTATTGTATTACTTTTTTTCTTTCACTCTCATTAATCCCTTCCATCTTAGCTTTTTTATCGTCTTGCTTCGAACCAGCTTCTTATTACCTGTGAACAGTAGGCGATTGTCTTGCTTGAATAAACTATGAACAAGTGTAAAAAGGGTTAACAAACAAGTACAATTCTCTGATTATACTTCTTTAGCCGCATATCAATATCTCTAAGGGTTAGTTAATGCTAAAATCTGAATAATTTGTACGCAAATGTATGGATTCCACTAGATATTTTGTTCATAATTTTATACTTCCAGGGCAAGCATGTTTTTTTAGATATATAGTTAGTAGATAAAATGTATTGCTAGTAATGTTACTATAAAATTGTATTTTTTTTTATAGTTTACTGCTGCATTGATTGTCATTTTCCTATAAAAATGCATTAATAGTAGTCACTTTTCTTTTATAAATATACTTGGAGTATGGCCCGGCGTTGCCCGTGCTTGATTCAAAAATCGTACGACTCATACAGCTATCGCTATCACTTGACTTAAAATATTTTTGCCCTTCATTGCGTTTAAAGGAGTGCCCTTTGCCGTGCTGATGTTGCTGCATGCCTTACTTCATGCCTATCTCACACTGCGAATATTTTCTAAGCTCTATACTAAACATTAAATCTGTTACGAAAAAAGAACTAAACTAATGAACACAAAATGATCAGCTTTAAAAAAGGACTCGTACCTGGAAAAAGCGAATGAAAAAGAATGTTAACAACAATTACTTTTTCACACACAACCAGTTCTGCGGAATCAGAATCAACGTTGAGTTTAAGCAAGCGAATGAGCCAATTGGAGTAAAGTGCCATGCAGATTTAAATTTTTCTCACTTGTGACGAATGCAGCTATCGATTTTTTTGTATGCTATTTAACGTTCGTGTCAGTCAGCTGTTGGCTCTCACGTTGGCCAATATAATCTTCCTGCCTATTCGTGTCAGCCAGCTATAGGCTCTCACTCTGGCCAGTACAAAATGGACACAAACTACATGAAAACTGCCGTAGAAGCATGAAAAAATCGATTATTTCCACTATCGATGGAAGTTGGGAAATGCAAAGTCGGTCTTGGCCTTCCCGCTAACTTGGAGCATGTGCATGTAAATTTTGGTGCAAATCCATCGAAAATTGCGGCCGTGCATTCGTTACACACACACACACACACATATACACACACATACTGCCTTTTATAGATAGAGATTACTTTTATTTTTACCATAATATATTTTTGTACTTAAGGAACCACTAAACAAAAATGAAAACACAATTTTCCCATAGATGGGATGCAAACAAGTGCTACAACCTCGTGTCGGGTCAGTAATTCTTTTCTTTTTATGTGCTACGTCGTTTCAAGTCTTAGGAGATAATGACTCTCAACCTCCCTCTATCTCTTGCATTTCTCAACATGTTCCTTTTCTCTGCTTCCTCCCCCAGACCACGTTCTGTCATCCCCTTTCTTAAGCCTGCTAGGTATGTCATGCGTTGTTTTCCCTTGTCTTTCTTACCCTCTATCCGTCCCGTGTTTATCCCATTCTCCAGGCCCTCCTTCCTCATATGTCCCAGAAACTTCAGCTGCTTCTTCCTGATGTTAAGTATAAGCCTTCTCCTTGTTTGCATCCTCTCTAAGACCTCATTGTTGGTCACACGCTAGGTTCATTATATCCTTAGAATCCTTCTGTAGAAGCACATCTCAGTCGCCTCGAGTCTCTTCATATTTGAGGAAATCGTCCAACATTCGCTGCCGTCAAGGACAGATGTCACGTAACAGCTCAGTATTCTACTCTTTTTTATCAAAGAAATCCTCCTGTCATGCATTATTCTGTCCAGCTTAAGGAATGGTCAGAAATTAAGTGGCACAAATAGTCTGCAAAAATATTTGTATATGTCAGTTAAGAGAATCCACCTTCATACGTGGTCCTTGCGAACTTCAAAAGAATGCACCCGATACTATTACAAAGCTAGTACCACCTTAATCAGTACACTGCTGAATCAGTAGCGTTATAGTTTTTCTTCCACACATGACCTCGATCATCATGCCCATCGTTAAACTGAGTCTCATCTGACTAGACAACACGACCTGCATATTCTGTTCAACAACAATTTTCTTATGCCGACTTGATTAACTTATGATGTGGAGGTCAATAATGTAATTCCTGTTTTCCACATCATCTGGAATGAAGTGTTCGTTATTTTGAATGTTGACTGATTGGTTGAGATGCACCAATGTTGAATTTTAATTCAATTTCATGCAATATCTGTCTAGTGTTTTCTGGAAATATATATTGTCTTTTCCTACGGAATATCACTTTTCTGTATTATAATTTGTTATCTATTATCTGACACGAAGTCCATCTTTAAGATGAAACTGCACACCAAGAAAAGGGAATTAAAAAAGCGTATTACGTTGTAGCAGAGGTAAATGTATAGAAAGTTTTTAACTGTCTGCATTTAAATATATATGAGTTTAAGCGCCAGATACTGATAAACATCGGTACAAATTAATATTTGTCAGCAGATATCTGTGTCAGAAGTTGTATTCGTTTTAGATAAGATACCTTTCCAATTTTCTATTCAACTTAATGAATCATAGATTGCAAGTGATATACGCTTCTTTCTTCGTGTCATGTCTCTTCAGGATGTGATTGATCATGTTTCTCCACAACTTCCTGTCCTTTATATCTCAAAGCAATGTTTCTCTTCTTATACACACCCACTCTGTCATTATTATGTATTGCACTTAAAAAAATTCGTTGTGTAGGTTACTCGCTGGTTCCCTCTTCAATCTTCCTTTTTTTACCAATGTTCCCTCAATACGAGACCCAAGAGCCATTTAAGGTAGAGGGTAGTTTTATGTGCGTAATAAAAAGCAAGAAATGCCGTTAAAGATGTAAGAAGAGATAACGGTTAACTCGTGACATGAAGTCATCAATATTGTAGGAGATTAGAAGAACATATGCCTTCAACATGTTCTGTGAGTGTCAAATTTTACAGTCTCCCTTTTCTCAGCATACGTCCCAGAAATTTTAAATATTTCAAGTTTCGTTTTTCTTTCCATTTTCCTTTAAAATTCATCATTGCTTTCATACTATGTCCATTCTTCTGTAGAACCACATTGTTACCTAACTTTCCGCTTCATCTGTTAGGATAGTATATAGGTTTCACAGCCATATAAGAGGGTTGATATCACTCCAGGCCTCAATACTCATTTCTTTGTTTCTACCGAAACTTTTCTGTCTCTTAAAAATTTTAGGTTTTGAAAACCACCTTTCGTTATTTCAATGAGATTTTTGTCCTTTTCTGTCTTCTATAAAACATCCGAAACAAATTTCTGTATTTACTTGATTCAACCGTCCTTAATTTGCCGCTTGGATTTAAGGCTGTCCACATTGGTAACTATCATACATTCTATCTTACAATTAGTAGTTAGTCATGTATTCTCACTTTCTTTTACAACTGCATTTTTTGTCTGCCATTAGGAATTTGAATTAGATCATGTTTGCATGTTCTCCAAGAAACTAATATGTTTCTTTAATATATAAATTCTTTAATAAATTTGCTTTTCATTTAATGTCATGACTCTTCAGCACATAGACAATGATGTTTCTCCAAAGTTTTCAGTTATTTTTAATATCTTTAAATTTCTGAGACTTTTTTGGAATGGTAGTAGCGGGGATTTGCTTTCTTCCTCTTAGATTGATTGACCTATCAAGGCTACTGATGCAAATCCGAGCTGCTAGTTTATCCATGCCGTAGTGAGTAGGAAAAGGGATGAATTAATATTTTTCAAGGTTATTAGTGCGAAGTGAGCCCCCACAGTTTCGATCGGACTTTAACATATTCTGCGCCTACAACCGTCATGCCACCCTCGCCACCCTTCTAGTTATGTATCAGTTTCTGTCTTAGTTATGCAGCTGAGATATATTGGATGTTATCTTCAGTAGATTATAACTGAAAACACGAGACCATATCTCTCGTGCGGAACCATATATTTTTATTCAATTCTGGACTTCCATAACCTTCCATAACCTTCTTCGTACACCAACCCAATATTGCCGTGGGGATATACCACCTTCACCCTAATCTGGAGAAGGTGTTAATTTATCTACATGTCATATCGTTTTCCCACTTGCGTGCACATCATAACTGATTCGTTATCAACTCTTTGTAGGTTATTTAAAGCCATAAAATATGTTTAGATTATAAGTTTTTTTTTTGTTTATTTTATTTTATTTTATTTATTTAGTTTTTTGCGGTGACGAGAATAATGTTTTAGTGATATTATTAGTCTTATTAAGTAACCTACAGCTGGAGGGAGAACAGGTCGATTTCTATCTTTCCCAAGGGTATTTGCACGTAAGGGAATATAACGAACCAAACTGGAATTGGATCACGGCTTAATCAATTAATAATTCGGAGACATTATCTATTACACCATCTGTATATCCAAGTTTACAGCAACTGGTATTTCTAAGAGGTCACTCATCTCGGTACTGACCAGGTTCGACGATGCCTAACTTCAGTGATCATACGGGAACCGGTGTTTCAACATGATGTGGCTGTAAGACTTGCTAATCTCGGAGTCAAGGAGATCTATCAGGTGTTCGTATATACAGCCACAAACAACGGATAAAGCACACACTCCGCATTTGACTATAATATATCTCAAAATATAAGGTAGCAACTCAAAATCAAAGGTTCTTTTTCTCGAATTTTCGTCATGACAGGACTACCCCATAGCCTCATAACACATCAGAAAATCATAAATTCAACAGTTTAAGGATATATGCACAAACATACCTCTCTAAGAAAGAATCATTTGTTTTAGAACTATTTTTCATATTGCTACAAATTAAGTACGCCAAAGTGCGGTGTCAGTTTACTGTGTAAATTCCTTGTAAATTTTTTCTCCCTACGCAGGCAACAAAATGCTCTTACCACGTGATAAATCATATTCTTTCTAACCTTAAAAAATTTCATATAAAAGTTTTAACGCTAAAATGTAAAATATTAAAACATTTTGTTGAAACTTTTGTCTTTGTTTTCAAAATAATGCTTACAAAATGTCAAAACAGATACAGTATAAAAATTTAAACAGTCTCATTTACTTTTTTCTTCTTTTTCCTCTCTTCTCTTTCCTCTTTCCTTTTCTTTCTTTTCCCCTTTTCTTTATTTTCCCCTTTTCATTCTTTTTCCTTTTTTCTTTTCCCCTTTTCATTCTTTTTCTTTTTTCTTTCTTTTCCCCTTTTCTTTCTTTTTCCTTTTTCTTTCTTTTCCCCTTTTCTTTCTTTTTCCTTTTTCTTTCTTTTCCCCTTTTCTTTCTTTTTCCTTTTTTTCTTTTCCCCTTTTCATTCTTTTTCTTTTTTCTTTCTTTTCCCCTTTTCTTTCTTTGTCCTTTTTCTTTCTTTTCCCCTTTTCTTTCTTTTTCCTTTTTCTTTATTTTCCCCTTTTCTTTCTTTTCCCCTTTTCTTTCTTTTTCCTTTTTCTTTCTTTTCCCCTTTTCTTTCTTTTTCCTTTTTCTTTCTTTTTTTCTTTTCCCCTTTTCATTCTTTTTCCTTTTTCTTTCTTTTCCCCTTTTCTTTCTCTTTCCTTTTTCCTTCTTTTCCTCTTTTCTTTCTTTTCCCCTTTTTTTTCTTTTTTCTTTCTTTTCCCCTTTTCTATCTTTTTGCCTTTTTTCTCTCTTTTCTCTCTTTTACTTCCCTATTTCCTTCTACTAATAACATTTTTTGTCTTGTTAGCATAGTGGGGCCAATTTAACATAATAAATAGACCTCTGCCTTATTGAAATTAAAGGAAAAATAGAAAATACCTCTCTATTCGAGAGATGAAGTACATAATGAAAAAATAAATTTGAATAAAATATTTATTTTTTGGAGACATTCATTAAAAAAAATTCTTATTGCTAAAATTCACATCACTATCATGACAATGGTATGCACGTAAAAATTAGTCAACTGGATTTATATCAAGCATTACATATTTTTTGTCTCTATCATTAGTTTTGACAGGTGAATGCCACAGAATCTCCATTTTTATTTGTATTTTCCCGCCATTGCTCTTGCTAATAATACCTCGCGTCATCATTATTTAAATCTTTTTTTTTTTTTTTATCTCAATTCAAGTGATATTTTATTTAATTCCCTTGCTTCAAAAATACATTTCTCGGTCCGATCTGCTTGGTGTGAACATCGAAAACATTGATAATTATCATAATTATCAATAATATAGTCACCTCTCATAAACATGAAAATCCATGATAATTTACGTCACAATAAAGAAAACTTATTCATTAAATTCATAAGTCGATGGTCCCATATTAAAAGTATTTTAAATTGGACTAGAATTTTTTAGCTCATAAAAATAAATATTTAAATCTATAACGAACGTTCTCTTTGATATTTTCGATGATTTATTGCAAACAATGGGATGACATTTGCATGATTAGATTGCCTCAGAAATTCAGTTTTAAAATATTATTATGAAAACCCCTAATATATTTTTGCCACATTAAAATAAGTGGACTGGTTGTTGTTATTTTTTCGTATTTTATTTTCAGATTGAAAAGTTAACGACTCCAAAACATTGAGTCTGGTTAATTTTATTGGGTTGGTGCATAATTATCAGGCGTTTTTGTAGGCATGTTATTTGTTAATAAAAATCGATGTTAACTTTTCTTATTTTTTTTTTTTTTTTAAATAGTTTTATTATCAGGTTATAAAAATTCGTGTCGATAATCATACGCTCCGTAATAATCATTTAAAAATGTTATTGTTGAATTGTTTTTTCTTTTCATAATAAATATTGTTAAAAAAATGACTGATAATTATGCACCAACCCACTATTTCTAATATTCGTTCGGTATCTTAGAAAAATGAATAGATGAAAATAGTAACCAGTTGCGAGTCGTCAAGCCGAATACAGATTCTAATTGAAACGAGTATCACTTTCAGGTAAAAATGAGATCCGACTATAAATTTGAAGGACTTTTATTGTATTAGGTTGGTGCAAAAATAATGTCGTTTTCTCACATATGTTACTATGTGAGAAAACGACATTATTTTTGCACCAACCTAATACATCACATTTCGTAGCCAGTAATTCGGACGGGGACATTTTTCATAAACTGAAGTGCAAATATATATTTTTTTTTTTTTACTTTTATGATTTTGTCTAAGTTTCACGAATTTATTTATTCAAACTGTCAATAATACTGGATCTGTAATTTCATAATTTGCATTATATCGTTTTCTGTCTGTGGAGGAGAATATTGTGTAATGTTTAACAACACGAAGAAAGTAATCGGTGATCAGAATTTGTGTTCACTTCACAATAACGCCTTCTTACACCAGCTGGGTGTAAACGTGATGGCATTTATCGCTCATTAATACTATAAAGAGAACCATCTTGGTCACCCTAAAAACTGCCTTGCTATTGGAAGCCATATACATATTATTTTATGTGGTTGCATCTCTATGTTCCACAGCTAGTCTACAAGAATAACAAACGTGTTTGATCTATATGATGAATGGAGAAGATATCGATTAAGTGGATATCGAAAGGAGGATAATATGTTGAAAAATAGACATTTCTTGCGCAAAAACACTTTTCGTACCAGGAGGTCACGGGCTTCTTTATATATATATATATATATATATATATATATATATATATATATATATATATATATATATAACACTTTAATCAATCAGGACATTCATTAGAAAACTGCAAATGTTTATTGATAGATTCCGATTTTAGTTCCACATACACACGCAGAAAAAAAGAAACATATTGGATTTTAAAATTAAATACACATAAACTAGGGTTGAATAGGGACTTGCGTGTTTTAAATCTTTATAAATATTTCAATAGTTAAGCATTTTTTTTTTTAGATATAGTTAAAAAAAATTTTAAACAACATTTAAAATATTTATGATAGTTAGATTTAAATTAGGAATATCGGAACAGTGACGTTCCATATCACCTGACGTCCGCGTCTCGCGAAGGACGCTACTTGCTAACAAACAGTAATTTTAATTTATTTGTAACAAACAGTTATTTCTTTAGTTATGATCCAGACTGAGATTCCCGACCTCCCCAGTTTGTTTTTGACCCCCCTTTTATCTCGACTGGGTCAGCTTTATATTTTCCCATGCCCTTATGATTTTTTATCCTTTTCCCACTCCCTTAGCGAGAGAGCTGCTTGATTTTGTCCGAGGGGCAGAATACAGTGACCTCTCTGTTTTAAGGGTTGGACGGGTCGTACTAACATCAGTTATGTTTAATTTTCATTATGTTAATATATATTTTACTTCGTTATTGGTTTCATCTCCCTCCCCTCTCATCTTTACATCATAGAATTTTGTATATATATCTTTTTAGTATCATTAATTTTTTTTTTTTTTTTTTATGACACGGGCGCGTTTTGTAGGTCTCCCTAGTGTGGATGCGGTATTATGGTGCATGGAGGATCGATTGGTGACGGACGAGTTCTTGTGGTGAATGGGTAAATTGTAAAGTACGAATGGGTCTCGAATCAGATTAGCTAGGTATAAGATAGTTAGTGAAGACCAGCCTTCTACCCCTCCCCCTTCTTTGGCCTTGTGCCACAATTTTGTATTTTATACGAAATAAATATCAACAGTTATTTCTGATGAAAGATTGAGGACAATTTGAAATATCGAATATATATATAAATAAATAAATACTTTCATAAAATAAAACATAATTTTTTTAATTTGCAACTTTTTCTATATATATATATATATATATATATACACACACACACACAAGGGAGCATCAAATTCCTTACCAAATATCTGAAAATTCATCTTACATTTTCTCTGTATAATGATTGTTCAATGAGACTAAAGGGAAATATTAGGATTAGTTCTCTAAGAAGAACGAAGATTGTTGAAAATAAACACCTGTGTATGTGTGTGCGGAATTATGTTGAAATAGACTGTATACAGAGTTGACCTGTGATGGGCACAGCTGTGAGTTGGGATCCGAGATTCACGTTGTGATCAAAAGAGGTGAACAGGGCTGCGTCTTATATATACAGTCGTGAGAAAAATAAAACCGTTGAGCTGATGTCTATAATACGACCGAACCAGAGAACAAAATGGCCGACAAAAGTCTGACGTAAGGCGTTGATTAAATGTTAAATGTGAAAGATTAAAATCTCATCAATATCTGTCTATATTTCTGAGATGAGGTATTATGTACATTATTTACATTATTCGGACTATTGTCCTCATCTTTGTCGCCATATCTATTACAACGTTTCGGCCGTTGTACGCTCTGGGCTTCTTCGGGTGGTTAGAATGTCCTCTAGGATATATGGCACAGTGGATAAAGGCGTTGGTTAGATCCAGTGACAGGACCCAAAGAGTGTGAGTTCAATACCCGGTTAAGGCAGTGGAGAACTTTCAGAGGGAAAATTAACAGGGGATAACTGACATCCATTAAACATGGCACATGGAACTAGAACAGTCTAGCCCAGTGTGCGAAATAAAGGGTTCAGTTCGACATTCCAACCTCCTGAAGAAGGCCGCAGCGTACCACGGTCGAAACGTAGATGCAGCTATACTCTATAAATAATGAACACTCGGGAATAATTATAGTAGTATGATCTCTTGATCTGGGTATGGTAGAAGCGCAATAAATTTAAATCAACAGACAACTGTCACTCACCTTTATCCGCAAGTTTTATCCTTCCTACCATATCCTCTTTCATTCGTATCACACATCAATACCAGTTTTAACAGTGACTCTTTAACACGGACCTTGTATTTGGTGAATTCACGTATAAAAACATTATTACCTGAAAAGAAATAATATAATTCTGCTTGTTCCTCGGATGTCTCGCATAAATAATGAACATTCCGTTTTAAATGAGAGGAAAGACGCTATTTGGTTTTAGTGTAAATGTATGCGTACAAGAATCATACAAGATTGCGATCAAGCTCTTATGCATTTAACATCTCTTTCAGTGACAAAAACTTTTCAGTTCTCTAACTTTTATTTGCTCCTCCTTTATTATGCCATATACTTATTTGTATGTGCCTATGTGTATATTATGCTGTAATGTGTATTTGCAGCGATGAAAAAATGGTTGACTCACAATTATCCAAAAAGAACCAGGGAAATTTGACCTCGTCAGACGGATTCTACTTTTTAAATTAATCGAGAGAAATCTGAACAAAAATGTATGAACGAGAGGCGTCACATTTATTCACTATGCGCTCATAAAATCCACTGATTAATTCAAGGAGTTGACTACTGCTCATCTGAGTAAAATAATGACCTGAATTCCGAAATCGTTGTAATATTTGATTAAAATTGTCAATCTCAACAGTTTAATGATGTAATAGCGGTATATCCACAGGTATTTTAGAGTTGTGGAACTTGCTAGGACCTTATAAAATCATCTATATCTAAAACTGTGTAACTGTTGTTACTCCGACAATCATACTCTCAAACATAGCCATACATTAACCGATCGAAACCAAATTTCGGGGAGAAGTGCAAACAGATAAGAGGGCGCAATGTACAGTTGTTTTTACTAGGGTACGCGGCTTAGTACAATAAATTTTCAATCACTTTTTTTGACGAATAAATAAATGTTTCATTATTTAACATGCAAAATACTCCCACTGTTTTAAAAATAATTTAATGATTACAATAACATATTGTTTAAAAATGCAATTTTTTTTTTGTGCATATCTTGAGTTTTTATATATGCAAGATTCCAGTTTTCAGTTTGCCCTGCGTTTGCGAGAATTATAAACAAATCACAAAGAAAAACAATTCAAAAATTTGGAATTTGTTTCCAGAAAGAAATATTGTTGTATGGCCAAAAATAAGAAATCCTAAGAAATTATTCTTCAGTGTTTAAAAAAAAAATCGTAAAAATATTGTTTACCATAAAGTGCTTTAAAATTAAATTAAATATATTATTAAGCCGCAAAGTACATGTTTGCCAAAGTATTTCCAAAGAAATCACCTAATTCAAATTCATGGATTGATTTGCTAAATTGAATGAAACGTATTGTTTGAAAATCTCGACAAAAATTTTAATGATAACTTCAAAAACACTAAAAACTATGAGGTTTTCAACAGTCTTCAGCGTGTTGCAAAAAATCTAGTTAGCCCAAAATTTATCAGAAATTCAAATAAAAATATGAAATTTTCAAGGGTACTTTTAAATGGAAACATTCATAAAATGACGAATTTGATATTTATGCACACACTATATGCATAAAATATTAAATATTTCTTTTACTTGGAGAAAATTGAAATGACGACAGCGTCATTGATTAACAGAGCAATATTAGCGACAACATTTTTTATATTACTTGTTTACAACTTGAAGAAAAAAATGATGGTATTTACTAAGAATTCTTGAATAATAATAGAGAGCTGCGTAACAGTGAAAGGGACGTAGTTACGAGGCACAACCTAATTTTGTTAAGAGAGTAAGCTAGTCGAAAGAAAACAAATTTCGGATTTTAGCGTTGGTGAATGGCCCCCAGGTACAAGTGTTCTGGAGAAAAGCGCGTTCAAGTATTTATCTGATTTAAGGCATTATCTACGTTGAAAAGGACACGTTAATTTTTCTTTCCTCGGGGAAATTTAGATATGTGTATACTAATGGATATTTTACTCAAATGAGCAGTAGTCGACTACGTGAATTAATCAGTGGATTTTATGAGCGCAGAGTGAATAAATACGGCGCCTCTCGTTCATACATTTTTGTTCAGATTTCTCTCGATTAATCTAAAAAGTAGAATCCGTCTGACGAGGTCAAATTCCCCTGGTTCTTTTGGGTAATTTTGGGTCAACCATTTTTTCATCGCTGCAAATACATATTACAGCATAATATACACATAGGCATATAGAAATAAGTATATGGCATAATAATGATTTTAATATAGGCTTACGGCCATATTAAGTTAACGTCGAACCTGGTTAGTATCTAGATGGGTGATCGCTTGTTAATACTAGGTGTTGTAAGCTTGGATTTGCGGGTGGTGTGATAGATAACATCTCGGAATTGGAAATCGGAGAGCCTAGTTCAAATTCCAATCAGTTATAGTCTCTTATACGTAAATGCCATTCAAAAAGGTATGTATCCGACCCTTCTTTCACAGCGGTGTGTTAAACAGTAGGATCCATGTCAGTAAAATCATTATCTAAAAAAAGATCTTACAATTGAAAAATATTTTCTGGCTTTAAATAGTATTCAATAGTTCGAGAATTCGTAAAAATAAAATCAGTCAATTTAAGATATATATAAAAACTAATTTTGGATTAATACTTGGCCTTTACTCAAATATGTTATTTAATGTTTGATATATATGATCTTTTCAGTCTGAATTTGGAATAGGGAGTTATATTTACGTCCATTATTTACACGTGAACTATTGACACTCGTTTTTGGTGTTACGTTTCGGTCGTTGTGATAAAAACCTAGATGGCGGCCAATAGTCTACGTTTGAATAATATCAATACAGAATCTTTATACATGACTGATTTAAGTAAGTGAAGGTGATAATTAAAAATAAATACATGCGTTAAAAAATAAATGATTTTTCCAGCATAAATTACATATTGAGGTAGCTCCACGTGTCTAGTTCTCTCTCTCTCACACACACACACACATATATATATATATATATATATATATATATATATATATATATATATATATATATATATATATATATATATATATAGTAATAATAATAATAAAGAAGAACACTTTAATAATTCATTTTGATTATAATTTATTTCGTGAACACCAAAATGTTCCTCTCTTCAGATCGAAATCTCCTGAGTGAATGGAGATAATACTCCGGAGAGATATATTAGATTGATAGCGGAGAGGAAAAGAGAAAAGATGGGATGAAGGGGAGTTGGGAATAGAAAGGGTTAATAATTAGCGGTTGTGTAGTAGTAGTAAGCTTCAACCTATTAATCCAGCCGAGAATTTTTCTTTTAAAATGTGTGACTTTTTATATTGGGTTATATATTAAATTGACCGATATGATTTGTTGTTTTACGCAGGACAAACCAATTCGATACCAAGCAAGTTAGTTTAATGAAAGAGACCTTAATTCAAATAATAAGTGGAGATTACAATAATAATAATACGTAAGTATTCATTTCTTCAGCCCGAATTACTTAGTCAATGGGGGCAATATAGTATACGGATATATTAGGTTGATAGGGAAAAGAAAAGAAGAGAAAGAGTTTAGAGAAGGAGGGGATGGCTCTTTTAAAAAGATGAGATGGACGGGAAGTTTGGGGAAAAGAAAGGGTTAAGAAGATAAAGGATGGGTAGTAGTAGTAGTAGTAGTAGTAGTAGTAGTAGTAGTAGTAGTAAGACTTAACAGACTGACACGGCCAAGAATTCCTTAAAGTTTGGAACTATGTATATAATTAAGGAATTTTTATAAAAAAAATCTGAAAATTTCCAATATTTCATGTAAACACAGAAAACAGGGTTCATATTTGTTAAATTTTCCATTACACCATAGGAGTTTTATTATCATCGTTTAAACTGCAAAAATATTTAGAAAATGATCTATCATTTATATAAGTGCTATTGGTGAAGGATTCTTTTTTATTTATAGCTTCTGCAGTAGTACCCTTAGGGATTTTATTTTTAACTTCATGCTCTTTACCTAACTGCGCATATTAATTTGCTAAATAATTCTATACGTTTAAATTATTTAATGGTTTCTTAAAGAGGCCTCTTGCTTATCCAATGCATATCATATAACTAGTTACTATTAGGTTTAATTACCTGCACTGCTTTTATTTCTTGGGAAAGTTGATTGCCATTGTCGTATACACTTTAGGAAATAACGTAACCATATGTATCAGTTTTTAATCCAATGTCTGGGATCCGTTGGTAGACAACATACTGTCATGACCCTTTCTAAAAAATGTCAAGTGAACATTGAAGTCAACACTCAGAGACGACAGGCTGTTTTATGCTGGACGCAATCGTCAGGCGGCTTGACGTTGCTTCCAGCATGAAACAGCCGAAAAACGAATATTTACAGATGTGCAGATTATACTGTTTAGCAGGTTGGAAAGTAAAAATTGGCCTAAACTATCGCGTTCAAGTTTACGCGAATGCTCTTGAGAAAGACATGAATTTATCATCTTCTGAAAGCTATCTGTTAAAAAGCAGGGCAGATGAGAGTCTAGGCATAAATGTCAGACAGGCTGAATGGACAGCACTTAATTCAAAGTCATGGAAAAGGCAACGGAAAAACACTCCAGTGTATTTTGTTATTTTTGTTTGTTTTGTTTTTTTTCTCAAATGTCATGACAAAACTAAGAAAATAAAGGAAAGGAAAATGTGGAGAAACATGAGAACATGAAGAAACATGTCATTAAAGGATATTATAGTTCATATTATCGGGACAAACCCCTCAAACTGGAAGAGTCACAGGTAAACGAGTTTGTACGGGAAGTTTATAAAAACAGAATTAAAAAATATGCGTAAAAGTAAGACTTTTCATCAAGAGAAAAGATTTATCAAAATTTATATCCGTTTTGTTGAAATCTGTTTTATATTCAAAATGGTTTGTGTGGAATGAATTCATTCAATGCACTAATCATTCATTGTAATAGGGCTGTCATGTAATTTCGAATAAAATGTAGTTTTGATTAGAAGAGAAAATCATTAAGACGAAAATGTATTGAAAGTACCGTTATTTCTGAATTATCTACGGGATTCTACAATATAAATTCTTTCCTCACAAAGTATTATAGTAACAATAGCGACAAGAATAAAAGCAAAAGTAAATCAAACGCGATTTAAGCATCTATTAAAAAGTAATTGTTTCTTTCGGTAATTAAGCCCACTAACAGCATTTGTTGTATTTTTCTTCCGCTTTTTGGAATTACACACACACACAAACACACACACACACACACATATATATAAATATATATATATATATATATGTATGTATATATATATTTATATATATATATTTATATACATATATATTGATAAATATATTTATATATATGCATATATATTTATATATATATACATATATATATATATACATATATATATACAAATACATATATATATATACATATATATATATATATATATACATATATGTATACATATACATATATATACATATACACACATATATATACATACATATATATATATACTATATACATCCACACACACTTATGTATATAGAGATATATGAACACACATATATATTTACATACCCACACACACACACATATATATACACCCATATATAGACACACACACACACACATACACACATATATATATATATATATATTAAGAAATAGACAAAATCCGACAATTTTATTTATTAAAGACATTTTTATGTTTAACGTTCTTTTTATAGATACAAGTATTTAAGTAAATGCTCTGTTTATAATAAACAGTATTAAATAACATTTACCGGCCTGAATGTCCGAGAAATTTTCATGACGCTGACGTGCCTAACCGCTCGGCCACCGAACGATCCTTAAATGACGGTTCCGTATAGGATGCAGGTTCGAATCCTTTCCAAGGACGAATATTTTCTATGAACATTTCTCGGACATTCAGGCCGGTAAATGTTATTTAATACTGTTTATTATAAACAGAGGACTTACTTAAATACTTGTATCTATAAAAAGAACGTTAAACATAAAAATGTCTTTAATAAATAAAATTGTTGGACTTTGACCATTTCTTAATGTATGACGTGATTTGTTTACATGTGATACGCCATGAGCAGTTATGAATGTGTGAGATTCATTGAAGTTTGAAGTTTATAAGCAGTAAATTCGACTTTGCCTACCGAATGATCCTTGGTGGCCGGGAGTTTAGGCACGTCAGCGTAAATGACGGTTCCGTATAGAATGCAGGTTCGAATCCTGTCCAAGGACGATTATTTTCTACGAAAATTTCTCGGACATTCAGGCCGGTAAATGTTATTTAATACTGTTTATTATAAACAGAGCATTTACTTAAGTTCTTGTATCTATAAAAAGAACGTTAAACATAAAAATGTCTTTAATATATATATATATATATATATATATATTTTAAGTACTTACATGACATTAAGTTTAAAATTTTGGACGAATGGTAAATATGAATATAACGAAAACATAGAATTAAGAAAATCTTGAAACAGCAAAGTTTTCTAAAAAAATTTATAATATGAAGAGTAAGAAATATATATATTCTGGAAATGAATTCAATTCTTCTACTCTTTTCAAAAAATAACAGCTTTTAATATTTTGATAATTGACTCTAACGACGTTCGGCAAGTTCCAGCCTTTTCTTTAACTCATTTTTTTTAACAATTCCTTTTTAGATCATCGAGCTTTGTTGGACTCGTCTTTTGAACATTTTTGCTATCCGTATCCTGTAACTATTCCGTAACGTTAATATTCTGGTAACATTGAACATAGAATAGACAACCTGAAAACTAGAATTATGTTCTTAAATAGTCTCGTTAGATCGAGACTTACACATGAATGTCCTATATGGCAGCAAACCCGTTCAAAAATATCTAAACAAGCTGCACTACACAACCGATTTCTAAGATTAATGTCTACAATGCCTTCGAGCAAGTAAAACCGCCGAGTCTTGTTAACGAACTTGTGCTACAGAATCACAATCAAAGAACCGTAGCAAACAACATAAACGTCATCATTTGGGGACTTTCAATCGTGGTAGATGCTGAAATTGATATTGCATGTAACTCGAACAGAAAATAATGACATAAACAAGATGTTGACATTTCATAATTCTTCAAATAAAAGGTTAGGAAGAATGCCTCCATCAATTTTGGAAAAAACGATAAAAGATACCTTACTTGAAAATCAATTTTCCTGAAAAATTGTTTTAAGAGAAAGATTTTATAAATTTCAATCGACGACAGTACTGGCTGCTCGGTCAACGAATGTCGAATTTTTCTTTATAAGGGAACGGCTAATATTACCATTAAGTAGTATCTCAATTGTCTGCTCAGGGTCACTTTCCTCTTTAATAGGTTCGAAGTTTTTGTCTAATCAAGTCTCTGGCATGCAATTGCAGCTGATCCTCCAAAGTCTGGTATTCATATCGACAGATGTTTCAACAGCTCCATATAATTACGCTATCACTACAAAATGTCCCTGTCAGCATGTTGCTATGTATCTGTCAGAGTTATTACTTCTAAACAGATGCTACTTCGTATTTTGACAGCATAATTTTATTTCTAAAGCAGTTTACTGAACATCAGATGATTCTACTATATCGTCTAATTTTCGCTAAATGGCTACCTTCTAGAACACACAAGTCTTGTCTTCGAACTTAATATTGATCACTTTTAATGCGTATTATCTTAAAAATATTTTACTGTTTGTTTACTCTGGTGTATATATATATATATATATATATATATATATATATATATATATATATATATATATATATATATATATATATAATCAGAAATTGAAATACTACATATCTTGCTTTGCTCTTTCTTTATGAAGTGAGACTTGTCGGATTTAAGGAACGCACTCACACCGCATTTAGTTATTTAAATTAACGTTTTATTGTATGTCGGGATTCTATTTATAGATTCGTATTTCATTGTAATCTAACACGTTTGAAAAGGTAAGAACATATCGAAAACAACATTTCTCATTCTGATAATTAAGGCTAGATATAAATGAAATGTGTGAACAGATCTTTGAAATCTGCAACTACAGCTGAAACTACCAAATTTGTGACGACAGAGAAAGTTATTCGTCTCCATTTGAGGTTAATGAAATTTCAGAACGCTAAATCAATATGACCACTTAGAAAGTATAAGGCTGAAAACGAATAGTTTAAATGTTAATATTTTAGGCCTATACAAAACTAAATGGACACACAATGGATATTTCTTCAGTGAGAGATGCAGCGTCATATATGAATGCGAAGAAATAATGGCTGGGAGTTGAACTGATACTACAACAAGGCATTAATATGTTTTGTGGACAGTGTAAAATACCTGATAGTTTCATGCAGTTAAACTGAAAGAGAAGACTTTTAATATAGTTATTGTAGTTGTATATGCACCGACAACACAAAGCACAGAGCAAGAAATTGAAAACTTTTAGTGCACACTGAACCTTGTTTAATTCTAATCACAGGAATTTACAATTATCATAAGAAAACTGAATGCCAAAGTAAGGAGGATCAAATAGTTGGCAAAGTTTGATCAGGAAGCCTGGTGAACATGGAAAAAAATGGTGAAATTGTGCACGGCAAATGACCCGATAATAGCAACGCCTGCTTTCAAATAAATCTAATACGCTTATCGATATAGATGATCCCCTGAGGAGAAACGAAGAACAAAATCCGACTACAATAGCATCAATAAGATATTCAAGAATGCAACTTTATATTGTAAAACAGAGCCAAATGTCGTCCGAGGGAGCGAACACCTTCCAGTGATATGCAGACTTAAAGTGAAACTACCTTTCTTCAAAAGGGCCCAGGCAGCAGTACCTAGATTTCAATACAACAGATCCTTGAATTGCAAAGAGATGTATTATGAGAGCGTCGAAAGCAGATGCAATTAAATAAATGAAAATATAAATTAAACATTAAGTCAATTTTTAGGAGACTTGACAGCTAGCAGGTCGTTTGTCAGTATAACCTGCCGATATACATGGCTTCCTTGAAGAAAAATGAATAAAAGTAATCTGAGGTGTGTCACGCACTACAGATTAACGTTAATTATATTTTTTTAATGATTTTAGTGTGTGTTGTGGTGTGTAGGTCACTCTATAGATAATTAGATTGTTTCTCTTTTTCGTATGTGAACGTGTGGTCAGAAAGTTTTGTTTCATGAAACCGGGGTTGCATCTCACTATTTATCAGGAAGGTAACGTTACGCTATCGGCCTAGGGAGACGATCTATATGTCAACTCAAGCCTTGTGAGTGAAATCTGGAAGCTATTAAGAGCAACGCTAGAACGAAATCGTAAGACATTGTGACATTAGGTTTGAGAGTAGTAGTCTCGTCAAAAAATAAGTTCATCACGTAAGGTTATGTGCTGTTTCCCAGAAACTTTAACTAAGGGCCTTAGTTTAGTTTCAGTATAAACTACAGATGAAATCAGGGTTGAGTAGGCATCTTTGTAACAGCGATTTTATAGCCTCCTTAGGCGGGTGTGCTCGAAATCGAATAATAGCTGAGCATTGATTGGTCGTGTGGACGCGAAGCATACACAGCTGAATTCTTTACCTCTCATACGTAGGAACGCATTTTGGCGCCTCTGCGTGGTGTAATAGTTAGCAAGTTGGTCTTGTCACAACTGAATAGCGAGTTCGATCCTCACTGGGTGCCGCATACTTTCGGCCATGTGCCACATCTTAGCCTCGCTTAGCAAATCAATACGAAGGATCGCATTAACATTTTTTTTTTTTTTTGGTGGGGCAGAATTACAATTTGCAGTTTTTCTGCTTGAATTCATTTCAATATTTAGACATGAGTTTGTGTTGCATCTATTTATACATTTTTTTTCGAATATTCAAGTGAAAAAAGGATTACTGTTTATTTCTGATTCAAATACGATTGTGTTCTTTTCTGTTTCTGATAATACAGTATTTCATATCGATATATACATTATATTGCAATGTTGCAATTCTAAGGCTATAATGAACATATATTTTTTACAGTGTCTAGGCTGATGACTTAGTGGTGATACTCTTCACTTTGACAAATATTTTTATTTGAAGAATTTTTATTTTAAGACTGGAAATTGATTTTGCGTTTGAAATTCTTCGTTTTCATTTATGCTTTTGAGACAGTTCATTTTTATCGTTGCTAGTGCCATTCATTGAGATACAAGAATTAATATTGCTTCTTTATACTAAAATGTTTGTCAGTACTTATTAATTGTACAAGTCTAAGTTGCTCTGACATAAAAGCATTTTGTCACTTTCTTTTCATACAAAAATGTTATTAAAAATAAGTCCTTTGTTAAATAATTTTATTCGCTCTTTGTCGTTTTTGTGTGTTAAAATTATAACATTTCTTTCTTCTTGTATAAATATCGAATATTATTCGTGTAGGTATATTTTTAAATCATTTCAGACCTCAAGCAAGGCAATAAAGCCACTAGGATATAAGAGTTTACTAAGTGTTAGATAATAAAAAAAATAACTACTATGAATGTGAGAGAACAATGAAATAAGAATTAAGTAAACAAAAGATAATGATTGACACTCCATTTAAATGTTTTATTATTAAAGTTGACTGGAGAGAAAGAAGCCGGAAAAGCGTTCTGCAAGTAAGAAGTGTGATAGAAGAAACAGTTAGCATAGAACGTGCGGTTACATCTAGCCATTTCAATTGTAAATCGTTAACACCTTTTCGCCAAACGAGTACTGCACTTAAATTCATAAAGTCGAGTTGCCATAGAGGAAGGTTCATCAGAAAAAAATACCATAAAAGTATTTATAGAAAGGTCACAGGGAATTTTAAAGTATTGTACTGGTATTGTGAATACAGCTCCAAATTAATCCAAATGCGATTACAGAAAAGGTCTCGGCACAGTTAAACACGAACCATTATTTTTATTTTTATAAAATCCATTAGTATCTGTTTTCATTGTACAGATATTATTTTATGTTTCTCAGTTATTATTCTTAGTACAGTTCTGGCTGTTATTATTCTTAGTACAGTTCTGGCTGATAACGGATGTAGCGAATGAAGTATTTTGCGGCAGGTGCGGTCTTTTCCACCAAACTATTTGCGCTGGCGTGGCAAGCAGTAGTTTGACTATATCTGATTTAAAAAGCGACGTAAAATCCCTGCTAAATTTAACCCGAATTGAATACACTTCTTTGTATGTATTAAAGAGGGAACACTGAAATTGCCAAACTAAGATTTGCATATTGTTTTGTTCATTGTTCTTGGAGTCTATCCTTTAAAAATGGTAGCGGTAGTTCAGCGTAGGAAAGGTTCTACAATTCTTAACCAACGTTTAATTATATAAAGTACAGAAAGAGGTTGCACGGTGTTAATTTGAATGTTAGTAAAACGTTCAGAGGAAGCGCTAAGCGTAGTTAGAGCTAATTTTGTATGTTTCTATCTGTTGTGTATCTTACAATATAGGCCCCGGTTTCTTTCTTTAATATGCATTGTCCTTTCAAAATATAGGAAATATGGAGAGCCATATTTTTTTTGCTAAGTAACTATTTACTCTATTAAGCCTGTTCTGCTTCCCATTCATTTAAACTCCCCAAGTAAGTTACTCCGTTTCCCCCTGCTTCTGTTGTATTCAGTAAGTACGTTACGCTGTTTCCTTCTCATTGTTAGCAAGTGTCCTTCTAATGTCGGCTCTCCTTAACACTTCCTGACTACCCACAAGATTTATCCAAGATAACATTCCTCAGTAAACCAACATATGTCTCTTCTGCAATATTGAGATTTGACGTTATATATCAACACAGCAATCTTTTCTTTGTTTAAACTACTCCCATTGTTTTGTTTCTTTATTACATTTTTTCTATCTCGTAATACTTTGCTTAGTTTTTGGAAATGTTTCTTTAGCTCAGTCTATGCAGCTTTGGATTTCTGCGTCAAACATTCTATCGTCCATTGGCAAATGACCTAAACGGTCAGGTTTCTGTACCTGGTTTTGATGTACATACCTTACTCTTTGTGGTATATTCTTTTAAAAATTAATAGTTAGTCATTTGTTCTTGCTTTCATAGACTAATATTTCCGAGTCTGCTATCAACATTGTGCTATCTTCGTATATCATGCTAAAATTATTGCCGCCGATAATAGATCCTGTTAGATCATATAGTTCTGTACAGCTAATCACTCTCTGCAATTAAATAAATCTGGTAAGAAACTGCATATTTCCTTACTCCATCTGTTTTTATTTATTCATGGGACCCATTTTCCACTTGCATACGAGTTGTTTCACAGTAGAGGTTACATATTATTTGAATATCTCTTCACTATAAATAACTACCTGTCTGTATTTCTGAGATGAGGTATTATGTACACTATTCACATTATTCGGACTATTGTCCTCATCTTTGTCGCCATGTTTATCACAACGCCTCGGCCCTTGTACACTACGACCTTCTTCAGGTGGTTGAATGTCGAACGGAACCCTTTATATCGCTCGCTGGGGTAGACTTTTCTAGATCCACGTGCCATGTCTAATGGATGTCAGTTATCATTTATCTGCTGTTACTTCCCCTTTCCAAGTTCTCCACTGCCTTTTGTGAGTTCAATCCCTGGTTATGTCAGTGGAAAAATTGTGGAAAATGCAGCTATCGATATTTTTTGTATGCTAGTTAACATTCGTGTCAGTCAGCTGTTGGCTCTCACGCTGGCCAATAGAATCTTCCTGCCTATTCGTGGCAGCCAGCTATTGTCTCTCACTCTGGCCAGTACAAAATGGCCGCAAACTACATGAAACCTGCCGTAGAGTTGGGAAATGCAAAGTCGGTGTTGGCCTTCCTGCTAACTTGGAGTATGTGCATGTAAATGTTGGTGCAAATCCGTCGAAAATTGCGGCCGTGCATTTGTTACACACACACACACACACACACACACACATCCTGCCTTTCATGTTGAACGTTTCTCGCTACAAAGTCATATCTGGTTATATTTGAGGTATGTAAGAAGACAATGCATGATTATCAGTAAAAGAGAAAATTCATAGTGTCAGATGCTTTTGGTACGCCAAAATATATCTGGTAGCGTAGTAATGACATGAAGATCCGAAGTTGGAGCGAGCAGCGAAAAATGTCTTTTGGAAAGTAATCAAAAGATTAAGAGATAAGAATATGGTTTTAGAAACGATGTTCTGGAATACCAATATCGTTTCTAAAACCATTTTTCAATATTCACTCCCATAAATTCTCTTTATGGGAGTGAATATTGGACATTTTTTCATAGTTATAGAAGTGTTAAAGAGGCAGATGTGCTTCTACCAATGAATGGTGAAAATCGTGGATTGAACATATGATCAACAAGGATGTTTTAAATAAAACAGGAAATAAAAGGGCACTCAGACTTACAATCATAAAGAGGGGGGGTTAAAAATCTGGGATTAATAATAAGGAAAGAGCGCCTAGAAAATTTATCACCTAGAAGGCATACTAACGGCAAGACAAACAATGAGTAAACTAGTTTGTATGCATAGTCGATAGAAGGGAAACTGTTATATACCGTACCTATGATCACTAATGGGTAAATTTCAATCCTCATAAATACATTGGACACTATTGTAAGTGAGAGAAATATGCTGCCTAAGCTGGCAGCGTGAGCTGTCTGCGTGGGCAGCTCTTGCCGTGTCGAACTGTCTGCCTTCGGACAGAGAGAAACCCTAACGAGGCTCTAGCGATGGGCAGCCACATCCGGGGAGGTAGATTCCCGATCGCGCGTATACGGAGTCTACGGGCAATTTTTGCCCAAGCCCACATTAAATTTGGCCTTGTGGCACATCCTATCTTGTGGCGAGGCAGGTAAATAGCGTAATATGCTGTCTAAATAGTCTACCACTAGCAGTGGTTTACCTGCTTCTGTACGAGGACCCGTTTAAGGTCGGATTTTTTCATATGCCTGTATGAGAGATCAATGCATACGTAAGGGCCGAAACTTTAATCACTGAGTAGATTTCAAATTTCTGTCTAGCCTTGTCGCGTTTACTTTAGCACACATACTTTTTGGGAAGGCATGAATCCGTCGCTTTTTCATTTCAAGATATAGGTTAAAAACAGGATAGACTGTACTCCATAGCGCTTGGTATCAACCATTATAAGAGAGGGAAAATTCGGAATCCGAAAACGTAGTTATGGTATCGGGAAATCATTTTCTTAAGAAATCTACGATTACCTCGGAGCACAAGCGCGCACACGCGCACGCGGGCGCACAAACAGAATTGAAATAGCATAAAATAATGCTAACAACAAAATCAAACTCTGCTCAAAAATTACTAAGCATTAACCGAAAACACCCGGAATAATAACAGATAGTTCCTACACAACGTTAAAAGAAATTTCCGGACACTACAAGAACTAGAAAAAAAAATAAATAAATAAAAATAAAAACGGACAGAATTTCCCTTGGCCGTTACCCTGAATGAAACATATATGAAATCCGGCGTTCTTATTGATATTTTTATAAAACACTGCTCAATGTAAATTTTCAGAGCATAAATGTTATAAATTAACTGATTTAAAAATATGGTTTCATCGCTACACAGGAATCACCATGTTTCAAAATCAGAAAAGAAAAACTTTAAATTGAATTATATTAAATTAAAAGCATTACTTCTGTTTCATCTTCAAGCGAATTTTGGAAACAGAAGTAATGCTTTTAATTTAATATAATTGATTTTGAAGTTGTTTTCTGATTTTGAAACATGGTAATTCCTGTGTAGCGATGAAACCATATTTTTAAAATCAGTTAATATATATATATATATATATATATATATATATATATATATATATATATAAATAAATATATATATATATATAAATATATATTTATGTAAATATATATATATAAATACATATATATACACATATATAAGTATATATATATAAATATATGCATAAATATATATATAAATGCATATATATATAAATATATATATATGAAACTAAATACGTATATAAATGCATACATCAATATATATATATATATATATATATATATATATATATATATATATATATATATATATATAAAGAAGTGTGTGGATATATTAATAAATCTGTAGGCTAACGATTAATTTATCTCTTTGTCACTATAAGAAACCTAACATTTGTTCATGCCAATGTAGATGATTTTGGTAATGTTAGCTAAGGCGCGTTTCGCGTCTTCAAATGTCTTAACTACTTTAGCCTATGTAATCTTCTTATTCCAAGTATTTAATAGCTTTGTCAGAAGCAATAACATGTAATGTCTTGTGTGTGAAGCATCAGTAATAATGGTTTCGACTCAATGAAACATCGTAGTCGGCAAAAGACACTTATCTGGAGGAAATGTAGATATTCCCACCATTTTCGAAGTTTATGGTAAGTCTAGCTCTATTAATTTGATGTCCTTGGAAGTGGAGGTTCCTTTAGCTGAATATGCAAATTAAGAGTTAAATGCAGAATAAACATTAATATGTATTTCGTTATTTTGCTTTTCCTTGCTAGTAATAAAATTGTTGTTTAAATAAGCGAAATGAAAAAGAAGTCGACGGAATTACTCTTAAATTAATAATTAAAATGTTTTTGCAGTATATCGTATTTTGAAGAGCATCCAAAGCATTTGAGACAATTGTGGATATGAGAAACTGGACATGTGTTTTGAATTCAATATTGCCTCCAGTCAGTAGACTTACGGACCAAGTTCTGCGAGGACGAGGAATGATTCACACTGTGAGATATTATTTTCGTTTACATTTTGGAGGATTAATTCAAATGGATACGTTGAACAGTATGTGCATACCTTGAGCTTTACTGTTTCTCGCGCTAATTTTTTGTCGTATGTGCTGTGTAATGATTTTGTCATTTCTGCAAAATCTTGTAATAATTTGTATATTTGATATAATCAAATATGACGGCAACCGGATTTTTTTTCTTTACAAATTTATGCATTTCTGTTGACTGCGAGGTCAACTCATGCTAAACGTATGGCAGGAAGGATTGTTATTTACATTGTTCAGACTGATGTTCTCTACTTTATAGCTATATTCATGACGTTTCGGTCGTTGTAAGCTCCGGCCTTCTTCAGGTGATTGGGATTTCGAATTGAACCCTTTATTTCGTCTACCGGGGTAGATTGTTCTAGTTCCGGAAGTCTGTTATCTCCCTTTAACTCCTCTCCAAGTTTTTGTTCACGACTCTGTGGGTCAAGTCTCTGCATCCAATCAACGCTTTTATCTACTGGTTTATGTGTCCTTTGGGGCATCAGTGTATGAATTTATGAATTAATTTTAAGGACTTGTAAACTTAATGTCTGAATAATCCTTTTTTACCAGAGCTCATATTGCTATTTTGTTGTTATTGCTTCAATCTAGCACTCCGTATTACTGATTCTTATATTGTATTCATTTCTATGCTTGGCAGGCTTACGGGATTTTTTACTATACCATATGTGCTGATACTTTACGTTTTCATATTTTCCAGTCATGTTCTTTGTCTATTATTTCAGCCTCATCCCACTAGGGACAGCGATCTTCCTTTTCACTCCATATGTGGTCAGCTACACCTGATTTTTCCGTTTCCACTCGTGTTATGATTCTACTGTGTTCTTGTAGTTTTACTTTAAGGAGGTGGCCTGTTTGTCTTTTCTATTATTTTTTTTTACCACAGCTGCACGGGATGGCGTACATACATTTCTTAGTCATGTTCGCTTCTATATTGAGTCTTACGCGGCAGAGCTGTTTGCGAAGTGTCGAACCATTTTTGAAGTTCGTTCTTGTGTTATCTGTAACACAGCTCGTTTATATTATATGCAATAATCCCTTCACATAGAGTAGGCAGACCGAAGCTGTTTTCCGAGTGTTTCCTCCGATACCCTTCTGTCACAGTTTGTCGGAGCTGCTGCCATGTACCCTGGGTAGTTTTTACATTGTAGTATACTGCTTATACTGACCATTTCCTGGTGGATGTAATAAAGAGCTCAATTCGAAATTCTAATCACCTGAAGAACGTCGGAGCGTTGGGAATATGGTAATAAAGATGCAGACAACAGTTCGAACAAAGTAAATAATTAGAATCCCTCAACTTAGAAATGTGACAGAAACCAAAGATTGTCCCTTTTAATTGTGCCCTATTTATTTCGAGATGGTAATGAGTGATACTTCTCCAAAAGGGGCTATCTTGCTGCCATTTTATATTTTATTTACTAAATTTCAACCGATAAAAAACACAAGAAGCACCCACGGTTTTAAGCGCATAAGAGGAGTATTTTAAAAAGTGTAGTAGGAAAGATAACCTTTAACCATAGACTTGAAGACGTTAAGATTGTAATGAACTGAAAATCATCTTCTCGGGAGTCTGTCCCATAAATTAGAGGTTCTTGAGAATAAATTGATAGGGTGAAACTTCGCTCTTACTGATGGAAAAGGAGAGAAATAGGTTCGTCCCAGTGTAAGTCGCATGGCGCGTTTTTAGCAATGGAGTCCAGCTTAATTGTATCTTACATAGGTCAGGTAAGATACAATTACGTCGGCCATGTAAGAACTTATGTACTGAAGGGGGTGTAATAAAACTGATATCGTCCACGGTGTTTAAAAGAAATCAATAGCCAGTCTTATCGGATATATAGAAGAGGTAATCATACGTATTCAATATATAGCGCTTATAATTATTAACCGGTTGGTTCATT
The DNA here is from genome assembly GCA_963932145.1 of Acanthosepion lycidas. Classification (NCBI taxonomy): domain Eukaryota; kingdom Metazoa; phylum Mollusca; class Cephalopoda; order Sepiida; family Sepiidae; genus Acanthosepion; species Acanthosepion lycidas. The sequence goes on from OZ010588.1 coordinate 36,434,856, forward strand.
AAGTGTTTTTTTGTTTTGTTTTGTTTCTTTTTTTTTTCTTTTTTTTTTAAAGAGAAAGTTAGTACGCATCTTTCCATATCAACATTGAATCCGGAGTCGTACTAGAATTATGTAAAGTTGAAAATGCTATTTGTGTCGACTTGTATATCGTCTCCATGTATTAGTGTAGGAGAGATTGGCATGTGTCTGACAGATATGAGAGACATAATATCCGTTAATATCGCCTGTAAATGTGAAATTTCATCCCTCTTGTATTAATTTGATTGCCAAATATAATCATTTTCTTGTAATAAATTTATTGATTGCGGTTGGCAATAACTGCTAATTTTATTAATGATGCTAATGCTTGCTTTCACTGCGAAACGTTCTTTCTTCAAGAACCGCCTTCTCTCCTATTGTATTGTGCTCCAGATAACTCAATGAACCGGAGGACCTGAAAAGGTTCTTATGTACTGTCTCCTCGGATTCAAACAGTCAGGTTTAGCGTTTCATGTATGTTGACTTCTGGCAAATGTCCTCGACTTAAATACAAGGCAAGGCTTCAACGTCACAAGCAAATTAGATTTTTACTGAGATGTAATTCTTCGAGAAGCGATGATAGCCAAGTTTTACAAGAAACACGTTTCGGGAATCGTCTTCTTAAATAGCAGTAGGTGGAGATGACACTGGTTTGCAGTTACAGAGCCAAACGAATGTTTTTGTATGTTTTTGTATGTTTTTGTATGCGGTATTGGAATGTTGGCTGCAAGGCGTAACTTGTCTTTTTTTTTAAAAGAAGTGCAGATAGAATTCGTGACTTGTCTGAATGTTTGCGTTGGGCGTAACCGACTTGTAGTGAAATTCTACTAAAGTCATTATTTAATTTCTGACTTAAGTGAAGGATGGCTAAGAAATACAAAACCTTACTTTGAATTGTCATAATGCATGAATCCCCACATTCATTTCTGTCTCTCACTCCTCCCCACATTTATTTCTTTCTCACTCCCCACCTTTATTTATGTCTCTCTCTCTCACCACCTTTATTTCTGTCTCTCTCTCTCCCCGCCTTTATTCCTGTCTCTCTCTCCCCGCCTTTATTCCTGTCTCTCTCTCCCCACCTTTATTTCTGTCTCTCTCACCACCTTTATTTCTGTCTCTCTCTCACTCCCCACATTTATTTCTGTCACTCTCGCTCTCACTCCCCACCTTTATTTCTGTCTCTCTCTCACCACCTTTATTCCTGCCTCTCTCTCCCCGCCTTTATTCCTGTCTCACTCTCACCACCTTTATTTCTGTCTCTCTCTCTCTCACTTCCCACCTTTATTTCTGTCTCTCTCACTCCCCACCTTTATTCCTGTCTTACTCTCCCCACCTTTATTCCTGTCTCTCTCTAAACACCTTTATTTCTGTCTCTCTCTCACAACCTTTATTTCTGTCTATCTCTCTCACACAACCTTTATTTCTCTCTCTCTCTCACCACCTTTATTTCTGTCTCTCTCACTCCCCACCTTTATTCCTGTCTCTCTCTAAACACCTTTATTTCTGTCTCTCTCTCACAACCTTTATTTCTGTCTATCTCTCTCACACAACCTTTATTTCTCTCTCTCTCTCACCACCTTTATTTCTGTCTCTCTCTCTCTCGCCATCTTTATTTCTGTCTCTCTTTCTCTCACTCTCCCGTTATTTCTGTATCTCTCTCTCTCTCTCTTTCTCTCTCTCACTCTACCGTTATTTCTCTCTTAATAGATAGATGCATCAATAAGTTTGTAGACTAACGATTAAATACATTTATAGTTCAACATTGTTTTCTTTGCCACTGCACTTAACTCAACATTAGCTTAATATTCAGGCGGATCTTATATACTGTAAATTGCAGATCACGAACTATTTTGGGCATCTTTGCGTCGAGTTGTAGTTTACGAGCTAAAGACGGTGATCATTAGTAGTGTGATCGACCCTAACACATTGGCTCAATGTTGAGACCGTGTGCCAAATTAAGCAAAGGTTATCATACGGACAACTACAGACATATTGTTTCACTTTCGTGTGTATATATATATATATATATATATATATATATATATATATATATATATATATAGATATATATATAGATATATAGATATAGATATATAGAGAGATATATAGAGAGAGATATAGAGAGAATTAAAATGTTATCGGTTAACATGCTTACGAATAGAGCGTATGTAAATATATTTTACACTGTGGTCAACATAATGTGTCGACTCCTGTTTGAACACAATCGTCAAGCTGTAATATGTGTGTGTGTGTGTGTGAGCGAATGTAAGAAAAGACCCAAAGATTTATCTTAGGATTCTACTTAAATTTTTGTACATGTATATTATCTGTTAGGTATCCATTAGGAGAGGCGAGTCTACGAAATTTTATACCGATCCCAAGATAAGTCTTTTGAAAATTCTCTGATCTTGACTATTTTTGCACTAATTTTTATTAAGTACTTTCTTTACAAGCGTTTGCACGCTTTTGAATTAGTTCAATTTTAGTAACTTACATATTTTATGCTTAAAAGTTTTGTATGTGTACGTTCGCGCACTCAGTTTCTGAGATCACTCCGATGTCTTAGATATCTATCTTTTATACGTATATATTATCGTTGAAAAAGTTTACGAATAGATACATTTTAATATGCTTACATAAAACTAATATATATATACAGTGGGGTGAAACAAGTATTTGGACATTAAAAAAAGTGATTTAGAATCATATATTGAAAGAAAAGCATTGTCTAAGGCTCACAATATATTCCTAAAACAATTATAAATGCAAATAAACAGCAAAAATAAATTATTTGACACGTATATATATTTTATATACAAATTATTAAAAAAAGGGCGTGAAAAAAGTATTTGTATAGAATATAAATTATCCTTTAAATGTGTTTAATATTTAGTTGGTCATCCTTCATTTGCCATCACGGCTCTCAGCCTGTTCCTCTAGCTCTCTACAAGCGCCTGGCATGATTTGGTGGGAATTTTAGCCGACTCTTCTTCTGCAATAACTTTCAATTGACTGAGGTTCTTTGGTCGCCTTTCACGAATCTGATTCTTCAGTGTTCTCCAAAGATTCTCTATTGGATTCATGTCCGGCGATTGGCTGGGCCATGTCAACACGTTGATGTTATTGTTTTGAAGCCATGCTTTGGTTTTATGTTTCGCATCATTGTCCTATTGAAAAAAACAATCTGGTCCAAGTTCTAATTTCTCAAGTGATGACTGCAAGTAATCTTCTAAAATCTGAATATATATGGCTGCATTCATTGTGCCCTCAGTAATTTTCAGTTGTCCCGTACCATTATATGCAAAGCATCCCCAAACCATAATGCTACCGCCTCCATGCTTCACAGGGGTGATGGTGTTCTTTTGATTGAAGGCTGTTCCATCCTTTCTCCAAACATGGGTAGCATCTTTGTGTCCATAAAGTTCAATCTTGCTTTCATCAGAACATAACATTTGCTTATAATAGTCATCATGATTTTGTAAATTAGTTTTGGCAAATTCAAGTCTGGATTTTAAATGACGTTTTTTTAGCAATGGCGTTTTGCGAGGAGAGTGAAATTTTAATTGTTGTCGGCGAAGTTCAAAGCTTATGGTCTTCTTGCATACGTGAGTTCCTGCATTGCTGAGATCCATTTGAAGT
>OZ010588.1:36443512-36473512 GCA_963932145.1 Acanthosepion lycidas
TTGAAATCAAAATTTAGAATATTCTAAAAAGATGGAAATGTTTTTAAAAAATAATTTAAAAAAAATTTGGTTTATCCTCTTCATAAAAACATAAGCATTTAGACGATAAAATTTTGTTTTCATAAAGTTTGGCGTCTTTTTCATCAGACTATGCTCTATTTTTTAGCGATTTCCTGAAGGTACCTAATATAATATATGTATTATATATATATATATACATATATATATATATATATACATATATATATATATATATATATATATATACATATATATATATATATATATATATATATATATATATATATATATATATATATATATATATATATATATATATACATACAGTGGGTAGCAAAAGTATTTAACACATTGGTTTTACTTACATACCTCAAAAAATAACAGATCAATTTCAACGAAACTTTTAGGAAATATTTAAACGAACATTGTCGATCAAAACATAGAAGGAAAATTTAAAACCACTTTTTTGAGAAACATTTATTAACAATACATAAAATAACCCATATGCAAAAGTATTTAACACACTTTACTAATATTTAGTACAGTACCCTCTGTTCTGCTTCACAGTCTCCAGTCGTTTCCCGTAATCTTCAAATAGTTTCTTGTAGGTACTTGTTGGTATTTTGACCCATTCTTCTTCACAAATTTTCTTCAATTTGTTTAAATTCGATGGATTTCTTTTATGAACTCGTAACCTCAATAGTTTCCACAAATTTTCGATTGGATTTAAATCTGGTGACTGGGTTGGCCATTCCAGGACATTAATGTCATTATTATTAAACCAATTCTTAGTTGTTTTAGCAATATGCTTCGGGTCATTGTCTTGCTGAAATACAAAATCACGACCATGTCCCAAAGATGTGGCACTGTTCAAGAGTTGAGTTTACAAAATTTGAGTGTATTTTGCAACATTCATTGTTCCTTCGATGATTTTCATTTTTCCTACTCCATTTGAGGAAAAACAACCCCACATCATAATATTTCCACACCCATGTTTGACTGTAGGGATGGTATTTGATGGCTTGTATTCCGCTCCTTTTTTCCTCCATACATGTGTGCGCAAGTTTTCATCCGTAAAGCTCAATTTTTGTTTTGTCTGACCAAATTACTTTCTCACAGAAATCATTAGAATAATTTTCATATTTCTTTACAAAATTCAAACGGGCTTGTACATGTTGGCGTTTCAGTAATGGAGTCTTTCTCAGTGATCTTGAAGTGAGACCTGCACGATTCAGTGATCTTTTAATTGTATCTTTACAAACTTCAGTTCCGGCATTTTTCAAATCATTCTGAATTTCTCGACAAGTTGAAAATGGATTTTTCTTCACAGTACGGGAAATGTATCGCTCATTAGCCTCATTTAAGATACGGGGACGACCACTCCTTTGAATGTTTTCAATAGTATCGAATTTTTTCCATTTTCGAACAATAGCACCAACTGTACTCACATGCAAATTCAAATCTTGGGCGATTTTTCCATGTCCCTTAGCATCATTGTGACTCTTTATGATCTTCTTGCGCATGTCGTTCGATAATTCTTTTGTTTTCATCATTTTCTTGCAGTAGTGGCAACAGAATAGCTGTAGTGTCTCAGAGCTGTTATCTAATAGCCAGTTGAGTGCCATGCAGTGCTGTCATTGGTCGACATATCACATCATATCAATATGGGTAGGAAACATGACGACACGTCTCTTCTAACATAATATTTGAATTGGTGTTAAATACTTTTGCATAAGGGTTATTTTGTTTATTGTTAATAAATGTTTCTCAAAACAGTGGTTTTAAATGTTCCTTCTATGTTTTGATCGACAATGTTCTTTAAATATTTCCTATAAGTTTCGTTGAAATTGATCTGTTACTTTTTGAGATATGTAAGAAAAACCAATGTATTAAATACTTTTGCTACCCACTGTATTATATATATATATATATATATATATATATATATATATATATATATATATATATATATATATATATATATATACACACAAACATCCATTCACCTTTTATTTAGAATAAGGAATTCGTTTCGCAAATTGTTTGTAGACTTCAAAAATCTCACAAATCATAATGTTAGAAAATATATTTTATATATATAGAATTATCATTTACTTTAAATTTTAATTCTCTTCATTTTTTTTTTCAACTTTAATGGCAGTTTCCTGTTACTTAAGCACCATATCAATCTTCTGGAAATAAAATACGAAGTACTGATAAGTTTAAAAATTATATTAGCGATTGTATGCTGCTTTTGTTTAGGGACAGTATTCTCTCCTTCTGAACCAATAAAAATTGATATATTTTTTTCTTATTCTGATTAATGTCGTGATTAGAAGAATTTAATAAATTCTACTCAACACCTTAGTTAAAAATGAAAATTTCCCTGATGTTTGCTTTATTTTTAGATGCGCACAGGTTAATATAAATAATGCTGTATTGCCTTATGTCTGGGTTCGAATCATTATTATGGTCACACGATATAAATTTTTCAGTTCAATCACTAAACGTTTACTTATCTTTCTTAAGCCATTTAATAAAAACCCGTCGTAAAACCATGTGAATGTTATCCAGCGCAACAGTTAATAGTTAACTGTAGTTGTAGTTAACTGTAAATATGTAATAGCCAATGTATTCGATATTATCGTGCTAAACCAGGTTAGAATAAAAGAAACAGCAGAAAACTCATGCTTTCAAGTAGCAGCAGTTCACAAGGAAAGCTTTCCCATACTTAACATAGCAATGCCTATCTTAAAAGTAGTCCAGGTATATAACGTCACGCCCCGTAACCTTAAAACAAAAAATCCTCTTACCACTAAACAGTGCTGTCAAGTGCAAATAATATATGTAACGATGCCGACATATTTCTCCATGGTGCCGATGATCGATTATTGTGCAAAGAAAATTGCCAGAATTTTCATGACAAGCAGGCGATTCACGCACGAAAGATGGATGTACACCTATCACCTATTTGCTTACCAGTATTTAGCTACGGACTAAGCTAATAAAATAAATAGTAAATTATGCAGAGTAATCGTATTCTGTCAATACAACACTTGTATTAATCTTGATCACTGACAATGCCGCTTTACTGATTTTCTTTTCAGTAAGATGGTTAAATTTTCAAATATATTTAATTTATTACATCATGAAGAAGATTAAAGCAAATTGAACTTGAGTGGTATAGAAATCGTCATCGGCAACTTATGTCCACAAATTTCCTCACCCATTAAGGATGCTATGCTACCATGGGTGTGTCTAGTGTATGATGACCTCATCCTTATTCAGGTTTTGAATTCATTTTCCTTCTAGAGAGGTTGTCCTACTAAGTGCTCAGCTTACACATTTATTTATAATGATTTGAATTCATAACTTATCTTCTGAAATGGCTGCTCACCATAGCAAGAGATACCAGTACGCAGTGCTGTTTAATCAATAGCTGGGATGCCAGTGATAAAATTATCCGTTTCCATGCCAGAAACATTAGGGATTCATTTTCTGAACATTTAATATTATTGTCTGTTAGCATATATAATTATTAAAACACATGTTCATGAAATTAGTCTTTTTTTTTGTTCAAATCTACTAAACGTATTTCATACTGTCATTAACAAACATCCAATGTCACTTAACTGTAAAAAGTGTTATTGTTTGCATTTTTTGTATAATATGCGATTGCATGTTGCAATAGTTTTTTTTATTATCGCACCAGCCATTATTCAAACATGATTTATGGTTCAGAAGGTTTTATCATTCCCAAATTACCAGCTATGGTGATAGAATTTATATAGTAAATTAGTTTTAGAAAATGGAGGAAAATATTCTCACTTTCATCTTTGGTGTTATTTTTACTTTCGTTATTGCTATATGCCAGCAATGACTTTTTCTTTTAGCGCTCTTCTCAGGATTGTTATGTATTACACAACATTTTTGATACTATAGAAATCTCTCTCCATCTCTCTCTCTCTCTCTCTCTCCCTCTACAGTCATCTGCAAACAATTTAGTGTTTATCGATTTAAATGCTCATCATGCCAAGTGTCTTAATCATTCTAATGTTACTGAATTTGCCCGTATCCAAACTTTCAATTTTTCCGTTGTTCAATCTCTCAGTCTACTGGTGGATTTCCCTACTCGTTTACTTTAATAAATCTATACAATATCCTTCTGTTCGTGATTTATTCCTTTATTCGCCTCCTAACTCATGACGGGCCCCACAACTCTGTCCTCTTGGAAATTCGGGTCACCTAGTATATGTTGATATTACATTTGTGTCGTCTATTAGAAAGAACCCTGTCTTTCTGCTACCGGCGCATTGACTGGGATTCATAAACTATCTTTCTTTAAGACGTCACTTGGATTGTTATGAACCTTCCTATTGAGAATTGTACAACAGAATGCCGGCGTCGATGCTTTTGTACATTCTAGGAAATACTTAGTACACATCGGCCTGTTCAGTCGCTTTATTCCACAAGAATCACTTTTTTTCCGGCTGTACCTGCGTGATAGATCCGATCACAATAAATGCCTATTATATCAGTTCGTAATAATTGTAAACTTGTCCTCACAGAAGGTAAGTCTTTGCTGATATAATGAGGTGCCGTATGACCTGTAAAAATTTACGTTTTCCTTAATACTGCTGGCTCTGTAATAGTATATTAAATATGTCTCCAATACCTCTGCTCTTTACTATATTTGAGGTTTTAACATCACCTGCTGATAAAAGAAAATGTTTTGTCTGTGAACTCTCTTCTGATTCTACTTTTGAATCCTCTGGAATATCTTTGCCTAATTTCCAGTTAGAACGTATTCTCTAGTAGGTAATATATGCATACAACTTCACACATGGTTTCTGCAATCATCTCTAACCTAGATCCCCACAAGGCATGTGAACTTGATGGTATCCCTGGAATATGCATCAATAAATGTTCTCCTTAACTGGCTTCTGTTCTCAATAAAATGTATAATAAATGCCTTGTTTCTCATTGCTTTCCTATTTTTAGAAACCCTCCTCTCTAGTTCCTGTCTTTAAGAACTCTATTGGACTACGTCCTGGGTATGACAGTAAACTACATCCGCGTCCTGGGTATGACGGTAAACTACATCCGCGTCCTGGGTATGACGGTAAACTACATCCGCGTCCTGGGTATGGCGATAAACTGCATCGAACAGCAAGGTCTCAGATAATGTTTTCAGAAAAATAATGTTGCCAGCTCTAAGTTTTTGAAACAATAATGTTGCCAGCTCGAAGTTTTTTTGTAAAAGAAGTAATGTTGTCAGCTATACGTTTTTTTTTTTTGAAAAGGAATAATGTTGCCAGCTATACGTTTTTTATTCCATACAAAATAGGCATTTAAAATTCATATAAACTGGATTTGGCATTAAATAACCCACAGTGGTTGACATGCCATAAAACACAAACAAACAAACAAACAATCTATTGGACTATTAACCTTCTATCTCTTTATAGCAATTTACTGGGTGGTCTAATCACCTCTAAATTGATTACGTATCTCACATCACGGGGTCCTTAAACTAATCAGTATGGCTTTCGCTTCTCTATGTCAACTGCCGATGCATTAACGATCATTCCTGAAAATGTCTATCAATCTCTGGATAAGAATAGAAACTCGGGCTGTTACTTTCGATTTCTTGAAGGCATTTGGCACAGTTCATCATGATGATCTTCGTCACAGGTTGAAAAGAAATGTAATTTCAGGACGTCTTTTTGAACTGGTTCAATGTTTAAATGAAAGTTATCTTGAACGGCAACTCTTCTAGATCATTTTGTCGGAATGAGGGCGTTCATTATGTCTATGTCCTTTGACCTGATTGTTCCTAATTTTTATCAACACCCATCGTGAAGTCATTACTTCTTACCTCAGTATCTATGCTGATGACAAACCGATTTACTTCTGTTTGAATTCTAAGTCTGATCGGTTTGCTAAAGTCAAATTGGCAGCTGATTTTAAAAATAACCTACAATATCTTGTTAACTGGCAATGAATGACGTGTTCATTTTAACGCCTCCAAAATGAAACTACTCTCTTTTAATCGCTCGAAAGAAAACTATTTTGCCTTCCATCAGCATGGCTGATACTAACCTCCCGGAGAATGACTCATTGCGCCTTCTCCCGCTAACGTTTTCTATTGACACGAAATGGAAAGATTATATTAAATCAGTTGCTAGATTTGCTGCTAGATAATTTGGTTCACTGTGTCAAGCAAAACAATTATTATTTCCGGAATCTATTTCATATATTTATACGTATGACATTCGTATATGCTTTGAATATTGTTGACATGTTTGGTTTGATGATTCTACTATATATTTAGATATCCTTGATAAAATACAAAGAATCTGCAATGTCTGGATAATTCGGCTTCACTCACTTTCACACCGCCTTAACGTAACCTCCCTGTGTCATTTCTATTAATAATTTCATGGTAATTGTTCTGTTATGGTACCTAGACTTTATCGTCTCGCCATTTTACAGTTCAATTGATGTAACCGTAAGTTCTATGCTAGTAGTTTCTTCATTTGCACTTCTCACTTGTGGCACACTCTTCCGGTTACTTGCTTTCTAGTCATCTTCGAAAATTGAAATACAATGTCAATTCAGTATCTATCTATATTTCTGAGATGAGCTATTATATACACTATTTACATTATTCGGGCTATTGTCCTCATCTTTGACGCCATATTTATTACAACGTTTCGGCCGTTTTACGCTCCGGCCTTCTTCAGGTGGTTGGAATGTCGAACTGAACCCTTTATTTAGCTCACTGGGGTAGACTGTCCTACTTCCACGTGCCCTGTTTAATGGATGTCAGTTATCAGTTATCTCCTGTTAATTCCCCTCTGCACGTTCTCCACTGCCTTAACTGGGTATTGAACTCACACTTTTGGGGCCCTGGCACTGGATCTAACCAACGCCTTTATCCACTGTGCCATGTGTCCTTCAATAAAGGGTTCAGTTCGACATTCCATCCACCTGAAGAAGGCCGGAGCGTACAACGGCTGAAACGTTGTAATAAATATGGAGACAAAGATGAGCACAATAGTCTGAATAATGTAAATAGTGTACAATGTCAATTGTTTTCTTGTCTTAAATTTTGTTCTTTTATTGTTCTCTCTTTGTAATGATATCTTTTTTTTAATTTTCTCTCGCATGTTGTAACGAAAGTATTTACGTTAAGGACTTGAATTGTGGATCTATGAGATAAAACTATTCTGAACGTGAAAGTATTGTAAAAATATGATGTAGTAAAACTGCTGTGATCACTGCTATCTGAAAATGCTAAAGAAGTAAATGTCCAAGGAAAACATTTCTAGAGAAGACCTCAACAATTTTCTATAAAAAGGGATTTCCTGCTCTGCTTCAAAAATTAATTTTGCAGAAGACTCTGCAACAATAATAGAAGTATGGTGAAAAGTATATAATTCAGACAATGAAGCACTCACCAAGCAAAATTCTTTGATGTGCCATTTGCAATTCTGGAACAGCTGGAATATATTTTTGCATCCAGAAAAATTGATGAATGGTGTAAGACATGTGGAACTACTGAAAGAGATACTGGAATTGCATATTCACATTCTTCAACGCATAATATTGACCGATGATAGTGTCTCAAATGTTTCAGAATTTTTGAAGAGGGTCACCATGACAACATTGGTTTGGTCAAGGAAGAAACCAGAACTGAAACGAATTGAAAATTTATTGGAAAATGTCAAAAGAAAAGCTGCGTGAAAAACAATATCCCAGTAGTGAAACACTGAGCGAAACTAACAAGTCTGGACAAATGAAATCAATGTCGGCTTTTTTTTCTTAGTTTGTACATCTCATCCAAGAAGTAAACAAAGTCAAATGACATAGAAATTGCAAAGCGAAGGGCTATCTTGCTTGATATTAAGAGAACCTCGTTATTTCTAAATTTGTGAGCAAAATTATGTCGTTCTCTTATAATTTACTTGTTACAGTGTTGTTTTTACTTTTTAAAATTACAAGGTGATCGTTAACTTTGATTACTATTTTTCTCGTATTGGTGGGAGTTTCCAAATATTTTTAGTGTGAAAATTTAATTATAACATTTTTCTTCTACTTTCATAAGCTACCTAATTTTGTTGTAGTTGCTGTTAAAAGGGATCAATTATTGTAGTTTCTTGTTATTTGCTAAAGCTCTTTGATTGTTGGTTGATTATTTTGTTTTAGGGCATATCAACCTCAGTGGGTCATTTAATGCCGATAAAGCTATTTGATATTTTTAGTGCTAGTCTATATGGTCTGATAAAGAAGCCTGTTTTCGATTTACAGGATTGCTTTGTTTGAAGACATTTATATCCATCGATATGAGAAAGCAGTTGAATAGTGATTAAGCATTTTTCTACGGCTTGATTTGATTCGATTCGTTTTCTACGTTTTAACAACCTTTTGCAAGTTATTTAAGGCCAGAAAATATTTTTAAATTGTTAGAAATATATATATATATATATATATATATATATATATATATATATATATATAGATAGATAGATAGATAGATAGATAGATAGATAGATATCAAAGTGGAAATAGGTTTCGCGTGACGCATTTCGTCCCTTAGGATAACATCAGACTTGGTTTGTATACGATAAAGTCCTAAGGGAGGAAACGTTTCACACAAAATCTATTACACATTTTCATATATATTTCTGACAAAACTGTTCTTGATATATAAAATTTTTATATCGTTATTTCTCTCTCATACGCATATATATATATATATATATATATATATATATATATATATATATATATATATATATATGATTGAACCAATGAGTAGCGCTTCGGTTAACAAGGTCGATTTTACTGTTTTTAAACTACAATTCTCCATGATTTTCTCTCGTACATTCATATCTGCTCGATGCGTATCCAAATGTAAAGAAATGACGTCAAACATTATGAATTGGACATGGTCTGAGACTTATTTTAGAATATTTTTTATGTTTATACGTTCTTTTTATAGATACAACTATTTCAGTAAATGCTCTGTTTATAATAAACAGTATTAATGATACTTACCGGCCTTAATGAACGTATAAACATAAAACATCTCTTAGAATAATTGTCGGACTCTGTCCATTTCATAATATGTGACGTCTTTTGTTTACATTTGGATACGCATTAAGCAGATATGAATGTACGGGCAAAAATCATGGAGAATTGTAGTTTAAAAACAGTTAAGTCAACCTTCCTAACCGAAACTCTCCTCTGTGACTCAATCGGTAAAAGCACGTCAGGCTATAAGACGGTTCTGTATATATATATATATATATATATATATATATATATATATAATTTTTTACATATTTATGCGAAGTGGGGAAATGTTCTCTAAGCGTATCAGATCCTCAATCACATGCTGATTACTTTGGTTTGACAATTTTAGAATTCAGCCAACTAAAAATGTTTTTACAGTCACTGTGGGAATCCATTCGGCCATACAAGCTGCCATTTTTCCGCCATTTTTCCTTTTTTGGAAGGTAAGCCGCTTGTTTTCTCGATTTGTGTCCTTAAGTATTTGTTTGTGTATCATATATTGGAAATTATGTGCGGTGCATTCATACCTTTTCCATCGGGTATTTACGCATAAGTGAATACGCGACCAACGGGAATTGGAACTCTGCTAATAATTCCGAGCAATTTTCCATTACACCATTTGCAGCTTACAGAAACTTAGTACTTCAAAGTGGTCACCCATCTAGGTACTTACTACGCTCGACGTTGCTTAATTTTGGCGATCGTACGGGATCATTTGTTGGACATTACGCATGCCATTCATATGAAATTTTCGATATGACAATTGTTTTTTAAGAACAATTTGATTTTTCAAGTTGATATTTTGGTTTTATAACCAATTAGTGTGCTGAACAAACGTAACCCAATAATAAGTCTGTTGAAATTTCTCTTAGACTAAATTTGTTACAACTGTTTATAAATTCAGATGCATTTTCAAATGCAAAGTGAACCAATCAAAATGGTTATTATTAGAACATCAACACTCTGCGCCGATACCCTTGCTTCCATATGTAAACCTGGGTGAGAAATTTGGAGGTTAAAATATAACTGGGTTTCATTCTCATTTCAGAATATGAAAATTATACGAGTGATTGAATCAAAATTTAGAAAAAAATGTGTAATGAATCGTGTGATCATGCATTTTATAGACAACTAGTACGAAAAATAAACATAGTTAATGTTTTCACTATCCGCATGGATTTATGCCCAAAAGTTAACTTGCCTAGAAGTGGGATTGAATGTCTTCCCACTGTTTTCAAATATGGATATAGAATTGCAAAAATGGAAATATCTATAATTTGAGTGTTTGTCAACTTTTCGTTCTTTCAAGTGTTAGAAAGTTTTTCTATCCTTACTTCACCAAAGATTGTATTATTTAACCGTCTATTTATACAACGGACATCGAATATTTCCACATCTGCACAAGGAATCAATGAGGCGTGCGCGCACACACAAACTATATATATATATATATATATATATATATATATATATATATATATATATATATATATATATATATATATGAAAGTAAAGTTGGATCTTATTTTCGTTGGATGTGCTAGAAATAATCTTTTAAAATTCGGCTAAACCGACAAAATTGGAATAAGCAACAAAGAGCTCTGGCCGACTTTAAATAACAAATTTAATATTGCAAGCCCAGGTAGCCATCTCAACAAGGCAAATGTCAGAAAAAGATCAAAGATCGACCTAAAAATAAAAGAGCAGACAAAGATCCGGCATTTGCATTTTAACTGCGAATATTTGCAGCATTGCGAGAAAGTCAATGAACAAAATACAGCAATCACACACCCATATATATATATATATATATATATATATATATATATATATATATATATATATATATATATATATACACTTATTTATCATTAAGTAATTCGTTGAGTCTAGAAGAAAACTCAACAAAATGTTTCGTCCTATATTTGAGACTCATCAGCAGTGCACATCCACTACCGAGAATGGGAACCCGGACAGTCACGATATCAGGTAAACGTCATACCAGCTGTACAAAAGGGCCTCAGTGCCGAAGTGGTATCGAATTAAATTCGATATAGCGCTGCTCGATCACATATACCGTGGTGGAGCTCATCCGAGTTTTTCCCTACCCATAAGACTGTGCCCCCTCAAGCCACGACTACTATCAGCAAGCCGCTCCATCTAGAGCTTTTAAATCCGGTTCAATATATATATATATATATATATATATATATATATATATATATATATATATATATATATATATATTGTGTAACAGCAAAATTGTCCAATTGTTAGATTAAGCTTCAGACGATTGTATCTCAGAAATGATTAAAGATACCTTACTGCAATTTTCCGAGGTTTTTATAGCATGATTGAACTCGACTTTGAACAGTTGTATTTAGCTCTAAGTTGAAATACTGATCCCTCTTGCTGTTTTCAGCTTCTCATCCAGTTTTCCTCTCTACTGATCCCTCTTCTTTTGCAAATTCTCACCATTGCTCAGTTGGAAATATGTCTTTAAATGAAGTAGGACTTACTTTTTCCGGAGATGCTTTTCACATATGTTATATTATCAAAGAGATCTGATAGTTTGGGACTATTTTTTACCACAATTAGAGTTGTAGAGTGTTTGTAGGACGATTTCTGTGAAAACAATTCTTTGAATATACCTAAATTATTTGTCAATCCTAGAAAGTGTGAATTTAATTATACACACGCACACACACACACACACACACACACACACACACACACACACACACACACACACATATATATATATACACGGGGTGCGATGGATAATGTGCCGTCTAAATTACACAAAAATTAAAATAACGCTGACATCTCCTTTTAACTTTTTACGAAAATCACATAAAAACATCTTGAAATACTAAAGAGTAAATATTTTCAATAGAATCGACCTTGTCTTCAACCACAGCCTCCAGGCAACATCAGTATCTCCTGCAACTCTTCAGGACGGTCTCCTTGATTAAGTTGGTGAATACTGCCATAATCCTCATCTTCACTTCATCTTTGGCGTTACAAGGGGGTTTGTTGGTCTCTCGCTCAACTGCGCCGCACGCATAATTATCAAGGGGTGATGTGGTCGCAGAAATTGTCTGACTGGGTTCCCCTGCAGGTGTAGCATTGCACAGTGTCCTGTCAAATATAGGTCTTCCAGCAGCCAGCCTTTTGACACAGGGAAGTACTACCTCTTCAAGGCACGCGAAGTAGGTCTTCGTGTTAAGTCTGAGCCCCTGTGGAAAGACGAAAGGAGACAGAACGTCGTCATCACTAGTATTCACGCCAAACACCTTCGTAATCAGCATTAGACTCATCCAACACTTACCCAATCCTCTACACTGTCCTCACATTCACACCGAAAAACCCTGAAATGTCCGTTTTGGAATTTTCGATGCGATTCCAAGCAATACATCAAGCCATTTCCAAATTTATGGCGCAATGAATTGTGCCATGGTGCTCTTTTTCACACAGATAGCGCCCAACAGAGCCTACTATACTGTGCAGTCAACAAAATTAAAATGCACGAAATTAAAAAGTTGCCGCAATTTGCCAATTGCACCATATATATATATATATATATATATATATATATATATATATATATATATATATATATATTGAAGATCGTGTAGGCACATACCGAGTGTACATAACAATACCTCCTGAAAATTGCAAGATGCACGCCTTTAACGATCAACAAATCACACACATATATATAGATAGATATAGATACACACTGATAACAGAGAATTGTGAACACGCACACACACACACACAAACATATATATATATATATATTTGTGTGTGTGTGTATTTCTGTGCTTTCTACGGAATATACTTACATATATATTCACGTACACCTATTTAATGTTACCTTTGTATTTTCTTGTCTACTCCTAGATGATCAAGGCATTTCGTCAGACATTTTCATATATACTCACATATTCTATTTAAACCTCTCGAGACACTCCTTCAATATTTCTTGTATACAGGTGTAGAATTCCCTTCCATATGACAATCTTAACTTTCTCTCTTTAAGCATCTGTTATTTTATTTATATCTATAATCACGATTACATAAATATTAGCCTTGAACTTCCTTAACGACATGTTATCTAACACACGTATATGATTGTGTATCAACTCTTTAATGTTACATTAAAAATTCCTAATAAGATATTTCCATTTAGTTCTTCATTGTATTTATATTTTATCATTGTATTATATTTATACAAACATAATTCTTTTGAGAATTTAATGTGTACAGAAAATGCCCCAATAATTGATCGCTTTGAGCAATTTGGTCTAATCTGTTAGACTTTTCTGAATCTTGGTTGTGCTATAAAGTGAAAGGTTTCTTTTTATGGACATACTTACATTTGCATGTAAATGTAGAAGCCGCGATATACAGCATGTTTGTCGACAACACAAATGTGTGAGACACGCCTCTCAATGCAAAAACGTTTAAAAATAATTGCGCCCATTATCATAAATCAAAACAAGAAACCAGCCCTTAACAGCATTAACTATGTAAACGGTAACAATGTACTTACTGTATTTGGTAATTACAATTATGCATACTTGTCAGCAATGTAAACACCGTTTTCAATAGCACTGTCAAAATCCTTCAAAACCGCTTAGAGATAAGCCGAAAGCTTTCAGAGAAACAGACATTTGGCCAAGTGCTACACATACTAAATTCCCCCCCCCCCAAACAAAAGAAAATCATGTTCCAAATCAAGAAAATGCAATATAAATGTTAAAGGAAGTGCCTCCTCAACCGCTTTTATCATATATATATATATATATATATATATATATATATATATATATATATATGTTGTCATCCATAGACTGTTTCGCTGTCACAGCTCATTAGTGTGACTAGATATCCGACTGCCTTAAGCCAAGATCGAAACCCAACTGATTTGTCATCAGTCGGAGATGGTTTCCCTAAGCTATCAGCTCCCGTTGAATTTTTACTTATTTATCTCTGAAAAAAAAACGCCATTGATTCAGTGCTCAGTTCATAGAAGAGCTTTGCAGTAGCAGTCAGTGTTTACAAATACGTTGTTTCCGTCTAAAGTGCTCGACCGATTTTTTTTTTCGGAAGCACATATATATATATATATATATATATATATATATATATATATATATATATATATGTGTGTGTGTACGTGTGTGTGTATGTATGCATATATATATATATATATATAATTTGTAGATTGTTTCAAATGTTCACCCATATTATTCATTAAATTCATCCTTGTACTAAATCCTTGTAATTACAAATATAACATTTTCCTCACTTCGCACTAGCACCTTCAAAAAATTTATCGTTGAAACATCAGGTTACGTTGGGCTCCCTTACCATGGGTGGTAGCAATTGGAGCAGTACGAAAACTGAATTCGAATCTGCCCTGAAGAAGTCTGCTGTCCGTCAGGCCATCTTGCCCTGAACACACTCACGGGTTACGGGACTTCGGAAACAGGCTGAATGCTGCTACGAAATTAATGCATCCTATTTTTTAATATTATAGACACCCGAATTAGAAGTAGATCTCATTGTTATGACAGCAACAATTCAATCTTACATCTTTTGATTATTTATACCCAAACCCTTCGCTTTTATCCTCGAAGCTTTTGTCCCGTGACATGATAATCGTGAGTTCAATTCTTGTATTGACTAAAACAGACTTAGGCACACTTAAAGCAGGGCCACTAATATCAAGATGTGATATCCCAAAAATTGAGACGGACCTTTGTTTTAGGACATAGGCGATCATGATTCTCCGTAGATTTTTTTTTCTTTATTATCTGTTAATTTACATGACCTTTCGTGGTTCGGAAAGTGTAGTGGTTTTCATGTTGCGTTCTCCGCGATTTTTAATTCAGAGTTTTCCTTCTCTTCGATGGGCTGCTGCCCAAGGCTAAAGTGCTCTCTCTATACGCTTATCTAGCCTAGGGATGATATGGATATAATGAATCGCTTCATGATTTTCTCAAGAGCATTTATGCGAAAGTAAACGTAACAGACTTAGTTGGAATTTGAACACTGCTCGCTAATTATACAATCCAAGCCGCTAACAACTACGCTACCTACACAATCCCTCTTTAATTATTTTTTATAAAACGTCTATTCATTATTTTTCTTGTGTGATTCCATTGATCCTCATTTACTGTTCACACATATGGCGATATCGCGATTTTTTCAGTGTAAGAATTAGATTAGTGTGTTCAGACATTATGTTTCTCTATTATAATTCATGTATCAGCCAATCAAGGTATACCACCAAAGTTAAATGATTTAGAATTACATCCAGAATTAAGTTATAATGCATTTCACACTTTCCGGATGATTATAAATGTAGAAAGCAATATATTCGCTATTGCATAAGTTCCGAAAAGATATTACTGCATAAAAATATTGTAGAGCATGCAGGAAAAATGAATGCTCATATATAACTACTGTAGTGTAAAAGGCTGAAAAGTAATTGATTACGACATATCCGCCAAGTCTCATTGTGAAAGACGATCAGCTCCTAATTAAGAACGTTTGAAAGAGTCTCCAGAGATAAACCGACGTAAAAAAAAAGCGCCAAATATTTGTCCTTGAATATCTCAAGCGAATTGGACTAAAAACTTGGAAAGATGGAACTGGATTTCTTTCTGACTTTTCATTTCTGTAACGAACACATTTCACCATCAGCAGCAGTTTCTTAACCAGGGATATAAGCCGTTCATTTTTGCATAATTTTGTTAGAGCTGATGGAAAATGGGCATTGAATGAGAAAGTAGGGCCTGGATAATCTGTTACTCAAAGGTCAAACGGAAGAGAAAAAGAGACAAGTGAAAGCAACGCATGATATACCCGGCGGGCTTAAGCCTGTGGATGGAAGGATGTGACCTGCAATTAGGAGGTGTCCCAAGCTCTAATGCTGTCGGATGTAGTTTATCGTCTTACCCAGGACGGACGCATTTGGTCACTTAATGCCGAAATTTAATTTTCTTGACAGTATTAGTAATTTAAAATATATATTGCTGGTAATATATATATATATATATATATATATATATATATATATATATATATATATATATATATATAATAAAAAGGATTAAACACTAATATTCCATGGTCATAATTTATTCCATTGGAATCGTAAATAGGATCCAATTCATCAGACCTACAGATTCAAAAAGAAAACAGAAAAAAAACAACAACTCCAGGAATAAAAAATAAAATTTAGTGATGTATGAGAGTGTGGGACAAATGTTAGAGTAAATGAAAGCTATAGAGAGGGGTAACAGACGAGAACAGGAAGGTCTAAAGATGAAGGGGGGATTAAAATTTAATGGTGACTTTTTTTAGCAAATTGTATTAGGTTGGTGCGAAAATAATGTCATTTTCTCAGATATATTAATATGTGAGAAAACGACATTATTTTTGCACCAAACTAATGTTTTTACGCTTTCATGGTGTTTTGACCCCAGTTTGGAGGTTAAGTATTTGCTCCAAGCTGAGATCTTAACAGGTGCTACCACCCCGGGATGGAGTGGACCTGGGGACAACTGCAATTAAGATCAGAGACCTTGCTGCCGGATGTAGATTATCGTTATACGCAGGACGCAAAGATTGTAGATGGTAAGGAAGCAAGAAATTGGAAGTGAGTTCCACAGCAGATCAGTGGGAGAAAAAACTATTAGGAAAATAACAGATGGTTGTATCTAGCTAGTTCAACTGTAAAAAGTTGAGAGCTAGTTTTCAATCGAGTAGCACGGATAAATTCATGCAGTTGAGTCAAAGATAAAGCTCATCAGAACAATTGCCATGAAAATATTTGTAGAATAGACTAGCAGCATGGCCCGGCGTTGCCCGTGCTTGATTCATACATCAATCACTATCACTTGACTTAAAATATTCCTTGCCTTTAGAGGAGTGCCCTTTGCCGTGCTGATGTTGCTACATGCCTTACTTCTTGCCTATCTCACACTGGGAATTTTTTTCTAAGCTCTATACTAAACATTTAATCTGTTACGAAAAAAAGAACTAAACAAAATGAACACAAAACGATCAGCTTTAAAAAAAGGACTCGTAACTGGAAAAACCGAATAAAAAATACTTTTTCACACCCAACCCTGTTCTGCAGAATCAAGATCAACGTTGAGTTTAAGCAAGCGAATGAGCCAATTGGAGTAAAGTGCCATGCAGATTTAAATTTGTCCCACTTGTGACGAAATGCAGCTATCAATTTTTTTGCATGCTAGCATGCTAGTTAACATTCGTGTCAGACAGCTGTTGGCTCTCACGCTGGCCAAAAGAATCTTTCTGCTTATTCGTGGCAGCCAGCTATAGGCTCTCACACTGGCCAGTAGAAAATGGCCGCAAACTACATGAAAACTGCCGTAGAAGCATGAAAAAAATTGATTATTTCCACTATCGATGGGAGTTTGGAAGTGCAATGTCGGTCTTGGCCTTCCCACTAACTGTGAGCATGTGCATGTAAATTTTGGTGCAAATCTGTCGAAAATTGCGGTCGTGCATTCGTTACACACACACACACACACACACACACATCCTGCCTTTTATAGATAGAGATACAGGTAAGCCATGTCGCAACGGTGAGGAAGTGACTGAAGTTGAGATGCCAAGTTAGGAAATTTGTTTGAAATTTGTCAAGAATCTCGAGATACATAGTTTGAGCAAAAGACTAGAAATGGCAACAATACTCAACACATGGATGAATGGTAGATTTATAAATGTGCAAGATGGATTCACGATGAGGGAAATTGTCTAGCAGAAAGTGCACCACTATTCCTACCAGCAGACCTAGCAATTCATTCAATATAATCATTCCACTTCATGTCAGGGTGAAGCGTGAGCTCAAGAATACGAAAAGAGTTGCTATACTGGTAGCAGAACGTTCAGATGCTGAAGTCAAATTTCTTTATGTGTATAATTTAAAATTTGACTTCTAAGGCTGTAGTCGTAGAAAATCCGATATACTTCTTTTGATAAAATTATTTACGTCAATTCATTTTCTTTTATTACACACTGAAATTTCATTTACTATTTACTTTTTTTTTATCTCAGTAGTAGTAAATAGGTTCATCTCACGTCCTGTGGACACTCCTCCCCATTGGATAAAAGCGTTGGTCGAAGTAATCCAAAAAGTTGATTGGCTCAATGAGTTGTGATTCAATACCTGGCCAGAAGAGAGGGAACACAAATTTGAACTGTTGAGTTACAAAAAGGAATTAACCGAATCGGAAATATCCAAAAAGTGCATGACACTTAAATCATTAAAACAATCTACCCCCGTGGACTATATAAGTGGTTGGCTTCAAAATCAGCGAATTTTGTTGTTTTAATTGTTATTCAGTTACCATGACATGGACAAAATGGTCCAATTATTAGAGTAATGTCTTAGTAGTTTTTCCAGAATATTTGCACTGCGGATCAGTTTGTCAGGCATATTAAATGGTGCAGTATATATAATATTATAAAGCGGTAATCATGCAAAGAATTAATCAGTAAAGTTAAAGTAATTAATCGGGAAATCCCGTCGCCATTAATTTACCATATTACTATATTAAAAAATGTTCTGAATTGAAATATTTAAAATACAACACTAGCGTTGCGACAGTGCACGTTCCAAAATTATGTAACCGTTAATATATAATACATTGTTAAAAAGAAACATCTTTCGGCCTACAATACATTTATTTCGTCTTGGAGTTTACATGAAATGAAAAAAATACCGAAGCCAGATGAGGAAAAGGCGATAATTTTCGAAAGTACCAGCAACACTGGAACATCAAATTCATCTTACAATTTTAAACAGAAGGATCGCGTCATTCAATGAATCGTTAGTAGGTTTCGGTTCGTTTATTTAAATATATATATTTTTAAATAGTATTAAATAGTGTAACCCGGATATAAGAGAGTTGTCTGGACCGGAGAAGAAGTCTCTTATATCCGGGTTTGATCTATTTTATACAATGTAACCCGGCTATAATAGAAACCCGGATATAAGAGAGATTTTCTCCGGTCCCAAATTAGAGTCTGTGTTAATGTATATAAAATAGACCAAACCCGGATATAAAAGAAAGCCGGATATAAGAGACTTCTTCTCCGGTTCCGACAACTCTCTTATATCCTGGTTACACTGATACATTAACACAGGCTCTAATTTGGGACCAGAGAAAATATATCTTATATCCGGGTTTCTCTTATATCCAGGTTTCTCTTATATCCGGGTTACACTGTATATAAAAGAGTTATTTTTTTTAAATATGTCTGCATCGTGACACAGAAATTACTGTTTCGAAACTGAGGCTCAATTTCTAAATTAAATTTAAATTTTAGAACACGGTTTCGTTCTCAAACGATGATAAGAATAACTTTCGGAGAAATCGGTTTACTCTATTTGTAAGTTAGAAATTGTGGTTTGATACGAGTTTCTATTTTTTATTAGTGGGTATAGGCTTTTTCGAATGAAGAGAGCAGGAATGTTTATTGTGTCAAGTTTTTGGAGCCGTTTAAGGTTGGGTGGGGGATTTCTGTCTGGCTACACTGGCTTTTTTATCAGGCTTTCATCTTTTTACTCCCTGGTTCTTGTTTTTCTCACTGAGGTCTACACTACATTGTCTGTTTTTGTTTTTTGTTTTTTTGGCGTTTATTTATTTGTTTATTGCCTTCTCTATACAACTATATTGATAGTTTCTTAAAGGGGTATTTAGATCTGATTAAGTTATATTTTTAATTTTATAATTTTATGCATGTCTAAAGTTAACTGAAATTGCTAATAGACTATATATGGCATTGTGAAATTTTTATATTTTCGGAATTAATTACCTTCTTAGAAATTTTTATTTTATTTTTTGGTAAAAAATAGATATAAATATGTGCGCGTAATTTCTTTATAAATCATCTTTAAGAAGTGCGTTAGGCAATGTCTACAGAAAACGGCTAGAGTGTAACCCGGATATAAGAGAAACGCGGATATAAGAGATATTTTCTCTGGTCCCAAATTAGAGCCTGTGGTAATGTATATATAATAGACCATATTATCTACAGAAAACGGCTAGAGTGTAACCCGGATATAAGAGAAACCCGGATATAAGATACTTCTTCTCCGGTTCCGACAACTCTCTTATATGCGAGTTACACTGTATTTCCTTTCTTTGATTTAATACATTTTTGTTTTTCAAAAACTTAATGTATAGCCTTTTTCATGGAGGCCATGGGTCATCCAAATTTCTACAAGTTCTTGTTCTATTTATTATTTTCTATTTTACTGTTGGTTTTTTATTTGTTTCTCATAAATGCCAAAAATATATGGATAGGGATGTCGAGGGACGCTACCTAATATTATGGTAGGAACTTATTTGTTGTCTCCACCTTATATTGAATTCATTTTTTTGTGGATCCTATATATATGTTTACATATATATTAGAATATTTTAGATTTAGTTCGTCGTTATTTTTTAATGAGGTTGTTATAGTCTTTTTCTGTTAATTTGTAGAAATTTCCAGTTTTATTAGACTTCACTAAAACTTTATCCGAATCATTAATACATTTTACTATCTGGTCCAAATATTAAAAAAAAAAAAACGTTATTCTCGTATAATATATGGAAGGCGCCATCATTGCTTTAACTAGATATTTTTTATTAAAATTCTGTAACGGTCATTCTCTAGCGGACACGAAAATTGCGTTGACCATGAAACCCCGAATCGTGCTACCGGTGAGGAATTATATATATATATATATATATATATATATATATATATATATTTATATATATATATATATAAAATCAGAAGATTTAGATTTTATTTGGTATATAGTGAAGTATATGTGCTATGGACTTTTAGAATAATGCTTTTTCACAGGTTTGAAAGACGAACTTGCAACTATTTCTATGTACCGTGACCTTTGAAGATTTTTCTTTTGTGATTTATCATCCACCCTGCTCCACCTTTGTTATAGTGGAACATACCTATTCTATAGTTAACAGACTCTCCCACCTATAATAAGTAGGAGTAGTAGTAGCAGTCGGTCGGTCAGTCGCCCAAGTTTTGACTTGAACAACTGTTCGGTTGTACTCTCTTCCTACGGACGGGAGGAACCCGAAGGAGGCTACGCCGAAGGGCGGAGTCTCCTTCGGGGAGGTAGACCGGCCCTGAACCCGTTACATACGGGTTCAATGGGCTATTTTTTGGCCGAGGCCACGGGCTCGGAGTGCCCACGTTAAAAAGGCCTTGTGCCACATGACACTCTCGTGGGGGGGTGACTGAATATCGTCAGTCAGTTCAAGTTTTGACCGACTCTTTGGTTATACTCTCATCCTACGGCTGGGGGTGACTGAATATCGTCAGTCAGTCGACTGTCTGATCGGTTGAACTCTCTGACTTTGGGCGGGGAGGAACCCGAAGGAGGCTACGCTGAAGGGCGGATTCTCTTTCGGGGAGGTGAACGGACCATGAACCCGTTTATACGGGTTCAATGGGTATATTTTTGGTCGAGCCCACGGGCTCGGAGATCCCACGTTAAAAAGGCCTTGTGCCACATGACGCCGTCGTGCGGTGTGACTGAATATCGTCAGTCAGTCGATGTCGGACGACTGTTAGTCGGATATTAAAGTAACAGCCACTACAACCAGATTTCTGCGTCATTACCTATTATATCAAGTTCCTAACGTTTTGTAAGTCGAACCTATTTTCGAACCGACTTAGTACAAATACAAGCTTCCACTGTGAAACCACTACATAACAACCTTCCATTTGCTAAAGCTCGCTAGATATTTTATGCGTTCTTTTCTTCTGTCCCACTTGCTTTCAATCTGTCATGTGAGTATCAAATTTTCAAAGCCCTCTTTCCTCATTATATACTCCAGAAATTCCAATTCCCTTTTTGATGTTAGTATGAAATGTCCATTTTGTTTCCATTTTTTGTAAAGCTTCATCGTTGTTTGCGTTCTCAGTCTATGGTCGACTCGGCATCCCCCTTTAGCGCCATGTTTCTGTTTTTTCAAGTCTGCAATCGTAATGTCGCGCATTCATTGCCATACATAAGAACTGTTAATAGTTCAGTACTCATTTCTAATTTTCTAATGAAGTTTTTGTTATCTTTTGCTTAGCTTTTGGGAGGCATCTTTCGCTATTCCAGTGCACTTTCTGATTTCCATATCGTACTTTCTATCTTCTGATAAAACACTTACCAGATATTTAAACTGTTTTACTTGTTTGATTTTGGTATCTCCAATTCGTAATGTGCATGTTGGGCTGTTACTTTTGCTAAGAGCCATGCATTCTTTTTTCTTTCTATTGATGTTTAGTCCTTTCTTCTCGCTTTCCTTTTGTAGGAGTTCTTTTCATTTACTTTCTGTCTTTCAACACTTAGTCACCTGCATATCTTAGGTTGTTAAAATTCTCTCAGAATTGTTTCACTGTATAGGTTGAATAAGCCCGGTGAGAAAGTAGACCCTTGTCTTCCACCACTTTTTATTTTTGCATATTTATTGAATTCCTTTCCTATCCCTAAACAGGCAATGTGCTTCGAGTATAGGTTCTGGATTATTATAATATCATTTCTAAATAGTTACCTAAGACCGAAATAAAATGACGTCATCCACTCGTTACACAATTCTCTTTAATAGTCTCTTTTTCTAGCAATTTTCTGACGTACGTTGGCCATTAATAATTAAATATAACTGAAGATTTCAATGTTAAGATAACAGTATTTAATTATAACCGCTAGTAAATACTTAGCAAGAACAAACAATTAAAAGTCAACCAAAGATAATTAACCATTTCTGAGAATATCTAGTTAGTAGAGCGGCTCGGTTTATCGTCCGGTAAATCCTAAATCAAAATCATCGACGCACAATAATTCACACTAATTCGACTGGATAGTTCCACTCAATAGTCACTCAATAATCACTGCAGTCAGTAGCCTGACACCTCTATTTATACACCTGGCGGAAAACATATATTCATAAGTCGAAAATGTGTCGGTGTCAATAGTTACGCATTTTCTTCTTATATGACACATTTCAATGTAGATTTTCCTTTATATTGGAAACAATATACTCTCTTATCTTGCTCACATTAGAAGAAAGCGAACAAATGAAATCCCAGTAAGTTTACAGTGGCAAAAAACAGCCACAACAGAACATTCAACTAACCGAAATTTCGGAATAAATTTTTCTTTTCTTTATTTATTTATTCATGAATTCCTTTTTTTTTATATGTTAATAGCGACTTAAATAACGATAATACTCTCATTATTATAACGATAATGCTCTCACCATTATCATAACGATAATACTCTCACCATTATCATAACGATAATACTCTCACTATTACAATCTAACACGAAAAACTGTTAAAATCTGATATAATAATGTTTCTTTACTTTTTTCTTTTTTTCAGTGACGATTTTATATGACGGTATTTAGTCTGTTAAAACTTGGAAATATTACTCTGAAAAGCCATGGCATTTACAACAGACATACCGCTGAGAGCGATGAATTATGTGGGCTCTACCAATAATGTCTCTTTTCAAGTTACTTCGCCTGAATACATCCTTAGAGAGCAGGAAATCGTAGGGGATAATAATTCTTCCAGTTCAGAAGAGAATATTGCTTTCTTTAAGGTAAGACGAATCTCATTTAAATTGTTTTATTTTTACTCTTTTTATTTTGAAAATGTTAACCCACTAAGAAAATAGAGTAGCTATCGTTTTTGATTGATTTTTTTTTTTTAAATATTTATTACTAGATTTATTAACAAAATGGACATCACCAGTAAAATATATCGTATATAAAGAATATGTAAAAAATATTTTCATTTTCAGTGTTTCGTCTACAACAATGGACGGAGGTTGAGATATTAAATTCAACCCGAATTATCCGTTCGAATTTCACGGTTTTTCCTATTCAAATCTTACGATAATTAGTTTTTTTTTTCAGTTAAATAAGATCATATGAATGCTAGTGGTTGTTTTAAGACGCAAGGGATACAAATCACAATATGTGAAATTGAACACTTTTCCATTTCACTGAAACAGACGCTAAACCCTTGCTTAGTTTCTTTGACTAAAACCAAGTAGCGTATCTGATAGCTTTTCGGTCTTTCCACACGATCAATACTGAATACATCATTATTTATTAGTTATTGCCAGGGCATAACGGCCCTGATAACTAAGGAATGGGCAAGCAGAATCTTCATGCTTTATAGATTATCAAAAACAAAGATATATTGGCCTGTTGTGACATTTTTTCCACATATGGTATTGTGCTCTGTTCATTTGTTTCACAATACAAAGTTCAAGACCCACTCAAGCTGTAAGGTTCTTGTAGATATGTAAGAGTATGTAAAAAGTGCATATTGCTGGGAAATTTTGGCTACATAACATAGGAGATAAAACTGAATAAATTTGAATCATTAGGATCTTAGAAGCATCATATGTGCAGCGACAGTAGCAGTAGTGGATGGGTATAAAGCAAGAGAACCGCCTGTCCTTAAAGATTATTTTTAATTCAGCATTGCTTGTCTGTTTATCCTGCCAGCTTTAATTATGCAGTTTGCCCAGATATGTAACCAATATCTGGATGAAGAAGGCTTCACACATCTTCTAAGATGTTTACTTCAAAATGAAAAGAAAAACCAGTCATGGTCGGAATTTGAACTCGACAGGCCAGAAACTGCTCCGCGGTCTGAACATCCAACATACGCTTGAGCTTTCAGTGGAAAAACATCTCATTTATCTGTAGTCTGTCGTACCATACGACTTTCAAGATCGTTATCCGATATCTTTCACTGGGAAGTAATATAGTGAAATTGATTTCTGGTTAATTCTAAAGCTGTTCATTAGGTTAAAAAAAAAATAAAAACTGTTGTGTAGAGAATTCGAACCAAGAACCACTACATGTTTTTAAAACTCTTTACCTCGGTAACCGAAGCGTTAGGTTCGTTCTGACTTGATTCTAAATGTATTTATAAGATTTTACTTTTAATTAATTAGAAAAGATCACATTTGTGTTTATTGTGAATAATGCCAAGTCAGTAACAATTCTAAATGCAGATCCAGGACATTCACACTTCTGTTGGAGGGACACCTCCCTGGTTAGGGGTGTAGCCGTACTCCCCAATCTTGGCCACTAGCGGGTTGCTGACGATATTTAACTCATAATTGTATGTTCTGAATTCAGTTGTACTTCTCGACCGATCATAATTCATGGTTACATAACCCTGATCGATGCTTCGCAGCAGAAAGCAGTACTTGATGTTGACAGCAATCACATCAAGTGCATTCTTCTTTTAGTGGCGTGTTCATTCAGGGCGTGAATGGACAGGTCTTCCCAAAACGGTGTATCTTTTCTACTTGCAATGAATATATCCATCTTACTATCTCTAAATTCACTGCTTTACATCCATTTCAACATGCTCGTTACGTTGGTTACTCGATTTTTTCACTTGCTTTCGGTAAGTTTTGTGTATGTCAAATTCACCAAGCTTTTGCTCCTCATTACGTTTTCCAGGAATTTCAATTATCTCTTTCTGATTCGAATTACAAATAGCCATTTTGCTTCAATTTCCCTTAAATCTTACTCGTCAGTCTCGTGTAATCGTCGATGGTATTCTAAGCATTCTTCTACAGATCCATATCTCTGTTGCCTCAAGTTTTTCATTTGAAAATGTTCACAAGTAGTGCTTCTTGCAGGTAATCCTTGTTTACGCACCTAAATTCAGGCAATTTCACATTCACTATAAACAACTTGTATAGTTGCAAAACAAGGACCATCATTTTTGTTGGTAAAAAGGGACATAACTCCAACTGACAAACTCACTATCTTTATATAAGTTATTTATTCCTGCTGTCTTAGAGAAATTGTGACCCAAGGCCGAAGGGGAAAGAGGAGGGGCTGGTCTTCATTAGCTGTCCTAGCTAATCAGAGTCACGACGATTTCATTCATTACAATTTACTCATTCACCACGTGAACTTACTTATGAGGGTAATTACGCTTGGGCCCCCTGGAAAGTTCCTCGGATCCTCCGTTGACTTCCTTCATTGGATTTGAACTTGAATAACGGCCTCAAGATGACCTACCACTGAGAGGAAAGGTCCCTCTCGAGAACCTCACGGTCGATAACAGAGATTTTTCCTCTTTTGGGAAATGCCGTTTCTTCTTTCCTTGGGATGGGTTGAGGAAGGGAGAAGAAGACGGATCCCTAGAAAGGGAGACTCCTTGTCTTACCTGTCAGGAGATTTTTTTCACTACTTGCTGGCGAAGCAGGAGCGGATAGGGTCTTGGCAACTAACAGGGACTTCTCCGCCCTACTACAACCAAACTTCATCTCCCTTTTGGTATACTACGGGTCCTCTTCATCCCCGCCGCTTTTCAGTGAGGAGGATCGCGGTGTAGGCATTTCTTCTACCCCCATGTACTTTTTGTTTCTATCCCGTCTGTACGCGCTCGGGCTCCCAATATTAAACCGACCTTGTGTCACAACGCAACTTCGTAGGGGGACGAGTAAATACCAAATTATTATAAAGTAGAGCTGGGGCTTTTTAATCTCAGAATTCTTGGGAGAATTGAGCTCCAATTTCGCATTTATTCATATAAATTCCATAATATAGGTTTTACTTAATTAGCTACAGTATAACCCGGATATAAGATAGATTTTCTCTAGTCCCAAATTAGAGCCATACTTACCTAAACAAAATAGACCAAACACGGATATAAGAGAAACACGGATATAAGAGACTTCTTCTCCGGTCCAGACAACTCTCTTATATCCGGGTTACACTGTATATTAATTTTATCTTATAAATTGTCCCCTGTTCTGTCGCTCTTGAAATAAAAATAATTGTTTGTACAGAAAATAAGGCTCTACGTCATTAAATCTTCTTTAAGTGACAGCACAAGAATTATCGTTGAACTTTTAGAAGGTAAGCTTAAATCCAATACATAAATGCAGCGATCAATTGTGAGTTCTTCTGTAGTTTATTGATGCCTATCGATTCAACTCCTTCCTAGCTATTGTGATGTTGGCCAAACCAAGAGTCCTCCACAGGAGTTAGGTTAAATGCTGCTCAATAGGCCTGCTTTTAAGCTATCTTAAAATTTTACCTAGCTAAAAATTTTAAGCTAGTTGCCATTTTGGATACAAAAGAAAAATAAGTTACTCCCCTTGAACCATTAAAGCAACGACAATGTCTAAAATAATATATTAATATATATTTTTAACCGCACATAATCTGGCAGCCTGAATCTGAGCTCAACGAAAAACGTTTCCTGTGTCTAACTTTTCTAGAGCTTTTGAATGACCTATGGATCATTGAAATCAGACCCGTGGGAGCGAAGAAGTTGCTTGGACACCCACACGCAAAAACACACATACAGTGTATTTTGTATATAAGATAGTACCTTATTAGTAGAGTGTGAGTCCATATCATAGATTCAGGGAGGCATGAAATACTTGCACCGGACCTGACTCCATCTGTCAGATTCGCATATTATATATCGTAAAAATACAACCAATTTCAGATACGGTATTTTTTCAAATCTGGGAATGGTATTACAAATTTATGCATTTCAGCATTTAAATTCTTTATGATTTTCTTGGGCCGGGGGATTTCTCGAACACTTGGATTTATAACAGACATACTTAATTCCAAAGTTTAAAATCTGATGCTAGGACATGGTTGATTAGCTACCAAATTAAGCTGACCTATTAAAGTAAGTGGCTGATTTTCTTTTACTTCAAATATACGGATTGAAATAGATTTTATGTTATATTAGTCAGGAATAACGCTTTTATTATGGTGAAATCTCATACCTGTGTATGTGAATGCACTATTTGTTACCTTGATAAGAGTTATGGGAACTTACCCATAATAATAATGGACTATTCCTGACATTATAAATACTGCGCCTCTCAAGCGCTATATGGGGAAATTGTAAGACGAGGAGAGATAATTGAGAGCATATTGTAAGGACATTGGAATAGTGAGACATGTCGAGACAACATAGTTCACTCTAACCAAATCTGATAGTCATTACTAATACTTCTACTTCTTTGTATTATATTTCTGTTGTAATATATCTTTGTATTCCATACCTGTATTCGTGTTATTCTTTCATTGGTTCTAACCTTGGACCATCACCGTGCTACAAGGAACTTGGACCATGACAACAAGTATAAAAAAAAGTATGCCTGTTTATTTTATCATCTTTCTATATATTTTCCCGTGCCATATAAAACTATCAACATGTACGAGAAGTCCAAAAAGAAGAAAATCGTGATGCCATCAGAACAAGGCTGGATCTACTGCAGACTTTTTTTTTTTTTTTTTGCATTCAAGTTTATCTAATTCCTCAAATATGCGAATATACCGGCTTCTAGATGTGTTATTAGGTTGGTGCAAAAATAATGACGTAATAATGTCGTTTTTTACTTATCGTTGACGTAATAATGTCGTTTATTTATTTTTGCACCAACCTAATACATTTCTTTATTTTCAAGTCACAGTTTACCAACAATATTGACTTCACAGGCTGGTTTTAATGTATCTAAATAAGTTCATCCATATTTTTCCCACTTTAGTAGTGCTAACGGAACTGTCAAGACCTGTATTCATAAAACCACATTCCTTTATTCTCATACCAGGAAATAGCAAGGATTTTTTGATCTATGATGCTTCTTTAAATTCTCATAATAGGACATGTTTGTGCAAATTGACAGGCACACTTTGCACTTTAAAGGTCGATCCTTTGGTCTAATAAGATTGAGTGTTCACTTTCCAGGATGTGTGTAATAGCCATTCTCTTCTACTCTTTATAGATTATACCCAGGTATCGGTATTTCAAATTACTATTTGGCTGTTGTAAAATTTACAGAACTCTCATCCAAAAAAAAATAAATTAGTTAAATATGTGGCTGCTAAGAAACACATGATGTCATGGATTGTTTTCCAAAAACGTTATATTAGGCTGGTGCAAAAATAATGTCGTTTTCTCACATATGTTACTATGTGAGAAAACGACATTATTTTGCACCAATCTATTAATAAGCAAATTTGCTTGAATAGATTCAAGATCTCCGAGTACGAATAATCTATCTGTGTTCTAAACCGTTCCACTGTTACTTTATTTAGCGGCAGATCATCCTATATGGGGTATTTAATGCCAAAATCAGAATATTTTGAACAGAATTTTGTGGCTTCAACTACATTGTTGGTCATTTTGCTACAAAGTGTATTGCTGGTAATTCTGCTTTAAAATAAATAGTTGGAAAGTTTTGTTCTTTTTTTATATAAATATATATCGTTGGTAATATTTTACTATAAAAATTTATTTTTATTCTTTCATAGTATTTATCGCCATATTTATTACAACGTTTCGGCCGTTGTAATATGAGTAGAGTGTCACGTGTCCCGATGGACACCACACAATGGATTAAGGCGTTAGTTAGATCCAGTGACAGGACGCAAAGAGTGTGAGTTCAGTTAAGGAGGTGGAAAACTTTCAGAAGGGACTAACTGATAACTGACTACCATTATGCATGGCACGTGGAGCTAGAACAGTCTACCACAGTGAGCGAAATAAAGAGTTCAGCTCGACATTCCAACCACCTGAAGAAGGTCGGAGCGTACAACGGCCTATACGTTGTAATAGATATGGCGAAAAAGATGAGGTCAGTAGTCCGAATAATGTAAATAGTGTAAATAGAGCTTCTTTTTTTTAATATTTATCAAGTTCCTTATCAGTTTTCCAGACTCTTAATTTCATGAATCCACCGATTATATGGCTTAGAGTAGGAAAGCAATACTGGAACACTTGTCTTATAAACTCTTGATCACCTAGGTAACCGGA
>OZ010588.1:36478512-36578512 GCA_963932145.1 Acanthosepion lycidas
CATGACCTTTTTTAGGTTTTGTCGACTGCACACTATAGTAGCATCAGTTGGGCACTGTCTATGAGAAAAAGAGAACTATGATGAAATTCACTCCGCCAGAAATTTGTGAACGGCATGCTTTATTGGTTCGCATTCGCGCCGGAAGCTCCAATACGAACATTTGTGAGTATGTGTCTCAGTCTGAGGAGAGTGCATATATGAGATGTCAGTTTTATTTTCATTTTTGCGTAACTTGACAACAATTTACCCATCTCATGCCATATATATATATATATATATATATATATATATATATATATATATATATATATATATATATATATATATATAGCGTAAATGGTAAAACTCATCGGAAAGTTAGAAGTTTGCTCTTAAACCAATCGGTGCGTTTGATTTGAAATATCTACTTTGCTCCCAAACTACTTGAATCCAGCTTCTACCCTCCCTGTAATAGAACTCGTGGTATTTATGTAGATGTCACCCTCTCTCTGATCCTTATACCCAATTCCCCACTGAGTGATATTAATAATCCAGTAATCCCCTCCTTGCCTTGGATGGAGTCTACAACCTTATTCGGCAAAGTTCCTCTAGTTGGTGTCTCCATAATATCGCGATCAGGCTAATGGGAGTAGATAGGCTCACCTATCGTTAGGCCCGACCTCCTATATTTATTGAACAAGAGTGGAGGATCATCCGTTCCTCCCTGTTTAGGACATGTTTTATCGATTCTTTCCTCTTCATAATGGTTTAACTCACTTTTGGTAATCAGAGTGATCAGTGGTTGCAACTTGCCGTTCCCAGCCCTGGGGAACAGCTGCCTGAGGCAGGCCACATCCTCTCATTGCAAAAGACAGAGGGATCGGTGCTTGCAACCAGCGCAACGTCGGTTCCTAGCTAGGGTGTACGCGCTCGGGCTCCCCACATTAAACTGACTAGTGTCACAACGCGTCTTCATGTGAAGTCGAGTAAATACCTTGTGTCACAACCTGGCCTCGTGGTGGGGTTGACTTAATACAAATCAGTGGCGGCGACTTTCCATTATGAGGTTACCGTTCGCTGGTAGTAAGGAGACCGAACTCTTTCGTAATGCTTCGAGATCCTGCTCTGTTCAACAGTTGCATGATGTCGAGGTAATTGTAATACCATGTCGCTCATTGGTAGGTGTCTCCGTATGAATTTCCGGTGGTCAACTCTAAGGCCACATCTCAGTCACGTTTTGTGAAGTGTGTACAGCCATTGGTGACATATATTGAGTAATATATTTGTTGCAGTTTTTTGTGTATATGTAACTAGTGAGTTAGCTCAAATGACTTGACTCACTTTATAGTCCACCAATAGAAGGTTAACCAATCAGAAGACGTAGAACATTCAATCCGTCGTGTATAAAGGCGGCCATTTTTTTCTACTCTACCCGAATGTCCAGTCCAGTTTGTCAGGCGAAGTGAAACAGAAGGCCGAACTATGCTCTGCTACTCTCTTCAAAATATCCACTGCTAACGTGAACAACGCTTTCCTACTGTCTTCAAGATATTCACTGATAACCTCTGGATTCTCTACTTAAGTCGACCGTCATTATGAACAATATTTGCCTTTTCTTTTTCTCCTCAATTCAAATTTCCTCATGACAAATACAATGAAAACAAATACAAGAAAACCAGTAACCATAAAACCACTCTGTTATCGCCCTATCCTTTGTCGCACCCACTTTTCTGCAGGCTGCACTATATTAAACATATTAAACACTATAGAAACGACACTCTCTCTCCATTCGTCTGATAACATCTTTGTGTTCAGTTATTTAATGCACATCAGGACACGTGGTATAAACTTTCTAAAGTTACCAATGTTATCAGTATTCAGATTATTCATTCATTATTTTTTTTCCATTTTTCCCTTACTCAATTCCTTACAAGCATATCCGAGCATCAGGCTACTTTACTCGATTTATTTCGTACCTACTCTCCTAGTTCTTGCCCAGACTCGCAACGCTGACCTTTGGCAACTCAGATGACTGTGTGAATTATCGCCGGAGTTGTAGCCGGTCGGATGTGCATCTGATTATGATTTATATATAATCTTCTTTAAAATTTGAGTTTATTTATGGGGCAGAATGCTAAATAATGGAGATTTTTTTACTATGGAATGTATGGATATAGAAATCAACACTTCACGGTGACTGTCAATTTCACAACTCAATCGATCTTCAGACCATGTGTTACTATTCTTTTTGTGGGTTCTCTCTTTAATAACTATTGGATTAAGGGAAGTAGAGGAAGGATAAAATAAGGAAACTAATTTACAGTGCTGTCTACTTCTATGATTAATGTATGAATATTTTACTTGAAATAATGGTGGTGACAAAGTGCATACAAAAATAACAGAGACTAATTGATTTGCAATGCAAGAAAGCTTTTATTAAACAAAAGAACAAAAGTAAATTTTAAGAATTTATTTTCCTAGAAGTAAATTGCATACACAACGTATTGTTGTATTTGAGTGTGACTCTGTATGTGAAGCGTACACAGCCCTTTTTGTTTCGGTGTGAAAAGTTGATGGCACACACTTCGAAAGGAGGAACACAGGATGAAGTGAGTTACTTAAGTGTTTGCTTGTTCTTATACCCTCAGGGTTGCTGCTGATACTATCTTTATTAAGGTACTACACTAAGTATCGAGACTATAAATAGTGTAAAGGATTAGCCTTAAACAAAAGAACAGGGAAGAACTGTTTTTTCCTTTCAATAACTTCACTCTTGAATATAATAAATCGGACGAGTTATACAATATTTTATACAGACTGTAATTTCGTTTTTTTTTATAACGAGAACTGACATTATTTAAAAAGTTCCTTTAAGCGTGCCAACATCGTTTTTCAGTATTTTATGTTTTTTATAATTATTGAGAAGACTAATTCTGTTTTTTCCAAATACTTTAATTTTTAAAAAAATAACATGATTTAATTATGCTAATTATTTAGTTTCGGTTTTAGTGGGGTGATTTTACCACAAGTTACTTCATTCTATAACCTTTCAAAATATCTAATAACTTGTTACGAGCGGTACATTGAAGTAATGACTGATTCTAACCATAGTAAAATGGAATATACCTAATTTTACAGTTTGATAGTGCTTTAACCCTAGCTTCGGCTGTTAACTATTTGCCCATAGCTGGGACCCTAATAGGTACTACTTCCCCTGGTCAGGGTAGACCTGGAAACACCAGCAATTAAGAGGTGATTCCACACTCCTCAAAACCTCCTGATCAGAGGCGTTGCTGTTGGACGTACTTTATCGTCTTATCCAGAACGCGGATGTAGTTTATCGTCCTAGATAAGACGGTTAAGGAAGCAGCAGATCATTATTTAAGCATATGTGGTTAAATATAACAGACAATGAGAGTCTATTATGTTTCATCAGGAGCCGTTCTAAACTCCGTATATTTGCTTGTTGGACAATTTTTGTCTTTATTTTAATCCAAAATTAAAGCAAATATACGTTGTTTAGAACGGCTCATGATCAAACATAATACATTCATTGTCTGTTATATTTAGCAATATATATATATGTATATATATATATATATATATATATATATATATATATGTATATATATATATATATATATATATGTATATATATATATATATATGTATATATATATATATGTATATATATATATGTATATATGTATATATATATATGTATATATATATATATGTATATATATATGTATGTATATATATATATATGTATATATATGTATATATATATATGTATATATATATATATATGTATATATATATGTATATATATATATATGTATATATATATGTATATATATATATATATGTATATATATATATATATATATATATATATATATATAATTATTTATTTAAAAATATGATTCCAACAGGCTACATAAGATCTAACCAGTTCTTTCCTATTTTCTATATATTTTCACACACATACATCCCCCACACACACACATATATATATATATATATATATATATATATATATATATATATATATATATATATATATATATGTATGCATGTATGTATGTATATACTTGGAAGCCAATCGTTATAATTATGAAATTACAATATCGATATCTTCCTTTAGCAAGTAATGGCATAAAAATCTATAGAAGTACTATTTTTTTTCATCAGGATTGGGTTTCTGAAATGTAAATTAGAATTCTCTGTTCTCTCAAACCTAACACCTTTAAGATATAAAAAACACTAAATCGAATTCTACTTTATAATCAAAAAATTAAAACATTAGGATAATTGATATAAAAGAAGAAAAACACTTCCTTTGTCTTGATACATTAAGATCGCACAATGTCTAAAAACACAGTTAATGTTTAAATTACAAAGACTAAATTATAAGAGCTGCTGCGAAAATGCACCTGCTTTCGATAAGTGATTTTAATTTATGCGTAGCCGCCTGAAGCAGAGATATGTCACTCACTAAATGTTTCCGTAAAACTACATTTGATTGATGCTGACGAGATACACCTCAAGTAAAGTGATTTTAAGTCAGAAAATGATTTTTTTTCATTTTTTTATTTATTGAAATCGCCCCTGTATCAAAACAAAATATCCTTGACAGAATATCCGCTATAAATTCAAAAAATTTGTAAAACATTGAAATGAAATGGGTACGTGTAAATGCATGCATTTTATTAAATCTTATAATTTATGTTTCGCTGAATGTCATTTAATGCATATCGTATTTCGCGCAGTAGCCATTTTTTAGTTAAATCCATCCTAATATATGGCATTAAATGCCAGTTAATATCTTCTCAAATGAAGATGGCAGTTGTGGCAATAGATATACGGTTCTATAGAATGATTCTGAGAATATCATAAAGAGAATATGGAAGCAACAAGGACGTTTTAAGAAAAAATTGGAGCACAGATATGTAGAATCAGGAATATAAGGAATATAATTTATCGGACACAAGATGAGGAAGACAGGCTTGGAGAATTCAACACTCACATGACATGTTAAAGTAAAGAAGGGCAAAGGAAAACAATGTTTATGTAAATGGCAAAGAAATGGACGGAATGGTAAGTGAACAGACGTTGCTTATAACAGGAAACAGGGGGAGTCATGATCGTCTGCGTGAAAGGATCCGTTATAAAATAGAAGATTAATGTTGGTTATCGACTTGGTAAAATGATAAAATGGAATAAGCTTGTCTAGTTCAAATTCCCGTCACGTTACTTTCGTTCACTTCGCACAAAGGCCCTTGGAAAAGGAAAGAATGCATCTGCCTACAGCTATGGATTAAATAAGAGGGCAACACAAACTATCGTACTTTATGCGGCAGTTAGTCTAGAAAGAGGAGGAAAACATTGAATAAGAGAACCCACTATCTTGTTAGTATCTTCGGTTGAAATAAAAGCTAACCGTAAACCCTTCACAAATGTAGCCCTTAAGGTGAATGGAGGACGTAGTGCTTCGCCTGCAGCTGTGCCTGTATCAAATCTATTTCCTCCTTTATTTTTATTTTCTACCAGCAATGACGAATGGTGTATTTGGACTTATCGGCGGCTCAATATCCCTATGACCTTCTTTATGCTTGTCACGCTTTGTACTGCATCATTCCATCTCGAGACAGACGTGTGCCAGCATGAACGCTGCAGCACACGTTCAGATGCTCAGTGAAATATTTCTGGATGGCTTCCATTAGCTCCAAATATATTTGGATAGATATTTGAAGATTTTTTTTCGCACAAAATCTAATTTAACTGAATAAAATTTGGGAAGAAATGCATAATGTAAAGGTCATGATATGCCTGTGGCCACAACAATACTGAGCCCGCCCCCACATATTGAAGGTCCTGAGACTGTAATAGGATAGCCTTTTGAGTGAATGTACGTTTGATCGAAAAACCCAAATGTTAAAGTTTCTTCGATCAAGGTTAATTGTATTTGTTTATAAACTCGAGTCTTTTAACTATTCAGAATAATTTTCTCGGCAATTTCTTTCATCCAAAAGTATTGTTAATGTCTTTATGCTTCGGTTGATACCATCCTAAAATCTCTGCTGTAGAAGTTCAGATATCTATCCTCAAATTGCCGAATGAAGATATTTAATTTATAGAAAAACTAGAATTTCTTCTACGTATTTTTCTGCTTTAAAAACTGCCAACGATTATCAAAAACTTTTCCCTGGTGATTTCAGCATTGTTCTTTAAAATTTTTGCTCTCACAATAGAAGACCCAAGAGCCACTCAAGGTAGAAGGTTGCGAAATGACGTTGCTGTAAGAGCGTACAAGGAGTATGATATGTAGCATGGATAAAGGTTGATACTAGACTTGAAGAGGTTACACTTGTAGTGATCTGGAAAAGAAGCTGGGTGGATCTTTCTCCTCACTAATGGAATACGAATGGAATGAAGACGACGACTCTGTGTACATCGTTTGGAGATTCCTAGCAGTGAAGTTATGAACCGGTCTAAATAAGGTATGTAGCGCGTCTGAACATCTATCATAGCGACAATATAGGAGAGGCTAACAAAGTTTCGTCTGTGGGTAGAAAGGGTTTTCAGGGTATAAAATAATTCATTACCTACAAGGTTGTTAATTGTAATTAATATGTAATGCGAAGGTACATTGTTTTAAGAACTAATTATTTCTTGCCGAAATGATTCTTTTTATCTTGATTGATTGTTTTACATTTGACTCTCCTCGTCATATTAATCTTTGTTTTCGAATGAATAATAAAGTAAAATGTGCGGATACATTAACGATTATCGTAACTGAATATGAACCTGCAGAGCCGTGTTTAAATTCCAGTCTGTTTCGTTAAATTTGTGCTAATTGTTCTTGGAAAGGGCGTAAATCCGTCTCTCGCTCTGAGTTAAATAGTAGGGCAGACTAAGATATTTACCATTAGTAGAATTAATCTAGAAAGACAACTCTGAATTCGAACCCAGCCTAAAGAGGCCATGTTTTCCTTTAGGTTATCTTGCTCTGCACACACACACACACACACACACACTAATGCTGTGGCTACAGTACGGGCACTACCTCTACAATCATTATGTGGAAAGTGATCGTGAAAAAAGAAAAGTTGAGTACCAAAAACTTTGCAAGAGGATAAAAGCAAATAATATTAAATTTGATTGTTTCGGTTGTTTTCTGACGTATCGTGGCCGTTAATAATTAAGTATATTTCAAGACTTCAATGTTAAAATTAAAGAGTATTTACTTACAACCGCAAATAAATGCTTGACAAGAACAAAGAAGTAAAAATCAATCAAAGATAATTAACAATGTCTTGTTAATAGCGCGTCTCGTCTTAACGTCCGGTAAATTCTAAATCGAAATCCAAATCATCGGCGCACAATAATTCACACTAATTCGACTGGATATTTCCGCTCAATACTCACTGCAGTCAGAAGCCTGACACCGCTATTTATATACATGGCGGAAAAATATATTCATAAGTCCAGAGTGTTACGCTCTAACCTCGGTGTCGGTGTTTACTCATTTTCTTCCTATATGACAGGTTGATTCGGTTGATTTTGTTTAGTGACATATCAACCTCTATACGTTATTTAATGCCAAATTCTAAATATTTTGAACAATATTTTATTACTTCAACTACAGATAAAATGTATTATTGGTCATTTTGCTATAAACAGGTATTCAGGGTCATTTTTTTTAATATATAAAAATATATTACTATAAAAAAATAATTTTAGATTTTCATAGTGTTTCATTTTTTTTTTTTTTTGAAGATCACTATTTGCCCATTGTGGGGACCCTAATAATGCTACCAGCCCGTCTAGATATCGTTGTTGGTTTTATTAATGGGGAAATTGGCCTATATATAGAAAGTTTTAATAAAGTAAATGCTGGGAGTCATCTTTTCCTCAGATTTTAACCACTGTGTCGGTAAATATTAACTTCCCTGTTTAAAAACAGGAATGTCTACTCAAAATCATTTACCCACTAATTATAAGCTTTATATAATGGGTCGAAAATTGTACGTACAAAAAAAATGCTGGAAAAGCTTCAGAGATAACATGAAAAATCGGTGCTCTTATTAGAAATGGAAATTTTCAATTTAGAAAGGTGAAATTATTATGATCTTCTGGATTTGAAGGAATAATTAAATTTCAATTCATCACCTGGACGTTACCCCAGGAAGTATCTCTCTCACAGAGGAAGGCCACAGTTAATCATTGGCACTTAAATCTTACCCAAAGTGGGGAAATGCCAAGGGAGCAAAAGTATTTTAAGCATCTGATTCTATGGATGAGCGCAACTCTTAATTTAAACACTGATCTGTGCAGCATTCCGTCGTGTGAGCGCGCAGATAAATCCCATCGTAACAATGGAAATGTTCAATATTTCTATCAATATATGCACGGTGAATAATGGGATTGCTTGTGTGTAATGAAGCATCTATATGTTTCGGTTCGTTCTATAGCGTATCTTTGAGAATGTCTATTTTTTTTTTTTCGCGAAGGTCATGCATAGCAAATCGTGACTTAAATTTCCATTTGTAAAATTGAATAAGATTAATTTTATATTTATGAATGAATTATTTTTTCTCCAATCCGGTTAAGTCGAATGTTAGAACGCAAAACGCCTTTAAGAAAAATATTAATTTAATGAAGTCATTGGATTTTGAAATTCATTAATTTTCTCATAATTAAGCGATGAGTTCCCCCAAAATTTCCGCTTTTCTTTATCTAATTTAATTATTATTTTCATAAAGTACGATTACATTGTATTCAATTACATAATCACCATTATTGCAATGATTTGTTACTATATAACAGGCGGATCTTTTTTAGTAAAACTCCGTAGCTTTTGATGTGAAGTTTTTCAACGAACTCAGGAGTCTAATTTTTATTATAGAATTTTTTCACTATCAAAACATTTTGCAGCGATTGAAAAAAATGTATAAATAGTTGGTGAATATTATAAGTGGGATAGAACATACCAACAGAATACCAAGCTTACCCTGAATTATTCATACTGTTTTATCACATTGTGGGATCCAGTTAAAGATATAAGTCGAACACAATCAATATTAAAACAGGACTGGTGTCATTATGAACGAGGGTACGACAGACCTGCAGAGAATATTTTTTGTGATTCTGAGTGGTTAATAAGAAAATAAGGTATGGGGAATAATGAGGTTTGTATTTACCCAATACATCACTATACTATATTGTATTATCATGGAGAAGAACATTTATCTTATGGGCGAGCAACCATCATTTCAACCAAACGATATTTTAATGTTTCATGTTTTCTATCAAGTTAGTGTTTCCTTTTGTTTTAAGAAATCTAATGAACAACATAACACACACACACACACACACACACACATATATATATATATATATATATCGATATTAACAGGCATATATATATATATATATATATATATACATTTATATATATATATATATATATATATATATATATATATATATATAAAAGTGAACATAGAAGTCAGCACTTAGAGGCATCTAAGTGTTGACTTCTATGTTCACTTTTATATTTACACACGCTCTATCTCTGATATTGAGCACTTTATCCCATAAATATAGCACACCTTACAACTATATTTCTTTATATATATATATATATATATATATATATATATAGAGAGAGAGAGAGAGAGAGATTTAACAGTCAGATATATATATGCATTTACATATATATATATATATATATATATATATATATATATATATATATATATATATATATAAAACTATGAACAGGCAGAGAGAGGGAGAGAGCGCTATTAAGAGGGAGAAATATAGCTAGATGGATATGAACTGATTGAGAGAGATGAGCACATGGAGAGAGATAAAAAATTTGAGAAATTTTCTCATTACTATAATCGTTTTTTTTTCTAGTGTTTTTTAGCTTCCTATCCCTTTTTTTTTCTTAAACATTTAAATTAATAACAACCTCCATTGGTGGGAAAGCCTATCTTTTATTTATTATAAAATAACATTAAGGATAATAAGAAGCAAAGTCGCATAAAAAATTCCATTCAAAAATAGATACATATGATCAGGTTTCGTAATAATTACGAAGAGAGAAAAATCTATTTTAAAGAATAAGAAATTTAACTTTTATATTTATAAAAGATTGAAATGTTTCTCCATTTCTGTTCCCATATTAGTGTCTGCAGCGAGTTCTTCAAATGTTCTATTCCTCTTAAAACGAGTTGTTTATTTTTTTTTCTTTTTAGATCCTCTTTAGAATTAGCTTCCGTTTGAAATACTTGATAATATATTTGAACTTTGCATGGCCAAAGAGCATTTTCCTTTTAGTTTATTGAAAGTTTTTTTTTTCTTTTTTTATAAACAGATAATCTCATTTACCCGACGCAGATGTTTGTGGCTTCCTTAATCTATTTTGATTTTCTCTCTGCTGTGAATATTCTAGCATTTCCATCATCATTAAGTCTGTCGATAATCGCACGTGATGTGGTCAAAAATGATAAAAGCAAACATCGCTATCCTTGAAAGGGATTAGTGTTGCAAACTGTCTAAGAGAGAGTCAATTGGACGCTGCGATAAATTCTAAAGCCGAAAGAAGTTAGGAAATCCACCTAAAAAAGAAAACATCAACGAATCAAATTAAACTTTTTATATTGAATTGTGAGTGATAAAGTTTTAGTTCCCAGCGAATGGCTCCTAGCACGTGTTTCCTATCTGGTCTGCCGCTAAATAGCCGGCTTTATTGAATTATTCATAGTACAATCTTTCTTGTTCACAAGACGTTTCGGTCAATAGGCTCTGTAACTATGTTCTTTCTTTTGTATGCTATATCTTTTCTGGATTATGGCTCTCCATAGTTTTCTGTCTTTTGTTGTTCTAAGTAGTTTCTGCCCTTTACCATCCATCTTTGTTCTTGCCATCCTTGAACACTAACTGGATTACTCTATGTTTTCCACTTGCTTCCATTGTCTTCAATATGTCCTGGGAATGTTAAATTTTTCAATCATTATTCCTTCATTATGTGACCTAGATTTTTAACAGTACCATTCTGATTGTTAGCACCTATTTTCCTGATAACTTTCTCGTTATACTCATAATTTTTCAATGATACCCTCGGCATTCCTCAGTTAACCACAGCTCTATTTTTCAAGTATCTTCTATGAAGAGATTATCCAACATTCACGACCATATAGGAGATTACATATTACATAATAATACCCAATTATTTTCTTTATTTCTAACAGTTTTCTATCTACAGAATAGCATCGTTC
Organism: Acanthosepion lycidas; assembly: GCA_963932145.1. NCBI lineage: Eukaryota > Metazoa > Mollusca > Cephalopoda > Sepiida > Sepiidae > Acanthosepion > Acanthosepion lycidas. The sequence goes on from OZ010588.1 coordinate 36,489,783, forward strand.
CATAGTACCTCTCAATAGTATCTCTAAATGCTATCGTGCAATAGTATCACAGAATACTATATCTCAGTAAGATCGATCGATCGGGTGTATCTCTCGATACTATCGCTCAATACTTTGCTTGGTTTGAGAGGTAATTTAGTAATATTCAAAAAGATATGTGAGGAAGTATTTTCATTATCCCATTAAATATCTGGAAATAGATCCTTTAGTAGTGATCGGGACGTTTTCAGCATTTCGATCTCCGATATTAGTGTTGGGTTATTATGAAATATGACCAATATGCCTTTAATTCTTTAAATGATTTGTACTTTTGATGAATACGTTTTCAGCAATGTCCAGCACGGATTCACTTCGTAAGGTATGTTTGATCACTATATCTATCCGTGATTTCATCGGCCTTTTATCGTTTGAGGAGACGGGAGATGATCAGTGTCAAAATTTCATCAAAAATTAGGACAAACATATTGTTGAAACTTGACTAATGCATGGAATAATAATGCAACAAAAAATGTACTTAGAACAAAATGTATTGAAACAAGAAAGTGTACACAATATTTACATATAGTCTTTTGTATATTCCTGGAAAGATCGTTCCTGGAATGTGGGTTGACTGAGTCGCAGTCGGGCAGAGTTTCTGGTTGAATCTCTTGATTCCTTCCCGGTACCAACCATATTTATATGGTCGGTACTCCACTATGCAAATTAGGTGGATCCTACCACAACACATATACATTTTTTTAAGGAGCACTGTTTTAGCTGGTATGTTTTACAACCTTCATTGCACCAGATTATATTCAAACAGCATTGAAAACAATCCTATATTCGTGAAAATATTATTTAACATTCGCTTGCTAGTATTGTGTAGTAATTCGTCTAAGAGGAAGAAGAAACTGATTTCAAAACTGGAGAAAGTAAAAGGAATTCGCTCCATTGTATTTCTTAAGAGGTTATGGCAATTCACATATACCGAAGTATAAATAAAACTGCAGATACAGCATCACACATGTTCTGTAAAGAGAAAGCATTTTCAATAAATTGTCTAACGATATTTATTTAAGTCAGATTCGATATATTTTTTCGAGGGAGGGTCGTTTCACTGTTAATGATTTTAAGCAAAAGTTCTATCCATTCTCCTTAGATAATATTAACGTTTCTATACACAGTTAGATAAAAAAAAATAACGCTTCATGAAAAAACAAACTGTAAATGAATGTTTGACATTTTAAAGGATTTTTTTCTTTAAAAATTCAAGATCTTTTTTTCAGAGAAAGCTAATTGACGGGCCTCTTCTAAAACTAGTTCCAGAACAGAGAAAATGAATTTCAAATAATTTTGTCTTTATAACTTTGTTGCCATTATATTGGCACTCTTTATAAATGTGTTCTTCAGGCATTTATTGTTCTGTAACAAGAATTTCTTTTAATGAAGATTAACATTTCTTGCAGTTTCAGTAAACTAGCCAATGACACCTTCCAAGCAACACTAGTGAATTTCTCTGCAAAACTAAAGATATTAGTTTAACTCTGAATGTAAAATGTGTGCACAATTAAACGTGGTACAATATCTCCTCACCTTCGTTTCTGCAGCAGAAAAATCCATTTTATCACAGACATTATTTAGTGTGAATGTGTTTCTGATTTGTGCCAGTGAAAAACTTATAAAGATAAATAAATCTGACCATAATATCGACTTAAACAATGTGGTGTTTTTAAGGGAAAATAATTTAAGGCGGAAGTGTATATAGACATAAGTATACTATCCGGACTATTGTCCCCATCTTTGTCGCCATAGTTATTACAACGTTTCGTCCGTTGTACGCTCCAGCCTTCTTCAGAAGGTCGGGATATCGAACTGAACCCTTCATTTCGATCACTGGGATAGACTGTTCTAGTTTCACGTGACATATTTGATGGATGTCAGTTGTCAGTTATCTCCTGTTAATTCCCCTCTCCAAGTTTTCCACTGCCTTAACCGGGTATTGAACTCACACTCTTTGGGTCTTGTTACTGGATCAAACCAACGCCTTTATCCACTGTGCCATGTGTCCGATTTTCTAAGTCTTACATCATTGCTTAGTTTACTAAACCTGCAAGAAATATTATGTCTTCATTAAAAATTAAAGTCATGGAACAATAAAGGACACATGGCACAGTGGATAAAGGCGTTGGTTAGATCCAGTAACAAGACCCAAAGAGTGTGAGTTCAATACCCGGTTAAGGCAGGGTAAAAACTTGGAGAGGGGAATTAACAGGAGATAACTGATAACTGACATCTATTAAACATGGCACGTGGAACTAGAACAGTCTATCCCAGTGAGCGAAATAAAAGATTCAGTTCGACATTCCAACCACGTAAAGAAGACCGGAACGTATAACGGCCAAAACGTTGTAATAAATATGGCGACAAAGATGAGTACAATAGTCCGAATAATATAAATAGTGTACATAACACCTCATCTCAGAAATATAGACAGATACTGATAGACATAAGTGTAAAGAAAGTGCACTTCCCGCCATATATGTACGTCCAGTTTCAAACAGCATATGCAATTTCTTAGCCAAATTGCTAATACAATGTAAGGTGTTAAACAAAATCTAACGATAAAACAGAAGTTGAAAGAAGCTGTATGAAACCAGCAATGTTGTACACCTAGACACATCACACGTTAGAAATTTAAATTCGAAGTTAAGAAACTTTTAGTGTTTCTTCCGATGAATCATTTTTCGTTATTATTTTTGTATTTCATACATTGATATATATATATATATATATATATAATCTCATCAATAAAAACAGCCTGAAGAAGTTCTTTTGAAGGACGAAACGCGTCATAGAATTTTCGATTTCCTATTCAATTACTCCCGAAATATATATCTTAAGGCGAGATACTTTTCGTCTCATTATCCGTAGAGGAAAAGAAATGACATAAAAAAAAAATGATATTTCTAAGGATGTATGTGTGGGAATTTGTGATGTTACACTTAAGTGTGTGTAGATTTAAAATGTGTAAAATAATATTTGACTGTATATGTGTGCATGAATGTGGGGAATTATTTGTAGGCAAATAAAAAAAGAACAAATGCCTTCTGAAAACATTTCTGTGTACGTCTTTTTTTTCAATCATGTTTACACTGCCTTATTCAAGAATAACACTACGTCCCACGTATATTTTCCTATCTTTTTAGGAGAAAACAATGTAAAGATTCACAGAAATATTTGTCCTGTACTGTACATTTTCCATAATATAATATAATATAATAATTTTTCCATAATATATATATATATAATCTCGTTACCTATCCGTTACTATTTAGTATTAGGTTGGTGCAAAAACAATATCGTTTTTTCGACGTTAAAAAATACGCCAAGAAAGCGATATTATTTTTGAACCAACCTAATATATTCTAGCAGAGATATCCGGTATTACTCGGAAGAAATAACTTCATCTTAGGTTTCATTGCTATGCTCAAAATCAATAACATATTGATTCATTGTCTTGATAATCAATCTGATGCTATTGCAAAGACTCAGAGGTCTAGATTTTTAAGAATATGACTGAAGGTTTCCATTTTTCCGAATGAGATTGCGAAGTGTCATGCCTGATGGTTGGAGGAAAGTAAGTACAAATCTTTAAAGAGAAAATAATTATAGAATGGATATACCACTATTTATTAAAATAAATATATTGCCTATGTATTTCATTAAATTTACAGCAGTTATTTAGCTTTGAATCAGAAAATCATTACATCATTTTAAATAATCTATTTGCTTTTATATTTGATGTTGGTGCCAAAGTTGGGGCCACAGAAGTAAAACACGGAACACGGATTAGAAGTAAGAAAGATATATTAACAACAGGTTAGAGAGATAATGCAAGCGGAGCTTACTATATGTTAGTGTCCTCTACTGGTAGTCGTACTAGACTTTCACTGTCTCTCTCTCTCACTCTCACTCTCACTCTTACTCTTACTCTTACTCTCACTCTCACTCTCACTCTCACTCTCACTCTCTGTCTCACTATGTAGAGTGCTATGTCGCCTACTTAATATAGGCCTGGAAGTGTCTATTGGGTAGGTAGTTTCCGGTCTCACAATGATATTGCTTTCCAAAAAATGGTACTTTGCACTTAAATTGTTTTTGTTAGTAAAGTAAAAAGATAGACAGATTGATTTTATGATAAATACTGTTAATTCAAAAATCAATCTCTCCCTCTGTCTTTCTATATATATATATATATATATATATATATATATATATATATAGTTGTAATTCGTCTTTATTGTCCAGTCTACAATAGAATATATATATATATATATATATATATATATATATATATATATATATATATATATATATATATATATATATTGAAAGTGTTTATTAATATTATTATGATCTCCACCGGATCATGTTTTAAAATGATTTGTGTATATTTAGAATAATTTGTTTTTGCATGTATTTTTGAAATTTAATTGTCAATTTCAATAAAATGCTAAAAGACAGTTAAAAGAATTCCCGATTAATAGTATCAAAAAAAAATAATATGTTTGTGGAATATCTGATTATTAAAGCTAGCTAAAATTCCCCTAAAATATATCTACGGAATTTCTTCTGTTGTGTTTTTTGTTTCGAACATTTGAATAAATAATATAACACGTTCTTCAAATAATTATATTTAATATTCTTCTTTTAAAACTACCCTTTTGTTTTAATATTCTTTTTTTTTTTTAAGTTACGTTTTTATTTACTATTGATATCGAAATAATTTCAAGAGAATAGAAATTTAAAAAAATACATATGACGTTTGGAAATTATCAGAAATAAAAACTAAAATGGGACAAAAATAATAATTATTCCTGTTCGTTTTTACTTTTTAATTCTGAGAATTTCGAAACACTGACATGACTAAAGTTGCATTCTAATGCAATTATTAAGTATTTTTTCTAATTTTAAAATATCTTTGCAAGTACAAATCATACGGTTATACTCTGTATGTATGTGTGTGTATACACACACACACACACACACACACACACACATATATATATATATATATATATATATATATATATATATATATATATATATATGGACTCTCCTGTCGGTTTCGATGTATGAGAATCTGACAGCTTAGTTGGTTCAGTTATGAAATTGTGTGCAATAATCTTAAGTGGCATTTAAGACCCGATAGTGATTTACAAAGGAGGCCACATATGGAGCAATTGTGAGGATTGTGAGATGATATAACTTTTAGATTGGCTGACCTTTTAGATCTTGCTCTCGCTTCTTGAAGATGATTCAGACAAGCAGATTGAGAAATGCTGAGTCCACTAAAACACGTTGATCTCCATTCTACCCTCTCCGAGGCTCAAGGGTGTTATGTGGTATATTGACTGCTGACAAGTTGATTTTCAGCTTGTCTTTGTATTTTAGCCATGGGCGTCCTATATTCCTGTACATTAGGATCTTGGGTGTCCTGTCATCAGACATTCTCAAGACATGAGCAGTCCACCGTAACTGATACTGTATGGGAATAGTCTCGATTCCTCCAATATTATACCTTTTAAACAGTTTTGATCTTGAAGGTTAGCTCCACAGATTGCACGCGGACAGCTTTTATGGAAAACATCTACCTGGCGTATATGATATCTGTATGGAGCCCACGACTCTGAGCCATACAAAAGGATTGCAAGTACAACAGATCTGTAAACCCGAATTTTCGTATCCAGTCGATTACCCAGCTCATTCCACAAGCGATGGCGAAGTTAGCCGAAAGCACTGGTAGCCTTAGCAATCCGATGCGTGATTTCATCATCTAAAGTTCCACTGTAATTGGCTTTGCTACTAAGATAGGCGAAAGACTTTACATAGTTCAGGGCTTTGTCTTCTACTTTCAATGGTCTCTCTGGAAATTTCTACACTGGTGGTTTTTGTTTCTCACCAAAGAGTTGCTTCAGAGAAGGAAAGGTTGGTGCACTACTTCAGTTTTCTTTATGCTAAGTGTAACACCAAATGCTTTACATGCAGCAGACAAACGATTTATTTGATGTTGGGCCTCCTCAGAAGATTTCGCTACAAGAGCAGCAGCATCCGCAAACAACAAATCACGAATAACTTGCGTACGAAGGTGGGTCTTGGCTTTGAAACGCTGATGATTGAAGAGACCACCAGTTGTTCGAAAGTGAAAATTGACGCCACTCTCTGTTTCTGCAAATACATAATTCAGCATCACCGAGAAGAAAAGGGCCAAAAGGACAGGGGGCATGACACAACCTTGCTTGGTGGCATTTTTGACATCAAAGGATTCTGACATCATACCATCAGACACGATATTAGCTTTCATTCTTTCATGAATGAGATGATGACCTTTAGCATGTTTCATGGATGCCGAGTTTGATCCTCTTGATTCACTGTGTCAAAGGCCTTCGTCAAGTCTACAAACACCATGTACGACTTCTGGTTATTCTCGCGAACCTTCTCTGCAACTTGACGAAGCGAAAATATCATGTCAATGATGCCACGACCCGACCGAAAACCACACTGCCATTCACGATATATGTCGTCAACAAGGTGTGTATTGATTCTGTTTAGAAATAGTCTAGCTAGGATTTTGCCTGCAATTGAAAGTAATGATATCGCCAGATGATTATCACAGACACACCTGGAACCCTTGTTTTTGAAAGGGGTGTTTTATAGAGGCATCTTTATAATCCTGTGGGACACAGCCTACCTTCCATATCTCCACGAAAAGGAAATGTAACTTCTTTTACCAATTTTTGGCCACCATGCTTATACACTTCCGGTGGAATATGACCCTTTGGAGTAGGTAATTTTCCAGATGAGATTTACTTGATGGAGTCGATAAGTAGGTTCAAAAGACAACTCATTTCAGGATTTTGCTCAATTGATGTGATACCTTTTTCATCAGTAACCGAAGTGGTGTTTAAGACAGTTTCGAAATGCACTTTCCAGCGATTTAATATGTCTGACTTATCCTTCAAGAGAGTTTCACCATCTGCTGTGGAGATAGGAGCAACACCACTTTTCTGAGGACCGAAAATGCACTTGAGGCCAGCATCGAAAGCCTTTAGAATATTTCTATCTGAAGCTTCTTGGAGTTCAGTGGTCTTTTCAGATCACCAATACTCTTTCATGGCTCTGAGAGCTCGTTGAACCTGATTTTGCACTTATTGAAAGCGAACTTTTTATCGAACGAGTTCTTGTCCCCAATCCATGATTTATGAGAACAGTGCAATTGATCTATATGCTGCTGAATTTCTGTATTATTGCCATCAAACCAGTCTTGATGTGTACGATGTGGCAGGCCGAGAACCTCCAAGGATGTAGAATATGTTGCATCACGCAGAGCCTTCCAAGATGATTCGATATCATTGGTAATATTTACAGATAAAGTGCAGTATCAAGTTTGTCAGAGAGCTCAATATATATATATATATATATATATATATATATATATATTAATTGATTCATCGAGTCTGATAGAAACCTCAGGAAGCACTGGACGGCCGTTTCGTCCTATATTTGGGACTCATCAGCAGTGCGCATCCACTACCGAGGGAATCGAAACCCCGACAGTTAGGTTGGCAAGCGAACACTATACCAACTGCTCCGCGGGCCTCGGTGACGAAGAGATTGCAAATCAGACTCTAAGAAGCGCCGCTCACTCCCACATTCCGTGGTGGAACTCTACTGAGATCCTCTCTGACCATAGGACTGAGCCTCCTCGCTTGAACCAGCTTCTAATGCTCCAGTTGGAGCGGCTTGGTGAGAGTAGTCGTGGCTCCAGGAGGCTCAGTCCTATGGTCAGAGAGGATCTCAGTAGAGTTCCACCACGGAATGTGGGAGTGAGCGGCGCTTCTTAGAGTCTGATTTGCAATCTCTTCGTCACCGAGGCCCGGCGGAGCAGTTGGTATAGTGTTCGCTTGCCAACCTAACTATCGGGGTTTCGATTCCCTCGGTAGTGGATGCGCACTGCTGATGAGTCCCAAATATAGGACGAAACGGCCGTCCAGTGCTTCCTGAGGTTTCTATCAGACTCGATGAATCAATTAATATAATTATCAAATCCTCCTCATTACTATATATATATATATATATATATATATATATATATATATGTATATATGTTGTCGGTAATTACTATAGAGATTTTTTTAAACTTTGACCGGACCCACGGAGAGAGAGACAACTGCCCTTTATATATGTATATATAAATTTTATTCGATTTTCTAATTTGTACATTATTGCCTAGTTTACTAAAACTGCAAGAAATATTATGTCTTCATTAAAAATTATACTTATGGAACAATAAATGTCTGAAAGACAATCAATTTATAAAGTGTGCCAATATGATCGCAAGAAAGTCATAAAGGCAACAATGTTTTAAAATGTATTTTCTCTGTTCTGGAACTAATTTTAGAAGACGCTAATCAATTGGCTTTCTCTAAAAATATCTCGAATTTTAAACAAAAATCAAACATCCATTTAGTTTGTTCTCTCATTATTTGGCATTATTTAATTGTGTACAAAATCGTTAATAATGTCTAACGAGAAAAGATAAAACATCTTAAAATCATTAGCTGTGAAATCACCATCGCCAGGAAAACATCAATCGTGACTTAATTAAATGTCGTTAGACAATTTATTCAAAATGCTTTATCTTTTGAGAACATTAGCGAGGCTGGTGCTATAGTTTTTTATACTGCAATATTTTTGAATTATCATAACCTCTAGGGAAGGATAATAGCGCACTTTCTGTATGCTTTCTCCAGAGTTTTGGAATGAGTTTTTTTATTTCTCCTAGACTTACTACCACCCATTGCTAGAGAGCCCGTTCTATTCTACTATTTATTCTCAGCTGTAGGGAAAAATAGATGAATTTATGTATTTTATGCAAATTGAACGCCATAGGTCCGATTGGAATTTGAGCAAAAATATTTTGCTATTTATATCAGACTTACATTTTAGAAGTTTTCTTCAAGCGTTAAAGCATGAACCTAGTTTTAGATGCTCGCAACTCCACAAATCTCAACATAGTTATTTATATTCTGTTTGAATTTCTGAGAAGTTAATAATATTTACGTTAATTACACAAAGACTTCTGTCAACATCTTTCTTAGTATATTAAATATAAGAGTTCATTTCTAAATTACATTAAGGTTATCGGGATCCACAAGTCATTGATGATGACCAGAAAGCACAGCGTCCTGGGTATGACGATAAAGTACGTCCAACAGCAAGGAAGGCCTCAGATGTTGTTTTCAGAAAAATAATGTTGCCAGCTGTAGGTTTTTGAAACAATAATGTTGCCAGCTATACGTTTTTTGGAAAAAAAAAGTTGCCAGCTATACGTTATTTGGAAAAAGAAAATAATGTTGCCAGCTATACGTTTTTTGTAAAAAAAATGATGTTGCCAGCTATACGTTTTTTGGGAAAAAAAAAAATAATGCCAGCTATACGTTTTTTTTTTTAAATAATGTTGCCAGCTATACGTTTAATTATACTGTATATTTAATATATATATATATATATATATATATATATATATATATATATTATAAGTTAATAGACTTAAAATATTGTTTTTCGCTACACAATTCCAACCATGTTTCAAAAATGGAAGCTAAAAGCCCCCAATTTAATTTTGTACTTAAATTAAAGACATTAGTTCCATTTCATCCTAAAGCGAATTTTGGAGTAACTTTAAAAATTACTGGGTTTTAAATACACCGCTAAAACACAATTCATGTTTCCAAGGTTACAGATAAATCTATTTTGCTAGACTAGGGGTGTGTAGCGAAAAACCATATTTTAAGTCTATTAACTTATAATATTAATGCTCTGTAAATTTACATTGAGCACTATTTTGTAAAAATAAAAATATCTACAAGAACACCGGATTATATATCTTACTGTTCTTTCTTTTTATTAATATATATATATATATATATATATATATATATATATATATATATATATATATATATATATATAAACTTAATTTGGCATTAAATGACCTACAGTGGTTGATATGCCATAACACCCAACCAACCAGCCAACAAGAAAGCACAACGTCAGATACGTTGTGATAAGAATCCTAAGGGTGATAGTATGAGTGTAAACAATACTTCTTTTTTAGGCATAAATATTTGTTTCATTTATTTATTTATCTTGCGATTTTCAGCAGTTAAATAACTCTTCAATATGAGATTGAATAGCAAAGAGCTGTTGTATAGTGAACATCGTGTCCTCGCTTCTCTTTGTCTTTTCTGCAAATACATTCATGGTAACTGCTCCGACGAGCTACTTTCGCGAATTCCCATACTGCATGAATTTAAATGTGCTACGATGTTGGCATCTCAATCCCACCCTTTCACTGTCGAAACGGTTAAATATAGCCGCCTCTTCTACTCCAATAGCTTCATGTATCGCACTTCCCGTCTGTGGAACTCTCTTCCTCTTCCTTCACTGACAGCTATAATCTCCAACTATTCAAATGCAATGTCAGTTGACATTTGCAGATGCCTTGATCTATTCTGCGTCCTTCCCTCCATCCTTTTCTCTAACACGCCTCTTTACTCTTGCTCCCACTGTCTGTAACCTCTTGCATGCTAGTGGCACCCCCGTGAAAAGCTTAAAAAATATTAATTATGAAAAATGAGACACGATAAACATATAATCATATTTCCTAGTTCTATTGTTGCCGATAGAAAAATGAATGAGATCTGATGATTTTATTTTCGTATATATTCAGTGAGAGTAAAAAGTAATAATAATGAACTATAAACACGTTATTTTCCGCCGAAGACCAATTTTTGAGATAGAATCGTACCATTAATAAACTTACCTTTCCTGTAACCAATATTCACGACACCAAAGTTAATAATTAACAACAACCAAAAAGCAAGTCTCCATTGTCAATTATTGATACTGTTTTTCTCTTTCTTTGCCTTTACTGCTGATTCGATCATTTTTTTTTAAATTAATGTGTCAGCATATTTTTACGACATCGCATTGGATTCCTATGTTAAAAGGTAATTTCCGGCCATCGTACGGCGCAGATATTTTCCAAAAATAGACTAATCAAATGGCTGTCAACGCATATAAGTGAAATGCTCTAGGACCACAATATCAGAAAATAGTTGCCTTGACATTCTCAGACAACATTGTTATAACATGCATAAAAAGTTTTCTAAAATTAGTAAATAAAGTCTGTAAAAGTTTTTATTCCATATTTATTTTACTGCTTTATATTTCAAGTTATTTTCTCATTCGATCTCTATTAAGTAAGCAGTGTAGATAGAAAATAAGAAATTCAGACGAGATTTGAACTACCATATTGGCTACGAAGATAACCAGTAATAAATTCAATAAATGATGAACTTTCTTCCAGCCGATGAATTTAGGTGTAGTACTAAATTGGTAACTAGGCATCATCGTTTTACTATTGAAATGCTTAGATGTAACCTTAAGTTTTATTCTGATACTTTATCTCTTACTTCTGGATTCTTGCTTTCATGTCATCTACAATCGTCACAAGTTTAAATAAAATATCAATCGCTATCTTCTGTCTTCCTGAAGCTGTTCTATTATTGCCATATCGGAAGATTGAAGTTTTTTTCATCTTTTATTTTCAGTATACCTCGGGGTCTTTGGGACGTTATCGTCTTGCTTGGGAAGAAACGATTTAAAAAAAAAAGTATTGAGCAATATTTTATATTGTCTTATTTTAGTCAAGACCAACATTTTTATTTAAACTTCGTAGTAGAAACATTAAGAAGTTGTTTTCATATTTCTCAACCGAAGTATTTTAATTAAAACAGGATAAACAAAAAAAATTAATGAAAGTGTTTTTTTTTTCTTTCAACATTAAACTTCCTCGGTTGCAACTTGATCAAAATGAAGCTTGCTCATTTTATAGTTTAGATCGATATTTCCGGTGAGGGGAGTTTACCTCAATCATAATTGCCTATAAAAGGAGGCCAGCGCGTGCTGATTAACACAAGTTCATGCTGAATAATTGGTGATAGGATTTTAGTCATTTTGTGGTTTCTTTATAAATGCAAATTTTATTTTTAGTATCATTACACATAAGTAGAATAGATTGGAAATAAAGATTAGACATAAATTGGATATTAAATAACAGATCGCATTTCTATAACTTCTCCTTATAGAATTGGAATATAATTTGACAAAACAAATTGGATTCAGTATTTTTCTCAAGCATTAACAAAAGAGAATGCAACCCTGGTTTTCAATTTCAAAGGTATTAATGAATATATATTCTATAGAATGTATTCAATTAGACATCACATCAGATCATGATGCATAATAAAATGAAGCTCGCATTAATATATTGCTTTTTATCTTCACTTGTAATTCAGAGGATAATTTCTCTTTCTAACTTTCATTAGATATTTTGTAAACAGATGACATTTCAAACGATTCAATCGACACCATCATGCATTTTAAAAAAATAACATAACGGCACGTTGTCAAATAATCAAAGCGTTTATAATAACAAAACCTCTTTATGCGAAAACTATATTGTAGCTCAACTAGGCAGTTTAGGACTCTTTGCAGAGAGTAGGAAAATCGTATTTTTCGTCAATTTTTTACGAAGAAAAACATCGGACTAGTCAATATTGCTGATCATCTGTTTTTACTTTATAACTTAATGCCTCGTTAAATAGAGAAAGTGCGATGTAATATCAATTTTCTTATATGGCAGTCAATGCTGGACAGTTGTTGCACAGATTAAGAGGAGACTTGTGGTAACAGAGATAGGATTTTACGGGTAGATGTTGAGAATGCCATGGCCAGAATATGTGAGAAACGAGGAAGTTTTAAAGAAAAATAGAAATAAAGGACAGTTATACTTCTTATAATGAGTCTAATTTTCTGGGATATATAATGAGGAAGGAAGGTAAGTTTGGAAAATTTGATACTTTCAAGATAGGTGAGATTGGCAGCGAGTAACCTACCTAATCGGTTTGGATAAATGAATGATAGAACAAAGCATAGGAATGGTATTAAAAAGACAAATATACAGTTGTGGAAAGCAACGAACGCTCACTTCCTGAAGAGAGGCTGCGCATAGAAAAAAATCATATGTGCAGCATTAGATGAATTTGAATTAAAGGATTAAAGACCAAATTAACATTTTGTGCCTTTTTATGTATGCACTTATCTTGCGTGTGTCTTATATAAGAATAAAGTGTCTCTGCCGACACTTGAGTTTGGACACAGGTCGCCAGTGAGCATTACTGATTTAAGTAGACCACGTGACCATAAAGGAAACGCATATATGTAAGAAGTAGCTGACAAATAACGATTGTTATTTCTATTCTATCCTCTATTACCATACGGATCACTATTTCTACTCTACCCTCTATTACTATACCGACCGCTATTTTCTATACCATTTCACTATACGGAAATCCTATTTGAGCGAGGCTAATCGAGCAAGTACTATTAGTGCGAATGCTATTCGAAGGCATCTGACACGAGTATTGTTCAAACAGCGTTACAAAGTCTCTACTACAACGAGCATTACGAAAGTGATAACTAGTATTCGTTGGCATTACAAATATGTGAAACAAGTGTTCGTTGACATCACAAAAGTGTGTTACTCTTAAATAAATGGGCTACTCTTAATTCATATTTGCGATTGTACTATTTTTAACCTGTACAGAATTAGCAATGACAGGTTTTCGAAAATTAAGATAAAAGGAAAACATTGTCTTGAGATGAAAACTTCCAAGATTTGTTATCAAGTACTCCTGTGCTTTTATATATAAAATTCAATGGAATATCATAAAACTATTTTTTTTAATTATCTGTCCCAAATAATTTTGACTTTGTTGATATCTTACCGACTCGGCTGATATAAAGGGGAGCTTTTCATCAGATACGGTATTCATGCATATTTCGAAATATAAATGCTGAACTTTCAAAGCGCTAAAACGTTTCTATGGCAGCTTTTATCTATGAGTTGCTGGTCATTTATATTTGAAGGCCCAGATAACCACCCTCTCAGAATACACCCAGTTATAGATTAACCTAGTTCCAAATAATACCCGTCTAGGATTGGGTGTAGCCTACTTCGTACCTCCGAATATAAAACAGCCTAATCTAAACTATATAGCGACTAAGCAATTTTAATGCTTGATGGACTAAAAATCAACAGCAGAAAGCCAATACACATGGTTCTTAGCAGAAGAAAGATTAGAAAATGTAAACTACATATTGGAAATACCGAAATCAAACAAGTACAACAATTTAAATATCTGGACAGTATTTTAGCAGAGGATAAGTACAAAACTGAAATTCGAAAGCGCACTGGAATAACGAAATATGCCTTCCAAAACCTAAGCAAAGTACTAATGTTAAATAATAGTTTCAGTCTATTATTTTTTAGTTAAAGTGTATTTTGACTCAGACCTTCTGAGGCTGACCTTTATGGTCAGATGGTAGACAAAACAAAGTAAGTTGTTTTTGATTGGTTAAAATTAGCGTTGGAATGTTAGAGAGATAGAAATGGATTTCAGAGAGTCGGATCTTCAAATCGAAGAATGTAGACGTGTTGTTTTCGGGTATGGAAACTGCTCCTCAGTGGGTTGGGATAGCAACCCCACTGGCTAGTTAGAGGATGTACTCATCGGCGTGTTTAATAAAATAGATAAGTTTAAAATCTCTTTTGCTGAAGTATCATTCATTTCCGAACAAAAATTATTAAAAAAAAAACAAAAAAAAAAAACAGCCAGCGATCAGGTCGAATTTACTGCTTATAAACTTCAATCTTCCATGAATCTCGTACATTCATAACTGCCCATGGCGTATCAAATGTAAACAAATGACGTCATGCATTAAGAAATGGACAAAGTCCGACAATTTATTTATTAAAGACATTTTTATGTTTAACGTTCTTTTTTTTAACGCTCCTTCGGACGCTCCTTTGTGGCCGAGTCGGTTAAGGCACATCAGCGTAAATGACGGTTCCGTATAGGATGCAGGTTCGAATCCTGTGAAAGGACGAATATTTTCTATGAAAATTTCTCGGACATTCAGGCCGGTAAATGTTATTTAATACTGTTTATTATAAACAGAGCATTTACTTAAATACTTGTATCTATAAAAAGAACGTTAAACATAAAAATGTCTTTAATAAATAAAAATATATTTCTTCATAGGAGATCGTTTATTGATGTGTGTATAAAAAAAAGTAGAGAGCACATATAGATGTTCAATAATTTGTGTGTTTAACCGTTACAAAGGATGTGACATTTAACTGACCCTCTAGGTTCTGCAGTTTAAAAACGCCATAATTTAGTCAAAGACATCTTATTTCCCATAGTTCTTGACAATGATTTTGATAGGTGAAATGACTTTAATATAAGAAGAAAAAAATCAAGAAATTTACCCAATTTATTCATAACTTCAATCCCCATGTATAACACTAGAGTTAAAAAAAAAAAAAAAAGGTATAATTAAAATTAGAATAGACAAACCTTTTCTGTGAAATCTAATAAAACTTGCTTGGAGGGTTTATCTAAAAATAAATACGTCTAAATTCACTTTCATAACTAGCGTTCGCCAATGAATTACGAGCAGAGTCTCCGACTGATATCAAGTCAGTCATCGTTTTTTGATCTCAAGTTGAGGCAATCGGATGTCTAACTAAACTAAAGAGTTTTGAAACATTCTGTCTGTGGGTGAATACACACACACACACACACACACACACACACACACATATATATATATATATATATATATATATATATATATATATATACTCTCTGAATGGTAATATTATAGTCTTTTTTTAAATGAGATGAATAATTGTATTACGCATTGGGGAAAAATCCATTTATTTGGCATCGAAACTTGTACGGAGATCAAATAGTGGATGCAAACACAGTTTGGCTGTGCTTAATGTGTTTCAACAGTGGCAACAGCAATGAGTTTGTCGCCTCCCCATATTTTCCCTATCGCGGCATGCAGGGAGATGTTCGACGTTGACAACATTGCATACCCACTACTGGTGACCTTGTAGAATAATGGTCATTTGTAGCTGAAAAATTGCATCTCCAGCGATGTTATTGCCCTTTATATTTGTTGTAGTTTCCATGGGAATAAACGTAAGGCTGCACTTGCCGAGTGTACCCCCGTCTCTTCGCGCAGGGATATATATATATATATATATATATATATATATATATATATATATATATATATATGTGTGTGTGTGTGTGTGTGTGTGTATATATATAATGACGTAATAATGTCGTTTTTGACGTATTTTTTAACGTCAAAAAACAACATTATTACGTCATTATTTTTGCACCACCCTAATATATACATATATGTATAGCCTGACGATTGCATCTAGCATGAAACAGACTGTCGCCTCTAAGTGTTGACTTCTATGCTCACTTTATTTTTACACAAGTTCTATCTCTGATATTCAGCCCTTTATTCCATAAATATAGCACATCTTAAGACTATATATATATATATATATATATATATATATATATATATATATATATATATATATATTGGACGGAGGACGGTTGGGGAGGTTGTAGCCAGTACCTGACACATTATTTGCATTAAAATCAATTGAATTTTCATTTCCTTGTTTTTTGGGGGTTTTTTTTCTCGACCGACTGTCAAGAATTTTTGTTTTTGTTGGCAGGTTTGAACACAAATTCTTGCTTTTTTGTTTTTCCTGAGATAACGATGGACTGTATTAATTCTAGATAATATTCTGAAGAACGATCCACTTAAATTGCATGATGACTTTGAAAAAAAAAAAAAAGAAAAATAAACTTGCTCGTTGCTTTTGAGAAATAATGAGATTTTAAACGGGCGGTAACCTTAGAAACAGCAGAGTAAGACATTTATATATTATACATATTTAAAAATAGGAGAAAATTCATATATCTTATTTGTGCATATATACATAATATTGCATACGTTAAAAGTAGAAAATATAAGCATTGTCGTTATGCACATAAATATAATTTATTTATTCATCATCAAGTACGTTTTCTTATATAATCTTTTGCGTTGGATAATGTTTCTATCGAAGTATAAGTTTATATGATATTTATATCAGTGATTATCACATATTGAGAAACTATAAGACATTAGTGAATATGATCAAATTCTATAATTTTATAATACCTTATTTGAGGGCATAAAACACGCAGCGGTATAATACTCACACTTTCAAAATGACATAATCAGGAAAAAGTGTGATCGTATATTTAAGCAGGTAATAATTAAAGCAAGCAGTTACAGGACAAAGCTTTATAAACATAATTTAACCACAGCAGGAAACATTACTGTATATAAAAAAGCAAAGCTTGCACTGACACCGAAGATGAAGCAAAAAAGTCACAATTGTGATGATAAGCAACGTTCTTTTTTTTTTTTGGCCGCTTTGTCTCGCATTTTCCACCTGTTAATGATAGGCGTACGTTGATGCTTATCTAGTTCTGATGGATTAGTAGTTACCGATGAATGTCACCAGCAGTTTACTATAATTTCTGTTACAATGGTCATACTACTATTATTACTACTAATAATAATAATGCTATTACTGCTATTTACTACTAATAATAATACTAATAATGATCATGCTGCTGCTACTACTACTACTAATAATATTAATGGTACTACTACTAACAATAATAGTAATGGTACTACTACTAATAATAGTAATGCTACTACCAGTAATAATAGTGATGCTATTACTACTAATAATAATAGCAATGCTACTATTACTACTAGTAATAATAATGCTACTATTACTACTAATAATAATGCTACTGCTACTAATAATAATAATGCTATTACTGCTATTTACTACTAATACCAATAATGATCATGCTGCTGCTACTACTACTAATAATAATATTAATGGTGCTACTACTAACAATAATAGTAATGGTACTACTAATAATAATAGTAATGGTACTTCTAATAATTATAGTAATGCTACTAGTAGTAATAATAGTAATGCTATTACTACTACTAATAATAATAGTAATGCTACTACTACTACTAGTAATAATAATGCTACTATTACTACTAATAATAATGCTACTACTACTAATAATAATAATGCTACTCCTACTAATAATAATCCTATAACTACGACTAATAATAATGCTATTAATAATGATACCACTACTACGGCTAATAATAATAATAATAATAATGCTACTACTAGAAGTAATAAATTATTTGACTAAATAATATTATCTAGATTCAGATTAGCGGGAATTGAGTGTCGTAGTTAAAATTAGAAACTATAGAAGCGAGATTTAGGAATAAAATTAGTCTGATGCCTCAACTTCAATAAAAGACACAAGACAATTTCTGAACGATAAAATGACTTATATGAAGTCGCGATTCTCTTTTGTTTCTCATGTTTGTCTCTCAACGATCAAAAGTTTATTCTGAAGAGCTTTTTCAATAGAAGAAACTGCAGATTCGTTAGCATTTTATGTTTTCTTTTAGGCGATAGTTCGCGTTGTCTCTTCGAGAAAATGGCCCTGATCTGGCGTCTCGTCTACAGTCACTCTCTCACAGACGCGCTGTCGTCTCTCTCTGTCTTTTCTACAAATACTTTCATGGTAATTGCTCCGATGAACTGCTTTCACTGGTTCCCAGACTCCATGAATTCAAGCGCCCTACGAGACTGGCATCCCGCTCCCACCCTTACACTGTAGAAACTTTTAAATGTAGCCGTCTCTTCTACTCCAATAGCTTCATACCTCGCACCTCTCTTCAAATCTCCTGCAATCCCCTGGCTTCCTAGTGGCTTCACACCTTGCTCGGGGCGTAATGCTTAAAAAAAATATAATAATTTCGTTAATTAGTGCTACGAATATCTAAAGTTCCTAGAAAATGACTTGCTAAGTTGCAAAAAAGCAAACATTAATTCAAATGCACATAAACATTTTCTAAACAGCAAATCGAAACCCCAAATCTCTTCAGTTCTCGTCTTCCTCTGTTTTTTATATTTAAGTTGAAAATTTTGGCTACCCTTTGAGCTAATTGTTATTAAACTTATCACCACGATCATATCTGTAAAGAAATCTTTAATTTTTATCAAATTGACAAAAGCATTTGATTTAATAGAGCAGGAATCTTTTGCAAAATATCTCTGATATATTTATCTGATGTAAATATCAAAAAGTTCATTTGTAGAGTTTTAACAAAGCATTTAATATTGATAAATCATTTGAAATAATGTCAGATTATATTAATATTGTGCTCAAAGTATAGTGCTTTAGATTCTTGTTTTTATATGCCATGTCCTTTGAAGAGGTAGCTGATCCTGGCTCTCCACTCCCTTCTATCCCTTGCAGCTCTCAATAAGTTCCTTCCATCTTCCACCTCCCCCAGAGCACGTTCTTCCATCCACTTGATCAAGGCCTCTAGGTATGTCATGAGTTGTTTTCTCTTGTTTCTCTTTCCCTCTATTCGACCCGTGAGTATCAGATTCTCCAGGCCTCCTTCCTCATTATGTTTCTCAGAAACTTCAGCTACCTCTTCCTGATATTAAATATAAGCCTTCTAATGCTATAAGAAAATACTGACGAGTAGAATTTTAAATACCACATTCACAAATCAGGAACACCTGCTTCTCTTGACAATCAGTGTTCGAATTCATTCCTTTACTTATGTTCGATCACTGATCACTGGCAATGGTTGAAGATATACCATCAACTGCGTTAAATCTTCTCCTCTCTGGGCTCACCATACTTGTGACCGTTCGTCCTGGGTATGACGATAAACTACATCCAACAGCAAGGCCTCTGATCGAGAGGTTTTGAGGAGCGTGGGACTACCTCTTAATTGCTGATGTCTACCCGGGGTGGTAGCACATGTTAGGGTTCCAGCTATGGGCAAATAGTTAACACCCAAACCTGTGTAAAAATAGGTCTTAATACCAGAAACACTTGTGACACTGTTTGGCTTGCTAAAAGGGAATAAGAAAAAAAAAAAAGAAAGGCGAGAATTAAATTTAGGTGAAAAGGACACTAAGCGGTGTTATTTTTCTGACAAGGAAAAGTGGTAAAATTTTTTATTCCCATTGTCGAGAAGGTAAAAAGGAAGATACTGGAATTAATCTGATTTATGTTACGGGGCGGGTGGAAATTCCAGGTTGGCCAAATAACCTCAGAGACAGAATTCTAAATAGATAAAAATTAACTGTGTCGCAGAATTACAAAAACAAAAGTGTCCGCTGACCACCATGAAGGAAAGGTTAAGCCTTTGTCTATATGTAGAAATCATTGAGAGGAGCATCTGTTTATCGTCAGGCTGGCTATGATGGCGAAATTATTTTATCGGGACGAAAAATTCGCTGTGTTTTGCCAGATGACCACCGACTTGATAACTGGCGAAAATCTCGTTGACGAATTCCATATGAAATCCGGTTATAATAGCGAAACTGTTTTATCGGATCAGTGGTTGGCGCCAGGAGTGCAGGTACGTCTGGGTGGCCACCCGCTTGGTGATGGCGAAAAGCTAATTGATGAATTCCAGGTAATCCGGTTAAAAGATAAAGAGTCTACGGTGTGAGGTCTCCTCGAAGAGAAGAAGGAAAAGGAAAAGTGAAAAAAAAAAGGATATTTTTTTTTTCTTTGAGCAAGATTTTCTTAAACCGAGCCACACCGACGCCGCTGAACGCCCATTGTCTGAATGATAGCAGGAGTATTGAGCGGAGGTAATCATGTGAAGAAGGAGGGGAGGCCTGTTGCTCCCCCACTGAAGGGATAGGTGTGAGATGCCACTGTGAGAGAGAGGGGAAACCCGTTGACACCCTCTGAGGGCATGGTGAGATACCAATATGAGAACAGAAGGAGGTGGGAAGACGAAAGACTTCCAAAAATGGAAAATAATAAAATTTTCCTGACCGAAACCAAATAAGTGGATTGTGGGTTGAGAATTATCAAGGAACCTCAAACCCCGACAAGCCCACCGCGGTTTTGGTCGGCGTCCATATAAGCAAAGTTGCAGCGAGCGAAAATCAGTTCGAGTTAAGTTGCAGTTGGGGTTGGAGACAGAGAGGCAAGCAGTTGCAGTGAGCTGAGAGCTCTGAAGACCCGCCTCGCAGAAGCTGACAAAGATTCCACGCAAATTCCGAACTCAACTTCTAGCCAAGAACAATTTCTTTTTGAAGAACGACTTAGAATCACACCACCGAATTAAGTTTCACGAATATCGTCTGAAGATACACCAAGAACCAGTTTCTTAAAAAACAAACACAAAGTGTCACGAATACATATAGCGGGTCGGGAAGTAGACGCAGTCCTGTATTCAGCAACCATATATAAAATATTGTTATCCTTTTTTAACACATTTGAAATTTCGAGTTATTTTATTTTCTCTTACATATACTTGTGCGATATCACCCTTATTCGAACACGGCTTGCATTACGGCCCAGCGACTGATTGATTTCGTCTTCCTAAGAACAATTCACAACGTGGGTAGGTTAGACTAGAAATCAAAACAGTTTCTTCGGTAACTAGACGTTGGATGCGAGCTCGGAACGACAAGGCTGATACCGAATCTAACCAGATTCCCATCCGAATCACCAAAAGGTTAGAACGTCACATTTGGTGCCGCGACCAATACCAAGCCAGTTGGTCGTCATAGGACAGGATAGCACGACGGACGCAGCCAGGCAGACGTCACATTTGGCGCAGCGACACCGGGGGGGGACGTCACACACTTTGTAAAAAAAAGAAAAAATTGCCAAGAAAAATTATTATCGGGAATACATAAAAAACCTACCCGGTCTTGAAGGAAAAATATTTCCAGAAATAGATTCTTGAAAAAAAAAAATATTACCAGCAATAATTTTTTTTGTCGGCGTTAAATAACCTATTGAGGTTAATATGCCGTAAAACAAAAGAAAAGAACCAAACCAACAATACGTTTTTGAAAAAAAAAAATATTACAAGCAATACATTTTTGATGAAACCAAAAAGACTTGTGACCGTGTGCCAAAGTAAACTTAGTAAACAAAAGCAGTTCATTTTAACATTTGTCTATATTTCTGAGATGAGGTAGCGTAACGATTTACATTATTTACCTCTTTCGGACTGTTGTCCTCATCTTTACTGTAATATTCACGACGTTTCGGTCGTTGTACACCCGACCTTATTCAGGTGATATATGGTGGAATTTCGAATCACACCATTTTATTCCACATCGTAGATTGTTTTAATTTTACCTGCCATGCTTTTGGTGGGGGAGGGGGCATATGTTAGTTTCAGTTAATTCCTTTTAATTCTCTTTAGTAACTCAACCATTAATAAAGAAAGCTAGAAAAATAACAATAGCAAAAACAATTGTAATATGAGCTAAAAATTAGTTGCTGAGACATTAGGTTTATAAGTCCCAAAAATTAATTCAAGGATACATGGCCCAGTAGACAAAAGTGTTGGTTAAATAATCCAAAAAAAAGTATACTTGACCTAAAATTTGTGAGTTCAATACTTAAGAGGGTACAAACACTTGGAGAGTTAACTGAAAAAAAAAAGTATACTTGACCTAAAAAGTTGTGAGTTCAATACTTAAGAGGGTACAAACACTTGGAGAGTTAACTGAAACATAAAGAAAAACATAACACGTGGAATTAGAACAATCTACCCCCGTACCCTAAATAAATGGTTGCAAATTCCAATCTACATCCCCTGATATATGCCGGAGCGTAAAACTAATGAGTATAAAAAACAGATTTATATAAATTTTAGCGTTCGTAATATTTCCAGTCTAAAAATATAAAATGCAGCTTACAGGAGGCCGACACTATTTTTCAGACACTTTATTTTTTCAAGTTTTAGGTAGCACATGCAGTTTGTACTGTTTTAGTGTAATGGCAATAACATTAAAAAACTGTTTCAATACTACAAATGGAAAAGCAGAATTCAAATTAGAAGTATTTTTATTTTTTTTACAAATTTTCACATTACACAAGCGACAGTATTTTTCGGATATTGCAGAAACAATGCTAATAGTTTATGGCAGCACCTTTTTTTTCAATGACTTCTATCAGTCTATCTTCATAATGTTCGTATATATTGATAATAACGTCTCTTCGTGTTTCTAGCAGTCTATTTTTAGCATCTTCTATGCGCTGCCACAGTTCAGTCTCTCTGGTTATTTCTGGCCTGTCGTAAATAAGCTCTGCAAGCATTTCCCATATGTTTTCAATTATATTTAAGTCTGGACGTCAGGCCATTCCAGAGTAGTTATATTTGCTTCAAACATCCAATTTTTCACTGATTTGGCCACATGGATGCTGCAGTTATCTTGCTGCAAAATAAAATTACTTCCCATTTCTTTTTCTATGAGTGGTAGGGCTCTCTTTTCCAAAAGTTCTCTGTAGCTCAAGCTATTTTGACGTCCTTTTAACCACTCGAGCCACAAGTTTCCACTCGGAAATACCATGCCACAAGCCAGGACTCCTCCTCCTCCCATCTGTCTCTTGTTGAGAATAACAAGTTCACCTTTTCTCGACCATGTACATCACCCGTCAGGTCCATCGAACTTAAAACGTTTTTCATCGGTAAATATCACATTCTTGAAGTCGACATGGTTTGTATTCCATCTTTTGGCGCTTCCCAGCCTTGACTCATTGTGTTTTCTCGTTAGTGTAATTCTTTTCTTGATTTTAGCATACTTAAGTCCAATTTCGTGTAGCTTTCTTTGTAGAGTTCGAACAGTGAACTTTCTTCGCTGTCACATTTTCTCCAGATGATAACAACCTTGTAACACTCCTCTTCATTTTTCTTTCTCTTCTCTTGGAAATTGTTTTTTTCCGACCTCTTTTTCTTCTTCTTCCGCTCATAGTCTGTACTTAGCATGTATTCAACGGTTGTCTACGGTAGCTTCATGTCAGCGGTGATCTTTCAAATCCTGAGCCCGTCTTCTCTCTTCTTTTGGACAAAACTGATGACGTCTTTTGAATGCATTCTTCTTCAGGATTTTAATACGTTTTCGCAGTGAATGATAAAGATACTCAAATGTAATGATCAGGGTACAATTTACCTGCAGAAAATTTGCATATTGTGGACCTTCGACAACTAAATCATTAAAAAACTCGGAATTTTTGTCATATCCGAAAAATAGTGTCGCTTAAGTTGAAGTA
The DNA here is from genome assembly GCA_963932145.1 of Acanthosepion lycidas. Classification (NCBI taxonomy): domain Eukaryota; kingdom Metazoa; phylum Mollusca; class Cephalopoda; order Sepiida; family Sepiidae; genus Acanthosepion; species Acanthosepion lycidas. The sequence continues at coordinate 36,513,989 of OZ010588.1, forward strand.
AAAATAGAGAAAACATGAAACCAAAGACAAACCCATCAATCAATGTTTATACCATTAATGGACAGTTACTGCTGAACTACCTACTCATCAACACAAAAGCTCTCGGCAGCAAAAAACACATTTAAGCACACTTTTCAAAGTGTCCCCAAAATAGTGTCGGCCCCCTGTAGAATCAATTTGAATTTAAACAACATAATTGATTTTTGAGGCATGAAAGAAAAACAGTATTTACTACGTTTCACGTGCTCGTACTTGAGTAATTGTTGGTCGCAAATCCTATTAACGTATGTTTCATTTATATTCCCCTGTAGTGGGCTCAAATAAAATGGTTCATGTCGGATTGATATAAAGAGAGAACAGAGGCTGGAAGTTCTTAGGAATCATTTTATGACGAAGTATTTTTTTTTTAATGTTTTTCGTATAAACGTTGACAGGGAGATGATTACTAGCAGGGTATACAGTAGAGATTAGACGATTATACTTGAATAAAATAAAATAAAATAAAAAAAAACAATCAGATGAAATTTTATGTGACGCGTTATGAAGAGATGGAAAATTTAACACTCGCAGGGCATATTCGGGAAAGGTTAAGTAGAAGCAAACGGTAATTCATCTAACTCGTTTTTTGCAATCGGGTTGTAAAGCGAGAACCAAGAGGAATCATAACAAGTCAAACGGCACGTAAAACTGTGGAGAACCATGACCATTCACATCTTGAATGGACAGTATATAACTGAATGTGTGAAAGGCAGCAATTTCTTTTAAAGTTTGACACATTGATATTGTTTCCAGAATATCTTCATATTATCATTTATTTACGAAATTATTTCCCGTCGTATAAATAATTGACCTCTTGGAAATTTAAAAATATGAAAATTAATGTATAAACTGAAGTACTCAAGATTTAAACAACGGTACTATTAATGGATTTGCGCTCCTTACACGTGTAGAAATGTACAATTAATTTGTCTGTATGTATTTTCTAGTAATGAGGAGTTATCATTATTTACAATACCTAAACTCGAACTGTTGTCCTCAAATTCGTTGTTATCACAACGTTTCGATCATTGTGCTAGCCGTCTTTCGTCATGGGTTTGTATATCCGGATAAACTTCGACAGAGCCCTTTGTTTAATCTATGGGGTAGATCGATCTCATTCCTCTGTATCTAGAGATATCTCGTCTTGTTCTTTATTATTGACAACAGCCTTGTGGATTAAAGCGCTTGTTAGTGAATTTGGTGACACTAATTTTGAGTTCAATCCCTGAGTAGGGTAGTGCAGAAATTCAGCAGAAACAGGCCACGTAAAAAACAAATAGAAATAATTGAAACTGAAATCTGTCTTGGCATGTGTGCCATACGCCAGTCTTGCCGTGAACCATATCCAACCATAATGCTCACCAGGTTTTCCTGTTCGATGTGGTTATCGTATCATATATATTCACTCTATTGTCTGCTGATTGCATAAATGTGATTCTAGAAACACCCAGCAATTTTTTAATAAACAATTACTGACCGGATTTAAACGCTCCCAAGCTTTAATAATATATTTTGCAGACCCCACTAACTTCTCTTGAACTATAGCCTCCACCAAAAAAATTAATTGATTAGAACGTGCTGTTATTGATATAATTATGTTGTTACACAAGTATCTCGTATACCCCATATCATCTCGTGTAACTGGCGTTATTCAGGATAAGCACTACAGGTTGCTGGGTAGCTAGCTTTTAAAATAATTCTATCTATTTGCGGCCATATCGCGTTGAAACACCGGTTCTTGTCTGATCATCAATGTAAAGCAAAGTTGATCCTGGCCGGTATCCAAATGAGCGGCCATTTGGGAATACCAAATGCTTCGATATGCGGGTGGTGTGACAACGGCTCGGAATAAAAACGCAGTCCCGTTAGTTCCGTTCACCTATGCGCAATACCCTTGGAAATGTTATGAAGCCATCTCTTCTATCCCCAGTTATGGGTTAAATAGCAAGACGGATTTGGTCTTACGGATTTGGTTGGCAACCAGTCTACCTCAGAAAGCAATGTCAGCCAACTGCTGGAATTCATCTCGATTTCATTTTCCTACTACCGCGACGTGGCTTCTTCTGTCAATGAAATATCGATTAATCCTTCATTCGATATTTATAAGTGTAGAAATAATATCTATTATCTTTACATCTGATGAGACTTATTTCTATCTTTTTAATTGTTCTCAAATTATTTGCTTTATAAAGGTGTGCAGCCAATAACAGTTCAGTATCGACGCCACCCACAAATGGAGTTTTCAGTTATTCCCTTAATCTTGCTTGCTTAAAATTATTAACACACTCACGTTTAAATGCAATCATTCCCTATTTTTTTTAATTTTTCAAATTGTAACAATTTTGTCATTTAGGCTTACAATGTGACGTGGTCAAAATATGTTTCGCGGGACAATAATTTTTCTTAACTTAAAACAAATAATGACCTAAAAGCTTTTTTGGATTGTGTGGTTTAATTCATGTATGTTGAAAAATTAGTAAAATATTTGAGATCATTGACTTACATAATAATGCAACAGTCTCAGTAACCGGTAAATAAAACAGATATGTTATTAGCGTCGTCTTCAAACGACAATATGAGAATTGAACTTAATGTATTTTGGCTTCTTAATCTTGAATTAACACTGACGCATTTAGTGCTTCATAATTATTTTCATGCCTATAAGGTTACTTTGCACAATCATATACCTTGACAGCGGAAATTCCTTAAGTAAAAACAGCAGCGAATGAAGCGTGCTTTCAGAAATACCATGTTTAAATTAAATTGCCAAGTGGTGACATTATTTGAAAACGCACAGAAATAATGTGGCTGTCAAATTTATGATGACGACGAATATATTCATTCCTCCAATAAATTTAAACGCCTGCTACAAAAGCCTTTGTGTTCAGTAATGGAAAATAAGATATGAAAACGTTGAGAGTGTATAGTCTGAAATATTAAAACCGAAATTATCTCAGGGTAACACGTTAATATGAAAGGAAACAAACAGCTGGATTTTGATTAATATTTAGAAAACATAAAATGATTGAATATGCCTTTATATCGTCATAATAAATTGAATACACGCACCTCAAAAGACATCTTCGTGAAAAACGAATTTAATTTTTTTTGCGTGTTCTTTTCTTTTAGTTTCCCGCCCTCCCCACCACACTTAAAACAAAAATAATCAAATGTATCTCCCGCTTACGGCCACATTACGTTGAAACACCAATTCCTATACGATCACTGAAGTTAAGCAACGATGAGCTTCGTCAGTACTTAGATGGGTGACATCTTGTAAATACTAGGTCCGGTAAACTTGTATGTGCATATCGTGTAATGTATAATGGCTCGAAATTGTTTCAATTTCCCTTGCTCGGGCAAAATATGAATCCTCCTAATCTCCACCAGATATGGGTTAATTAGTAATACTTGTATCACTAAACCATTATTATAAAAAAAAAAAAATAAATAAACACTTACAATGTAAAACTGTTTTCTGGCTTTAAATAACCTGAAAATGGTTGATAAGCTGTAGAAAACGAATCAATTAAATTTATCGTTACGTTAATCTGTGTTATAACATAATTAAAGAGTTATAAATGAAAGTATCGATTTGCTAAGTAATGGGGAATTATTTCGTTACATAAAACTGTTCAACTACACGACCTTTCAAAATCTAAACAATTATGTATTCCTGCGAGAATGGACAGAGTAACTTCGACATTCCGGTACAAAAGGAATCCGCAATCCATTGCACTAGCTTTACTTAAATGTCACCATGAAGCGCAATTGTGACATGGCAGAACTGAATAACGGATGAGAAAAGAACGAGAATGGAGATCCAGTTCGTCCTTTGTTACGAAATATTTAAATATCTTTTCGACTCCACACTTTTAACAATCAGTATTATTTTTCTCATTCTTGCTCCTCCGCCTCTGTTTTATATTCTCTTTACATGCTTAGGTATACTTTAAAATTGTACGTTTTTAAAGCAATAATATTGTTTTGTACCTTCCCAAACACTTTGTGTTGATATATATATATATATATATATATATATATATATATATATATATATATATATATATATGAATGTTTGTTTTTATATGTATATATGAAATGTGTGTATGTATATGTATATATGAAATGTGTGTAAATATATGCATATATGAAATGTGTGTAAATATATGTGTATTTGAAATGTGTATGTATATATATATGAAATGTGTGTGTAGATATATATATGAAATGTCTATATATATATATATATGTGAAATCTCTATGTATGTGTATATATATGAAATGTCTATGTATGTATATATATATATGTATATATGAAATGTGTATATATATGAAATCTGTATGTATATATATATATATATGAAATGTGTATGTATATATATATATATATATATATATAAAATGTATATGTATGAAATGTTTATATATATATATATATATATATATATGAAATGTATATGTATGAAATGTGTGTTTATATATATATGCTATATTATTTATATATTATATATGCGCGTGTAAGCGCTCAATATCAGTGATAGAGCTAACATATTTAGTTAAATTGATGTTTGTTTTTGTGACCCTGTGTTTCATGCTATTTGTGATCAAACCAGTGCCACACACTCACATCAATACAACTAATACATATATATATATATATATATATATATATATATATATATATATATATATATATATATATATATATATACATATATATATGTGTGTGTGTGTATAGAGAGAGAGCGAGAGAGAGAGTTTGTGAGGTAAAGTTTAAAAGCAGCAGATCAAAGATGTATCGGAATCTGAGATGATGATGAAATAAAAGAAGAAATAGGAAGTGCTAACATGTTTCAGTTTTACTAAAGCTCCGTCAGAGATTGAGAGAAAACAGACTAAAATACAGACACTGGTATAATCAATTATGCTTAGATCAAACACGTCTTGCGTGCATTAAATTCGTCCCATCATACCCACTCTATACGGCTTACCCAAAACTGACATACCCATCAGGCTCATTGTGTCCAAAATCACTAGTGTACCTCACAAATTAGCTAGAGCCATTGCAAAAGTCCTAACTCCGTTCCTAGGTACTACCAGCACAACACATGTCAAACATTCTGGTGACTTAATCCAGTGAATACGAAACGAAAACATGGAAAACATGCTTATGGCGAGCTTAGTCGTCAAATCATTATACACTATCATACCCATCACGAAATCCTCAACATATTGAGAAATCACCTCAAAAATCCAAAGAAAAGCTTCAGCTACCCGTCCACAAAATTATAAAAATTTTCAAACTAATCCCTAAGTATTGCTTCTTTCTTTTTAAAAATATTTTCTACGAGCTAAAATTCGGCTTATCTATGTGTCACCTGTCAGTGATGTTCCCGCTTGACTTTTGCTAGAATTCCGGTCCATTTAGTTACATCATACCAAAGAGCACTACTTACGTAAATTATATAGATGACGTCGTCTTATATTCTCAAGATACAAACTATTAGATATAATAATGAAACTCAATGTGGTTGAAATTATTACTGAATTCCCTCACGAATTTGAAATAAACTATTCTTTAATTTTCCTCGCTATCTTATTAATACTCAACAATGAGAAATTAGATGTTAAAGTTTATCTAAAACCCGCAAACAAAAAGGATCTAATTAACTTCTACTCCCACCACAATTAAAAATCAAAATCCTAGTATCCTACCTCAGAGCCCTTAGGATATGTAGCTCGGAATAACTAAATGAAGAAGAGAAAGATATTTAGAAAACTTTCAAAATTCTCTATTACCTACATCATTTTACCCTCAACACTAAAGAAGCGAGCTTACAAAATTCTCAAAGTCATAAACAGACACCACCAATGACACTACTAAAAAAATTAATCATCGCTAATACTAGGATAGTTACCACCACCTCCAAGATAATCGGTGATAAAATTTGGAAGAAAAATAAATCCAATACGAATTCAAATTCTGGGATTTATAAAAATAAATTGTTTCCAATGCAGAAAGGTTTGTTGGGGAGTCATGACGTGATCTAAAAGCCCGATTGCATGAATATAAGAGATTCGCGTTTGAACAAAATGTTTCGTCATGCATCGAAACGATGCTGGAGAAAACTTTGATTTCACTAATACAACCCTAATTTTAAAAAAAAGAACATAATTCTTTAAGGAGAAAATACATTGAAAACTTAATAACATTATTACCAACTATAAGCACAGGCCTAATTCATTACATTACGTCGTCATCTCTCTTTGAATCCATTCTTAAAGAATCTAACTTATATCTAATACAAAGAATACATGATTAAAGATGTCAGCCATAAATTAGAACCATGTAACACCTCTCTGCACGGACCGACGTCAACAAACGACATTATTACGTCATTATTTTTTCACCAACCTAATAAATTTGGGAATTACATCAGCAGCAGAAGTGTTAAATAGTGATGGGGAGGTCATTAATAATGAGCTAAAAAATGAAATTTAGCTAGTGTAAGCTTCATTTAACTCAATCTGATTTAGTGCTGAAAAATGTTTATTTTATCGTGATGGATTGTTACATGTTGGAGGTGGGGAATGGAATGTGATTATTTTATTACCACATCTAGAAATCATCCATGTATAACAGATTAAGATTTTGGACAATGTTTGCTGCTGTTTAATTTTTTAAAACCATGCTTAATATCAGTGAATATGAGAGAAATAAGAAAGCAGTAATTGTCATAAAACAATTATTTACGCCTTTCTATTGTCAGATTTTTTAAACAGACCATCCAATTTTCTTTTCTATCTACAACCCATATATATATATATATATATATATATATATATATATATATATATATATATATATATATATAGTGCAAACGAAACGAGACAGATGAAACATGAAATGATGCTGCTACATTTATTAATCTGATCATTGGGATTTAAAACACCAAGTAAGGCTAAGCATTTAAGACCTGAATCATAGAAATAATCTATTTTTCTTTCAACAAACATATGAGCCACTAATCCTTCGATCATGTAGGTAAGTAATAATAAAAAAAAAACCAATTTACAGGCATATGTAAAAGTAAATGATGGAGCAGAATTAAAATTGCTTGATGTACAAAGGAAAAAGATAAATGTGGATAAGGTTTAGCTATCAAGAAATAAAAAAGGCCGTTGTAACAGCTGCAGTCGCTATAAAAGACTATCTGCACAGCGTCAATACATTTATGATTTTCTTGATTGATATTTTTCTTGCTTCATAATTCCGGGCCTGTTTTGAATACCGCCATTTTTTTTTTTTTTTTTTTTTTGCATATCAGAATTCAAATCCACTTAGTTGATCACTGCGGTACAATACTGTGTCGTTCATCTGGCTTCTCAGTTACTTGACGATGCCAACTAACTTGTAACAGGTTGTACTTAATTACATGCCACCAACACAAACTTCAATCTCTGACCTGGCATTCTGAGAGAAGTGAATATATTCCTTTTCTCAGCGCATTAATTTCAAAGCAAATACACACTACTTTACTCAGACTTTAAACGCAATTTAAAGTATCCTGAGAGATTTCTTTTCTTTTATGGACATAGAAAAATAAAGAAATCTTTTGTACGCATGCAAGAAAGATAAAGAAAAATCTTAATAGCAGTCGGATAAAATATCTCTTCAGAAATTATTGTTGTTTAATTTTTGGGTACGAAACTGAAGCTAGCAATAAAGATTCGTAGAAGGTACTTCAACGTGTTGTAAGAGAGTCATCTGAAAAGTTAATAGGGTGACCAAGATACCAATGTCGCCAAATGAGGTTTATTTTTCAACATAGTTCCTCTGGCGGTCGACGCATTTCTTCCATAAGTACTGCAGTGCTTGGTTCTAATTGGTGAAAAATCTTTCATCTTGTTGGTCAAAAAACTCAACAGCAATTATGTCGTCATCATCACTAAAATACATGTTCCCAGTCAATTGCTGTTTTGTTCATATTGGGAGACAAGTCAGAAAAATATGGAGGGTGATTAAGCAATCTGAAGTTACACACGCACAGCAGACATTGAAACCAAGGACTTGTGTTCTGGAGCAGAGTCCTAGTGAAACAAGACATCTTTCATCAGGTTTCCCTGGGCATTAGATGTTGATAACATTTCATAAATGCCTCAGCAAATGGTACAACACTAGTCATTAATGTTGTAACCATTTTGAAGATAAACACAATACTTTATGCATCCCCAAAATCAGAGGCCACCACCTGCAGATGAAACGATCTTGACCTTCATTGGAGCATGTGAGAAGGGGCGTTTACACTACATCTATTGTCTCTGGATCAAAGTGATGGACCCAGCGTAGTTAACATGCTGTACAAGGCCGAATGTAAGGATCTTCTTCGTTGTAATTGGTCTAGCGAGACATGCTTGCTAACCATTATGACGGGCTAGGAAACCTTCAAGGAAACAGCTGGATCTGGCTCAAACAATGTCAGATTTTCCCGGGATGTGATCAGTTTGGTGCCCTTATTACCAGGGTCAAAAGTGGTACCCATTGAACAGAAACCTTTGTCATTTAAAGTTCATTGTGAAGAATATGCTCAAATCAACTGTGACATACTAATAGCATAGGCTGTTTGATTTATAATCGATCTCCAGTCATTCATCACCATGTGGTGAATACGATCAATGCTTTCCACGGTGTTGACAGTTTCAGGACCTCCAGACATTGGGCTACATTCAAGATTCTTTCTTTCCATCTTAAATTGACCTGCCCACTTTTACACTGTTGATAAACTGGAGCGCCATCCCTCTAATGTAGTAACCATGTAAGCATGAATGTCCTTGGGGGCTAAACCTTTTTTGTAGGTAACTAATAACCCTATGATTTCAAGTATTGTCCATTTTCTACAGAAGTCGCTGCTAGTTACTTTGAAGTAAGAGTTCAGATCTCTATTCAGCTTAGGAAGTTTTCATCCCACCGTCGTAATGGTTAGAAAGCATGTCTCGCTAGACCAATTACAACGACATAGATCCTTACATTCAGTCTTGTACTGCATGTTAACTACGATTATTAAATCGCTATAGATTCGTAGAAGTGCAGGAGAGATGTTTGCATTCTTTTAATAGGTAATTATAAATTTGCTTTGTCAGCTTGGTCTCCGATGTGAAACTGCTTGCTGCACGGCTTATCCAAAAGAGGGGGATTCCCCTATGAAAAAGATACAGATTTAATTAGTCTCACACACAATTTCTCTTAAGACTTCTCAATCTTTATCTATAATTATTATTAATTCCTTTGACTAAGAAAAGAAAATAAGAGGGATGGCAACTAAAACACGTGTACTTACTTAAAATATTGTTTATAATTGGAAGAAGTAGTGTCGCATTAAAAATCCATTAAAAAGCATATATATATATCTCGGATATTTGGATCTCCTTGGTAAGTTAATTATTTCCTTAATTTTACGCACAAATCGACTGATAAGCAATATGCTTTTCTCGGTATATTTTAAAATCTTTGAGGGCCTCATTTTTCTTAGTGCACAATAGTTGATGATATTAAGCATAGTGTTGTTGAAACAGGCCATGCAACAAAAAAAAATCACCATTCATCACTTTTAAGTGAAAAAGGAAATTTTATTTATGCAAAACTGTTACATTAAGTACATAAAATGAATGTACAGAGTGTGTTATTAATGATTCTGCCTTTCGCTCAATTCGATGCGGAATTGAATGAAACAAAGACGATATTTTTTCAATGGGATCCCCCCACACACTTCCTTTTGATATTAATTCCAACTCTCTTGGAGATTTTTGTAGTTTTCATTGGAGCAGTTTTTCCTTCATTCCTCACTACAATGGTTCAATTATTTTGAGATCAGGACGGTGTGCTGTCTCGTTATCCAAAAATTTAACATCTTCACCCACAAAAAATTTTTGTTTTTTGTTACGTCTGACGAGAAGCACCGTCATGCTCAAAATATTTCGCTCTTTGTAGTTTGGCAGATTTGACCGCTGTTTAAGTTTTCATCAACTTTTACCAATTTTTTTTCCATCATCTCTTTTGTTGGAACTCCACACCATTACGTGTCCACCACAAACTTTTTACCATCTTTGTGATGTATATTGCCTTGTTTCTTTCTCTCTTTGGTCTTCTTACATATTTCCTTGTATTAGAATGTAATTCTATTTTACATTCAAAAATTACTTTCTGCCACTACCTAGCATCTTATCTTAGATGTTCTTTTGATCATTTCAATTTTCTATTCCGTTGTTTTTGGTTCATTTTTGTTTTTGCTGCTATACGCTTACGTTCATGTTATTTTTTCTCGCAATATTCCGCGTCTCATCTCAACTAAAGCCTCAGTGTCAAAAGCGCATTCACTCCTTCTTTTGTTTGGTTGTTAAGTTTAGATTGTTCACCAAAACTCCAACAATCATTCTTTCCTTTCTCGACTAAGTTTTACGAACATCCAGTTTCTTCAGCACTTCAAAACACTTCCAGTAGTAGCAGATTTGTTTTGGAAGCTTAGAACACAATTTCTAGAAATTTGTAGCTGTCTGGCTATCTATCATTGAGTCATCTTCCACTTCAAATTCCAAGCCTTCATTATTGTTTCAGTAGAAATGTTACACACGATTTCACTGTATAAATTCAAGGTTTATGTTCACTTGCCAAGGGTCCTTACTCTTATCTTAATACGATAGAATAATTCCTATTTGGAAATATGCGTATTATCATGATATTATTATCTCGTTTCTTGCATTAGGCCAGTACTTTTGCACGTTTTCATCTGCAAACTGCTATTTTTTGTTTTAAACGGTACCTATGAAAGTGCAACAAATTATTTTCCAAACCTCTTGGTCCACAGTCACTACTGACAAAATCATACTGCTAAGCAATCTTAGCTTAATAAAATAAAGATGTATATATATAGTTATCCTAGAACATTTGCTTGCCATTGTATATGTAATGATTTTCAGACTTTAGGTAATTTTTTAATTAAGAAAAATCCTCTATAAAAGGCTAAGCAGTACTACTTACGATATTTTAATATCAATTTTATACAGATGATAAGCAGTAAAGTAGAAAAGATAATGTTTAAACCGTGTTGGCATCTCTGTGCTTAGAAAAAAATAGAAAAAAACGGAATTTTTTATTTTTCTCTCAAAATTTCCTAAAAAAATTTTCGGAAAAAAACAAAAAACATGTGTCCTCAAACTATAAAACTTGTTCAGATTTTGAGTATTTTAAACTACATGTCGATGCCATTGTCTCTTTTGTTTTGTATAGCTTATCCCAGTGAATGGATATATTTAACATTCGCAAATTCAATGAAGGTATCTCACGCATTTATTTAGCGCAGAAGTATTGTATTTGATTGCAGAAATGTATTTCAAAACTTTTCTTGTTTCTTTTGCTTACTTTTTACAAATAAATTTTTAGTTTATTTTTCTATTTACCTGCCCACTCACCTCGGGATCTGTCTTTCTTCCGCCCACTCGCTTTCTTTTCCTCCCCCGCCCTCTCACTTTATTTTCTTCCCCCACCCTCTCGCTTTATTTTCTTCTCCTATCTACCTCTCGCTTTATTTTCTTCTCCTATCGCCCTCTCGCTTTATTTTCTTCTCCCATCGTCCTCTTGCTTTCTTTTCTTCTTCTATCGCCCTCTCGCTTTCTTTTCTTTTTCTATCGCCCTCCCTCTTTCTTTTCTTCTCCTATCGTCCACCCGCTTTCGTTTCTTTTTCTATCGCCCTCTCGCTTTATTTTCTTCTCCTATCGCCATTTTGATTTCTTTTCTTCTTCTATCGCCCTTTTACTTTCTTTTCTTCTCCTCTTGTCCTCTCTTGCTTTCTTTTCTTCTTCTATCGCCCTCTCTTGCTTTTTTTTCTTCACCTATCGCCCTCTCGCTTTCTTTTCTTCTCCTATCACCCTCCCGCTTTCTTTTCTTCTCCTATCGCTCTCTCTTACTTTCTTTCCTTCACCTATCGCCCACTCGCTTTCTTTTCTTCTCCTATCGCGCTTTTGCTTTCTTTTCTTCTCCGATCGCTCTCCCGCTTTCTTTTCTTATTCTATCGCCCACCCGGTTTCTTTTCTTTTTCTATCGACCCCCCTCTTTCTTTTCCTCCCACGCCCCTCGCTTTCTTTTCTTCTCCTATCGCCCTCCCGCTTTCTTTTCTTCTCCTATCGCCCTCCCGCTTTCTTTTCTTCTCCTATCGCCCTCTCGCTTTATTTTCTTCTTCTATCGCCCTTTTGCTTTCTTTTCTTCTTCTATCGCCCTTTCTTGCTTTCTTTTCTTCACCTATCGTCCTCTCTCGCTTTCTTTGCTTCTTCTATCGCCCTTTTTCTTTCTTTTCTTCTCTGATCGCCCTCCCGCTTTCTTTTCTTATTCTATCGCCCTCCTCCTTTCTTTTCTTCTCCAATCGCCCTCCCGTTTTTTTTTCTTCTCCTATCGCCCTTCCGCTTTCTTTTCTTCTCTTATCGCCCTCTCGCTTTCTTTTCTTCTTCTATCGGCCTCTCGCTTTCTTTTCGGTTTTTTTTCTGATTTTTTTGTTATATAGCAATTAGTTAGGGGAGTGACAATGCTGTGGCAAGGAAGTTTGAGAAATGTGAATCGGGTTGTGAACTGTTTTGCATGATTTTTCAAATATATTGATTAACGCTCCGTCAGCACAACTTGAATAGCTTTCATAAACTGACGCAGCAGACGGTGGCGATGAGAACATTTGGGGATTAGTTCTCACTTGAGGCAAAATGCAAATATTGCCATAACAATTGTTGTGAATCTTGCCTAGCACTTACGTAGGAAAAGACAGGATTTTGCCTCCACACAATAACTTCTCTGTTAAAAAAAAAAAAACACAGATATAATTGGTTCCATAGACACAACAGCAAGTATTTCTCAACTCCGTTCTTCCTATTAGCTGTATTTGTTTTATTTAATAAAGGGAAAAAGAACAACACTTCTTTATTTAAAATAAATGTTATTTGCTGCTGTGTAACTCCATTTAAATTTACCCTTTTTTCTATTTTCGATACTGGTGAGAAACTACTAGGTAAGTTGGAGATATTTATGATAATCAAGAATCTATACTCGTAGGAAATCAACAATGAGGGATATATGACGAGGATGTGCCTTTTTACTGAACTTAATCAACCTATACAGTGAGGCGATTCTGAGAGAAATACAAGTCCTACCAGTATTTATTATTGGCAGCTACAATCTTGCCATTAGATATGCCGATGACACAGTGTTAATAGCAGACATAGAAAGAAAACTACAAAACTTCTACAGAAGGTAGTGAAGGAAAGCAAGAAGAAAGGACTAAACACCAATTGCAAGAAGACAGAATGCATGGTTGTTTGCCCAACATGCAAATTACACATTGGAGATACCTAAAGCAAACAAGTATACCAATTTAAATATCTGAAGAGTATTTTAACAGAGGGCGTAAATTTATACTAAAATAATATTAGGTTGGTGCAAAAATAATGACGTTTTTTTCACATATGTTACTATGTGATAAAACGTCATTATTTTTGCACCAACCCCATAAATTTATTTTCTTCTAACAAACACCTTTACTCTTCTTCAATTGTGAGGGTCAAGAGTTTATAGCGTGGGGTCAAATTAAGAAACTGAAATCGAGAGTGGATACTAAAAAAAAAAAAAAAAAAAGAACAATGTTTATAAAAATAGTATAAAAATAAAATGTGTAGAATTCAATGATTATTTCGTATCTATTTCTTAAGTGTCGTTAAATCACCTAACAATCACATAAAATTTCGTTTTATGTGTCATATGTACGATAAATTTCTCTCGTCAGCACGAGACTTTGAAGTCCGGACTTGTGAATTGTCTCTATGGTAACCAAATATAACTTGACTTTGAAAAGACATGTCGGTCAAGACGTAGTTATAAAAAGCTAAGATAAAGATAAGTTTAAATAATTCGTGGAATCGTATTATCCTCTTTTTGCTTTGTCCTTAACTTTACCATTAACTTTAATTCTGTTCTCGCTTACTCTGGGAGCTAAAACTTGAAGAAAAATTCCTACTTAAGTTCATATTGCAATATTCACAATCTACTGTTGCAATATCGATATTAAAGCTATATTTTGATGTATACACACACATATATATTTGGTATTTTCTTTTTAAGTGATAAGTACTTTTGATGACAAATATTTTTTTTTCGTTGGTTGGGGTCGTTTCGTTTAAAATGTTTCGCTTTGTTTTTTTCTCTTTATTTCTTTAGGTTATCAGTCATACCTCTTTATTTACCGACTCGTCCTGCCATCTTTGTCTTCCTTCTCGATAAATTTATTTCTGAAACTTTTCACTTTCCCTCTTCTCTCTGTTTATCTCTAATCTATTAAACGACTGCTTTGTAGTTTCTTTCTTCAATCTCTCTTTATTTGCCTCTCGATTAATTGATTCTTGAAACTGTTCTCTTTCGAACTCCATTTTGATACCTGCTATCTGTTCAATTCTTCATCATTGATAGGCCTGAGGCTGATCCCAGCGGAATTCAAATTACCTTGTCATTAAACGGAAATGAACGGTCGTATGCCCTTTATCACTTCACTCTCTGAATGCAACACGACTGGGCAGATACACTCTGACCTTTTATCATTAGTAATGCTACCATCTGCTATGCATATTTTGCTGGTATCTTTATATGAACCAATCTTTATAATAGCAGAGTTTTATTTAAAGTAATTGTTTGAATGAATATATCAATACGGAACAAAGCAGGCCAACTTACTTCATTATAAATTCTTACTATTATTTTGGCACTTCGGTTGAAATTGTAAGCCATTGCTAAAACGAAGTGCTCCTGCTTTTTTAACCTATAACTTCGTGGAGCTAGTTTAAACCGACACCACTTTATTTTCCAAATACTGTGGGTATTTTGCTTGTCATATTTACTGTTTCCTTATAAGTTTTGGTATACATTGAACAATCAACCTGTATTGCTGTCCGTTGAAATTTATAAAACCGTTTTACTGAAACTAATATATATATATATATATATATATATATATATATATATATATATATATATGTGTGTAATAGCAGCATGGCCCGGCGTTGCCCATGCTTTATTCAAAAATCGTACGACTCATACAGCAATCGATATCACTTGACTTAAAATATTTTTGCCCTTCCTTGCCTTTAAAGGAGAGCCCTTACTTCTTGCCTATCTCACACTGCGAATTTTTTCTAAGCTCGATACTAAACATTAAATCTGTTACGAAAAAAGAACTAACCAAAATCAACACAAAACGATCAGCTTTAAAAATGGACTCGTAACTGGAAAAACCGAATGAAAAAACAATGTTAACACCAAATACTTTTTCACACCCAACCCAGTTCTGCGGAATTGGAATCAACGATGAGTTTAAGCAAGCGAATGAGTCAATTGGAATAAAGTGCAATGCAGATTTAAATTTTTCCCACTTGGGACGAATGCAGCTATCGATTTTTTTTTTTTTTTTTTTGCATGCTAGCATTCTAGTTAACATTCGTGTCAGTCAGCTGTTGGCTCTTACGGTGGCCAATAGAATCTTCCTGCCTATTCGTGGCAGGCAGCTATAGTCTCTCACTCTGGCCAGTAGAAAATGGCTTCAAACTACATGAAAACTGCGGTAGAAGCATGAAAAATCGATTATTTCCACTATAGATGGGAGTTGGGAAATGCAAAGTCGGTCTTGGCCTTCCTACTAACTTGGAGCATGTGCATATAAATTTTGGTGCAGATCCGTCTAAAATTGCAGCCGTGCATTCGTTACACACACACACACATCATGCCTTATATATATATATATATATATATATATATATATATATATATATATATATATATAGTTTATGAAAAACTAGGTAATCCGTATGGGTAAACGTAAGGAGGATAAAATCCAGAGAGCTCAATGTAAATCCAGAGCAAATAATTTAAATAAATACAGACCATTCTAAGGTTCCATAGTTAACTAGCTCACTCATGTCTTCTCTCTCCCCCTCACTTCCCCACTTTGTTAATTTACATATGTTTAATACGGCCCGTCAAAATTGTGTAAATTTTCTTTTCATTTTGTTTGGAAGTAAAGTCTGATGATCCGCTGTCCTTTAAAAGGGCTGTAGTGAAATAACTTATTACATGGAACCTAAAAGATTTTATTTAAATATATATATATATATATATATATATATATATATATATATATATATATATATATATATCAGCATTTTTCAAGCCGGGTAGTATTGAGGGGTGTTTCCTCTCTAAACCCTTTTTTTAAGTAGTGTGTAATGTCAACATCTAGATTATGTCATTATTTTCTTTTTGAGTTACATGCGATATCCATTTTAGTTGTTGTTGATGTTCGTATTTTCTTGCTTACTGATAAAAACTTAAAAATATTAAAACATAAATTCTGTGACATTTCCCTTTCCAATATTATCGTTTAAAATTATACTTTAGATTTTTTTTTTTAATCGGGTTCACCCCAATAATAGCAATAAAGCTACTAAGACACACAGGACATGAAAGAATTAGAAAAAAGAAAATTACTACGGATTGAGACCAAAAAGAGATAGCGATTTACTGGAGAACGTGGGACTGGAAGGGAGTTCCATAAGGGAGAATGGTATCTATCTGCTGAAAAAAATCAGGCTGTAAGTTTCCTCTACTACAACAGGTTTTATGACCCTTATTTAAGGGCATATACACAAAAGTTACTCTTTGTCTGTCAGTCGAAATGACCACAGTAAGAAAGCACCATTCGGTTATTGCAAATAGCTGTGAATAAATATTTTCCATTATTACTTCATACGATGTGAAGATATTGTAGATTGTGAATAAAAAATATCCAAAATCTTCAAAGAAGTGAAGAAACTGTAGATTATAAATAACGAAACTGTACCTATCATATTTGAAGGCTTCAAAAACCCTGATGATCCTTGCGAAGATTTTCTAAGAGTTAGTAATCCGAGAAGCAATCAAAACCTTCCTGACGACACGTGACGACACGTGACGAAACACAGAATGTTATACTTTTGTAAATATCAAATATTTTAATAACTATGGCGTTCTCAATAGTGCTTATTGGTGTAATTCCATAATAACCTTATTTATATATTGTATTAGTTTTAAACTTTGTTTTTCTGTCTTCACTTGCCCCAGTCCGTATAAATAACATATGTGTTGATTGCGTAATAGTTATCGCCTCAGAAAATGAAATCGGCGACCCGAATCCATCTTTATTTTGAACCATTGAATCCATCTCTTCCCCAATCAAGATAAATATTTAATAGCAGAGTGGGCTGGGCTCACAAGCCTTTCGAAAAGAGAGAAGTATGAGAGACATGGTCTAAATTAGAGAGGAAGGGAGAGATAGGAATAATTTTAAATCTATTTTTCTTAAGACATTTAAGGGTAAGGGATGGGTGGTAAGGTTAAGTATGTCCTACTCCTCCTCCTCCTCTCTCTATATCACCTTACATCAACTTAAAACTACCCCTCAAAAGTGTATAAGAACTATATGTAAATTCAAAACATTTTTTCACCCTTGGAAGTGCGGTCTGATGAACCAGGTAAAAACCATATACCTTGGAAGTAAATTATAACCAATGGCCCGTTAAGGTTGTCTATTCTTTTAAATTTAAATGGAATTTATACACACACACACACACACATATATATATATATATATATGAATGAAACCTGTCCTCGTGGAATGTAATTTATTAGGGTTGTTGTAGCTTCTTCATTTAATGTCGGTCATCACCCCTTATCCATCTATATCTAGAGACAAGACGCGTTAGGTTTAAGCAACGTCTAGCCGACAGACAGTGGGGTTAAGAATAAGGAATTGAAATGGTACACCTAACCCACTCATATCTTATTTTCTCTCCCACCTTACTTCCTCACTTCGTTAATTTTACATATGCTTGATGAGGTCCATCAAAAACGTATGAATTTCTTTTCATTTTTCATTTCAACCTTTGGGAGTAAAGTCTGATGATCCAGAACCCTGTTAAAGGGGTTGTGGTGAAATAACTTATTACATGGAACCTTAAAGTCGTCTGTTTTTATTTAAAAAAAATAATATATATATATATATATATATATATATATATATATATATATATATATATATATATATTAAACATTTAAACTATACAGAAAGGGCAATAAATTTGGTATGTTTCTTTTGTTGTGGAATAAGTCGTTTCATCTTGAGGAAAGACTTGTAAAGGAATTTACCAAAATTGTGTAATGTTCCGAATACTTTCAATTACCTTTTGCGCATTTTTAAACTTTTAAATTTTTAGACTCGCGTGACTAAAATTACCTCTCGCTTGAAAAGAAGAATCAATGAACCGTGTTCGAGTTTTAGCTTAGCTATATTCACTTTCGCATAAATATCACTGAGAAAAATATGGCACCAGCTAATTTAAATATAAGAACTGGCCACCAGTCTGCAGAGGTGATACCTACAAACCAATCAGAAGCTTGGGTCGCACTTGAAAATATGCCGGCATATAAAAATTCGCATGACAAAATGTCAGAAAAATTGCGTAATCTACTGCAGATGGAGATAGCGTCAAAATTTTTTGAAACGCACGTATGCACCGAGAATGAAACGCTTTTTATTGGTAATTGATTCCCATCTTTTGATGTGAAGAGCCTTTAAAAAATGTCATCATTTTTCTGTTAGAAAAATTCACTCAGTGCAGTTTGGGTACATACCAATAATTACATCAAAATCAATCAAAATACATTAATATAAGAAAACTATTTGTCGATAATCCTAAAATACTGTACAACACATCCTGTATAGATCGACTCACAGAATTGGAAAGTATTGTTATGCGAAAGAAACAACTCGCTTTAAATAAATCCCTTCACCATATGAAACGTCATTTTAAAAGTCTAGAAAACATTTAAAATGTGTATAAAATAATCCTAATACGTAGAAAATATGTAATATTTTTCCTTTTCTCCAGCTGTCAAGCTAGTGAAAACCGTTGTATACCTGACAATAAATTATACAATGTATCTATATTATAATGTCAAATGTAACGTTCAAAAATTTGCCAGAATGTAGATTTAACTTGATGGAATTTTTTTAAAATACAATAAAATTAAACAGATACTGGTTTTAAGATGATACAACTTGTATAAAATGAATTATTTCACACTAAAATATATTTTACACACACACACACACACACACACACACACACACACACACACACACACACACACACATATATATATATATATATATATATATATATATATATATATATATATATATATATCCTTCCACTTGCCTGTAAAGACCTTACTGTCGAAACCCAGGTTGCGATGTTGGTTGGCATTTCAACCTTTTCTTGAATAACTTGGTATTTATTAATCCACCCACGAGGATTAAATGTGGCACAAGGCCGGTTTAATGTGGGTAGCCCGCGAGCCCGTAGGTTCGGCCAAAAATATGACCTTTGAACCCGCCTAGACGGGTTCAGGTCCTGTCTACCTCCCCGAAGGAAAACTTGCCCTTCGGCAAAGCTTCCTCCGAGTTCCTCTCTGCATTAGAGAGTTCGACAGAAGCCAGCCCGGATGATCACAAAGCACAGATACTACACTTTGATCCTAAACGGGCCGGTCAGCTTCTTTGTAAAAGGAAAAGCTTCTTGAATAACTTACATAACTTAGTATTTATTAATCCACCCACGAGGATTAAATGTGGCACAAGGCCGGTTTAATGTGGGTAGCCCGCGAGCCCGTAGGCTCGGCCAAAAATATGACCTTTGAACCCGCCTGGACGGGTTCAGGTCCTGTCTACCTCCCCGAAGGAAACCCTGCCCTTCGGCAAAGCTTCCTCCGAGTTCCTCTCTGCATTAGAGAGTTCGACAGAAGCCAGCCCGCATGATCACAAAGCACAGATACTACACTTTGATCCTAAACGGGCCGGTCAGCTTCTTTGTAAAAGGAAAAGCTTCTTGAATAACTTACATAACTTATCTACATATTCGATTTTGAATTAAGTATTGAGCACTTTTTTGTTATGTATACCATTGAGGCGCGGCTGTTTTCAGTTTTCCTTTTACATTTTTAGCTGTATTTATATGCATATGCACGTGTGTGTGTTTTGTGAGGAAAGAAATATGACAATATGTGGAAAAAGTTTTTGTGTGTCGTCTTTCATCTTTTGGGACTTCATCAGACTGTTTGTTTTTGTTAACGCAATTACACATGAGCGCAAACGAGAGACGCCGAGAATATTAATTTTTGCTAGCCGATGTTATTTAGTTTTCATCAATTTTTGTTACTAAATATCCTACACTGTAATAATGGAAGACTTGCCTGGAAAGGTGAAATGCTGTAAGAAACTGTATGCAGAATTGTTGTGGATGACCTAAAGTTTAAAGCACGTTCGAAATATTTTCGTTTTAGCAAATGTGGTTAGCTTCATAAGGTTCATAAAATATTTCATTATAGAAAAGCGGTTCTTCCCGACAAACCAACAAAATATATTGTACTACCCAACAGGTCTCTCTACTATAACTGAGAAAATTCTACCTAAACTCAACATAAAAATAGTAACAACTAGATTCACAGCAATAAAAGACTATTTTGTTTCGTATTAATTATCTAAAATTTAAAAGTGGGGGGGGTTAGTCTATTGCCTGTAATAACTACCTCAAAATTACATTGGCGATTTTTAATAAAAGATTATATGAACACAAAAAGTTTAATTTACCAAACACATATGCATTAGTTGCTCACCATAACGAGATTTTATACACGCACACACACATGATTGGTAATTGATTCCCATCTTTTGATGTGAAGAGCCTTTAAAAAATGCTATCATTTTTCTGTTAGAAAAATTCACTCAGCGCAATATATATACACACACACACACACATATATATATATATATATATATATATATATACCGAGTAGAAAAGTTGGTCAATAAAACAAAAGTGAAACGAAAGGGCATCGATGTAATCAGTACCGAAAACATTTATTATTATTAAACACGTGACAAAAATGTAGCAGAGTGATTAAGGTTCCAAGTACGGAATTTTCGAACACGCCTGTGTTCTTCATCAGCGGATGCGAGAAATAAACAGAGGAACGGTGGAGACTATCAAACTTTAGTTCAAGTGTCTCTCTCACTCTCTCTCCCTCCCTCTCTCTCTCTCTCTCTCTCTCTCTCTATATATATATATATATATATATATATATATATATATATATATAATGTTAATGTTTTAATTTTGTCATTTGTTTCTTTTCATTGTTACACAATATAGTATTTTTTTTATTACATCTTACTAGAGATAACTTCTTGCATCCTACCTCAGGTTTACTTTGAAATAGAAGTAGAGAATTAACTTTTCATCCTTGTTCTCTTTCTGGAGTGGGTAAGTGCGGCACCCCAACAACTGAAACGTGATAAAAATATGACAAACCGAAGAGAAGTTTCGAATTAACGAACAAAATGTAAAATGCGAACGATTTTTTCCAGTGTTAAAGAAAAAGAAGTACCATAGAAACAGTTCAGTAAATTTCCTCATGATGTAAAATCTTGTCTATCCATTAATTTCTAATTTTTCTTTCTTCCAAATCCTGTTTATATGCTGTAGTTAGCATTCGTTTTTTTTCTGTATCATTTCTATCACTGTCGATCCAAAATCTGATTCAGTTTCAGGAGTTGTGTGTTCACGAAGTCAGCTAGCATTTTGCTGTTTCCTTCCTCTATTTATTTATTTATTTTTGGTTTTTCCATGTAATTTTTTTTTTATTCTTTTGATACTTTCTTGTAATTGTTAACGCGTTGGCTATCTTTTGATAAAATACTTTTTTCGCTTTGTCTTCTAACCTAAGGCTTTTAACTTCGGTATTATATTCCCGGTGAGATTTCATACAAATATTTTTTTTTCTTTAACTTGGAGGTTGACAGAATGCCAGTGCTCAATAATGCTTCTTTATAGAAATGCTATTGTGGATTATTTCAATTCTTCTTCGGATTTCCAATTCACCCAATCATTTTATACAAGTTCTCTGAACTTTTTCAATTATTTTTAGGATCTCGAAAAAGAATTAAAAATATTTTAAAAATCATTTCTTCTCTTTTCATTTTGACTCTGTGCTTTGCTTGCACATCCATTAGTATCTCTTATTTATGATGTTGATAACTAGATGCGATTTCTTAGTTTAAATAGCTTGAATGGGTTTAATTTTAAAATATTTTTAAAACATTCTTTTATTCTTCAGGATAGCTTCGAGCTTATGGTTTTGTCATTTGAAAGCCAAGTCGGATCAAATTAATATAACTTAAATAGATGCAGGGAGATTGATGATTGATCTAATGGAATACATTATTTCAGTTCTAATAGGACGTATAAGGGGAGTAGACGCCCCCAAAAATTGTGAAGGAAGAAATCGTTGGGGAGGGGGTGCTTACTTGTATTTCATAGCCCGCAATTATCTCTCTACGATTTTACCCACTGAAGAGAATATTTCGGTGTGAAAACCTGGCTAACCATGAAAAATTCTTTACTAAGCGAGGAAAATTATGGTAACTAATTAGACTATAAGAATTAGAAGAGAAGTTATTGACCTTCAATTTATAGGGCTCAAGGTGATTTTTGGAGATATTTTATAGGATAAACCTGTGTATTATAAGCGGCAAAATGCAATATCCATTGTACTCCTTATGAGAATTTAACACATTTGTTTTTATGAAATATAACAATTCTAGTTTTTTTTTGTTTTTTTCTATGTGTTTTTAAAAAAAAGCGCATTTTCTCAAGTGTGCAAGCGGGTAAATCTAATATACACTGTTTAAAAATAGTGTATATTATATAGTGATTCACAGACACTGTTTTGCAGCTTCTCAGAGTAGCTAGATGTCCAATTGCTTCAAGCCGGGATCGAAGACCGACTGATTTGTCATGTCAGATATCATGCTTCTCGGCCATCCTCACACGGAAGAAAGAAAAGGAATTTTAACGTTTTTTTTTTCTATCTTTATACGAAATACGCCAGAGCTCGCATAACTGAATGCATACTTGAAGAGTAATAATTAATAGCAGTGGGTGCTGCTCTCTTTTTGTTGTTGTTGTTTTTTGTTATTTTTAAAAACCCTTCCCCTACGAAACTCAACTGGATCTCCAGGAGTATATATATATATATATATATATATATATATATATATATATATAGAGAGAGAGAGAGAGAGAGAGAGAGAGAGAGATGTTTACTAAAATACAGGCACCCACTAAAAATAACATTCGGAGTAATAAATAAAATTAGACGTCATATGTTTAATAAAAAGCATTTAACCAAAATTTGATCTAATACTGCACAGCCAGTCTCCCTCTTTGTTAAAACTTATGCATATACTGTAACATAAGTAGTATATGCTCATGGCATTATCACGTTGAAGCGCTCAGTTCTTGTATGATCACCGAAGTTAGCTTGGGACCGCTTGGTAATATCAGGTACTGTAACAGTGGATGTGCGGATGGTGTAACTGAAAACGACTCAGTACTGTATATCAGAGATCCATTCAAGTCTGGTTCGTTATACTCATTTCTACGCAAAGATCATTGGGAAACGTATGCCTCGGTAAATTCTCACTGCAGCATTCTGGTTGAATTAATATTAGGTTGGTGCAAAAATAATGTCGTTTTTTGACGTCCAACTACAAAATATCATAACTCCTTTCATAATAAACTTTATTAATCGAAATAAGAACCATTAGAATCGACACATTTTTGCCAACAAGAAACAAGTTTATTTATCCCATTAGCATAGAAATCCGGAGTTCTGGAAGCGATGAAGTCATTGAAGGCCGATTCGGCATCATCTCGGCTTTTGAAGCATTTTTCGCGCAGGAAGTTGTCGAGATGCTTGAAAAAGTGATAATCGGTGGGCGAGAGGTCCGGTGAATATGGCGGATGAGGCAGAGTCTCGTAGCCTAATTCGTTCAGCTTCTGCAGGGTCAGTTGAGCAACATGCGGGCGAGAGTTGTCATGGAGGAGAATTGGTCCCTTCATATTGACCAATCTCGGGCACATACGTTGGAACTTCTGGTGCATTTCGTCAATTTGTCGGCAGTACTTCTCCGCCGTAATCGTTTCGCCCGGATTCAAGAAGCTGTGATGGATGAGACCAGCCGCAGACTACCAAACAGTCACCATAACCTTTTTTGGTGCAATTTCGGCTTCGGGAAGTGTTGTGGAGCTTCTCCGGCATCCAACCACTGTGCCGAACGTCGCCGGTTGTCGGAGAGGATCCACTTCTCATCACACGTCACAATCCGCTCGAGAAATGGGTCGTTTTTGTTGCGCAGAAGGAGCATAGAAGACACCTCAAAACGACGATTTTTTTGATTATCGTTCAATTCATGCGGGACCCATTTATCCAACTTTTTTGACTTCCCTATTTGCTTTAAATAGCGAACGACTGTTGAGTGGTCGACCTCGAGTTCTACAGCAACTTCTCGTGTGGTTTTGCAAGGATCGGCTTCAATTAAAGCTTTCAAATGTTCGTTATCAACCGCAGTCGCCCGGCCGCGACCGTCTTCATCTTCGAGGCTCTCGTCACCATTGCGAAATTTCTTGAACCACCGTTGTGCCACACGTTCGTTAGTGTTTCCTGGGCCAAACGCATCATTGATATCACGAGCTGTCTCGGCAGCTTTTCGGCCTAGTTTGAACTGGAACAAGAAAATAGTGCGGATTTGAATTTTGTCCATGCTGTCGAAAAGCCTGCAAAAAATGAATGAAGAGATTGAGAACGGTAACGAATAACATGATTCGATAGAGCGAAAAACGCGCTTCAAAATGATATATAACATGGCTATATATATCAATGAATTAATTCAGAAATCATATATAAAAGTAAGATATGTGAGAAAACGACATTATTTTTGCACCAACATAATAGGACTTGTAACACTAAATCATCATTATTATTTTCAAAAAATTTTGACAATCTAAAAATTTTTCCTGGCTTTAAATAACCTGCCAACGGTTGATATCAAAATCAATAAATTAATATAGTCTATATTCGCGAAGCAGACTAACTTTTACTTTTACAAATTCCTTTTCTCGTGTTTTCTTTTCAGCTGACAGCTTGAAGTTATCGAAAGTTTACCACATTTTTAATGGACAGTTCTTTTCTTTGGAGTGTTCGTTATTATATATTTTTATGTTTATATCTTCAGACATTTTTTTATTTCGTTTCATCGCTCTTGTCCTGATTTTAAATCAAGCTATATTCCACAGTAAACCTAGAAACATTGATAGCATCGATTTTTATTCTTTTTTCCTTCTTGGTTAGCATCTTTATTTTAACTTGACAACATTTTCATCGTCAACTACACGAAAGGTATTAACATTTTATTATATTTCATCCATTTTATATTTGATAGTTCATTCTTCTCTTCAACATTTTCAACAACGATCTGAAAAACATTATTATTGCTTTTTTTTTCATTACTTCATTGTCTTTTAATTTTTATTATCACTTTCTTTCAAGTTACATCAGTTTAATATAGCAGCGGCGACATAGCAATTCTTATAATTACTATTTTCATCATCAGCACCTACATTATTCTTCTCTTTGATGCAGTAATTATTATCGCTAACATTATTACATCATAGTCAACACAAGCTGAGTGTTCTGAGGCGTCAGTACTGAACAAGGGCCTCGACTTGATATCATATTTGGACATCATTGCCCGTTACAGGAAATATCTTTGGACATACGTCATGTCCAGGTGGATGAGCTAAGATGGAAAGTGAGGCAGATACTAGAGAATGCCAAACCGCCTAAATCAAACATCATGAAAGCGGTGAGGTTGGCGATCAGAACGCTACAGAGGAACGAAAACGTGATCATACTACCAGCTGACAAAGGCAATGCGACTCTAGTGATGGACAAAACGGCATAGGCAGAAAAAGAAATGGAATACCTCATTAGGAATGGTAGCTACAGTAAAGAAAGATCCAGCAATGAAAACAGAACGAAAATTGTCGCAGATCCTAATCAAGAAGAATGACCACTTCCTGCCTGAGACTTACAGGTATTGTCTCCGCGTTACATCAAATACCTCACATACACAGTCAACCCAAAATTCACAAAGATGGTATTCCGAGCTGCCAAGACCCTGTGTGTCACCCGCTGAGTCGCTTCCTCGTAAATATAATTGACCCATTAATAGAAATGTCATCTTCATATGTCCAAAACTCCTCCCACTTTGTGTAGATAAGCGATGATGCTTCTATCCAATACATTCCAATGGTGAGCCTGTACGTAGTGATTTTGTTCAACAAGGTAGCCACGGAGGAGATACTATCGAGAGTGAAGGACAGACACATCTCTAGGAGAACGAACCAGTATACCAATAGATAACCTGATGAAGATACTGATTTTCTGTACACTAACAACATACTTCGAAATGGGATCAGACATATATCGAGAAGATAAACGCTTTGCAATGGGATCACCATTGTCACAAGCAATGTCAACCCTATACATGGAATACTTGGAAGAAATGGCATTAGAATCCACTTTACTAAAGCCAACCCTATGGCTGAGATACGTACATGGCACCTTCATACTCTGGTTACCCCATGAAGAGGTTCAGCTACTACTGGACCATGGGAACTCAGTAAGATCATTGATATAATTCACAGTGGTGAGGGAAACGACAACAAAGTAGCATTCCTGGACTTACTAATATCTTGAAGAAGGCATGGAGTCAAGACATCCGTATATAGCAAGCCAACATTCACCGGACGGTATTTCAACTGACAACACACATACAGTGTAAAGAAAAGAGATTATCCGCTGCATACAACATCGAGCAAAAGTCATAACTGGTGACCCAGAGACAGATGAACAAGCAATGGTCGGTATAAGCAGTAACCAACGAAGTAACAACTACACTGGGTAAATGACAGGAGCTTCAACAATCTTTGAAAAAAGGATACAAGATGATAACAATGATCAGAGTAGGCAACCGAAGCTATTTTCTACGCGAATGGGTTATCGGAAATAATTATCGGGTTTGTGGTCAATATAAATCCAGCACGGCCTTCAAACGTGGTTCAACACCTCACAGACACCACTTCCGAATAAGACCCACCTCACAGAGAGTAGAACATAACTAAGAACTGGAAAGAAATATAAAAGAAAAACAAGACTTCCCCTTAAGATAAGACTGCAAGAACACCGTAAAGCCGTAACACGAGGGGAAATAGACAAAAATAGTCTTACCTGACGAAATGTGGAGGGAAAAGAGTGATCACCGACCCTTCTGAAATGAGGTTGAAAAAATAGACAGAACATCACTGTAAAATACGAAAACTTAAGGAAGCAGCACATATGCTATGCCACAAAAATCTAAGCCGGCCAAAATTAGAAAGAAATACAATACTGGGACCGGTAATACGGAATGTTAGAGAAAATAACAAAATTGCAATATGAGCTCTAATTAAAATGTTAACTGAGATATTAAGTTTATAAGTCCCGAAAATTCATGCACTGATGTCCTCAAGGACATATGGCCTGGTGAATAAAAGTTTTGGTTGAATCCAATTACTTTAATACCTGGCTATTTAAATGGTGAACGAAAACTTGGAGAATTGAGTGTAAAACTGACAAAACGGCGTTAATATAGCAACAAAGATGAGGATAACAGTCAGAAAAATGTAAATAGTGTAAATAATTACATCATCTCAAAATATGAACAGATATTAGATCCATCATTTTATTCTTATTATTATTCCTATTCTTCTAATTCTTTTTATTCTTATTTTTTTCTTATCAGACCTATTCTATTTATCCCTATTTTTTTATTACCATTCTTCTTATTATTGTTATTATTCATATTCTTCTTATTTCTCTTCTCCATATTCTCCTCCTTCCACTCTCCATATTCTCCTTCTTCCACTCTCCATATTCTCCTACTTCCTCCTCTGCTTATTCTCCTCCTTCCTCCTCCCCTTATTCTCCTCCATCCTCCTCTCCTTATTCTCATCATTCCTCATCTCCTTATTCTCCTCCTTCCGCCTTTCCTTATTCTTCTCCTTCCACTTTCCTTATTGTCCCCCTTCCACCTGTCCTTATTTTCCCTTTATTCCTCCTCTTCTTATTCTCCTCATTCCACCTCTCCTTATTCTCCTCCATCTTCCTCTCTTTATTCTCATCATTCCTCATCTCCTTATTCCCCTCCTTCCACCTTTCCTTATTCTCCTACTTCCTCCTCTCCTCATTCTCCTCCTTCCTCCCCTTATTCTCCTCCTTCCCTCCCCTTATTCTCCTCATTCCTTCTCTCCTTATTCTCCACAGTCCTCCTCTCCTTATTTTCCTCATTCCTCTCCTTATTTTCCTCATTCCTCCTCTACTTATTCTCCTCATTCCTCCTCTCCTTATTCTCCTCATTCCTCCTCTTTTTATTTTCTTAACCCGTCTTCTCTTTATTTTCTTCATCTGTCTTCTTCTTATTCCTCTTCTTCTCATAAAATAATTGTAAAGTTTTTATCATTAATGTTGTATTGATTTTTCTATTCTTTTGTTCGACTTTTCACATCTTATTTTCTGTCAAGTTACTATCATTCAAAAATAACAGCAACTTTAATATTATTATTGCAAAGATTATTATTTTAATATTGTATCCTTCATAAATCCTCGTTCTGTTAATTACTATAATTATTTTATCTTAAAAACCGAGTCTTTGATAAAGATCAATTTCGACATGTTTCTTTAGATCTCCAGCAGACTTCGCCATTTTCTTGCCGATTTTAGTAATGTTCTTTTATTAATAGTTTCACTTCTTTCGATTTTCAATTTTCCGGCCTTTTTGTAATGGTCTTCAAGGCCGATCCAAGCGATCCACTAATGATTGAAACAGCTGTCAGTGACAATTTCAGCAACTGTTTCCGATCTCTGGCACAGTGCCGCTATTTCGTCATTAGTGTATCTGCATTTTTATGGGAATCAGGTGAGACAAAGACGTCACAGAATTCCAGAAATCGCTTCAAATCTTTATGGACTTTATTACCAGCAATACGACTACATCACATTGAAACGCCTTTTCTCGTACAATCACCAAAGTTAAGCAACGTCAAGCATTGTCGTTACCTAGATGGGTGACCGCTTGGGAATCCAGGTACTGTAAGTTTGGATGTGCGGGATGATTCGTCATCGTAATGCGGACAGAGACTCGTAATTGTTAATTGGAGAACAGTTCCAATTCCCGTTGGGTTTGTTATATTCACTTACTCAAATACTCCTAGGAAAGTTGTGAATCCACCGCTTCTCTCCCCTCAACTGTGGGTTAATTAGTAAAATTTGTATCACTAAACCAGTGTTAACTAAAAGAGTAGAATAAAATGAAAAAAAAAATGTGCACAAATTATTTACATTTCGGCATTAAATAACACAGGGAATTTGATATGCTGCTAAACCAAAGCAACCAACGAACTACTACTACTACTACAAAATAATAATAATAATAATAATAATAATAATAATAATAATAATAAGGATCTGGCAAGGGATTTCTAGAGGCTATTACAGTTACATTCCTGTTGCTTAGAACATCACTCCAGAACTTGAAAGAGCGCTTAGAGAAAATCGCAATTAAGATAAAGATTGTAGTGTTCCCAAAACTGCCATTGATTATTTTGCGAGGATTCTCCTTAAAGATATCCTGGATCGAGAATATAATTTACATTAATATACAGCACTATAATAATAATCTTCAAACTATGATGATATGATGGTAATCAATCGAGATCATGTGCCATTAGGTCTCTACACAATTCTCGAATTAATTCTTTTTCATATTTGACTGGTGTTAGAGCTTCTGTTGTTGCAGATCATCCTCTCCATTTTTGTAATGTTATTAAAAACCATTGACAGTCCTCTTATAATATTCTGATGAATTTTGATCATTTTCAATCAATCTTAATTTCAATCAATCTTAGTTTCAATCAATCTTACGAAGATATTTTAGCTATATTTTCTGTTGTTTCTGATTTATTTTAAATAATTTCATCCCGAGCAAGGCAACAAAGATGCAAGGGAATACTGAATGTTAGAGAATAAGAAAACAATCGTTAAGGATAGTGAACTGTTCAAAGAACAAGAATTAAGATGACAGTAGATAAGAACTGATATTGCATTTAAATTAATGAACTTGAAAGTTGACTGGGAAAGAAGAAACATGATAGAATTTTTCATGCTTCTACCGCAGTTTTCATGTAGTTTGCAGCCATTTTCTACTGGCCAGAGTGAAAGCCTATAACTGGCTGCCACGAATAGGCAGATTCTATTGGTCAGCGTGAGAGCCAATAGCTGACTGACACGAATGTTAACTAGCAAGCAGGTATGCAAAAAAAATTCGATAGATACATTCGTTACAAGTGGGAAAAATTTAAATCTGCATGGCACTTTTCTCCACTTGGCTCATTCGCTTGCTTAAACTGAACGTTGATTCTGATTCCGCAGAACTGGGTTGGGTGTGAAAAAGTATTTGTTGTTAACATTCTTTTTTTCATTCCGTTTTTCTAGTTACGAGTCCTTTTTTAAAGCTGATCGTTTTGTGTTCATTTTGTTTACTTCTTTTTTCATAACAGATTTAATGTTTAGTATAGATCTTAGAAAAAATTCGCAGTGTGAGATAGGCAAGAAGTAAGGCATGTAGCAAAATCACCACGTCAAAGGGCACTCCTTTAAAGGCAAGGAAGGGCAAAAATATTTTAAGTCAAGTGATTTACTCCAAAGCGCTGCTTTAATGAATGCAGCGAGCATACTTTGAAAATGCTGACTGAAAAGTACTGATTGCTTAAAAATTATCAAAATTCATTAGAATATTATACGAGTGTTGTCACTTGAAAGGCATAATCTTCCTTGTAACTAAGGACATGCACTCAACAACAGTGTCATGATGCCTTCATATAATAAATTATTTTATCATTATTGTAATAATTATTATTGTTTCTTTTCCATATTCAAAACAGATGCCTGGTGACCACCACTGAAAATTCAGTGACTGTAACCTTAGCTATTCGAAATACTTCATACTATTCTTGCAGACTCCAGCAACTTTGTGCAATCCTTTCTCGCATGCACGAGTAAGCCAATCTCTATCCCAATATTTTTAGTGTCTGCTATTATGAAGTATTTCTTCTCATTTTTCTTCTTTTTTCCCATTCTCCTTCTTGTTCGTCTCTCTTCCTCTTCGACTTCTTGCTCTCTACTTTCTCTCTTTTCTCCTCCTCCATTTCCTCCTCCTCCACTTTCTCCTCCTCCTCCACTTTCTCTTTTTCTTCTTTTTGTCCTCCTCCTCCCCTCTTCTTTTTGTCCTACTACTCCTCTTCTTTTTCTCCTCCTCCTTCTCCTCTTGTTTTACCCTCCTCCTAATCCTCTTGTTTTTGCCCTACTCCACTTGTTTTTGCCCTCCTCCTACTCCTCTTCTTAATGCCCTCCTTCTATTCCTCTTCTTTTTGTCCTCCTCCTCTTCTTTTTGTCCTCCTCCTCCTCTTCTTTTTGTCCTCCTCCTATACCTCTTCTTTTTCCTCCTCCTACTCGTCTTCTTTTTCCTCCTCCTACTCCTCTTCTTTTCCTTCCTCCTCCGACTCCTCTTCTTTTTTCCTCCTCCAACACCTCTTTTTTGTTCTCCTCCTTCTCCTCATCCTCTCCTCCTTTTTTTTCTCCACTTTTGTTGCTATTATACATTCCACTGAGACTTTTATTTTTTAAAATTTCTTCAGTCATATACAAAACTTTTGAAGACTATCTAAAACTCGCCATATTTTCTTACACATTAGGTGTCTATTTAAGAAAGTAAACTTAGAAAATAAACGTAAATCCCCACCCGAAAAGACTAACCTGTCTACATGACACGTTGAGTTTAGAAGAAAGAAGACAGAAAGATTGAGTATAAAATGGTAAGGTGACGTGAAAAAAATGAAACCAGCTTCTTTCACTGACAATAGCCTAAAGATAGACACTTAACATGCATTTATAACAGTGGACAAATTAGTCTGGAGAAAAAAAATCAATAAATTAAGGAGGAAAAAACCCGCGTGATATGAAAGGAGAACAATATATTACGTTTACTTCGCTCATAGCTTCAAGACAGAGTATCAGACCATCGTCCTTAAGATTCTGAGCTATATTCAGCATACTGAATTGTCTCATTCACACGAATTTTCCGAAGTTGTATAATACCTAAAGGTATACCTCAATAATAGATCTATTTTTTAACAAATTACGAAAAACAAAAAAGAAATGAATGATATAAAGAACAAAATATATTGAGGAAAAAACACCGTCTTCAACAAAGGAAGAGAAGAAAAACTTTGTGAGTAATGAATTAATGTGATGTATAATGAATTTAGAATCTTCGGGATAGTCTCCGAGAAGCAACTAAAAAAGACATTATAAATGAGCAAACGGACATGCTCTGTTCAAAAATGTGTAGAACTTTCGAATTTTTCTGTAATGCATACTGTCTGTTTTACTCAATAGGACTTCTAATTAAATAACTTTTTTTCAATACACAATGTCAGAGTCCCCTGTGAAGAAACCGGGCCACAGCCTCACCACACGAGGTGGTTTTGCTATGGTTTCCGTAGTTTTTTTTTTTTCTGGGTAGTTTCTTTCCCCACGTCAAACTGCTTTTGTCGTTGTCGTTTAACACTATTTTCAAACCAGGGCTACAGAACAGTCTGCCTCGTTATTTTCGCAAATTACGAATTAATTAATAAAATCTTAAATGTAGCCAATTAAATGAAGATAAAATAAAATAATGCCGTTTCATTCCAAGACATAAGCGATCATGGTAATCCAAGGATTTATCTTTATTCTTTAGGAATTGGCATGACTACTTGAATTTTGACCCATCACACAACCCTTCAAACGGATAATTAAAAGTACTCAACATACGCCCACATTTGACATGTTCTACTTAATTCTAGCCAGGACTTGAATTGAAATAAGTTTCCGCACGCAACAAACGGAATTTTATTTTGTTTATAGCCCATTTTCTTTTTTCTGAACACTTTGTGATTTGTTTGAAACTGCTTTTTATCGTGTAGGTTTCTTCCTCTGCTTTAATGACATTCTTTTCAGATATGTCAGTGAGGACAGCTGATCTTTTATTTTATCTGCTGTGCAGCGAATGGGGAAAGGGCAAAACCTTCTCAGCAGAAAACGTTTCAACTGATGATTGCTTCTTGGTGAAAAGCACAGAGCTTTGACCAAGCTATTTATATTTGGCCTTAATAACAGCCTAGTAAGGTTTATTTGACCCAAGACTTTGAGGTCCTAATGAAGTGCTTCGTATAGATTGATTTGTTACGAATTTGTTTTATTTAAAGCCGAAACGTTATGGATTGCAAAACTTATTTTTTGTGTGTGAATATTACGTTAAACATTAAACGCAACAATATTTTTTTTCAGCTGAAAGTCCTGTTTAACAATTAGCTGGGATCATGAGATGTATTCATAATTTTCCCAAGGGTATAAATAAATGTAACAAACTCTACTGAAATTCGAACATGGCTCTCCGATTTCGATTCGATATCCACACTCCCTATTGAAGAAATGACAAAAACCATTAGATCAGAGTGCTTATCAGTTAAGCGTGATTGTCTACTCAATCATCCAATCATATATTTTGGTGCTTCTCGATTCTGGTAGGATATGTGGATCGTCTGTTTTGACTGACTGAGGTTCTGGTCTGTTACATGGTGGATAAAGCAAGATCAGCACCAGCGAACATGTTAGGTTTGCAAGGATCAATTCCAGATGCTACGAAACCCTTTCTGATATTTCTAGAAACAACAATATGCGACAAGCAGTTAACAAATGAATAAGGATCATATACTGCAATTGAATTGTCAAGTTTATTTGCCATACATGTTTATTTTAATGAATATTTTTTCAACGACCAATTATAGATCCGTCAACCGGTTGCAGCTTATGGAAAAAAAAATGGAATGAGAATAGACAGAAATTTACTTTGGCAATATCAAGCATTTGATAAGGTGGTTCAAATAAGAAATGTTTTTTTTTCCTTTTTGTTCAACGTACAGGCGTTACACAATTCTTTAAGCTTTCTCGAAATAGTTAATCGTTATCCAGTTAGAACTGGTTTCGGCACAGGAAAAGATTATGTACATAAATACTTTAGGGAACTGTTGACATCTATCCAGACGGTATCTCTCGGCTTTTTCCAGGAGTTTTCAACCGCTTGTTGAATCGGTAACACTTCAAATGGATGCAATTCACACGCCTAGAGAAGATCGTACCTTACGCTGAACAACTATTACATGATTTTTCACGAGATTTAGTATCTATATCTTTGAGATAATTCATTTCCTTACACAATATTAATCGAATAATTTGTTATTTTTAAGACAACGTCTTGATCGACCTATTTCTCACACCACATCATTGATATTCAGTAGAAAAGAAATAGTATAAAAATATTAATTGGGCAATGAAAAATCGACTTTAATATATCAATCGACCCAATATATTTCAGCACGCTTCTTGATTTGATAAATGGATCGAACGAAAATCTATACTGATTTTGATAAATGTATCAATAAACACGTTTTCTTAAACTACCAATTATATGAATAAAGACGAATAATATCGGGTTATTTATGTATGTATGTATGTATGTATGTATGTATGTATGTATGTATGTATGTATATATATATATATATATATATATATATACACAGACGCATATATATATATATATATATATATATATATATACAAATATAGATAACTAGACTCGTTTCGAAAAACCCTCGAATTTTTGATTTGCCAATAATCAAATCAATCTCGAGGGAAAAAAAGGTTTTAAAAAAAGAAAGAGCTACAAACATGAACTTCTACCGAAAAAAAATCGCACAGATGCAGGTCTGAAGCCCAAAGAAAAAACCCCGATACGAGTAAACAACTAACTAACAAAAGAGTTCAATACAACCGTAGAGCAGACCTAGATACACCTAGTGAGCCAGACAAACCTACCTAGGTTTCACCTAAACGGGTCGTCAGGGAAAGCTGGCTAACGAGGCAAAGAGAAACGCATATTTATAGGCGATAGCTAAAATTATACCACATGACCAAAGAACCACAAACACAAACACCTATTTCAGTCTATTTTCAATCTAGCCAAATTCATCTGATTGAAAAAAAAATATCTGTATGAAACGCGTCACAAGTAAAATTGTCCATTTTCGTTTGTCATATTTTTCTAAATACGGTTGATATATCATACAAAATTAAATGTCTCTCTCTCTCTCTCTCTCTCTATATATATATATATATATATATATATATATATATATATATATATATGTGTGTGTGTGTGTGTGTGTGTGTGTGTGTGTCCGTGTTTTGTATGAAATGAAATAACTAATGTGAATCGCAAAGATATATTTTTTAATGATACATTTTATTCCCCATTATTTTTCTTTTTATAAATTTTATACCCCTTTTAATAACTAACAGCTTCGTTCTGACTGCAAGCAATGCCTTTCTCGATATGCAAACATGCACAACTTGAAAGAGTAGGAATTGACAAACAGATAATCAAATGTCCGCCATTAAAAAACGAGATAATTGAATATGAGATCAACTTGTCCTGGAATTTCCACTGATTAAATTTCTTTTCGTCTCTGAATAGTAATTATTTTCTTTTCCTTTTTTTATTTTTTGGGTTGTTTTATTTGTCTTTTGTTATAATTGTGTACGCTTTTAACCGATCTTGCAAATTTATTGAATGACAGTATTCCATATTGATGCAGGAAATTTACATTTAAGTTAGCGTCATGCCGGATAGTTATCCTCTTCATATTGTAATGCGTGTACGAGTTAGTGTTAGTCTTACAAACAATAGCCATTTCGGGAAAAGAAAATTCCATACCATATTTTTTATGGAGAATACATTTCTTGTTTAAAGCTAAAAGTTAATATACAAGATTGATAAAGAAAAAAAAACAATATTATGTTGTTTTTTTTTCCATCTGATTATATTTCAAAACAACTTGAAGAAGAATCTAAGATTTTTAGAAATAATTTTCACCTTTTCAAAACGAACTCGAGAAACGGACCACGTTTTTGGCGTATTACGTTTTACAAGATGTTTACACACACACACAAACATACACACACACAGACGTGGTACAGTAAAAACACACACACACATATATATATGTATATATATATATGGTCTGGAGTGTTGTCTTAATCTTTCTTTCCATATTCATGACGTTTCGGTCATTATACGCACTGGCCTTCTTCAGATGAATCATTTTTTGAACTGAACCCTTTCTTTTCTCTACTGGAGTAAATTGTTCTAGTTCCACGCCTCTTCCAGATGTCTCATTTGTCTGCCTTTTAACTACAACTCTCCAAGTTTTTGTTCACCACGGCAGTAGCCAGATAATGGACTCAAAACCCTTTGGGTTAGGTTACTGCATACAACCAACGTTTTTACCCACTGTGTCCTAAAGGACATCAGTGTATGAATTTTTGGTACTGAATCTCTCAATATTCATTTTTTAACGGAGCTTATATTGGAATTTTGTGATTATCGATTTTCTCTAGCACTCCGTATTACTGGTTTCCATATTTTGTTAAATAATAGTTTAGCAAACCTTTTTTAGAGGAAGTCTATCTCTTCTCCGACTTCCTGAGGTTTACCTTAGATACAAGACTTAATAAACATTCTATTTGGATTGGCTGAGCTTGTGCGGGAATGATGAATAAATATTTTTCGGGGAGTTTTTT
The DNA here is from genome assembly GCA_963932145.1 of Acanthosepion lycidas. Classification (NCBI taxonomy): domain Eukaryota; kingdom Metazoa; phylum Mollusca; class Cephalopoda; order Sepiida; family Sepiidae; genus Acanthosepion; species Acanthosepion lycidas. The sequence goes on from OZ010588.1 coordinate 36,550,882, forward strand.
CTTAACCATCAAGCCCTCTAGACGCGTACTATTTCGTGTTTGAAACGGCTCTCCAGTTAGACGGGATGGGCATTGTCGACATTAATAAAGTTAAACCTCTCCGAGTCGATGTCATTGATTGCTAGCCAAATCAATTAACGATTTGCCAATCAAGAGAAGATAAGATGAGACCACCCACGCCAGGTAGCTATGCAACAATTGTATTCGTTTCTAGTCTTAGCCGGCTTAGAAGATTTTTGTGGCATAACATATCTGCTGATTCCTTAAGTTTTCGTATTTTCCAGTGACGTTCTCTGTCTGTTAATTCAAACTCACCCAACATGGGGCGGTGATATCCCTTTTCCCTCTATTTGTGTTCAGCTACGCCTGATATTTCTACTTCCCATCGTGTTATGGCTTTATAATATTCTAGCAGTCTTACTTTAAGGAGATTGCCTGTTTCTCTTTTATATTTCTTAGCAGCTGCACGGGATGGCGTACACACAGTTCTTAGTCATGTTCTCCTCTATGTGGGTTTTACTCGGAAGAGGTGTCTGTGAAGTGTTGAACCACTTTTGAAGGTCGCCCTGGTGTTATATGAGCCACAAATCCGATAATCCCTTCACATAGAAAATAGTTCGGTCCACCATTCTGAGTGATGTTATCCTCTTGTACCTTTCTTTCACAGTTTGTTGGAGCTCCTGCCATATACCAGAGTAGTTGTTACTCTCTAGGGTACTGCTTATACTTATCCTTTCTTGTTCATATGTCTCTAGGTCGCCATTTATGACTTTCCCTCGATGTTGTATGCAGGTAGATCCCTTTCTTTACACAATATCTGTGATGTGAGTTGAATGTGAGATATTGTCCGGTGAATGTTGCTTTGCGATAAAAAGATGGCTTGTATTTTTTCCGATAATCCCTGCATATAGTGTAGGCGGAACGAAGCTGTTTTGTGAGTATTGTTATCCTTTTGTAACCTCCTATGCCATTTTGTCGGAGCTGCTGCCATGTACCCAGGTTACTTCCCGTCAGTTCAAGGAGAGTCCGTCTTGTCTCAGAAAAAGCGGGACACAGCCTTGTCCGAGAAATTATCCAGTACAACATTTGGATAAAACAAAAAATTGCAATCTGATATCTCCCGGAAGCTCGAGGCATTTATCAACAGAATTACCGATGGAGAAGCATGAAAAAGGATCCAAAATGACCTGGAGAAATGCTTCAGATACTAATTCGATACAGTCAAGGCCAGGCAAGTCAACTATGTAAATTGTGAAAGATCAAAAGGTAACGCACAAGGTCCATCACGAATCATTGAAGATAGTTATCAGTATCAGTCAACGTCAGCTGAGTGCCTCTAAGGAGTCAGTATTGAACAAGCAACTCAACTTCGTCACAGCAATCAGATATTATAATTTGACAGCATTGCTCGAATCCAGGAAATAGCTTTAGGCTTGGGCAGATCAGCTAAGATGGAAAGTGAGACTGATATTGCAAAGAACCAAGCCGTCCAAATCAAACATCACGCAACTGGAGAGGCTGGCAAACAGAACACTACAGAGAAATGAAAACATCATCCTCCAACTAGCTGACAAAGACAATTCGATTGTAGTGACGGACAAATCGGAATATACCGAAAAAAAGGCGTAAGACATCATTAGATACGGTAGCTACAGTAAAGAAAGGTCCCATAATGAAAACAGAACGAAAACTGTCGCAGATCATAATCAAGAACAGAGACCACTTTCAACCTAAGACATAGAGGCAGTTGTCGAAGCTTTACACCGAGCTACTTTACTCCCCAAAATTCACAAAGAAAATATTCCGCTCAAGCGGATTGTTAGCTGACAAAGCTATGTGTGCCACCTTCCGAGTCACTTCCTTGTATTAGGTTGGTGCAAAAATAATGTCGTTTTTTTGACGTTCAACTTTATGTGAGAAAACGACATTATTTTTGAACCAACCTAATAGATATAATTAACACCATTAATAGGAAAGTTACCATCGTAGGCTCGGAGGCACCTCGGCGTGGTGTAATGGTTAGAAAGCGTGTCTTGCTAGATCAATTACGACTGAGTAGTGAGTTCGGTCCTCACTGGGTGCCTCATACTTTCGGATTTGTGCCATATCAAAGCCGGGCTTAGAAAATCACCATCGTATGTCCGAAAATTGACCTACTTCAAATAATCAATGATGCTCCTTACATAGCTATATTCTATAAGGTTTATACTTCATCGGATAATTCTTTTTTACTGATGAACAAATATGTTTAGAAGTTATGTGCATAATACACAAAAAAAAATTTTATATATATATATATATATATATATATATATATATATATATATATATATATATATATATATATATATATATATATATATATATATATATATATATATATATATATATATATATGAAACGGTACAGAAGCGTATTAAGGCATTAAAAACATTTATACCCAAGATTTACTTTCGGTATGTGGACGACACATTTTGTGTGTTCAGCCACGAATCGGAAGTGGATCAATTCTTTTCCCTACTCAACAGTGTTCATCCTGCCCTTAATTTCACAGTAGATAAGGAGTTCAATGGTTCATTGCCCTTCTTAGATGTTCTTGTTCAAAGAACTCCTTCCTCGTTTATCACATCAGTTTACAGGAAGTCTACATTTACTGGATTATATATTCGATGGGACTCCTTTTGTCCTAAACGACAAAAGATTAATTTGATTAGGACCCTGACACATAGGGCCCTAATGATTTGTTCGGATGACACTTTGAAACATGAAATCAGTTGTTTAACTGAGGTTTTTGTGAACAATGGTTATCCGTTGAACATTGTTCACTCAGTTATTCGAGATGAAACTGCTAGGTCCAACAAAATGAAACCTGCTTCAGTGGGTAAATGTCCGGTCTATCTTCGTTTGCCGTGGTTGGGTAGCATTAGTGAATCCTTCGCCAAGCGTATTTCATGGAGTTCACGTCAGTGTTATTTTGCAGCCAATGTTTGTGTTGTCTTTCAAACTAAGTCCGTACTTTCATCTATGTGTAAAGATGTTCTACCCCCCCACCATATTAACTCTGTTATTTACCATTTCAAATGTAATTGTGGATGCGATTACATAGGTAGAACGACACAGCGGTTGGACGTTAGAATTAAACAACACGTACCTGCTATAATACTGAATAAAAAATTTTCTTTGGGTGATACCATTCGTAACACGTATGGGTCTTCGATTGCGGATCACTTTATAAAGAATCTTACTTGTGCGATGAATTTCAGTGTGAACTGGTTTTCTGTTTTGGCCAGTTCGCACTCGCTATTCCATCTTAAGGTGTTAGAGACGCTTTACATCAGGTTCAGGCAACCTACTCTTTGTAAACAAAGAGATTGTTTGCTCGGACTTGCTGTGCTGCGTTTCTAGCATCTTGGTTGGTATAACTTTTATAATAATTTATTTCTTCCTGTCCAATCATTCATGTCATGCATAACAGACTTATTTTTCTTTTCCTCATAATTTGAGTTCCCCGTTAACAGTTCTGATGAGAGAGGACGAAACCGGTCGACTGGTGTTTGTTTTTGTTTTAAATCTATCATGGTCCATAATATAAAATTTCTTGTTTTTAATGCCTTAATATATATATATATATATATATATATATATATATATATATATATATATCCACACACACGCTATGTTTTCTGGAGGACGAAACGCGTTAGTTTGCTCTACTTTGCCATTTATATATATATATATATATATATATATATATATATATATATAAAATTGAACATAGAAGTCAACACTTAGAGGTGACAGTCTGTTTCATGCTATATGCAATCGTCAGGCCACATATGCTGTTATTTTTCTCGGCTATTTATTTATATACGGGTTAGTGGTGCATTGTGTGTATTCTATTATGGCGGTTATTTTACCGGAAGTCGTTTGTTTATTTATTTGGGTCAAATTATATTGCTTGTTTTTATTTTTTATTTTTTTGTTTCTTATTTTATTTATTTATTTATTTATTAACGTAGTAAAAATTTGTTTATATCACTTAATTAACAGTTTTGTTTTGGTTTGAGAATTTAATTAAAGCTATTTGTTCAATTTTCGGGTTGATTGTTGTAGTTCATTCTAAGTATTATTTTGGCGGGAACAGTTTTTATTGATTATCTTTATTTGGGATTGATGTGTTTATTTATTTACTTGGATGAATTTAGGTCAATTTATTTTACTTGTATATTTTCTCTTTTCGGTTTTCGATTTTTAAGTAACATAGTATTTATTTATGTTTTATTTCTATTTTTTTATTGTTATTTTGTTTATTAGTATATTTATTTGTTTTTATTTTATTTTTTCCGTTTTTCATTTTTTAGGTTACGTAGTAAAAATTTATTTTCATGTCTGCATTTTGAGATGAGCTCGGATCATTTGTTTAATAATTTATTTTGGTCGGGGAAAGTAATGATAGCTATTTTTTCCTCCAACCAAAGTTTTCAAGTTTTTGATTAGTTGTTGTAGGCTGATGATTTTTTCCTTATTTTCAAGATATTTTTGGTGTGATGTGCGTTTTGTTTTTAATTTCCCAGATATACTTAGAAAACATTGTACTGTTCGCATATTTACTATTTGTGAAAGATGTTTTGTGTGTATAATTTCTTTGTTTCCAGGGTCCTTCAGTTACTCCTATGTATACTTTTTCTTCAATAAAATCTGATATGCTCTTATTATCAATAATTAATTCACAACTAAACACTTCAAATGTTTCTACATTTACTAAGTTATTGATACTAAATTATAAGGATGTTGATTTTTGTTTTATTTACAACAAATAAAGATAAAATCAAATGCTATCAGGAATTGGAGGTTATATATCTTGTTATCTAACCTACCCATACTTACCCGATATACAAAATTTCCAGTATTTCAATATTCTCTCAAAATAAGTTCGGTGACGTCCTTGAAATTACAAAAATCACCACCAAATACAAATGCAACAAGAATTTCGTGTTTACTTTCAGAAATTCCTTAGAAATTGCATGTTAATATGTTATATTATCATCTAATAATATACGAAGCCTTAAATGCTATAATTTTTCTAACGTCAGTCATCAGTATCGTTTCATTCGCTAAATATCAAGTTGTATGTGCGGAGAAAAGACAAATAGAAATTTGCAGAGAAAGTGATGAAAATTTCTAATAAATATAAAGGGATATGACGTCCATATTTTAAAATTTAATATTTAATAGATTATTTTCATGAAAAGAGAAAGCAACAAACTTTTGAATCAAATAAAAATTTTAACAGACGTGCGTAACAAATGCCACTCTTTTCAGCCCGTACTTAAACAAAGCATGCACTATTCAGTGATGTGCTCTCGTGTCATGGAAAATTCAATGTTTAAAAATATTTTTATATACCGAAAAAAATTTGTTCAAAGGAAAACACATACAATAATTATATATATATATATATATATATATATATATATATATATATATATATATATATATATATATATATAAAGAAAGAACAGTAAGATATATAATCCGGTGTTCTTATAGATATTTTTATTTTTACAAAATAGTGCTAAATCTAAATTTAAAAAAACATCCTTTAAATATACAAATAGAAAAAATGCCGTAAGAATTTTTGCCGTTAACAATAAAATTTAAAAAAAATCCAGACGACATGCATTTAACGGATGTCAGATTTCATTGAAGAATACATCCCTACCTTCTACCAAAACGTAGGTAATAACGGATACATCAAAATATATACATATAGAACACCCAAACACCCCTGTCTAGTAGAAGTGAATTAATCTGTAACCTTGGAAACGTCAATTATGATTTTAGCTGTGTCTTTAAAACACAGTAATTTTAAAAGTTACCCCAAAATTCGCTTGAGGAGAAAATGGAATTAATGTCTTTAATTTAATTACAAAATTAAATTCGGACCTTTAATTTTTGAAATATGGTTAGAACTATGTAGCGGAAAAACCATATTTTAAATCAATTAATTTATAATATATATATATATATATATATATATATATATATATATATATATATATATATATATATATATATATATATATATATATATATATATATATATAATTATCTAACTTCATAAAATTAAGACAAGAACTTAATAAAAAGAGCTTAAAAATGTCTGTATTGTTTTTTCGACTTGTCTTCCTCGGGTCCAAACAAAAAAACATTAGCTTTTGATTTTAACGATCTATTTGTTCGATTCAATATGTCTATTTTAATATCTAAATCGCACAGGAGTGGATTTTTGTATTCATTAATGCCATTGCAGCATTTCCTCACTGCTTTATTTTACGACGTCTACACTCCATCTTATTTAAACTTCTTGTTGCACCGGCTATCTGTTGCCTTATTACATTCTTTGTTATTTCCATTTGCCAATTATTTATAAATCTGCATTACCGCGCATCGACACGAATAATGCCTTCATTTTCTGTAGCTATTTCTCATTTCAAATAAAATACCACGAGTTTCTTTAGCAGCAAGCGCTGGTTAATAATAAGCAAGTCGAAACTGATTTCAATTATAAAAGAAGAAAGAATAAAAGCGGTTTCAATAGAGCATGTAGGCATAATTATGTTATCAAATGAACTTTCTCGATAATGATATCAGCTCACTCCATGTAATTATTACTGCGGTTAACTTCAGATTATTCATTCTCGTTTTTCTAATGAGCTTCTCTTCAAACACTGTATCATCTAATAAGTTCTCTAGCGAATATGCAATGTTCAGACATTATGAATGACATTATTAGAATTCCTCAAACAAACAACACACATATTGATTTTTATATACACATTTCAATTTATACACGCTCACGTATACACACATACACACACACATATATATCTATATCAATATCTATCTATCTATCTATCTATCTATCTATATATATATATATATATATATATATATATATATATATATATAGGTTCACTCGACCAATTATAAACAAAATCACTTATAATTTAAGTATACGAAATTTAAAATGCATTTTAATTACCCAAAACGTATAATGTCAGATTCACTTGATATAGCAACCTTTTAAAATGAAATAAAGAATAGCTTTACGTTCCTGTTGAAATCGATTACATTCAAAAATTTACAATGACTAATGCGTCATATATAAAATGGAATTACAATGTCATCATCAAAGATGTTTCGACGTGAAAGCACACTGTAAATGAATGTGATTTGTCATCTTCAGAATATCTACACGTTTCCAAGCCTAAACATCTGCCCAGGCCAATTTGTGTTTCTTCAATGCCCTCATCGAAACATTTTATTTATACAGACTTTTACTGATTGATTGATTCATTTTCTACGCTTTATCAACCGTTTGCAAGCTATTTAAAGCCAGAAAAATATTTTTATATTGTGAAACGTTTTGTTTTAAGATAATTGCTGGCACAAATCTCACTAATTAACCCATAGCTGGGACGAGAGGAGGGAGATTCATGCCTTACATAAGAATATTTGTGCGTAAGTGAATATGAAGAACCCAACGTGAAATGGAAATCGGCTCTTCCGAGCCATTATACATTACACCACCTATATAACTAAGCTTACAGCACACGGTATTACCAAACTGTCACCCATCGAGGTAGTGATCAGGCTCGACGTTGCTTAACTTCGGCTATCATATGGTTAAACTGCAATTATGCTGAGCGGACCTTGATAGTAGTTCATGCGACTGCTCTGCTAGGGTTACATACGGTTTAAAATTCACAGTTGTCTAGCACAGCTGGTGAGTCCAGTGTGCCTTACGATTTACCTGAGGGAAGAATGAATGAATTTACGCCCTTCCAAGAGTATTTGAGCTAAAGTGAATATAACGATCTCGGCCGAAAATCGAACTCGGCTCGCTGAGTCCTCGTTCAGTGCATTTACACCACCTGCACATCAGTACACTGTCATCGCGGGACACTAATTCTTGACAATTTACTTCAGTCGAAAGATAAAATACACAATAAGCAGACATAAACAGCGTAAAATTCGTTTAAAATTCTAGAATACGGAATTTAATTCGTCAAATTCAGAAACCTAATACAGTGTAACCCGGATAAAAGAGACCCGGATATAAGCGAAACCCTGATATAAGAGAGATTTTATCTGGTCCCAAATTAGAGCCTGTGTTAATGTATGTAAAATAGACCAAACCCGGATATAAGAGAAATCCGGATATAAGAGTGATTTTCTCTGGTCCCAAATTAGAGCCTGTGTTAATGTATGTAAAATAGACCAAACACTGATATAAGAGAAACCCGGATATAAGAGAGATTTTATCTGGTCCCAAATTAGAGCCTGTGTTAATGTATGTAAAATAGACCAAACACTGATATAAGAGAAACCCGGATATAAGAGAGATTTTATCTGGTCCCAAATTAGAGCCTGTGTTAATGTATGTAAAATAGACCAAACCCGGATATAAGAGAAATCCGGATATAAGAGATATCTTATCCGGTCCGACAACTCTCTTATATCCGGGTTACACTATATTATATTTATATTTATTATATTTAATATGTATATTTATTATACAGAACATGTATTTGGTTGTTTATTTTGATAACAACACTACATTTTCTTTTGACGGTTCATGCTTATTTCTTAATTGTTCCTTCTAATTGTTTATTTCATAAAATTCATCTTTATTTGCATTTTGCAGTATCAGTTTATTCGAAGTTTGCAGTTTAAACTCCGTTCTTAAACACTTCTACATATATTTTCTAAGAGGCAAACTATAAGAAAACTTTTGTCTGGTAAAAAAAAAAAAAAAACGTATTTTAGAATTTATGAATATAAAATGCTTTGAAACATGCAAATAGATATATTTACGGTTGTTACAGTTTTTTAAGCCCATGTCTCTTCAGTATGTAGACAATTGACTCTGCACATTCTTTTATTACCTGTGAATTACTACGCATTGGTTTCTACAGTATAATGTGGTACCGTTTACTTTCATATCCAGTGTAAAATATGTGTGTTTATGCGTGTGTGTGCCTATGTGCTTACCTGCGATGTTTGCTCATTTTTGTGGTAAGCGGACTTGCGTGGTCTGAGAGCAATGCTATTGAGAGTTATAAACTCCTAGTAAGGCTACCCTTGACGGCAAGGTCAAAGACAAAGACTCCGACTAAGCGCTACCAACCCCAAAGACCCCAACCTTTGCACAAGCGAGTCACGTTTACAACAGATCTCAACGGTTGAACCAGCGTATGAAGAGGGTTACGCATGACGGACTTGCTACAAAAGGCGTCAGTCGAAATTATAACAGCGTTGGAGGTGAATTTAGTCATCAACGCCATCATCTTAAAGGAAGCGATCAGCAATTAAAACAAATTAAGTTCTTGAATATGAGATAAAGCCGTCGACAAAGGCTATGCAATCTTGGGAAACAGTGATTCCTTTTTGTTGTCTCAACGATTTTGAATTCTGCATTGTCCTCCTCTTGAGTTTGTTGCCACTGAAGGCTAGAAAATCCAATCTATCCTACCAGATAGCCCATAATTAGGAACGTCTTGGGTATGACGATAAACTACATTCGCGTCGTGGGTATGGCGATAAACTACATTCGCGTCGTGGGTATGGCGATAAACTATATCCGCGTCGTGGGCATGGCGATAAACTACATCGACGTCGTGGTTATGGCGATAAACTACATCCGCGTCCTGAGTATGGCGATAAACTACGTCCAACAGCAAGGCCTCAGATAATGTTTTCTGAAAAATATAGTTGCCAGCTATACGTTTCTGAAAAAATAATGTTGCCAGCTATACGTTTAATAGTGCTAAATATTATATATATATATATATATGTAGGTGTATGTGTATATATATATATATATATATATATATATATATATATATATATATATATATATATATATATATATATATATAATATAATATAATTTAATTTGGCATTAAATGACCTACAGTGGTTGATATGCCATAAAACCCAACCAACCATTATTACGAACGAAGCGATCCAATCAAGCCTCTCTTAATGCAATTTCCGTCAAAGTGTACCGCTGGAACTTGAACTCTGCTCACCGATTTCACTTTCTATATCAATAACTATACGCCATCCGCACATCATAAGTGTTGTATTTAGTTTTATTCTAAAGACCTTTCTACGCATATAATCTTCCCTGCTTATTATTGTTTAAAGTATTTTCTATTCACCTGATGTGTTTCTGTCTTATTTTGTTCACTTGTACAACTTCTATAATTAAGAATCTCTTGCGTATTCTCATATAAAATATTAAACTTGGAGAATTTTCTGTTGCTTGCATTTTCAAATTGCTTTCTCTTTATTCATTGTTCTTCAAATCCCCCCCCCAACCATCTGAATACAATCGGGTGATTATGGCAAGCGTTAATCCTTCAAGACAAGATTCAGCGACTGCCTGCCATTCTTTTCTCCCGTAAGGAATTCAAAGAGATTATTTTTCAGAACTGAATTACAAGGCAAAACTTACAATAAAATAATTTCAATACAAAGAACGTATATTAAACCCTAATTCAATAAGGAATTCAGTTTTTATCAGGTTACATTTTAAGTTATCATTTTTTTACTTTTGTCAGGTTATATAATTTATTTATTATCGCATTCTTTAAGCTTTTATCGCATTATATTGTTTATTTCCTGTCGCTTAATTTCTTTCTTGTTTTTTTTGTTTTTTTTATTGTTGTCAGGTTATTTTTTATCAGTTACTATTTTCCTGTTCGTAGCCTGTTATACATTTTAGTCATATCAAGTTATATTTTTTGGTTATTATATAATTTTAATTGTTATCAGTTTATATTGTTTTAAATATTCAACCTGTGATAATATTTGTATTTCTTATATGGTTAAGTTTTTATTTCTTACCAGATTATGTTTGATAGATCTTTTTTGCTCTAAGTGAAATATTTAGTCTCTATCAGATTATATATGTATATATTTTAGTTCTTATGAGATAAGACTTTTCGTTCTTACGAAGCTAAATATTTAGTTCTCATTAGATTTTATATAATATATGTAAACACACACACACACATATATACATATACATATATATATATATATATATATATATATATATATATATATATATATATATATATATATATATATATGTGTGTCTTTTGGCGTGATTTTTCTGTAATATTCTTTTAGTTTCTTACATTAAATTTTGGTAGGCCTCAAATTATTTTTAAAATAGTGACGGATTGTAATTAAGTTATACCAATTTGATTGTTTTTTTCAATTTTTTATGGGGTTTTATTTTGGGGCTGCTACCAGTCCATAACCTTTTGTTTCTTATCCGTTAATATTCAATAAATATTTATATTTTTCACTTCATAGATTATATATTTTAGTAATCAGCTTATATCTTTTTAGTTCTTATTAGGTAACATCTTTTTAGTTCTTAGCAGGTAACATCTTTTTAGTTCTTAGCAGTTTACATCTTTTTAGTTCTTAGCAGGTGACATCTTTTTAGCTCTTAGCAAGTGACATTTTTTTAGCTCTTAGTAGGTGACATCTTTTTAGTGCTTAGCAAGTGACATCTTTTTAGCTCTTAGCAGGTGACATCTTTTTAGCTCTTAGCAGGTGACATCTTTTTAGTTCTTAGCAGGTGACATCTTTTTATTTCTTAGCAGGTTACATCTTTTCTTTCAGGATATAATATTATCATTCATCTTTTAGCAACAACAATTCAAAGTAATAAAACCCCAACACTTTTCGCATACTCCAAATAAATTATCTGAACACTAATTACACAAATCTATTAAAAATACTTTAAAGGTTTACATAAAAGTTTGTGGTTGACAACATCGATCTTTAGCCAGATCGAAATAGAATCATGAGCCCATTGTATTCTGTTGCAACCTTCTGATGATCGAAGCATAAGTGATTGCAGTTGAAATGGAGGGTGAACCGTCTAATGGGCATGTCTTCCTTTCACGTACCGCGCTACTGGTCTCACGTTTTTCTCTGCATTGCTGTCTGTGTCTCTTCTCTAGGAACCACTGTCATATGGAGAACATCTTCCTTTGTCTTGTCAGCTTTAATTTTAAAAAAAAAAAACGTAATTCATCAAGAACTTTGTGTCCAGCTTTACTAATTGACCTCCTTCACGATCGTTTGACCTGGATCTTGGGAGGTCCACGCCATTAAGCTGACCTTTTTTTCCACGACAGATAATAATCAAAGCTATTTCTTTGACGCGTTGCAGATGGTTCATTAACAAGATATCAGCTGACAGATCATATCGAGCTATTTGCAATTGTATTTGAATTCCTTTTTATGGATCGCCAATTGATTAATTCGACTCCTCGAATTAGTTTTTTCTGCAGTAGAAATTCATATTTGAAGCATCAGTTAAAATTATTAATCTCGTGATTTTCACACGGACTTGATTATATGAAAAGGAAAATTTATTAATGTTCATATAAACCGCTATTAAATAAATGGATATTTTGAGGAGGTTACTAAATGATATAACAGTTTAATTATTAATGAAATAAAATGTAGGCATTAATAATAATTCGTTTATTTTAATCTGTTTGTTTCAGGTTGAACAGCTGACATTTCTGTGGATCCTCTTCGTCCTGATTGTGATCAGTAATTGCCTCGTTTTGAGAGTTGTTCTGCCAGCTCGTATGAGGGGTAGTTCAAGGATGAATTTCTTTGTGATGCATCTGGCCATTGCAGGTAAGTTTATTGCCATAGTCATCATATCTTTCATTTTATTTGTTGTTGTGGTTATTTTGTTTTTAGCGGTGTATCAACACTTCTATGGGTTATTTAATGCCGAAGTGTAAATATTTTATACACAATTTTATATTTTATATTTTAAATTTTCCTTTTAAATAATAATATTTTTAGTGATACAAGTCTTACTATTTAACCTATACTTGGGGGAGAAGAGGTCGATTCCTATTTTATTTTTTTTCAAAGGTATCTGCGCGTAAGTGAATATAACGTACACAACTGTAATTGGAACTCGGCTCGCCGATTAACAATTCCGAATCATTATCCATTACACTATCCGCATATTCAAGCTTATAGCACCTAGTATTCATCCACTAAGGTGGTGACCCGGCTCCACGTTGCTTAACTACGCTGATTGTACTAGAAACGGTGTTTGAACGTGATGCGGTCGTAATCCCCTGCTTTGTTAGTCATATATTTGATTGGTGAAAAAGTCCGTTCGCTTATTGAGTATTTATTTAACAAACCAATGCATTAAAACATTTACATATTTCAGTTTGTTCTGTAAACATTTTGCGGGATATGTCATGTTAAGCTAACTGTCAATAGATAATGTATGCTGTGCCCTACATTAAGAGATAGAGGGTTTTATTTTCACAGTTGTTATTTTTTGTACAAAGAGGCGTTTTTTTTTTTGTTGTTGTTTTTTTTTTTTTATTAAAGAATTTCAAATGACTGCTTGTAGAATGATATGGCTCCTATTTACATTATTCGGACTAATGTCCTCATCTTTGTCGCCATATTTATTACAACGTTTCGGCCGTTGTACGCTACGGCCTTCTTCAAGTAGTTGGAATGTCGAACTGAACCCTCTATTTCGCTCAAGGACACATGGCACAGTGGATAAAGGCGTTGGTTAGATCCACTGGCAAGGCCCAAAAAGTGTAAGTTCAATCGTAAACTTGGAGAAGGGAGCTAACACGAGATGACTGATAACTGACATCCATTAAACATGGCACGCGAAACGAGAACAGTCTAGCCTAGTGAGCGAAATATAGGACACATTCCAAAAACTGAGCGAGACAACAGGATTTCGTTGGTAACAAAGAAAAGAATACTGAGCTATTACGTGACATCTGTTCTTTAGAGCAGCGAATGTTGGACGAATCCTCAAGTATGAGAAAGACACTAGAGGCGACGGAGATGTGGTTCTAAAAAAGGATGCTAAGGAAATCATAGGCCGAGCATGTGAGCAAAGATGAGGTCTTAGTGAGGTTACAAACAAAGAGAAGGCTTATACATAACATCAAGGAAGAGGCAGCAGAAGTTTCTGGGACACATAATGAGGAAGAAGGATATGGAGAATCTGATACTCACGAGTCGAATAGAGGGAAAAAAGAACCCGGGAAAGCAGCGCGTGACATACCTAACGATCCTGAGAAAGTGGATGAAAGAACATGGTCCTGGGAGGAAGCAGAGGGAAGGAACTTGTTGTGAGCTACAAGGGATAGCGGGCAGTGGCCAGACATGATCGCCTACGTCCTGAAAGGACATGGGACATAAAAAGAAAGAAGATGTTTGTCATTGTTTTTTCTTCTTCTCAGTTTAGCTTCTCTTTCCATTTTATTTATAGTTTTTCTTTTCTTTTCTTTGGTTATTTAGCAGGCATTTGTTGGTTTTAAAGATGCTTCAGCATGTTGCATCTATCTCATATACACACACACACATATACGTGTGTGTATGTATGTAAATTTATATGGGTATATATATGCGTATGTAAATATATATATGTGTATGTGTATGTAAATATATATATATATATATATATATATATATATATATATATATATATATATATATATATGTGTGTGTGTGTGTGTGAAAATATTGTAGAAAATAGGAAAGAAACTGGTTTGGTAAATAATCCAAGGTTCCTTAGTATTTTTGTTATTATTTTTCAAAAAAAGGGGTCGATACGAAAGTAGAGCATAAATATAATTATTTATTTAAAAATATGATTCCAACTCGCTACATAAGGGGTCTCATGTTTCAAAACAAGAGCCGAAAACTTCAAAATAATATTTGAATGAATTAACTTGAGTTAAAGTAGGCTCTGTTCCATCTTCAGGCGAAATTTTTTTGGTGGGAATGACTTATTTCTGAAATTTACGAGTTTTAATAGTATAGTCAGAATTGAAATCAAAAATTTCCATGGTAACATCAAGGGCGGATTGTTTAGGATAGGCAGGGGTGGGGTGTTAATATATTTATATATATATATATATATATATATATAAAATATATATATATATACATATAAAGAAATATAGTCGTAAGGTGTGCTATATTTATGGAATAAAGTGCTCAATATCAGAGATAGAGCGTGTGTAAATATAAACTCTTACACAAACACTTCCCAGAATCAAGCACCTTACACAAGATATTCAACAAAAACACTGTAAAAATCAGCTACAGCTGCACCGAGAGCATGGCACAAATAATAAAAAAGCACAATAGGAAAATTATCAACAAACCACACGAACAAATTAAACCCACGTGCAACTGCAGAATAAAGAACGAATGTCCCTTAAACGGAAATTGTTTACAAAACAACGTAATATACCAAGCCACGATAAAATCACCAGATAATGAAGAAAAAGTATACATAGGAGTAACTGAAGGACCCTGGAAACAAAGAAATTATACACACAAAACATCTTTCACAAATAGTAAATATGCAAACAGTACAATGCTTTCTAAGTATATCTGGGAAATTAAAAACAAAACGAACATCACACCAAAAATATCTTGGAAGATAAGGAAAAAATCATCAGCCTACAATAACCAATCAAAAACTTGCAAACTTTGCTCGGAGGAAAAAATAGCTATCATTACTTTTCCCGACCAAAATAAATTATTAAACAAAAGATCCGAACTCATCTCAAAATGCAGACATGAAAATAAATTTTTACTACGTAACCTAAAAAATTAAAAAACGGAAAAAATAAAATAAAAACAAATAAATATACTAATAAGCAAAAATAACAAAATAACAAAAAAAAAAAAAAAAAATAGAAATAAAACATAAAAAAATACTATGTTACTTAAAAATCGAAAACCGAAAAGAGAAAATATACAAGTAAAATAAATTAACCTAAATTCATCCAAGTAAATAAATAAACAAACCAATCCCAAATAAAGATAATCAATTAAAAACTGTTCCCGCCAAAATAATACTTAGAATGAACTACAACAATCAACCCCAAAACTGAACAAATAGTTTTAATTAAATTCCCAAACCAAAACAAAACTGTTAAATAAGTGATATAAACAAATTTTTACTACGTTAATAAATAAATAAATAAATAAAATAAGAAACAAAAATAAAAACAAGCAATATAATTTGACCTAAATAGATAAACAAACGACTTCCGGTGAAATAACCGCCATAATAGAATACCCACAATGCACCACTAACCCGTATATATATAAATAGCCGAGAAAAATAACAGCACACGTGGCTTGACGATTGCATATAGCATGAAACAGACTGTCGCCTCTAAGTGTTGACTTTTATATATATATATATATATATATATATATATATATATATATATATATATATATATATATATATATATATATGCGTATGTAAATATAAAAGTGAACATTGAAGTCAACACTCAGAGGTGACAGGCTGTTTCATGAAACAGCCTGTCGCCTCTCAGTGTTGACTTCAATGTACACTTATATATTGGTACTTAAATTATTTAAGATAATATATATCGTTTAAAAATAATTAATATCGAAGAAATATTTAATTTACAACTGGATGAAAAATTTACAGCTGGGAAAATAAAAATGGCAAAAACGCAAAACAATCATGAATACACGCGTGTACAAAACGGATTAAAAAGGATTAGGTACGAATTTTTAAAAAAATGAAAATATCATTTAAAGAAAGAACCACCTGAAGAACGGAAATTTACCAAGAAACTTCGAAGTCGTGGAAAACAACAAAAATCCATATTCAAAAATTAAATGAAATTATATATATATATATATATATATATATATATATATATATATATATATATATATATCGTTGAAAATAGATTAGATATGTCATTTCGCGATTCATGGCTTCCTCAGATTGGCGTTATGCATTATCAACTCTATTTTCATGAAACGTTCATATTTGTCAAAGTTTAAAATCTCTGTCGAGATTTCTATATCCTAATTTAAATGCACACACACAGACATATATATATATATATATATATATATATATATACACACACACGAGAGAGAGAGAGAGAGAGAGAGAGAGAGAGAAAGAGAAAGAGAAAGAGAGCGCATCCTACGGGTTTGCACGAACCGATTCTTAAAATTATAAAAGCTTAGCGATGCGACTGATGGATTATCCGTATATAATCTTATATATTAATAGCCGAAGATCTTGGTAAAATATTATTGCGCGCCTAGTGAAACTTCAATAAACAGAATGTCTACCGTTTTGAAGTTAAAATGTGGCAAATCTTGTAGTCATAAATTTGATAATTCTTCCATCAAATTTTGGAGACTGCAGCAATTCATTTCGAAGAAATTATAACAAAGCTGATGACACTAGAGTCAAAAAGCATCAAACTATTGAACATAAATATGATGAGAACAGAATTTCAATCTGGAAATATCTTAATGTTTTCGATTAAATTATCAAAATGGTTTAATTAATTTTGAAAGTATTAAAGGACTTGTTTCCATTTTCATATTTATTGTGAGACCGGAAACTACCTACAGAATAGACTCTTCCAGGCCTATATTAAGTAGGCGACATAGCACTCTACAAGGAGAGTGATAGAGAGTGACAGTGAGTGTCTCGTACGACTACTAGTGTTGAACACTAACTTATAGTAAGCTCTGCTTACACTATTTCTGTAATCTGTTGTTAATATATCTTTCTTACTTCTAATCCGTGTTCCGTGTTTTACTTCTGTGGGCCCAACTTTGGCCCCACATCAATATTGAAAAGAAAATAAGCAAAATGGGTTCTTAAAGATTACTTGCCTTTGTAGAACCGGTTCCTGGAAATTTAGGATGCCGCCACTGCATATAAATAATATGTAGCTATCTATTGTACTCTATTTCATCATTCAGTATCAATTTCTTTTAACGTATACTCCTATATTTATATATATTTTTTATTTATCTATGTTCATATCTATCGAGATCTGTCATATCTAACAAATTTATCTATTACAGTGTAACCCGGATATAAGAGAGTTGTCGGGACCGGAGAAGAAGTCTCTTATATCCGGGTTTGGTCTATTTTGTTTAGGTAAGTATGGCTCTAATTTGGGACCAGAGAAAATCTATCTTATATCCGTGTTTCTCTTATATCCGTGTTTCTCTTATATCCGTGTTTCTCTTATATCCGGGTTACACTGTATCTATCTTCAGTTTTCTATTTATCACTCTACTAAACCCGTTTTCTGAAATCTGTCTAGCTTATATCCAAAAGATTTTTGTTTTTAATTTTCACAGAAGACTTTAAAGGAAGAATCAGACAGGGTTGTCATTCCGATTTGTCTGTCTTTCATTTTTTTTCTTCTTCGGTGATTATCAAACTCTTTGCGTTATATTTGTCTTTTATAAACAAACAATGTACTTTCCATCATCGGTTGGTGGCTGGTATTTTTGCGGTAATATACTCTGGTCATTGCCTAAAATATTCAGGCAAGTATTTTTATTTTTGTTATTTGTATCACGATATTTTTGCCGACAGGATTATCAGCATTTTTCTTTTTTTTTTTTTTTGAATTTGCAGACAACTGTAATTTTTTTTTTTTTGAGTAGTTCTCATGAAAAACACAGTTAACTTTGACATCAGTTGCTCTTTTCAAATTAGACCTGAGAGTACTAAAAATTATACAACAAAAGAAAATGAAATCAGACATAGAAGATCATGTATGGTGATATATAGCGTATGCATCATTACTTATGTAAAATTAGACAATATAGGACAAATTTATAGCATGAAAATAATTGCACATAAGTTGACGGAAGCGGAGCATATGTAAAATCATTGAACTGAAATAATTATCATATAGGAAATTGACAATAATATTATTTATTAATGAAATAACCTTAAGCGGTTCTTCAAAAAAATAGAAGCACTAGTAAATCGGTAAACTAACGAAACGAAATATTCTCTCTCCGGAGATATCTCATTAAAGTCTACAATTGAGAGGTTAAGTTTTTAGAGTTTTCTTATCGGAAAATGCCAGCGTAGTTTCACAACGCACACTTTGTTTTGTTTTTTTTCTTTGTTTTATTTTTGTTTGTTTTTTAGTTTTGTTTTTGTTTAGTTTTGTTTTTGTTTTGTTTGTTTTTGGATTTTTTTTTGTTTTTTTTGTTTTGCTATTTTGTTGTTTTTTTGGGGTTTTTTTTTGTTTTTTTTTTGCATTCGCGTCTCAAAGACTCCATCGCGTTATATGAAGACATAGAGTAATCAGTATCGAATAAAAAACAACGGATAAATCGGTGAATCCTGTGTTCAGTATAAACACTTTTTCCTGATATAACTGCGTTACTTTTATTCTTTCCTTTCCTTATTTCTTTTGTGTATGTGTGTGTGCGTGTGTGTGTAGAATTTTTACAATGTCGTAAATATTTACGAAGCCTCTCAAACCAAAACAGCAAGAGATATCCATTTGAAGGTATATCCTCAACCATAGTACTTATTTTCTATGCACAACGGGCTTTTGAATATTTTTGATAAGGAGAAAATGTCAAATTTTAACTACATGAAAAGTAAAAATGAAAGAAATCTCTAAACACGCATCAACCCAGATACCTAAAATATTCTAGAAACTGACTTCAGTTTCGTTTTTATTTACCAAGAAACCATAACGACGGTTTAATATTTCGTGTTTTTCAAGAAAAAGTGCGGTTTCAGTGAATTCCTAAACTTTAATAAAGATATATATTTGCGCGTGTATTGTGTTAAGCAAGTATATATATATATATATATATATATATATATATATATATATATATATATATATATATATATATATATATATATACACTAATGTAACCGTATACTTATTAGCAGAAATTGCTCAAGTTAAATGCGAAAGAAAGAATGTTCTAGAAGTCAAGATTTGAAGTACGATATTCCACACTTTCGATGCTGTTCATCAAGAATAATGCTTAATTTCAAAAGAACCAGGTATTTCGTTCCTTCTCTCCTTCCATGAGGAGGTACGGTGGAGTAGTGTGTAGCGACTCGGACCGAGATCGGATAGGCGAGTCCGAATTCCGGTCAAATCCATTACATTTATTTACGTTCTAATAAGAGGTATGAATCCTATTCTTCTCCACCCAGCCATGTGTAATTATCAGGATAGACTGTGTTCTATATTCTTGGATGGCAACTGGTCTAGGAGAAGGAAAACTCTGAATTTTTAAAAAAAATGTGGAAGGTTGTTTGGGGACCTCGTGGCACATAGTGCACCAGGTCTCAGTATTCAGCCCTTCTGTACAAAGCCTTCATTACTATATTCAAATTAAATGTGCTGGTGTCAGGCTGTCGGTTCATAGGAACTTAGTTGCTGACCCTCATACGTCGAATACGACTCTAGAGCCCACCATATATATAACATTTAATATTTTGATACCATGAACTTTCAGGATGTTGGCAATCATAAGTAGCTATACATCTTTATCTGTGAATTGTAATTCATTCTTGGTAAAACAACAGAATTCTTTCCAGCTGACTTATCCATAGTTTTAATTCAGATCCTTCCTTCTCGTGGACTTGTTAGTCCCACAAGACCAGAAGCCCCAGTTTTCTCTTCAATTTAATATATGGCTTTCTTTGCAAGAAAACAGACAAGTTCATGTCCTTCCCCAGCGGATTTTTGCGAAAGTGAACACATCAAGCTCGGCTTTTATTTGAACTCTGCTCGCCGATTCCAATTTCAAGTTGATATACAGGATATTCGCCTACCTTACATGGGCGTTTGAAAATGATCATCTATATAGTATCAATTTTTGTGAATAATGCATTAAAGCGTTCGTTGTTGACTCAGATCATTCATAAATATGCGTAGACTGGCTTGCAATCATTAACAAAAACACAGTTGTCGTGTATTTCTGATGGTAATGGATTACCTTTGTATTGTTTTTATTTTAGATTCAAGACACGAGTGCAAAAAACAGATCTGAAACAGTTTGAAGGGTCAGTATGTATCCCGCTCCTAGAATCCTTAGTGAGACAACCCAGCGGGAGTTGATTAAATCCTAGCCTCTCAATTTGGCTTCATCAGACCCTTGCAGCTACGATACGCCATGCTTATCCTCATAATCTACACTTAGTTCTTCGTCCATACAATGTCATTCAGTAACCATCTACCATGTGTGTTTCTTGTGATTCGTGTAGGGGTAAGAGATAGTAAAAGAATAAATTTCTTTGCTGAATTTGAACATTGGTTGTAAACAATAAAGATATAACCATGTGATATCGTTATATAAATATGCAACTTGGATTTGCACAACAGTTTATTGGAAGTTCGTATTGATTTGGTGAAGGATTCTGAGACAAGCTCTGCTTACGGTGTCCATGTATTTTGGATAAGTTGGTGAATTGTCAATGAAAATATTTGATGTTAGAGAAAGTGATTTTGTGAGATCATAAAAGTATACTCTCTCAAGGAGTTATTCGATCAGCAGTGAGTTATCATTAAGCATGAGTACTGGGTTACAGTTCTATTCACACTGGCCCAGCATGTAAATTCTTTACCTCACTTGAAGAATGTTTTATCAAAACAGAGTACTTTCCAATTCTATAATTTCTACTACTATTGAGATTCGACTCCCCAAAATATCTGTGAAAAAAAGGCGGTGAAAAATAGATTGTTTACAATGAAATTTATTAAAAATTAACTTGATTGGGTCTAAAACTATAGACAAAACTTTTACAAATATTTTCTAAAAAGGACGCATTTAAACGATAAATCATTTATGAATAAATCCTCAAAGCTGCATTAAGATTTGGCAAGTGTCTGATTTTTTTAAGTTTTTCCAAATCAATGTTTTTTTTTCACTGCCACTAAACAAAAAAGAAACATTTAAATTTCTCATACAAATTTAATACTTCGCTTTGACACTGAAAAATTAGATTTTTAATCAAATTTTTAGAAGTCTGTAGAGAAGAAAAATGTAATTTTTACATGAAAATAGTCATGTTATCTATCCTCTTAATAAAAGCACAAGAACATTGATAACAAACTTATTTTAATTATATTTTGGGAATCTTTGTGTCAGTTTTTTTTTCTGGAGGATCCTACAAAATATTTGAATCGATCTATTTACAAATAACTAAATTTTGTACACACACAAAGACACATGTGTGTCTCTCTCTCTCTCTCTATATATATATATATAAGGTTGGTGAAAAAATAATTTCGTTTTCTCACATAGTAACATATGTTAGAAAACGAAATTATTTTTGGACCAACCTAATATATATATATATATATATATATATATATATATATATATATATATATATATATAATATATATATTATATATATATATATATATATATATATATATATATATATATATATATATATATATATATATATATATATAGTTCAATTTACATGAGATATAGTAGGGTGCAGGATGTCATGCAGAGAAGACTTTTGTGTTCCAAGTCACGAGAGTCAGTTTCGTTTGAAAATTAGCATTCGAAATTTTTGTTACTTGGATTTAAACACTGACCATTGATCCGAGAATGATGCAAGCAACCACCAAGGCTACCAAACCAGCCCATATACATATGGAAAATATTCTTTGTCTTGCTTCTATCTGTATTTTATCTTCTCTCTCTCTTTCTCTCTCTCTCTCTACACACACACACATACATATATATATATGTGTGTATATATATATATATATATATATATAGATATATATAGATATAAATTTTGATCATATATTGCGCAAATATTTTTAAAAACCTTGTAATATTATTTCTATAATTGTATTTCAGAATATTCTTTAAAAGATTTTGCGAAGTTCTAGAATTATTTTAAAGTACATGAAAAATTCAAAAATATAATTAATTAGTGATTTGTTATAAAAAGCTATAAACCCAAACGGCAATCTGTTATAATAGCAATAGCTGCCCTATCAAAAGCTGGTAAATCGATTCGAGAAATTGTAAATAGTGTCAAAACTATACAATCTACTGTCTCGAGAGTTTTAAGAAGCTTCAATTCCACTGAAACATTTGTCAAGGCAGAAAACAAAGGTAGAAACACAAGATCGATGAGAGCACCGGCCGCAAAATCATTAAAGAAATTAACCAAAACAGATCAATTACCAGTAAAGAAATTGCTGCTACCTTGAAAAATGATCTCGAAGTAAGTGTCAACTCTGTTACTGTAAGCAGATGGCTCTTGATCGAAGATTACAAAGCATATTCAAAAGTTTTTAAGCTACTGCTAAATAAAACACATAAGGCTAAACTTTTAGTATGGGCAAACTCTTACAAGTCCTTCACTGAGTCTGATTGGAAAAATGTTCTTTTTTCCGATGAGACAAAAATTGAAATGTTTTCAAAAGACAAAAGAACGAAAATCAGATGGAGGAGCGAAGAAAACCGTTTGAGAATGAAAGTTAATACTGTGAATACTAGACATGGCTTCTTTAGTATTTCCCCTTTTCAAGCGAGATTAATGCTCGACAAGCGTACATATAAATTTTAGATCAAAATACAATTCTTTTCATTTTTCATTTTTCATTGAATATACTCAAATTTTAGGAATACGTTTCGACAGCGTCGCCCACTTGACGACAACGTGACCATGTTTAAACGGAACGCTGATCATATAAAACTTTCAGTTATCTGTTTGGATAAGTCTTGTTCTTGACTTGGAATCGACGGAGGTTGTCCGTGAAGGGCAGGGCGGAGGTGTGTGCTACATACATTTTCCCCCTGATTCTTTATCGATTGTCCGTACTTCCTCTCTGTAAGACTCACAAGAAGGCGCTCGAGCAATCGCTATCCTCCATTTTATGGAGGGGACGCGGGAATCGGGTCGACAGACGAGTCTGCACTAAACGTCCGTGTCATGGGGGGCTGGGAATGCCGCACCTGCCGAGTCACATCCGTGCCTCTAGGTTGGCTTTCCTACGCCGTGCATTGACTGGAGGAGATCCGATTCTGGAGGGGATTGTTAGGGACGCGTTCCCTGGCCTTACCATCAGTCCCCCCATCTCGCGGGTTGAGCGCGGTCGTAAACCCCGGGATCAATCGGTTTTCCTTCGCGAGTGTCGGTCGGCCTTGAGGGCCGTTCCCCGGTCCAGTGACCTTTCTCGGCCTAGGAAGGTCTTCTATCGTGAATTAGTGGAGAGGCCCGCGAAGGATCTCCTACGAGATACGCTCGGCTTGTCGGAGGAGGAGTACTGCTCCTACTGGTCTTGGGCGCCAGCGGCGGATTACCTCAGTAACCCTGAGTTTTCGCTTAGCTGGCGATTGGCTCGGAATCGGCTGCCTCTCAACGACAAGGCTTTCATATGGGGCTTGGCGGATTTGCCAGACTGTGAACGGTGTGGCCTTGGCTTAGAGGAAACGGCTGCGCACGCCTTCTACCATTGCCCCCAGGTCCGCCCCTTATGGGACCATGTCGGCGAGCTGACGGCTCGTCTCGCTCCCGAACAGCTTGTGTCCATTGATCGCGCATACGCGTGTGACAATGTGTCGCCCCCGTATTCCGGGATGAAACGGATGGTGTTTCTGACGCTGATGGCCACGGCTCGAATGGTGATTTGGACGACGCGAAAGGAGGAAGTCTTGCGAGGCAATCGTCTTTCTCATTCGGATCTGATTCGATTCTTTGAGCATCAGCTCAAGATGAAGATTAGATCGGATAGAAAACAATTGCATTCGACAGTCTTTAGCGAAAGGTGGGTAAAAGAAGCGAGCTTGCTTCGTGTGAACGGGGCTAGCCTTGATTTTCTCTTCTAGGTCAACCTATTGCACATCGGGGTGGCTTCCTGTGGAACCCTCCCCTTGGTTAGGTTAGACAAGCTTCAGTGTACCTAGTTAATGTGAGTAAGTGTTGTTCCTGGCCTGCATCCCGGCCGTTCTTTGGTTATGATCCAAGTCGAGATTCCCATCCTCCCCAGTTTGTTTTGACCCCCGCCCCATTTTCATCTCGACTGGGTCAGTTTTATATTTTCCCATTCCAGCCTAATATCTTATACTTTTTCCCACTCCCTTAGCGAGAGCGTCTCTTGATTTTGTCCCCTGGGCAGAATACAGCGGCCTCTCTGTTTTATGGGTTGGACGGTCCCTACTAACATCAATTATGTTTAGTTTGTATTTGTGTTTATTTTAAGTTTATTATTGGGTTCATTTCCCTCCCCTCTCATTTTATCATTATTAGAATTGTATATATATATATCATCATTAGAATTTTCATGGTATGGGGCGCGATTTTGGTAGGTCTCCCTTGAGAGCACGTGGTATTATGGTGGTTGAAGGATTGTTTGGTGATGGACGAGTTCTTTTGGTGAATGTGTAAAATGTAATGTACGAATGGGTCGCGAATCTGATTATCTAGGTATAAGATAGTTAGTGTTGACCAGCCACTACCCCTCCCCTTTATTGGCCTTGTGCCACAATTTGTACTTTTTGTTCAAATAAATACCAGTCTTGTTCTTATGTCCATCGTCTTTGTCATGTTGAATTGATAATGTTAATTATATTTTATGAATATGTCCTGAAGATGGTTTATTAGACCGAAACGTCCGACGTTGACATTATATTAACATTAAAACAGCATAATTGCATATAAGGATTTTTGTTTGTTTTTTCCGTATATTTTTCTTCATACTGTCGGAACTATATCCATATATTTGCTTACATATATGTATATGTATATATATATGTATATGTATATATATGTATATGTATATATATATATATGTATGTGTATATATATATGTATATATATGTATATGTATATATATATATATGTATATGTATATATATATATATATGTATATATATGTATATATATAGAATTCTCTTATTGCTATATTTGTACAAAAACGCACAGCCTTAAAATTTAAATTCAAACTCAGCGTTGCGACTGCACGTTCCAAAACAATCCCATTTCTCATAGCATTTTTCGGATTATATCTCTATTTTCGTTGTCCTCTTATTACTGAGAGTAAAAACAAGAATAAAATCTATTTCCATACCTGAGGATGTCTGTAGGAACAGAGAAAAGCTTGTAAAAATAAAAAGACTTTATACAACTAAAATTTATAGACGAGGATCATATCTTTCATGTGCAAGTTCGGGGTTGATGTATCTTATTTGAATTGTGGGCGATGATGGATTCTCGCCAATTAAATCATTAACCTCTGTATTTGTTTTTGTATGAATGATTCATGAATTTGTATATTTATATGTATACATGTATAGACATATATGTATATGTATATATGTATATGTATATATATATATATATATATATATATATATATATATATGTATAGATGTATAGGTGTATATGTATATATATATATATATATATATATGTATATATATATTTATAGGTATATATGTATATGTATATATATATATATATATGTATGTGTATATATATAAATATATATATGTATATATATATATATATATATATATATATGTATATATATATTTATAGGTATATATATATATGTATATATATATATATATATATATGTATGTATATATATATATATATATATATATATTTATATATATATATGTCTATATATATATATATATATATATATATATATATTAGGTTGGTGCAAAAATAATGACGTAATAATGTCGTTTTTTGACGTTAAAAATTACGTTAAAAAACGACATTATTACTTCATTATTTTTGCACGAACCTAATATATATATAGTACAGGTAACAAATCTGTTAGTATATAATCCAAATGGATCCAAAGAATATAATTTTTTTAAAACTGATCCACAAAAAGAGTGCAATGTATTTTTTTATAACAGAGCCTATAAATTACATAATAAAGAAATAAAAAATATCTCATGAGTATAGGCTATTTCAACTAAAGCTGATTACGTCAGACTTATTCAACTCAAGCGATGGACTTTCAAATTTAATATTTAACAAAGACAACAGTTGAAAATTTGATACAGAGCCAACCCATAACACAGCAGACGAAACCGACTGCTCGAGTGGTGGTAAGGAGAGGGCGGAAGTTTCCCGTCTTAAAAGAAAAGAAGCGATACAAATTCAACTCAGATATTAACCTTAAAACTCCAAATTGGTGTTATAGGAAAGATGAAGTGAAACTAAAAGAAGGCGGAAAAGAGGACAATTATAAAAACGAAATTTTTAATTATAAATTATATAAAAAAATTGTTCCCACTAAAAATTACCAAAATATACTTATATGTAAGATAACAGATTAACTATAAATCGTTTTTACATTGCTTATATTAAGAAAATAATGTATTTAAAAATTAATGAATAAAAATAAAAAATATACGCGCATAGACTTAGGTTATATTTTATGGGTAAAAGTACTATCAGAAATGCAGAGTATGTGTGTGTGTGTATATATATATATATATATATATATATATATATATATATATATATGTGTGTGTGTGTGCAGAATATATATATATATATATATATATATATATATATATGTATGTATGCAGAATATATATATATATATATATATATATATATATATATGTATGCAGAATATATATATATATATATTTGTATGCAGAATATATATATATATATATATGTATGCAGAATATATATATA
>OZ010588.1:36583512-36586012 GCA_963932145.1 Acanthosepion lycidas
GGCTATTCTCAAAACTTATCTTCTACGAGTCGTCAAAAAATTAATAATTATTATGGGAAATTAAGGCAGAATACAATACCTTACTGAAAATACCAACGCTTTTGGAAATTTATCCAACCTCAATAAAAATCTAATATTATCCTCTTTCCTAATGTGTCTCTAAAAATTAATTCCGTAATGGTTATCGGAACGGTAAATGGAATTACCATTACGAGTTCAATTACCGTCTTCGTCCATTGCGTTCACTTAGCATTAATACCTTTTGCAATGTTATAGATTGATTTCTCTTCATAAATTAAATCAGTTCAGTTATGTGTCATGCGTAATACACGCTTAGGCGATCATGTATCTTTCTATACATGACTGACTAGGCACATTATTCCCCACAGTAGGTTGCCATTTCTTTCTGCAGTATACCAGTTGCCAACCAAGGCTATAGCTGGTGGGGAAGGAAGAAGATTCATATCTTTCCAAAGGGTATTAGCACGTACGTGAATGTAATGGATTCGACTGGAATTCGAACTCGACTTTCCGATCTCTCAATCCGAACCGCTATAGCAGGTTATATTAAGCTCTATGACTTTGGTTTGTAGTAAGTTTAGTATAAGTACTACCGCTGTAGTCTGTATCGTGGAGAAGGCAACGTGAAACAATTCCACTATCATTCCACAGTAGTTATGACAATTCACACACAATAAAGAAAAGGAATCTGTCCATAACCATGATCACCTACGTTCGCATATAAACATTTGATATCAATGGATCAATTGTACAAATTGAACAATATTTCCATTCTCTCGAACGTTTATATCATTCCTTAGGTGTCATCATCAATGCACGCTTGGGTGTGCATGCCTCTTTACGTTTCATGATTGTTTGCGAGCCAAGGCTATAGGACCCAGCCTGTCTTGCTTCTTACCTATAGATGAGGGGAGAAGAGCTGAATTCATACCAATGTAAATCTTTTTTTTTTTTTTTAGTAAAGAGGCTCACACCAGATAGACATTCTGTGCCACAATCATCACATGTAAAGAAGGATCTCTGAATCAATGTTTTCTTTTTATATCTGCAAACGTAGCTTTTGTTCAACTCATTACATATTCTTGGAAGGTCGCTGTGCCTTCATGAATACGCGCACACATACGTACACACACGCAGACACACACACACACACATATATATATATATATATATATATACACACACACAAAGAGACAGAAATATATATGAGATATTATTTGTGTTATGCGTAGCATCTGCCATGCTTAATGGTCTTACGGTGATATACATTTTCGTCGTGTTTTAGTATATTTGTGACGTCCCCCTGGTGTCTCTGCCCCAAATGTGACGTCTGCCTAACCGCGTCCGTCGTGCTATCCTGTCCTGTGACGACCAAGTGGCTTGGTATTGGTCACGGCACCAAATGTGACGTTCTAACCTTTTGGTGATTCGGATGGGATCTGGTTAGATTCGGTATCAGCCTTGTCGTTCCCAGCTCGCCTCCAACGTCTGGTTACCGAAGTAACTGTTTTGATTTCCAGTCTAACCTACCCATGTTGTGAATTGATCTTAGGCAGACGAAATCAATCAGTCGCCGGGCCGTAATGCCAGCCGAGTTCGATCAAGGGTCACACCGCACAAGTATATGTAAAAGAAAAAAGAAATAATAACTCGAAAAGTTCAAATGTGTTAAAAAAAAAGGATAACAATTTCTAATATCTGGTTTCTGAATACAGGACTGCGTCTTCTTCCCAACCCGCTATATGGATTCGTGACACTTTGTGTTTGTTTGGCGAGTCTTAACATCTTAAGTTGTTTGTTCTTTAAGAAACTGGTTCTTGGTGTATCTTCAGGCGATATTCGTAAAACTTGTTTTGGTGGTATGAGTCTAAGTCTTTCTTCAAAAATAAATTGTTCTTGGTTAGAAATTGAGTCTTGGTTTCCGTGGAATCTTTCAAGTCAGCTATCTACGAGGCCAGTGCAACTCCAACTGCCAACTTGAACTCGAACTGAACTTAACTCGCTGTGACACTGCTTATATGGACACCGACCAAAACCGGGGTAGGCTTGTCGGGGTTTGAGGTTCCTTGATAATTCTAAACTCACAATCCACTTCTTTGTTTTCGGTCAGGAAAATTTTATTATTTTCCATTTTTGGAAGTTTTTCGTCTTCCCAACTTCTGTTCTCATATTGGTATCTCACCATGCCCTCAGAGGGTGTCGACGGGTTTCCCCTCTCTCTCTCACAGTGGCATCTCACACCTATCCCTTCAGGGGGCGCAATAGGTTTCCCCTCCTTCTTCACATGATTACCTCCGCCTAACGCTCATGCCACCATTCAGCCAATGGGCGCTCAGCATCGTGGGTGTGGTCAGACTAGTCTCGGTTTAAAAAATCTTGCTCAAAGAAAAAAAAATTAGCTTCCCTTTTTTTTTTTTCTTTCCTTTCTTCGAGGAGACCTCACACCATAGACTCTTATCTTAACCGAATCACCTGGAAT
>OZ010588.1:36591012-36608512 GCA_963932145.1 Acanthosepion lycidas
TAACACAGATTCCCCTTTTATACCAGATATTTTTATACTTTTTGTAGCTATATTCTTCCTTACTACGCAAAAAATTTATTTAAAATAGAATAAAGTAAAATTAATTTATTTGTTTCATTTATATAAAATTTAAAACTGTTGTTAGCGAAGCAAGTTAAGATTGTTTAAAATCTGCGTTTTTTTAATATCATTTTGGTTAGCAACAACGAGAAACACAATAGTGATTGCAAATGTCATATCTAAACTGAAACAGCCGGGCGCGTCAATACTCAAGGCACGTAATCATATTTAATTTCTTCCGTCTGATCTCACTGCTGTCTAATTTATCCTTCCAGTTTATCGTATTTTCTTTCATTTTGTCTACGTGCCGCGTTCAGCTAAGCTCAGTATATAGCGACCATATACTTTATTATTTAACGTTGTCGTCTAAGGGTTATATGACAACTAAGATGTGTGAATTCTAAAGCATTATTAGTGTGTGAGTGAGAGAGAGAAAATTATGCGCTATTTCTTGGAGAATCCATTAATTCTGGTTTTCATTAAGTAATTTCCTTATTAATTAATTTACTATTGATGTCTCACTGACTTTTCTTACTTTCCAGGTGTACGCCTCGCATATAAATGCACTTAGCTTTATCTCATTCAACTATTTTTCACATATATAGGACTTGTTGTAACTGCACGCGTCAACATAATTTACCTGAAAAATATGCCAACTCCAATAAACAGTTTTTTTTTCACATAGTCTGAAGATGACGTTCAAGCATGAAACACTGTCGTCTCTGGGTGTTGACTTGAATGTTCATTTTTATATTTACGTAAGCTATATCTCTGATATTGAGCACTTTAACCCATAAATATAGCATACCTTAAAATTCTGAAAACACCCACAACTTGGTGACCGTGTTTGTAAAATAAATTAAAACATTCCGCAAATTAAAGATACATATATAAAAATCTACATACTCATTTAAGGAAAAGCAACCTTGATAATGGCTAATAGAATAGTCGAAAGCGCTCGCATATATTTGGACAGTTTTTACACAGTTTTGTCCAGAAGAGTAAATGCTTATACAAATGCAAGAAAAAAAGATCAATAAAAATCTTAATCTTTTTAGTCGTCTTTAAATAAACTTGTAAAAAAGAGCGACTGCTGGCAATTGCACTATATATATATATATATATATATATATATATATATATATATATATATATATATATAGAGAGAGAGAGAGAGAGAGAGAGAGAGAGAGAGAGATAGAATGAGTGAGGGCGGACGGATGGAATTTAGTAACAGTGTAGACATTAAAATGAAAACTGGGTGGAAACTTTCAGTTTCACACCTCAAACCCTGTATTGCTTCTCATTTTGCGGGCTCTAGAGGACTATGAGGGTAGGGGAGAAATTCGGAGTTTCCCAATTTTTGTTTAAGACTAATGTTTTAGGCTACCTATGGTATTGGTCTTTAAGTTTGTTCATTTAAATTGGTTCAGGAAAAGATTTAACGCCTGGAATTTTATTTCGTTTAAACCATACAGTTTAACGCAGTTTTGTTCTATAATTTTCACACAGAATTCTAAAGCAAAATTCTATCAGTCAACTAAATGATTTGAGACTACTTATCTTACGTTCTCTGTGCACAAATACTTGGTTTAAATTGTTTATCCAGTAATATGTAAACTTCAGTATAAATTCTAGCTACAATTGCCAACCTTAGAAAATCAAATGTTATGCTTAATCGATTTCCCGAACTTACAATTTCTACCACTATACCTATATAAGTAATTTATCATATAAATTTCACTGTGCAACACGGTTTTTGTTCTTGGGAAGCAACTATACTTTCCTGCTTGCTTATGTTTATAAAGTATGAAATATGTTTAATATTGCCTCCAAACTTTGCTTTTTTGGTTAAACTAATAACATTCCGGAAATTTACCAATTCTCTTTGGGAAAACTGGTGATTGTGAAAATTCTCCTTCACGCAAAGTAGAAAAAAAACGATACATAATTTAAAAGTAGCGTTTACTTATTCTAGGATTGCACAAGAGAGACCAAAAAAAATTGTAAAATGATTAGTTTTTCGCGATTTACGATTATACTGTAAATTAATTTCAAGAATCAGCCGGCAAATATAGTCTACCATCAGGTTTTCGCTATATGTAGTTCTTGAAATTCTTGAAACTTTTAGAAAGTTATAAAAAACTTTCCTTCCGCAACTCGGCACTGGATGTGTCTGGGGTAATGGAAAATAGGTTAGTTTCAAAACATCGATGTATATGTCACAAAAGCAACGTTGCGCAGTAAGTGATTTGCGAAATTAAAGTAATCAATAATGCAATTTTTTTTGGTGGGGGGGAACTAAAATGATTTTATCTCTTATTCTGATATACGTTTTTACTAAGCGTCATTTAAACTGAATCTTAGATACAAGACTTGATAGGGTTTTAAATCGTTTACGATGCATTTAACAGGACGACTGAGGTCCCACTCTGCAACCTCTTTCCTACAGACCTAATGTAGCAAGCCTACGGACAAACTTGTTAATCGTGGTCGTTAAACTAACAACGTTTCGGACAGTGTAGCTTCGGTTTTCTTCAGATGTCTTTCATTATACTCTGTAAAATCTTGGAATTTCGATCCGAACTCTTTCTTCAATGCATTAAGGTAGATTGTTCTCATATTACTTTCTTTCCTTAAGGGAGATAACTCTTATCAGTTAATATTCACCAGTCCAATTCATCTGTGTGTTGCCCGCTTCTTTCACTAAACTAGTGTCTGACTTTTCAGCACTACCAGATCCAGAGATTGAACTCAAGATTACTATAAAACCAGATATGTATCTAACTAAAGAATAAATTAAGTACTGGAAAAAAAGGAAATTTAATATAAAATAGGCTGCGTCAAGGTAGATTCGCTCTACACCACAAATTGCTACAAAATATGAAAGCTCGAGACATGTTCTTAAATAGACTCGTCAGATCGAGTCTTTCATATGGATGGCATGCATAGCATTAAAGCAATTTAGAAATATCTAAACTCTCTACTGTATTCTGCCGCTTCCTAAGATCAATGATAGAAAAAGGCTTTGAGCAAGTGAAACCCCACAGCCTTTGCAAATATAATCCTTCTTTGAATATAGCGAACTGTCGAGATAGAACTCAAACCGTATAATAGAAACCATATCACTTGAGGTCTACCAATAGCAGTAGCAATTAAAATGTATAGCACAAGTAATTCAAAGAGAAAATGTCAAAATGTCAAAATCAAGATTTTAGCATACTATAATAGGCTAGGAAGGAAGGAAACTTCCATCAATATTGGAAAGAGCAATAACAGTTACTCGACGTGAGAAACCCCTTTCCTGATTTTCTTTTAAAGAGTAAGCGTTTATAAATTTTATCTGAAAGCAGTACTGACTGCTCACTCAATGAATGCCAAATGTTTCCTTATAGGAAAACGGCTAATATTACAATTAATAAACTAGGCAATGTATAGAAGAGAAGTAATGAAAGGCCTAAAAAGTGAATAAGACCGATGACTATTTATTAATATGAAATATCCTCTTAGAATGGAAAGCGAAAATAGTTCGATATTGTTACGTTTGCTTAGTTTGAAGGCAAACGCATGAAAAAAAGTGAGAGAGGCAAGTAATAATACAATAACACTGTGTAAGGAATCTTTTATTTTTTGTGTAAGGAATCATTTATTTATTGTAATTCTATACAGTCTTTTTCAGTTTTTTAAACAACCTCTGAACGAACGATCGAGCGATGCTGTGTGTTTCTGGCTTCTCCGTTTGGAAAATAGCATATCTAATTAACTTCCTATATGCGAACTTCAAAGGTGATGACTGTAACATTCTACCGAAACAGTTTCACTTGGTTTTATCAATTCTTTATATAGAATTTTTTCCATATACAATCAAATACATAGAAATAACTTATTTCCCAAAAAACTATATTTTTCTATCCTCAAAAGTTCTCCATCTCTTGCTTCGGATTATCAACTTGAGTGACAATCTCCCACAAAATGAATGATGCCAAATAAAATGCAATAATGATGAGGCCCTGTCCAAATCTTCGCTCTGACAATTCATAAAAGTAAAAAAAAAAAAAAAAATAAACAAACTATGCTCTGGAACTCATCATTTCAAAAATCTATCTCTGCGTGGCGTATCATCGAATTTCATTGAAATTTCGCAAAATATCCATACTAGACCGCTTCCAAGTGAACACTATACCTAGAAATCATATTCGCTTCTCCTATTGTCTTGGCCATCTCGAACAGGTACAACATAGATATTCTCTTGGTTCAAGACAATGTTTCATTCGTTATTTGTCAACGCAAGATAAATAAACACAGAATACGGAACAGTCAGAACCACCGTGAAAACAGTATTGGTATATTTAATGAGGCTAAAGATTATCGACTGGGAACAGATTTCAGATACCACCTTAGTTGTGTTCGCTTT
The DNA here is from genome assembly GCA_963932145.1 of Acanthosepion lycidas. Taxonomy (NCBI): domain Eukaryota; kingdom Metazoa; phylum Mollusca; class Cephalopoda; order Sepiida; family Sepiidae; genus Acanthosepion; species Acanthosepion lycidas. Next base: position 36,595,487 of record OZ010588.1, read on the forward strand.
CACAGAGATGCCTTTCGAAAAGCCTTGCTCTCCTTTTCCAACTATGGATTAAATAGTATAACAGAGTTTGTTCTTTTTAATTGTGTGACTCTTATTATAGGATAAAGAGTACAATAAATCGAAAATTGTGGAGAAAAATGGAAAATACGCCATTATCCTATTTATAATCTATTCTAATTCTAAGATATAAACTGGAATGTTGTACATACCACATTGCAGATTTGTTCGAGATTAAATGAAATCTGTGGTAAGATTGAAGCGAATTTCATTTGATGATGTGAAAGCTGTATATCAAGATGAAGAAAAATCGAAGAACAAAATTAGAGACAATAATTAAAAAATGTTTTATCGCTTTCTGCTGAACTCTTTTTTTGCTTTGTAATCTTGTTTGTATTGCAGGCGAGATTTATTTAAAGGCGACGTACCTGACATTTATAAAGAGGTCCACTAAAAGGTCAAAGCTTGTGGTAAACAAATTCTTGCGATAACTGACAGATAATAATGAGGGTTTAAAAGTTTTAATAATAATAGTCTTTGAAAATTCTATCGAAGATTAAAACTTAAAAAAACAAAAATGTTCATTGTAATCACAATGTTCAATGCTATTTCTTGGGCTTTTAGAAAATAGTCGACGCTTCTTCTTTTAAGTGTCGTCCTCCTACAGGACGTGGACTATCATGTCTTTTCACAACTTTCCTATCTGTTGTAAGCACTTCTTACGGTTTTATTTTTTCATTATCTCTCGCTACCTCTGTTCTACAGTACAATAATTCAAGTAAGGCAGGTTACACGTGACTTACTGTAGAACCACATTTGCTTCAAGTGTCTTCTTTATCTCTGAGAAAATAGTCTAGTATATAGGAGGGCCGATATTACACACAGTTTGAACACTTTATTTCTAGCGATTTTTTTCTGTTTCTTTATACTTTTCTTAGCTTTTGGAAAGCATCTTTCACTCCTCCAATGCTTTTTGGAGTTTCGGTGTCAATTTTTTTTCAATCCTCTGTTAGAACATTTCCCACATATTTAAAATTCCGTACTTACTTGATTAGACATTTCAAATTAGTAGTTCAAATCCTGGGATCTTCCACTTGCTGATAACTATACACTCTGTTTTTGTTTTTTTTTACTACTGATGATAAGTCTCTTCATGTTGCTTTTTTATAAAATAATATATTATTCCTGCCGTTTCCTTTCTGTGCCAGGTCTCAACACAGTGTCATCTGAATAGCTTATGTTAAGATCATGTTCACCAATTATAAATGCTGATAGGACTTCCTGATCACTCAGGATGGATTCGCTGTACTTAAGTATATTTCAAAATGCAAGACTTCAATCGCAAAATAATTCAAAATTGATATGTATGAAAAATCGTCACGTGTATTTAAACACACTTCAGGGATGACTATTAGGCCACATTCCCATAGGCTACAGGGGTCCTTATATTAGTCAAATACAAGGCCACCATAATGAAGCATTCAGTCAAGCTCGAACTTAAGACTCTAGCGATTTAGACTGTAAAGCTAGTTTCTTGGTCATCCTATGATGTTGCGAACCGAATTACCTCAGTCTAGCACAACTTCATTAACGCATAGTATATAGGGAGCGTAAAAAACTCAACGAGAGTTATTTACGGCGAATTTCACAGATCTATATAAATACTGATATTAAATATTAATGGCATTTTTAAAAATTTATTCTTGTATGTGTTCAACGAAAAAGCATTTTTACCTCACACGCAATAAGTATTGACTATCCTCAATTTCTAACAGACTTTCTATGTAACTGAGTGACCTATGTCCGCAACGCTGTCAATGATTTAAGTCCAGATATATATAAAAAAAATACTATGTGATACTTCCGTCTGTCCTTCAGCAGCTAGACAGCTTCACCACATGTTGGGTTTCAAGGACTGCTAGCGTCATCGTGTTCAAAAACTAAGAAAGAACAGTGTACGTTCACAAGGCTACAGAACATGAAATAACGCCACGGCTGGAAAACAAAGCACGAAACCTGTTTTCAATATAATGGGTACTTTACTCATAGATTCAATTGGCACAGTCTCTTTGTTTGTGTGTGTGTGTGTGTGTGTGTTCTGGCTACTTGATACATCATCAATGCTACCTCTGCCTTCTCTTACGACAGACAAACGGACCAACTATTTCCTATGGCCAGCGAGGACGACTTACTCTCAGTCTATCGCTGATTGCGACTCTCGTTACATTTCGACGGTCGGTCCGTCATTCCTCCAACCATGACTCGCTCATCAATTCCGACTACCCGTGACCCTACTCTCCATCGACGTCTTCATGATTGTAGTAATGAACTTTACCTATCACACGCCATTCTAGAATACGGTTCGACTGTATATACCTACGAACGGAATTTCTTAAGTTCCGGCCGTGTGGCACTTGGCGTCGACAGATTTTATTTAAATTCTTTTTTTTTTCTTTACTCATAGACAGCGCATGACTGCTATCACATCTTGATTGTACCTTTGGTTATCAAAATAAATGCTTCAGACAAGAAAAAATGTTTACAGCACACTTGATCACGAGTGTGTTCTGTTAATTTCTAAGGCAAATCGGCCTATATTGTTTTGGCGAAAAACTAGCTTCATTCTAGTTTCATTCATTTAATAAAGCACATTTGATGAACCTGAAATAGCGTCTTAGATAACGCTTTGGCATCTAAACCCATAGAAATGGTGTTATACAGTATTTCCTAAATAAACAAAAGCAGCTGTAGCTTGAATTTGATAAAGATCGATAGATATTACCAGGATGAGATAGATATGAGAGGAAATATTTCCCCATAGCACAGCATTAGATAATGCATATGACCTTAGCTGTCACGATGTCTATTTAAAAGCATACATCATACGTCTTTAGAGTTTGGATTAGGAACTTGATTTCAAGTTCTATTGATTGCAATTCCAATTCAATATAAATATTCTATAAACATTGACCTTTGTTTCAGAATCCGTTTTGCCTGTGTGAATCAAAATCAATGAATCTTTTCAGATCTATTCACCCCTGCTCCACTTCAACCTATGTTAACTCTATTGTCTATATACGTCAAAAGTAAAACGATGTTTAATCTCGCTTTTAAAACCATAAAGGTTTTAACATCTGGAATTTCACAAAAAAAAAAAAAAATTGGCATTGCTGATAATAATGTATACTTCTATACACAAATGCTTATTGTCAATATATATTGTGAAGACCGGAACGAAATGTTTTTGAGAGGTTTTAAAATCGAGTTTTAACATCAGCTGGATACTTTTTATCTTGATGTTCACATCGTAAACGTGACAGTAATGCCAGAGATCCTGTGAAGACCAATATTTTGAATGTTTATTAAAGATGAGTGGAAGCATTCGCCTATTTCTTAAATTATAGAGTCTATCTCACATACTGAGTATTGTTAAGAAGATAACCTAAGTGGATTCTGTTAATTAAGTTACAGTAATACATATAACACAAGTAAAATATATCATAGTCGATACGTTTCGTCCTCTCAAGGACATTATCACGGCAAATGCGAGAATTTTACTTTGTAGCATGTATTTATAGACAAGATCTATAACAAAATGTTATTTTTTCATTTTATTTTTAATTCAAGAAACGTTCATAAATATCAATGTGAGTAGCTGAAAATTCTCGGGAAGATATGGGGGACGCTAAGTGATATAATTTGATGTCTAATATCCGAAAGTCAGTAAAATGTGTTATTTTGGTATTATTTTTGTTATATAATTTAGATAACAAGTGGTTATGGATTTAACCGTTTTCATTTGAATTTTTAACACTTTCATAATCATATATGTTGACATGAGAAAGTAGTAATTCTTTCAGGAATGAAGATATTTGAAAACATCCGGTGCTCTAATTTATATTTTGATAAGATTCGATAGTGGCACTCTGGAGAATGTTCCTTCTGAAGAAGTTGCTTTATCTTTTATAAGTGTGTTATTTTTTTAAATCAAAGTTGTTAAATTTATTTCTATGCGTAACTAATGCGTGTGATAAATCATTCTGTATAAGCTCACTTTTGTATTCATAGATACGCTTTTGTAAATTTCTGCAAGTTTCCTCAATATATTTTGAGGGGCTGTTCTGGCTGTTTATGCTTCGGGTTATTGTTTATGGGTTTTCTTTGTTCTGATCATATGCATAATAGTTTAGGGTGTGGTTGTAATTATTGTGTTGTTCTTAATATTGGATAAATTGTTATGAATAGTTCATATAACGGTTTGTAGGTAGTATTAGGTTGGTGCAAAAATAATGACGTAATATTATATGCTTATTTATTTCTATATTATAGTTGTTAATAATGCTATTTATTTCGCAGTTGTATATTTTGTATAGTGGAGTAACGGATTGAGAAATCAGAGAACCGAGTTCGAATTCCAGTCGAATCTATTATATTCACTTGCGTGATAATAACCTTGGAAAGATATGAATCTTCTTCTTCTCAACCCCCAGCTATGGGCAAGTAGCAGGACCGTGTTATTTAGCCTTGGATGGCAACAGAAAGAAATGACAACCTACTGCGGGAAAAATCTGCCTAGTCAGCCATTTATCGAAAGATACATGATCGCTTAAGCGTGTATCACACATGGCACATAACTTACTGAAATTTTGTATGCGTTTCTCTTAGCATTGTGTATTAAATAATAAGGATATTGGAGGTTTTTGAAAGTGAATTCTATGTATTTCTTTTTTAGGTATGGATCGGGGTCTGTAGATTCTTATTGCTCCTAAGTGGAATCCTATTATTAATCATGTAGCGCAATGCGACTATGATCTCTTGGCAATTCAGACCACGCTGTAGTGTTTCTTAATATTTTTTAAGTGGTCTATTAGAAAGGAACCTCCTATTCACAAGATTTTTTACTGTTATTAGCGCACTGACTGGAATTCATTTCGAGACTTTATTCGAGAGTACGTTAGATTGATATTCTTAACATTCCTATTGGGAATCGTACCCTAGAAGTTTATTCTTTGGTTATAGCCGGGATTAGTGCTCTTGTAACTTTTCGAAACTATCAGGGAAAACTATAATATTCTCCTTGGTTCACACCAGCTTGTCCTGTCGCTAAAACCCAGAGGAATCACTTTTGCAGGATGTACCACAATGATAATTCCGATCACAACAGACGCCGATTTGTGACGGCTCGAAATATCTGTAAACGTACCCTCAAAGAGGCGAAGTCTTTGGTTGCTGATAAAATGAGTTACCGTATAGCCTCTAACAAGTTTGATTCGCTGGCGACAGTGTAATAAATAAATAAGGTAAATAAGATTAAGTCTTCTATCCACCGTCTCTTCACTCAATTTGATGTATTAAGATCTGTTGATAAAGCAGAATATTTTGCTCGTAAATGTTCTTAAAATTCTCCTCTTGGCCCAACTGGAGTATATTTGCTTGACATTCCACTTAGAATTTCTGTTGACTGATATGTACATAACTACATCCATAGTTTTTATTATCATTTGTAAACTGGTATCCCTGCAATAGTTAAAAAGAAACGTGCTCCTGAACTGTCTCCTGTTTTCTCTAAACCCTACAATAAATAACTATTTACATTAGGCCACAAAAATCTCCTGAGCCGACCAAGCATAGAAATGAATATAATATGGGACCCAGTAATAAGGACTGCCAGAGAAAAGAGATTATAACAACAAAAATTGCAATACAAGCTCTGATAAAAACATGTTATGATTACAGCAAAAATTGCAATATGAGCACTGGTAAAAAATGATTGCTGAAGGTTTATAATACCCAGAAACTCATATACATATGTCTTCAAGGGCACATGGTACAGTAGATAAATGCAGTAGTTAGATCCAGTGACAGGACCCGGTTAAGGCAGTGGAGAACTTGGAGAGGAGAATTAACGGGAGATAACTGATAATTGACATCCATTAAACATGGCACGTAGAACTAGAACAGTCTACCCCAGTGAGCGAAATAAAGGGTTCAGTTCGATATTCAAACCACCTGAAGAAGGCCGGAGCGTACAACGGCCGAAACGTTGTAATAAATATGTTGACAAAGATGAGAACAATAGTCCGAATAATTAAATAGTGTACATATCATCATCTCAGAAATATAGACAGATCCTACAATAAATGCCTGACTGCTTCTTGCTTTCTGGTTTGGTGGAAATCCTCTTCTGCCGTTCCAGTCTTTAAGAACCATTTGATCCTACTAATTATCAGCTTGTTACTAAAGAGTCTAATTAACTCTAAATTTTTTAAGCACCTCACATCGCAAGGTCTTCTTTCAGATAAGCATTATAGCATTCGCTTCTCTACGCCAACTGCTGATGTTTTAACGATTATTGAGAGTTTGTAGAGCTTTAGATGATAATGGTGAGGCTCGGGCTGTTGCTTTGGATATCTTGAAGGCATATGGCCTGCCATCTCGGTTTCAGTCCAGTAGCTTCTGTCCCGTAGCTTCTGTGTGTCTTTTCTATAAATAATTTTATGATAATTGTTCTGATTATCTTTCTGTTGCGGAGCTGTACTTTATGGGATTTAAGTGCAGTACTAGTTTGGCGGCAATTTTTTAAGTTGGAATTGCTAGATGTAACCGTAAGTTCTATGTTAACAGTTTCTTCTATCGAACTTCTCGCTTGTCTTCCGGCATCTTGCTTCTTACTTCCCACTCAACGTTTATCTTCAAAAATTGAAATGCACTGTCAATCGTTATCTTCTGTCTTCTTAATTCTTGTTCTCTTATTGTCACTTGTAGTTTTTTTTACTCATATTCACACATTAAACTTCTTGCATGCTAGCGGCTTTATTGCGTTGCTTGTTGTGAAATGAAAAGAAAACATTCCAGATTAAATCTTCTTAGGGTGGTGAGAATAAATATATATGTATAAGATTTCTGTTTAGTTACGCATTTCCAGTCTGTTATTTTTTTTTGGGGGGGGGGGGCGTTGGTTTATTTTTCTATTGGTTCATTGTTCTTTCAAAGTGAATACCTCACCGTGCCGACGGGTGGGAATAATTTCATTACTTTTTTTGATTTAATCATTCAGATTTTCGAATTCTATCATTGTCACAATCTTCTCCATACATAGATTGCAATTTATATGCCATTCTACTAACGTAGCTTTCATGAATAATTTGACAATATTTACGTTGAGAAAAGAAATATACGAAGTGAGTTCAAAAGGTATGTAAACTTTGTATAGAAAAAAAATTAATTTTGTACATTTCTATAAAGTTCAGTCGTCGCTTTTCTCATAATTTTTCCTCGGGACAAAAACCGCTTCACTTACAGCATGGTTTTCAGATTGGGAAGAGCCAGATGCCACACGTTGCCAAATTGGGAGAGTAAGGAGCTTGTCGAACAAGCGGTGTGTTGTCATTGACCAGTAAAGCTTGTGTTATGTGAACGGAATGTGCTGGCGTATTCTAGTGAGGAAATTCCGTCTGCTTTCGGCGCACATCATAGCGAAATCAACGCTTAAACTCCGGGCTATATTTCTTAATGATTGACATTGTGGATGGTGTCCTTTCCTGATGCACAATATCACAGGAGTCGAACATGTCAACATTACATTTGTGATGGTATTAGGTTGGTGCAAAATAATGTCGTTTTCTCACATAGTAACATATGTGAGAAAACGGCATTATTTTTGCACCAACCTAATACAAACCCGTCGTATTACTTTTCAGTGGGGCCTTGGCGATGCTGGATGCTTCCATTTAGAAGACCGAAATTTGGTTTCCAGGTCGCAACTATAAACCCAGGTCTCATCACTAATAATGGTCTTCATGAATTCGGTGTGATGGATTGCACACTCCACTGTGTCCGGAGCGATTTCCACGAGGAATTGCTTCTGCTGCTGATTCAGCACCTTGGAAACAAATTTCGCCGACATTATCCGGTTGCACAAATTTTCCGTTAAAATGGAATGCACTGAACATGTGTTTATTCCCACTTCATAAGCAGTTTTCTTAATTGTTACAAGAGAGTCTTCTATGATTATACACAAAACCTTCTCAATTGGTCCAAGTTTCGGCTTGTAGATCACCTGCCCGAGCATGCCTTGCTCTCCACTGAAATCCGGCCATGTTTGATACGGTTGTATCACCTCTTGATCTGAGTTTTGCCGAAGGCATATTCTGCATATATATGTATATATATATATATATATATATATATATATATATATATATATATAGATAGATAGATAGATAGATAGATAGATAGATAGATAGATAGAGATATAGATATAGATATACAGTGTAACCCGGATATAAGAGACCCGGATATAAGATAAGCCCAGATATAAGAGAGATTTTCTCGGTTCCAAATTAGAGCCTGAGTTAATGTATATATAATAGTCCAAACACGGATATAAAAGAAACCGAGATATAAGAGACTTCTTCTCCGGTCCGGACAACTCTCTTATATCCGAGTTACACTATATATATATATATATATATATAGAGAGAGAAAGATAGATAGACAGATAGAGAGATATAGATAGATATATAGATATATATATATATATATATATATATATATATATATATATATATATATTTATAGATAGATATATATATATATAAAGGTATATATATATATATATATATATATATATATATATATATTATATAAAATATGTTTTTTCGCTACACAGTTCAAATCATGTTTCAAAAATGGAAGCTAAAAGCCCCGAATTTAATTTTGTAAATAAATTAAAGACATTAGTTCCATTTCACCCTCAAGCGTATTTTGGAGTAACTTTTAAAATTACTTGGTTTTAAAGACACAGCTAAAATCATAATTCACGTTTCCAAGGTTACAGATAAATCCACTTCCACTAGACAGGGGTGTCTGCGTATTCATTATGTCTGTATTTTGATGCATCAGTTATTAGTTTGGTAGGGGGTATTTTTCAATGACATCTAACATCCGTTACATGCATGTCGTCTGGCTTTTTTTTAAATTTTATTATTAACGGCAAAAATTCTTATCGCATTTTTTTTTATATATCTTACTGTTCATTCTTATATATATATATATATATATATATATATATATATATATATATATATATATAGGTATATAGATATAGATATATATAATGTGTCTGTGTAATCTCTAAATATAATATATCATGAAGCTTTTGTCAAAACATGGTGCAATATCTCGATGCGTTCAGTCATATTGCAAGAACAAACAAGAACGATGAGCGCGGACTATACGTCTGTATTCTAGGTATAACAGCCGAGAACTGGCGCTTTTTACCGGCCTGAACATTTTTGCGCATGGGTGGTTTCAACTCTCACTCAAACGATTTTGACCATGCGACATTAGTTCTGATGGGGACAAATAAAGTCAGATACTTTTTGAACGTACCATTCGAAGCTAAAATCGTTTTAAAGCTTATCAGAAAAAGAACGAAAATAGATATTAAATGTCAAGCGAAACAACTAATAAGGAATGAACGTAAATGTGAATGATTAATAGAAAGGTAACGTTGAGTTCATGTTATCAATTGAATAGTAGCAGTGGAATTTATAGTAGAAGTATGATGAAAGTTTGAGATAAAAAACGGAAAACATAATATACGTCTCTTTTATGTTTATGACTTCGTTTAATGTTCTAAAGGAATGGTTTGGTATTTCCTGTTGTTTGTTAAATTAAACAGCTAATAATTTGCTTTCCTCAAACTATAATATTAAATGTTTAAGAACATTTATCAAGGCAAATTATGGTTGTCAGTATATTTGCTTTCATTAAATTCAAGACCGTGTCAAATTTAGGCTGGAATTAATCGTTATCGAACGGAAGATAAGCTCCGTACGTTTTGTAAATTCAGCAAGTATTTATTCATACATAAAGAGTGAACATTGAATTTGGTTTGACACATGGCCGAACAAAAATGGAAAGAAAATATTGTTCCGCCCATCTTTCAATCGGTAGCAAAAAAAAAAAAAAAAAAAAAAACTAGCATGCGTTGAACGAGAGGAACTGCGTTGAACGAGAGGAACTGCGCTGAACGAGAGGAACTGCGTTGAACCGCTATTTTTTTTCAGTGGGATTAGTTTAAATTTTTATGAAATTTTTCCAAGTTATGGTTTGTTTCCTGTATGTTTGTAAATTTTAACGTTTTTTCGTTATTTTTCTTTACTTTGTTTATTTTTTTCTTAATTTTGGGAAAATCCTGTTCTTTTTCTTGTACGTCTACGTCTTTTCTTCTTCTCTTACGTCTTCTTCCTACGCCGTCGTCGTCTTCTACAACTTCTTTTTTCCTCCTCCTTTTTCTACATTTTTCCTCCTTTTTCTTCTTCTCCTACGCTTATTCCTTCTCCTTTTCCTCCTCCTGCTTCTCTTTCTTCTCGTCCTGCTTCTCCTTCACCTCTTCCTGCTTCTCTTTCTTTCTCCTCCTGCTTCTCTTTCTTTCTCCTCCAGCTTCTCTTTCTTTCTCCACCTCCATCTTTCTCCCCCCTCGTCTATCTTTCTCCTCATCGTCTATCTTTTTCCTCCTCGTCTATCTTTCTCCTCCTCGTCTATCTTTCTCCTCCTCTTCTATCTTTCTCCTCCTCGTCTATCTTTCTCCTTATTCTTCTTAGTTGTAGTAGTAGTAGTATTTAAAAGTCTGAAAAACTCAACTCTAGTAATTCAAAAAGTAATGTGAAATTGAATTGATTCTAGTATCAAAACTTTATATCACAAAGTAAATAAATTATGACTGACCCATTTGCCTTCAAAACCTAAATTATACGATCTTCCACATTTTTACTAGTATTTCTCAAACATTTTAATGGGATTGACAGCTGGAGACAAGGCCGGCCATTTCATTAGAAATGAAAAGTGACCGAGTTGCCTCTACAGGAAAGACGCTGAAATTGTTTTTCTTTGACGATAGACATTTTTACGTTCTCCTCTATATATTGATATTAAAGGATCAAGCACTTCTCATACATCCTGTTCTTTGATACTTCGTTTACGGTGCCTCGACTGTTTATCAAAAAATCTATAAAGCCACGCCAGATTATTTGTCCTCTACAAAACTAGGGCCTATACATTTCGACGTTGTTTGTTGTAGATTACAACGCTTTTTGAATCATCTCTATCCAAGGGTAATGGACTTCTTTGGATTTTACATAAACCAAAACATACGTAAAAAAAAAAAACGGTCGGAAATGCTAGATAACCATGACATATTTGCAAAATATTTTAGAATAATGAAGAACCTATAATGGCTGAAAAAAAAACTAGAAAAGCAATTCAGTTAATATACAAAAATAGAAAGTGGTGAAGGAAAAGGATATAGCTTTTCATCGGACTTATCCAACCTCCATAGAGATGCAATTTTGAGAGAATTAAAAAACAACCAGGATTCATTAATGGCGGCCATAATTTACCAGATGGCAGTGTTGACACCGAGAGGAAAATACAGGAACTCCTACAGAATGTAGTGAAGTGAAGCGAGAAGAAAGAGCTAAATTGAAACAATGGAGAAAGAATATATGTTTGACAGCAAAATGAACAGCCCAACATGGAATTCTAATAATGGAGATACGAAAATTAAACAATTTAAATATCAGGGAAGTATTTTAACATAGGTTGGAAAGTGAGATACTGTAATCTGAAGGCGTATTTGGATAGAGAATGATACCTTCAGGAAGCTAAGCAAAGTATTAACAAACAAAAACATTTCGGTAGTAAAAATAAAATATCTTGAAATTGTTTTAACAAAGGATGGAAAGTGCAACGCTGAAATCCGAAGGCGTACTGGGATAGCGAAAAATGCCTTTCAGGAGCTAAACAAAGTATTAAAAAACAGAAGACAAAAAAAAACACTAAGCATACTGATATCTACAAAATCAACTCTATAAAACTAAGTTACTGATTTACCAGATTTTATTTTCCTCAGTTTTCATTTTTATATAAAAACACAAATTTAACAATCCAAATACGAATCGAATAGAACGATGCCTTGAAATTTTTCTTGACCTCAATATATATATATATATACACATATTAAGTCGTCTGAAGATCTCGTGAGCGTGAAACCCGAGTCTTGTCGAGGGCTGTCCTATCATTGGATTTAACGTTGGTAAGCGTTTTCTGCTCGGTCATGACAATATTTCAGGCTTTTTCCTTTTTCTTTTTTCAATTTTGTCGTCTTCAATAACAGTTTAGGTTTTGGCAAGCTGTCCATTGGTTCAACCAAAGGTTTTTGTTTTTCTTGTATATATATATATATATATATATATATATATATATATATATATATATATATATATATATATATATGGGGGTGTATGTGTGTATTCTGGCAGCAAACCAATATTTAAACATGTTTTGTTAAATATAACAGAAAATGAATAAAATCTGTTATGTTGATCTTAAGTCTTTCTAAACTTCATATTGTTTCTTTAATTTCGGGTGAACATAAAGACAAAATTGTTCAATATTGGGATATTGCATATTAAGCTGGTCCTTGATTTAATCTTTCGACTCGTATGAGCCATCTTCAGAATGGTGGGCGGATATTTAACCAAAGATATTCACCATCAAAGATGTTAATATGTCATACTGACATACAAGGTTGCTATGTGATGAGAACGGTCGTGCCACGCGAGAGACTGAAATATTAACAACAGAAATATATGTCTTGATGAAATGTAATGCATTGTGAGTATTTTGAAATGTAATTTTGGTTAGTCTGGTACGACGTCAGAGAACCGCATCTTGAATTTACGATCTGCGTCTGCTATTCAGCGACCGAACAGAAAATTCTTTAATTGATATTCGTGCAATTATGTTTTCGTCATGGCAAGACGTAAAGAATTGACAAGTTCGCAAAAAAGAACTGATTAAGCGCTGAAAAGAAGGTGTAAAAGCTACAGGAAAATCTCAGAAAACATGAATATTCCATTTACTGCTATTTCTTCATTCATTGCAAGGAATAAAACTCAAAATTGTTGAAAACCAAAGAACAGGTACTCCACGAAAGATTTCTGCAATATCTTCGAGGAAATT
>OZ010588.1:36618512-36646012 GCA_963932145.1 Acanthosepion lycidas
TGCTAGACTTGCTTATATCTACTGAAAACAGTATCTCGAAAGCCTTACATGCTCTTTATTCTGACATATATTTTATTTGTAAGTCTCCGAATTGCGCTAAATTAATGTATTTCTGGCATTTTTTTTTTATTTTTTTTTTTTGTGTGTGTCTACTGACTGATTTCTTTGGAAGCATATCTGTGCAAAATTGATATCTTGTTTCATTCTCTGAGTTTTTCAATTGAAGAAAATATATTCTTTTCTTGTCTTCATTATATAACCGGTGAATTACATGCAAAAGATATATTCTAGATAAACTGTCGGCTCCAACAAAAACGTTTTACAGCCTCTGAAACCATAATAATACATAAAAATAATACTATATATATATATATATATATATATATATATATATATATATATATATATATATAATTAAGTTATAAGGAACTTGGTAAACCGAATTGGTAAATCCAAAGAGGATGAAATCCTGAGAACTCAATGTGAGGACAGAGCTAATTTGTTAACCATCTAAATAGGTCAAGGTTCTGTCACTCCTCCTACTCCAATATAAAACATACTTAAGAAAGATATAAAATTAACCCCTCCCTATACTTTATATTGTCTGTTTAACTACCACTCTCAACCCCCACTATTAAATTACAAAAATTACACTACCCACCAATTTCTAATCCAATTTTTCCTCTCAATTCGTTGTTGGAAGTTTTACCTGATGATCCTAAATCCTTAAAAAAGGATTTAGGTGAAATAAATTATCGTAATGGCACCTTAAAATGGTTTGTTTTTCATTACATTTATATATATATATATATATATATATATATATATATATATTATATATATATATATATATAATACTATGTACATATATATATTTATATATATATATATAATACTATGTACATATATATATTTATATATATATATATATAATACTATGTACATATATATATTTATATATATATATAATACTATGTATATATATATATATATAATACTATGTATATATATATATATATATATATATATATATATATATATAATACTATGTATATATATATATATATATATATATAATACTATGTATATATATATATATATATAATACTATGTATATATATATATATATATAATATTATGTATTTTTTTTCATGGAAATGTGTCAAATGTACGAATTTTCTTTATTATAAGTTTTTTTTTCAGTTAATTTTTCTCATTTGAAATATTCAGAATACAAATCTAGCGTTACGACACCACACGTTCCAAAATTGTACCGTTAATAAATAGGACATACCTTTAATAAAATGTCTTTTGACTTCCAATTACATTTACTTTCGGCTTGGAAATTTACCTGAAATCTACCTGAAATAAAAACAATATTGTTACCTGACGATGAAAGAGCGAATTTCTTTGAATGTACTTGTAACAGAACATTTAATCCCTCGTATAATTTTAAACATAAGGATGGCTTCATGCAGAGAGTTGTTAGTATGTTAATATTTATTCATCTCTAAGCGAAGTGATTTCGCCATTAATTGCATTAACTTTTCTGATTCATTTTTTGGATGATTACTTCATAATATTATATATATATACTGCAACAATTACTATATGCAATAAACAGTCATTTTACAGTTATAATATCTGGTTTTCCATTAGCTAGCTGTGGTCCCGAAGTAAAAATTCATATGATTATAATAAATCAGCCTGCATCATAAACAGATAGCAATCTAAGTCACCTTTTTTCTGCATAAAACGGAATTCTCCAAATCCAGTCAGATGCAAAAAAGATCGTGGCATAGCCATACGTCTCCCCATCTCAATTTAAGTTTGGAAAATCATAGAACTCTAAATAAATAATCATATATATATATACATACATATATATATATATATATATATATATATATATATATATATATATATATAAGAAACATATAGTAGAGCAATTTTAGGAAAATTAATGACAAAGTGGAAAAACAGGGTTAAGTCGATATAACTATATATGCACGCAAAGAAGAGGGTTCATTGATGTTTTAAACTTTTAAATTTAATTATTTAATGTATTTTGGTATATTGTCTGGCCAATTTCATGAAGTTTATTTCATGTGGTTTATTTCATGTTTGTTTATATCTTTATCAATTTTAATATTAAGGGATAATAGTTAGAAAATAGAAGATCTGCCATGAAAGATGAAATTTCAGTGCAAGTTTACTGTGGTAGATTTGCAAATTAAGTCAGTTTATATGTACATTCGTCTTAGTAAATTACTTTCTTTTTTTAATTAAATAGATTGTTTTAAATCAAAATTATGGTCAGAGTCATGACGAGATTACGGTGAGAAAATTAATAGAGTGATAGTTCCCTCTGTTCCTATAATCTTTTATTTAAATTTCTTGAGGTTTTTCCTATATATTTTGGGGAGCAATTATAACATGTTATAGAGTAAATTCTTCCAAGTCTTAACTTATCATTTTGTTTTGTATTAATCATTTTTAAATTTTCAGTATCCTCTCTCCTTCATGCACGTATGTAGTTACATCAACGGAAACATCAGCTTAATCCGTTGAACAGTTAACGGATGAAACATATACCACGAATTTCTTTCTACTTTGTCATTAATTTTCGTTATATTTGTTGTGAAGCCACTTATAGTGGACGACGAATAAAGTGTCTAGAAAATAAAGAGATGCTCACCTTCTATGGATACAAATGCGTCTCCAAAAGCCTGCAAGTATTTTGCAGAATTTTAGACAGATGTAACATCGGGTAGACCCATTTCGCTTGAGTGGCTGAGGATCAATTGCCACATGTTTTCCGCCACATGTTTCAGCGAGTGGACTGCGTGTGCCAATATTACGCTGTCAGATAAGTCTATCATTGAGAGGATTAACTTGCTGTCAAATTGATTTAATAATTGCGTGCTGTTGACCTTCATGTTCAAGTCGGCCTAGTTCAAATCTTTCTATAGACGCCAGCTCTGTTGCTTTGTGTTCCGAAGAAGAAAATGGGATTCCACCTGATCTGCTTGTTAGAAACTGGCCAACGAGGAGGTCTTTTGGAAGTCTGCTGTCGCTGATACGAAAAAGATGTCCTCCCACCTGAGTTGTATTTTAATTAAGATTTCTGAAGTACCTATCATGTTGCATTTAGTTAGAACTTCACTGTTTCTAATGCGATCAACCAGTTTTATGTTCCAGATGGTACGTAGGCGATGCATGTGGAAGACATCATGTTGATTAATGCGTCGTCGGTACAGAGTCCAGAATTCTGCACTATAGAATAGTGATGCCAGTACTAATGACTGGTGTATACACATACACACTCACACACACACACACACACACACACACATATATATATATATATATATTCTGCGATGAATAAATTGTCGCCGAAATTAAACGAAAAGGAAAATAAGACTACTATCTTAATTTATCAGATATATTCACAAAATGAAACACAAAAATATCTTGAAATATTAAATAGTAAATTTATTCAATAAAGTCGCCATTGGCTTCAACCTCCAGACGATTTTGGAATCTTATGGACGGTTCCCTTGTTTAAGTTGGTGAATGTTGTCATAATCATTGCCTTCAATTCATTTTTGGTGTTACAAAATAGCTTTGATGGTCTCTTGCTCAAATGTTCCCCATACCTAATAATCAAGGGGGTTGCAGTCTAGGGAGTTAGGTGGGAAGATGTAAGGCGTGATGTGGTCGCAGAAATTGTCTGAGCCAACACTAGGTTCTTATGCTTAGTGTGGCATGATGCAGAGTTCTGTTGCTAGATATAAGGTCTCCCAGCTGCTACCCTCTTCACAAAGGCAGCACTACCTCCTCAAGACACTTGATGTAGCCTTCCATGTTACAATTTTTGGATACATTATGTACTAGTGAGTTAGCCCAAATGACTTGACTCACTTTATAGTCCACCAATAGAAGGTTAACCAATCAGAAGACGTAGAATATTCAATCCGTCGTGTATAAAAGCAGCCATTTTGTTTACTCTATCTGAATGTCCAGTGCCAGGTTGTCAGGCGAAGAGAAACAGGAGGAAGAACTACGCTCTGCTACTTTACCGTGATATTCACTGCTAACCTGAACTACGCTTCCCTACTGTCTTCGAAATAGTCACTGCTAACCTATAGATTCTATACTCAAAGACGACCGTCATCATGAACAACATCCATATTTAGTCTGAGGCCCTGCGGGAAGATGAATGGAGGCATAATTTTGCCATCACTAGTGATCACTACAAACAATTTCGTAATCACCATTAGACTCCTACAACTCTTTCCGAATCCTCTGCACTGTTCTCAGATTGACACCGAAACACTCTGAAGTGTTTGTATAGGCGCTTCCGAGGGCGAATGCAAAGCAGAACTGCATTCTGTTTCCAACTATCTGGCGGAGTGAATTGCGACATGATGCTATTTTTCTCGCAGACCGTGCCAAACTGACCCTAATAACAGTGCAGTCGACAACATCAAAAAAAAAAAAAAACGCGCAGGCGCGAAATTAAAAATATAAAATGGCGACTATTTACCCGTCACAACTTGTATGTGTATATTCCGCAAGAGAATGTGCGTATCTGATATCATATGATTTTCAGAAGCGATGATTAAAGAATAGTTTAGTTCACTATTATTACTTACCTAATGGAACGGTTTTGCTTGGATCCTAATATAAATATTTCAATCTACAGAGTTGGGATTAATATAATCTCCCACTGTGTATCGATCTATCTATCTATCTATTCGTTGATCTGTCTATTTATTGCTTTGTCGCTCTGTCTAGATTTTGTCTATTTGTCTCTATTCATATGTTTATCTATCTATCTATCTATCTATCTATCTATCTATCTATCCGTCTGTTTCTCTGTATACTTATCTATTTATCTTTCTGTTTATCTATTTATCTATCTATTTATTTCTATGTATAAATCTATCTCACTATCTATTTATTTATGTCTATCTATCTATCTATATACATATATATATATATATAATATATGTAATATATGTATAGAGAGAGAGAGAGGAGGAGGAGGCACGGTGGAATAATGGATAGCGGCTTGGATTGAGAGCCGAGTTCGAATTCCAGTCGAATCCATTACATTCACTTACGTGCTAATACCCTTGGGAAAGGTGTGAATCCTCTTCTTCTCCCTCCAGCTATGGATAAATAGCAGGAAAGGCTGGGTTCTATAGTCCTGGATGGCAACTGTTCTAGGAGAAGGACAACTCTGAATTCAAACCTACAGAGGGTCGTTTGGGGACCTTGTGGCATTCTGTGCACCAGGTCTCTGTATTCGTCCCTCCAAAAAGTGTGGATGGTCCTGCACGTGGCCTTCACCACTATAATCAAATCTCATGTGCCGGTGTCGGGCTGTCGGTTTCCTAGGAACTGATCTGCTTGACCCTCATACGTCGAATTCGACGGGAGAGTCGAGTATATATATATATATATATATATATATATATATATATATATATATATATATATATATATGCTCATCTTTTCCACACTAATGTCAAAATATTAATTCGAACAAAACGCCAAGAAAGGAACTACACGTCATCAATATTGGCAAAAGCGATAAGATAAGAGACTGTTGATTACCATTTCGTCTATATTGCTAACATTTTAACCATTGTTATCAGATAAACCCCACTCAGTTTTTGCTTCGTTTAAGACTCAACAAAGCATATAACTCAGCACAAAAGGAAACAGTGCACACGATTAATTCTGTCTGGATTTCTGTGATGGGATTTTATTATTTATACTATTAACATGCGGACTATTATACGCATCACTGATCTCGTGTTTGTTTGTAAAACATGCTTGTAAGCAAAACAGATGCGGTAATTTGAAGTTTAAATATCTGGGAAGTGTTCTGGATTGTGGTGGCCAAGAATGCATTTCAGAAGTTAGACAGATAACTGCGAAACAGACGGATTTCTATAGTGACAAAGAAAAGAGTACCGAGCAGCTACGTGACACCTGTCCTCCTATACGGCAGCGAATGTTGGCCGATATCCTCATGGATGAAGAAGAGACTCGAAGCGGCGGAGATGTGATTCTACAGAAGGATGCTGATGATATCGTGGACCGAGCATGTGAGCATCGATGATGTCTTGGAGAGGATGCAAACAAGCAGGAAGCTTATGCTTAAGGAAGAGGTCGATGAAATTAATGGGACACGTGATAAGAAAGGAGGCCCTGTAGAATCTGATACTCATGGGACGAAGAGAGGGGAAAATGGACAGGGGAAAGCAGCGTATGACATGGATGGCGGAGCGTGGTCTGAGGCAGTTGGCAGAAACACAAAACCTATTGAAAGGCACATGGGACAAGGAGAAGTGGGGGGGGTCATGATCGCCTACGACATGAAAAGACACGGCACATAAAAAGAAAAGAAGTGGACACTCAGTACTAATTCAAATCAATACATTCGAGAATGTTCAAAGTGTATAGCTTATTTACATTCGCTCATGATATTTGTATAATAATAATGCAGGTAAGTTAAAAGTCATTGCTAATCACGATAAGGCAATTAATCAATATTAAATATTTTGGTAAATGTAATAATAATATATTGATAGTAGTAATTAAAGGAATGAACAAGGGATTTGGAAGACTGAGCGAGATAATGATTTCTCTTTTAGCAAATTATACTTCTTTCAAGTTTCTTTAGATCATTAATTTTTATCTTGCAGATATATGATTCTGTCCCTTTTATCTCATTAAAACAGAATTCAGCGATAAAAGCATTGTCAAGACATTTTTCTTCTACAGGTTTTTACGTTGAGGTGCATAACTTTATGATGTTATAATTGTGTAAAGCACTTGAAATGAATTGTGCAAATAATCATTTTATTTTTAATATAAACATTTTTTAAAAATTATTTCGCATTAATTGCAGCGCTGCTGTAATGTTTACAATTTATTCAATACTAGCAGTAGAGCCCGGCGTTGCCCGGGGATGTAACAGTAAGAGATAGATCAAGTATCGACCATCATTAAGACTGAAAAATAAAATTGACAAAGATTATTGTTTCAGGTTGACGGACACGCATGTCTTAATTAGTTTTTTTTTTTTTTTGTTTTGTTTTTGTTTTTTTACGAATTGGTCAAACCCAAACTCAAACAAAAACATTGTTTTCAATCGTTATGAGTCTACCGATTGAATAGAATTTTATTATAAACAATTGCCTTGTAAATGGAATTTTTCAAGCATTCTGAATGTAAAAAAAAAAAAAAATGTGTGCAAGACTATAAAAAACACTATCTGTCAAAAAAAGTGAAGTTCTTTTGAAATGGCTTGAAAAATGAAATCCGATCCCATATATAAACGAACACACACACACACACACAGAGTTTTATAAGTATAACTCGATATGAGTTGTCCCCCTTTCATTCCCGCGACAGTGATGCCTCTTAATCGTGTTTTGAAATTGATTTCTGTCAGAACCACTGCAAGGTAATTTTACGTAGTCCTATGAAGTTTTGTTGAAATCGGTTGAAAAATGTAGGAAATCCGATCCAATATATAAACGAACAGACACACACAAAACCTGGGTTTCATAATAAGTATGGTTTACAGTGCATGAAAAAGACATGTAAGAGGATTCTGACAAATTGCGTGCATTTATATTTCTTTGCTTTAAAAAGCTAAAGGAAATTGTATTTTAACAAATCTGGAAATAGTCTGTCACGTAAATGTTTAAAAATTAGTCTTGATTTTATTTGTCAGTAATTCTAATGTTTTAAATTAAATGATAAAGCGCTTATAAAATTTGCTTCTTGTAGCAATTTTCTAGCGTTATTTACATTTGGAATATTCTTCTCATCTTTGTTGATTTTATGAAAACTTTTCATTTTTGCGTCTTCCATCTTTTATCAGTTACTTGTTGATCCGGGTAACTGAACACTTTATTGAATCTCTGATGGTAGGTCGTTCACTTTCCGCTGACCATATATCTGGATATCTTCAAATATATATTTACTAGCGGCATGGCCCGGCGTTGCTCGTGCTTGATTCAAAAATCGTACGACTCATACAGCAATCGATATCACTTGACTTAAAATAGTTTTGCCCTTCCTTGCCTTTAAAGGAGTGTCCTTTGCCGTGCTGATGTTGCTAAATGCCTTACTTCTTGCCTGTCTCACACTGCGATTTTTTTCTAAGCTCTATACTAAACATTAAATCTGTTACGAAAAAAGAACTAAACAAAAGGAAAACAAAATGATCAGCTTTAAAAAAAAAAGGCTCGTAACTGTAAAAACCGAATGAAAAAAGAATGTTAACAACAAATACTTTTTCACACCCAAGCCAGTTCTGCGGAATCAGAATCAACGTTGAGTTTAAGCAAGCGATTGGGCCAATTGGAGTAAAGTCCAATGCAGATTTAAATTTTTCCCACTTGTGACGAATGCAGCTATCGATTTTTTGCATGCTAGCATGCTAGTTTACATTCGTGTCAGTCAGCTGTTGGCTCTCACGCTGACCAATAGAATCTTCCTGCCTATTCGTGACAGCCAGCTATTGGCTCTCACTCTGGTCAGTACAAAATGGCCACAAACTAAATGAAAACTGCCGTAGAAGGATGAAAAAATCGATTATTTGCACTATCGATAGGAGTTGGAAAATGCAACATCGGTCTTGGTCTTCCCGCTAACTTGGAGCATGTGCATGTAAATTTCGGTGCAAATCCGTCGAAAATTGCTGCCGTGCATTCGTTACACACACACACACACATCCTGCCTTTTATAGATAGAGATTACTGATAACACTGGTTTACACACATTTTTTCTCAGTATCTATGTACATTTCTGAGATTAGGTATTATGTACACTATTTACATTATTCGGACTATTGTCCTCTTCTTTTTTGTCATATTTATCACAACGTTTCAGTCGTTGTACTTCAGGTGATTGGAAAGTCGAAATGAACCCTTTATTTCGCTCTCTGGGGTAGACTGATCTAGTTCCTCATCCACATCTAATAGATGTCAGTTATCTCCTATTAATTCCCCTCTCCAAGTTCTCCATCGCCTTAAGCAGGTATTGATCTCACACTCTTTGGGCCTTGTCACTGGATCTAACACCTTTATTCATTATGGCATGTGTCCTCAAGGACACATGGTACTTTCTCTGAGGGAAAAATGTGAATTTTTTATACCTATTTTGATATGGTGAATTAAAATTTCTGAACAGTTGTGTTCTATAAACTGCAGTTATATTTTCGCATATCACATTTTTATTATACAAATTAAAAGCATAATTTTTTTTTACTTATTAAAAAGGCAAATTACAGGAAACAAAACAGCATAGAACTACTAAAAATTTATTCATTGCCCCGTTTAAATTTTAAACTGAATCTGCCTGCTGGTGAAACTTCTGCAGCTTCTCATGTTTTACTGCATTTAGGGAGACTTCTCTTTCTTACTACTGCTGCTGCTATTCAGACCTTGCTGTGCGTCACATTAGTAGACATAGCATAGAATTAATTACGATATGAGTGCTTTTAATAAATGTAAAAAACAAAGAAAATGTAAATAAGGATAATTTCTCATCTAAGAAATTTTACAGCAGGTTCTCTATTAAAATATTGTTCTCTATGGTTTGATATCATAATAATATTCAGTCATTAAATTTCTCTTGAATTTTTTTTTTTTATTTCTAGGACCACTAGTACGATTCGAATATTTTAGGAATAAATTCCCTTTTCATGTACATCTGTTTTTTGGGGGTGGGTGGGATTTGGTTGTTATTTATTTATTTATTTTTTTGTTTTGTTTTTGTTTTATGAAATTATGATCCGGTTTTCTCTTTTTCAAAATCTCGAATTGTTTTGTCATTGGATTAAAGGCCAAGGTAATTTAAATACAGATTCAGCAAACTCGTGCAATTTTAGTAAAAGATTCGTAAAAATTGCTGATGGTCCTTTGCATCCCAACATTCCCTGTACCAATTTTCAGTTGACGCATCACTCCCAACGTAAAGGAACGAGTGCTGTTATCATTTGATCAATACTACGGTGAATTATTCGATATCTTAAACTGTGGAAACCACTGGCCAGAAAGAAGATTTACCTGGAGATGTGCAAAAGATAGTCTGTAAATGACAGGTCTGGATAATAAACTGCATATAGCAGAACATCCCATCATAAAACCATGATCGTTTTCTACGTCATAACTTTCTGTTTGAGGACAGGCGTTGTCATGCAGCCATTTGTCATTCATAAAGCGTTCTTGTTTAATGCATCATTCAAAGTAATTACTCATTGAAGCGTCCGAAATAAATTGTCAATAAATACTTCAGTTGTGGCTATTTTTTAAGCACTTCTATAAAGTTAGGCATTTTTCTCTCCAGATATTTACTTATTTCTTTATGAGAATCTTCCCCCGCAATGAAAAAATAAAGAATTAACGAAATCTATTAGAGTGTATATAAATTTAAATTAGATTAAGTTGGTTCGATTATACAATATATCAACCCATGTCGAATATATGACTTAGATGACGCAAATTCAAGTAAAATTACTAAATAAAAAGGCACAAGTCTGGGTTACACTTGAGGCATAAAGTATTGTTTTCATGTAAGTCAAAAGGTGAACAAAGTAAATAATGGTTAGGTGATCATGTCTCTCCACAATTTCCTCTCTTACCTATTTCATTAGATTTCCTCTCTACCTCTGTTCTGCCATCTATATGCACAAGTGTTGTGTTGTTTAAACGACACTTTGTGGCCACTCTATCTACAGCAACGTATACTTGCTTGATGCTTGGTCTCTGCCAACGTTGGGGAATACTTTGTAATTGCAGATGCCAAATATAATATGTCGTTGAATAATACTCGTATCAGATGTCTTAGAATAATACTCTTAGTAATAGTACTTCGTATAGAGAGAAAAGAATAGCAGTCCGAATAGTATAGGGGATAGAGGAGAAATAGCGAATACCTCACACGTCACGCGACTTTCTCTATATAAGCGTTTCCGCTATGGTCACGTGATCCACCTAATGAATAATGAGATCGTATGTGTTAGTACACTTGCTATTTACCTTCAAACACAAATGTCAGTAGCGACACTTTATTCCTATAAAACAACAAATTCGTTTGGTAAGTTTTTCATTGGTTCCCTCTTACATTCAATATGGCGTCTAGATTCCAATTCTCCAAGTTCGCATTGTGTCGAAGAAATTCCAACTGCCTCCTAAATTGCCCTATTTGTTTCTATTTTCATTAAAACTTACTCGTTGCTCACATGTTCCGCTCAATATCCTTCTGTAGAACTACGCATGTGTCGCTGTAAGTCTCCTCTTCATCCTTGAAGAAACGGTTTAATATTCACTTTCATTAAGAGGAATTATATTACATATTTATCCAGCACTTTTCCTTCTCTCTAACGCAACATACAGAAAGTTTATACTATTAAACATCGGCTGTAATGAACTTAAAGTAGTGAGCCGTTTTAAATAACTTGGCTCAATTATCAGAGAAGGCGGCCGTTTAATAGGTATAATTTTAAGATCAGTACAAACAATGACAAGTGCCGCAAGTCTAAGGACCATCTAGAAAAACAAGAAAATCTACTTACCATCAATTATCATGCCATTGCACGCATTCGCCTTCACAAACTTTCTGTACGCCTGAGAATCTTGCCTAGTAACCAGAGGACCAACCTACGCATTTTCTACGTTGACAACATCAAAATGACGCTGTGCAAGACATCAAACAAGAAACGGTCTTGTTAGGCATCATAACCGCCATAAGAAAAGAAATTTGAAATTGAATTGCCATTTCATAAGAGCCAACAATATTTCCACTGTTATAATCACCTTATCCAAAAGAGGTAGACGGAGAAAAATTGGCTGAAAATGTCAGTGGACTGGAAAATCATTCAGAGAGACCCGGCAATGCCATGCAACCGAAATATAAGAAAAGAGATGGTCATATACTCAGCTATTCAGTGGTCCTATGACAATGCCCGGCCGTAGAACTGATGATAATAGTTGCCATTTGTGAGGTGTTGAATGCTCGGATGGGGATTCTGAGACGTGTTAAGAGAGCGATTCAGATTAAGTTTATCATCATATTTTTACAATAATGTTATATGTACAATTAACGTTGCCTTAACGAAACAGCTTGTTGATATTTTAATCTGTCGATTTTGGGCTGTACTGATATTTTGAATATATGAGAAAAGACGAAGCTTTAATGAGAAATTTAAAGTCAATATAATAAAATCAGGAAAGACGAGTTTAAATTTCTAAGACACAAGACGAGGAAAGAAAGCCTGGAGAAAATGATATTCACAGAATACATTGAAGGCAAAGGGCACAGCGCAAAGCGGCTAGTAAACTATTTAACGGCCTTGTGGAATTATTTGGAGGGATAGCAAAATGCCAAACCTTGCCTACAGTTATAAAAGTCAAGAAGTCATAGATAGCCATGGCCGCCAACGTTCTTAAGTGACATGGCGCATAAAAGAAGAATATTTTTAAACCCTTATCTGTTTCTAAGATAGAATAGTTTGATAGTTTCCGACATAGTTTTATGATATGACTATCTGAATGTGTTGGGTCGGTGTAAGGTAATGTGGTTAAAACAAACCATCTTACTACTGAGATGTTTTCAGCTCGCAAAGAAAGTTTGAAGAGCGTTTTTAAGATTATACGATTTTATATATCCGAAATCGTATTGTATGCCGAACGAGCCCCATATTTACGTTAGACATAGCAAGAAATATATTCTCTGACAGAATTCAGTTATTCCCTGTGGATTCTTTATTTAGCGGTTAGTCTTAACCAAAAGACAGGGTTTTTCTCTGTCTCCGGCGTTATATGACCTCTAGTCTCCAATAATTGAATTGATAAAATTCAGAAAAGCGATCTCCTATAATTGATGTACCAACCAGCATCATGTTTATATGTCAGGTTCGATAACCAATTTATCTTCAATCGGCTAACTTTCCTTTCCTTGAGTTCAGTAGTCATACGATGACAGATTCCTCTGAAATTGAAATTTATAACTTACTACCCGAACGATGAATGTTTTATCCGCTGTAGATGTCAGATAAGTTGTCCGCATATTTAAAAATTTGCTTCATCTATATCTGTTTGCCTCTTTATTTGCATAAAGCTGGCTGGATAAAAAAAAAATCAGCCGCTTGGAGTCAATATTCGAGTCTGAGAATTCGTCTGCGGATTGAATATTGTTACCGCGTCTCGTCTGTTCTGGTGTTTCTGCTATGTGTCTAGAGATTCTTGACAAAATCAAAAGATTCATCTACAATGTCCTGACATCTACGCTTCAATGACTTTCCCACCGCTTATCTTCCTTGTGTGTGTGTGTTTTTTTTTTTTTTAAATATTTCATGGATATTGTTCTGATGAGATTTCCGATTTTGATTTCGTAAATTTAAGTGTACTACTAGATTGACAGTTATGTTTCTAGCTAATAGTAACCGTAAGTCCTATTCTTAGAGTTTCTTCCCCTAGAAGCTCTACCCTCTGGAATATTCTTCCAGCCTTTGCTGTCAACTACGATTTTCAAAAATTTAAATGCAACGTCAATCGACATTGTCTGCTTGGACCCTCTTCTTTTTATTGGCCTTTTCTTTTCAGTACAGTTTTCTCTCGGTGGCCACTTGGGTCTTAGTGTATTTACTGTCTTGCTTGAGGTGAAATTTTTTTTTTCTTTTTTTTTTTTTTAAAGCAAAAATAATGAGTGTTTATTTTCAGGAAAAGCAAGACAACATTTTTAAGAAAAGTAGGAATAAATATGAATAACCTATTATAAATATTATTTACTTATTAGTAGTATTTAGAACGGCATTGATAAAATTATCAGGAAAAAAATTAGACATACATTCATATAGCTCTCATTTTTCTTAAATGTATCATTATCGTCCATATCACGAGAAGAGACTATGAGTTTATAACAGAGGTTAAATGGCATTGTTCTGAAGTCTACATCATGAGACTCAGCAATTAGACCTGATAGAACTCATTTATTACTAATACTGTTGTTGCTTCAGCTGTTATAGCTTTATATATTCTCAGTATTGTACTTAAATCCTCTTCCCTTATTTTATTCTGTTCTTTCTTAATTTTCAGTCGTACTTTTGTGAATAATACATTCATGGTCGTTCTTATTTTGAAAGCAAATTTACGTATTCCACCTTACTGTAAATTTAGATAATCATTTCAGCATCAAATCCTTCTTCTTCCTATTATTATTATTATTATTATTATTATTATTATTATCATTATTATTATTATTATTATTATTATTATTATTATTATTATTATTATTACCTTTGATTTCTGGCGTTTACACATTTCTTTCCCGGTCCTGCCCAGGAACCTAAGGTTAGAAATGGCATCATGACACTTTCCACTGAAAAAAAAAAAATTACATAGATAAAGCCTTCGTAAAGTGTCGGCTGTACTTGTCAGAACAATTTTTTGTATCTCCTTGAGGCATGGACTTCCAGGAATCCCTTCAATTTGTCTACTGCAATCTTTTTCAACCAGTCTTAGGGCTCCAACTACAACAGGTTTTGTTGATGTTCCCATATGCCACATTTTCGAGATTTCTATTTCAAGGTCCTTGTATTTTGACAGCTTTTTGAATATCTTCAAAGATACATTGCAGTCAGCAGGAACTGCCATGTCAATAAGGAGGCACCGTTTTTGTTTGTGGTCTTTAATAATAATATCTGGGCGGTTGGCTTTGATTGTTCTGTCAGTGTGTATCGTGCAATCCCAAAGAATTGTAACAGATCCTATCTCCGTATCCGGATCTGGATGGTGTTCGTACCTTATTATTATTATTATTATTATTATTATTATTATTATTATTATTTGTAGTAATATTATTTTTAGTATAAACTTTTCCCTTAGTGCCTTGACTGCATGAATTTGAAGTGCGCTACTAGAATGGTAACTAGGCTTCACCGTTTTGATTTTGAACTATAATAGTTATATGCAACCGTCTCTACTCTAACGACATTTTTTTTCTTTCGCTTCTCGCCTAGGTACCCACCTTCGATTCTTTTATTGCCAGGCGTCTACAATCGTCAAATTTAAATGCAATGTCAACCACCATTTTCTGTCTTACTGTTTTCTGTGTCTTTATTGTCCCTTTCCTCAATAACCCCCCACCTCTTTCTTTAATTCCCTGTGACCCTCTGCGTCCCAGTGGTATTATCGTTTTCCTCGGTGTGAATAAAAAAGAAAAAAAGAAGTGTTCACACTAACTGAGGTCTTATACTGCAGATTAAGTAACAGAAGATCTCTTCAATTCGTTGATATTCTTTCCTTACTCTCTTTCTTTGAAATTTTACAGCTATTTTTGATACAGCTAGATACAACTTCTAATCCTAAGTTTCTCCTTTTGTTTTCCTAGGGTCTTCTTGACCATTAACAATAAACCGACAATAAAATTCCATGTTTGTCCACAGCTTATTTATCTGCACAACGTGAACATGTGTATACTTCTACTTTTTCAGATCTTTTCAATTATCATTATTATTATTATTATTATTATTATTATTATTATTATTATTATTATTATTGAATGCGTGAAGTACAAAACCCAGAGCCCATAAACCTATCATGGCATCCAGTCTTATAAGGGCATACCAGACACATAAATCGCAAGCAATTGTGAGCGATATTATGAAGGTTTCGATGAACGGAAGGCATAAACTGGAAGGTAGGTCTCAGTTAGAAATACCTTCTGTTCGTGTAACTCAGTCCGCTAAGACAGTTTCCAACTGAAGGTGTTTGCATGTAACTAGAGGTGACACAAAAGTCGATTTAGCTATTTCATCTTTCAGACATAATGAAACAATCTTCTCGATATACGGCCATGATGCCCCACCTCTACGTCCACAACACTTCTTAGGTCAGCCATCTTAAAAGTAAATGTTGTATGAATCGGATATTTTCTGTAGCTAAATTCGTCAAGACAAAATATGAACAAAGTAATTTCTCAAATCAGTTAAGATCAGAAACCGTCAGTGATCACACTAATAGTAACTGGTAAAAGGTTCAGCTCGACATTCCAACCACCTAAAGAAGGCTGGAGCGTACAACGGCCGAAATGTTGTGATAGATATATATATTTTCCAATGAGGGAAGCTATAACATGGAATTGAAATGAAAGTAATGAAGAGATACATACTGAATCTCTATCTATAAAACGCAGGATGTGTGTGTGTGTATGTGTGTGTGTGTGTGTGTGTGTGTGTGTGTGTGTGTGTGTGCGTGCATGTAACGAATGCACGGCCGCAATTTTCAACGGATTTGCACCAAAATTTACATGCACATGCTTTAAATTAGCGGGAAGACCAAGACCGACGTTGCATTTTCCAACTCCCATCGATAGTTGAAATAATCGATTGTTTCATCCTTCTACGGCAGTTTTCATGTAGTTTGCGGCCATTTTCTACTGGCCAGAGTGAAAGCCAATAACTGGCTGCCACGAATAGGCGGGAAGATTCTATTAGCCAGCGTGAGAGCCAACAGCTGACTGACACGAATGTAAACTAGCATGCTAGCATGCAAAAAATCGATAGCTGACTCGTCACAAGTGGGAAAAATTTAAATCTGCATGGCACTTTACTCCAATTGGCGCAATCGCTTGCTTAAACTCAACGTTGATTCTGATTCCAAAGAACTGGGTTGGGTGTGAAAAAGTATTTGTTGTTAACATTCTTTTTTCATTTGGTTTTTACAGTTACGAGTCCTTTTTTTTTAAAAAGCTGATCATTTTGTTTTCATTTTGTTTAGTTCTTTTTTCGTAACAGATTTAATGTTTAGTATAGAGCTTAGAAAAATTCGCAGTGTGAGACAGGCAAGAAGTAAGGCATTTAGCAACATCAGCACGGCAAAGGACACTCTTTTAAAGGCAAGATAGGGCAAAACTATTTTAAGTCAAGTGATATCGATTGCTGTATGAGTCGTACGATTTTTTAATCAAGCACGGGCAACGCCGGGTCATGCTGCTAGTTAATCATATAAATTCTGTATGTGGAATGAATAAATACTAAACACTTGAAGTATGTCATTGTGTGTATCAGTTATAAAACTTTAGGAGATAATGTTATTGAATATAGAATAGGCTGTTCTATTGATAGTTTCGCCGAACACCGTAAATTGCTACAAAAGAAAAACATTATACTGAAAAGTCGAGCCATGTTCATAAATATCCTCTTATTCTGTTCTTAAATAGTTTCATATGGATGTCATCCATGGCACCACACACGTTAAGATATGTCAAAACTGTCAGCTGTATATAGACTGATGGTTAAAACTAGATGCAAGCGAATGAAGCCTGTCGCTCTAAAGAAGAAATCTCCTTTTCTTGGTCCGGCGCTACAGAATCAAAAACAAACGACTGCACCAGAAAACATCATTAAGCGTATTTGATGACTTCCAACAACGGTAAGAACTAAAATGTATAGCCCATGGAAAGAAAAAAAGTAATGACATAAAGAAACTTTCGCACTTTTTCAAAGAAAAGGCAAAAAATGATCTGTTGTCAATAAGCGATAAACCCTCGAGTTATGAAAGCTATTTTCTTGAAAGATTATTTTAATTGAAAGATTTCATAACTTTCAACAGAAAGTGGCACTGGCTTCTCGGTCAATGAATGCCGAATGCTTCGTCATTGAAAACAGCTATTATTATCATTACCTATCTATATCTATGAAAACAGATGTCGTCGGTGTCTATGTGTCTGTTTGTGTCTGTATGCTATTTATGCACGTCTAAATCTCTCGACCTATTTCGATGAAATTGTGCAAAATTTATCAAGTTAGGTCAGTACCAACTTTTCAATCTCCAGCACCCACCCCCGGGTTTGGCAGAAAAATCGATAAAAATGAAGATGGGTAAGACTTATTGTATAAACCAAGGCAAAGTTAAACGCCAACAATTTTTTTACTGGATGAGCTGATGTTCTTTGCACTTATTTCAAAACATAGCTCATGTTACGAGGTTTATGTAGAGTGCTTGATAGTTTTACTGCGACATTGGCTTCACACAAAAAAAGAACTGAAAGAAACAGGCTTTTCGTACTCCTTAAAATAAAAACTTGAATAACTTCCCCATTTTTTTATCCAATTTTTTCAGACATGTCGCAGAAAAATTGTCATCGTGCAAGAAATAAGATAGCGTCTTTTTACTTCTGTTTCATTTCCCGAATATAACGAAAGATTGCTCAAAAAAACTTTTTTTTCACGCTGCTTTTTCATCCGATGCTTTCCAAATTTGCCATGTAATATACATATAACGCACAAATTGTCTTGCGTGAATGTCTGGTTTAGATTATTTCAGTTAAGTGGACAAAATCTGTGACAAAAGCGGATTTTGACATTTAGCCAATAGTTTCTTCAAACGATTACATCCTAAACTGGCAGTCAAACAATCTTTGATCTAAATAAAGATTGTTTGAGAAGGATTAATAAAACGTTAAAACGGAAAAAATCCCGAAGAACAGCTAATTAACTCCATCTTTACAATAAACGTGCGAATAAGGAGGGGGAGTTCATGTGTTTTCACTTGCAGTTGAATCAAGCTTCGACGCTTCCTGCCAGTTTTCTTTTCTTATATTTAGATTTGAGAACAATGCCATATTATTTGAAAGTATTTACGGCCATAGGAAATTTACTGAATATCTAAAGTATTGAAACGATTTAACCCCGGGAAAGGAGCACACAAGAAGGTTTTATTGATGGCATTCCTTTATTAAGAACAATCACTTGCGAAGGACTTACCGTAAACAAGATGACAGGGTAGCAGCTTAGTATACCAACGTATGATGCATAAAAGCAGGGACGCGGGCAGACATTTCTTGAGAGAGGGTGCTGGTATAAAGGCGGTTCGGTTATTCAGGGGGTGCGATTATACAATTGCAGTCATGTATACACTCCGGTTGTACCTCCGCTATTACTGGATATAACCTCATAGCAAATCTCAATAATCCAGCATTCTCTCACCATTCCTATTGCTTACACTAATGCTGTCGTGTTGACGGCCCGACAAATTCACTGGGTTTCAGTTTCTTCTTTTACTAGGGTTTTTTATGACCGTTACCAGGACTCGGATAAAATCCCTTCAAGGCTGCTCCATTCATATTCCACAGTTTATTAATCCTCCTGTAACGTGAAAATATTAATGCTTCAAATTTCTATTCTCTATTCTTACTTAACATGTATTGTATTTTGCTTTCTGTTCAGTACAATTCTTTTCCGGGACCTGGAGTCAGGCGATGTAGTAAACATTTGTATATATTACGATGTTAAGCGATACTTAGTATGTACAATGTGTATATTTTCTTTACATTGATATTACTCTACCGTGAAGATAATCACTTTCCCACTACGAAATATTTTGTACCCATCGAAAACGGAGGCCAACAAGTATCTTTTTAATGTTCTTTACTTGTCATTTTTTAACGTACCCAGAACTTCAATTGTCTCCAACTGGGGAGAGAAGAAAATATTATGAATATAAACCTTATTAAACATAGGAAAGTCAGTAGTTTTCAGCTGCTATACTTTTCCAATTTGCAGGTTCTATTAACTTATTAGCAGATTCTTATTCGATCGAACTGTCATATCTATGTGAAGGTATTCTTTTGTAATTCTTAATCACTACGTCTGGTCTGCTAGCCTTTTTATGTCTGCTAGTATGAATGGTCAAGAAGAACTGTAACTTCTATAGCTGGTTGAGAATGATACTCATAAATCTGCTCATCAGGTGGCAGTTGTCATATCCTCCATTTAACATACGGTCAAATCTTATGTCGATGTGGGAATTCATTCGATGTCGGGATTGGACAACCAATTATTAAATGTTATCTCAAAAATATTCTATGCCGTAATTTAACGATCGATGGCGTGTAATAAAAATATCCACGGATTTTGTCACTTCAATTCTCCGCATCAACAACACGTTTCCCAAAATTATGACTGTCCCAAGAAGTTCTGTTTTCTAAAGCATCTCGGTTAAAATCGCAGACATTTTTAGATATTGTTGGTCACCATTCTGAGGGTGCCGACAATAACAACATGAAAAACTTCTACTTTCTTAAGCCTACAAAAAAAATGGTATCTCATGTCTCAAATCATGACAGCTTTCTCCTTTCCATTCTGAACTACTCTTCCCCTATCGCATGTATCAATGATACAACACTGTTCCCATTCATTCTGGAGAATGACAACGTATGGCTTTTTTCCTTCAATTATATTATCAGATTTAATATGATGTTGTGGCCTGTTTAGGGGTCAGAAAAGTGTTGTGAAGTGATTTCACAGTGGAGACTTGTATTTGTACTAAGTCGGTCCTAAAATAGGTTCGATGTACAAAACGTTAGGAAGAGTAATCTAGTTGTGGTGGTGATACTTTAGTATTCGACTAACTGTCGTCCGACATCGACTTACTCACCGACCGACTGACTGACCGACGATATTCAGTCACCCCCTCATGAGGGCGTCATGTGGCACAATGCCATTTTAACTTGGGATCTCCGAGCCCGTGAGCTCGGCCAAAAATATGCCCATTGAAACCGTATAAACGGGTTCAGGGCCGGTCTACCTCCCCCAAGGAGACTCCGCCCTTCGGCGTAGCCTACTTCGGGTTCCTCCCCGCCCTAAGGCAGAGAGTTCAACCGATCAGACAGTCGACTAACTGACCGACCACTGAGCGACTCCTACTACTCCTACTTATTATAGGTGGGAGAGTCTATTTACTATAGAATAGGTGTGTTCCACTATAACAAAAAGAAAGACGCGGAAAACGAAGTAAGGTTGAACAAGTGTATTGAAATAGCAGATATACACAATGCAAGCGTGTTAATAATAAGCAGATAGAAGTGTCCGTTCGAACGATCAGATTACACTGCCTCTCGATTACCAAACGACTGTCCTTAGGAAGGATCAGAGTTTGTATTTACCAGAGGAGGAATAGTAGGAGGGTTTACCACAACATAGTGAAAACCTTTACACTGACTTTCCTATACTTAATACGTTTTGTACTCATACTATTTTCTTCTCTGTCCAGTTTTATTTATCATTACGTAATCAATCCGATGTTGCTGTATCTCTATTTATATACACGTTGCACCATCATGCAGCAGGCCAAAGAGGCAGAGAAGGCCAGCATGCCAAACCCGATCGAACGGTTTTGAAATATCTAGAGCCACGACCCGAGTTTTGCTATTCTAAAGTTTGATGGCTGTAAACACGTCGGCGACAGACATGGTGAAACGAAATTCATGCTGCTTGTTTGAAAGCAGGCCGTGTGAAGTATGGAGCTTAAAGAATTCGGCGTTGACTAGAGTCGCAAATACCTTGCCAAAGGTGTAATAATTAGCAAAGTGAGAGGGTTCTCTGGAATTCTTGAAACTGGTAACTATAGAGGAGATGAGTACTTCCAACAAGCTGGAAAGCAACTTCAAAAGGAATTCATCATAAGTTCTTAATTGTCTTATATTTTCTAAGATAAACTGCCTTTTTCTTTGTCTTAAGGATATGCCGCTAGTGATAAGTTCATTATATCATCATCTCTCCCATGATGCCAAGATTGGAGAAGCAATTATGTTGGTATGGCACACTGGCCTCGTCTATGGGAATTCTGTTCTTGAGGTATGGTGTCAAGAAGACTCATTTAACTCAAGAACCTTTTAGTTAATCATATCAAATGATTGTAAATTTCTGGAGTTCTAGGATCTTAGTCTCCATTCCAATTTTCCAGGTGGTCAAAGCTTACGCAGAATTTCTACAACTGCCATGCAATATAACTCTCGAGTCCAATCTCTTGTATCATATGAAACAACAAAGTCAATAAATCAACATTTTCTACTCTTCTTATTCATAACAATATGGTCTAGTATTCGTGCGGCAATGACACGATCTCCCTGGAGCGAGAAAACGTATATCTTGTGACTGACATCTTCTATCATTTGTTCCGGCTGATATTCATACCATTTCTCTTTCTCAGAATGAAGCAACATTTACACCCTACGACCCAATCGATTCTTTACCAATCCAATCATATATATTTTTCGGAGTTCTAAAAACATTCGCCGTAAATATTTTTTTTCCGTAGGAAAACTCGCCTCAGGAATTTTCGCCGTAGAAAATTTAACCGTATAGGATTTTTGCCGAAAGACAATTTCGCCGCATTTTTAATATCCTAAGTAAATTGTTATCAAGTATATCTGTCTCATACTATAATTACTTCTATTTAAACATATTAATAAGCGAAGTTATAGGATCAGAATCCTACATTATTCATCCTTGTCACTGAGGAGCGCAAAAATTTCAACTTGACACCAGAACCGACGTCACGCAATTTCATATTTCAGACTTAACGTTAAACTTTCTGTTAACATATCAGTCGGCCAATAATTCCCGCTCAACCAATATATATTATTTCCAACAAACGTACAACTTGAACACGCAGTTAACTTTAATATTAAATATCTTACAAACTCTCAGTAAGTCTTACACAAATTATTCGCAAACATAAACTGTTTTAAATTCACTATAAATACCTAAATATTGAAATATACGAAAAAAATCGGCGAAATTATCTTACAGCACAATCCTTTACAGCACAATCCTTTACAGCGAACTTTCCTACGGCAAAAGTATTTACGGCTAATGTTACGGACACCGTAACAACTAACTGATCGATACCTAGTATGTCCGTATGTTGCATATTTCAAACAAACTTCTAACTTGAATACGCAACCAACATTTTTAAATAAACGTTTACTTTTTAATTTCTTTTCTGATGATTGGCCCTGTAAAAAAAGACATCCATATATCCTTGATAACAAGGTACTTTGCATATTAAATTGAACATTACTTCACAAACGACGTTCAAGATAAGGTTATTGAAAAGAAATGCGGTGAAAATGTCTAACGGCAAAAATCCTATTCTGCGAACTTTCCTACGGCGAAATTTCCTGAGGTGTTTTTCCCTCCGTCAAAAATGTTCATGGCGAATATTCCGGATGCGCATTTTCTGTGTCAACTCTGGATATTCATCGAGTATATGACTTACCGTCTCGTCAGTTTATCTACATATCCAGCAGTTGCTTTCTTGTGATTTGTCTATCCTGGTCTTGGATGCATTCAGCTTCCACTTGTGCTGCAAAGAGAAGTCAATTTGTTTCTCTCTATAAAACCATGTTTTACGCAGAGCCGACTCTCCGTTCCTGCAACTGTCTCTGTCCGCTGAAAACCTTATCGATGTTTCTTTTAACTTAGAATATTTCACTATACAAGGCATCTTAGCTACAGTCACTGACTCAACACTTCGCGCTTCCAGATAATAAATATTATTGATTAACACCAACACCTTTCTTAGTTTCCATACAAACTGTACATCGTTTAGGAAATTTCTTATCTTTCTCAAATTTCAGACTAGTTTTTTTTTTCCAGGCTTGCTAATTATAATTAACACGATATATTACATAATTTACTTGGCTCACGACCATTTCCTGTCATGATTCTAATTTGTCGTTCACTTTTAGCTTCATAGTAAATAATTACTCCTTTGCCTAATTCGCAGTACATCAAAATCCCGATACAGGAAATATTCGTTTTTATACACTTTCTAAGCAAATGTATTCTTAATGCATCTTATGCCAATAGTATCAACGGAGAATCAGCTGTAAACTTCGATATTTAATAGCTGATTCGTTTAAACTCTTTTTAATATCGCTAATTTTTCTGTTAGGGTTTTTCAGTTTATTATTAAACGATCCACTAATGTGTACAGATACCACTTACATAGGCCACTGATTTAATTATAACTTTCACAATGGTTAGATATTTAACCAGATACGGCCCACAGATCTGAGGGGTGGGGCAGTAATTTTAATAGACAAAAGATAAGATAATAAGATAATTAATCCCGGATTTTTTTTTAGAAACCTGTAATTATAACTGATTTTATTGTCGACATTAATGCAGCTTTTCAATCAATTTCTATTTCGCTGTTTTATACTTGATAGATATTCTTTATTTGTTTTTCTGATAAGACCTTGTCTGCTGGTCTGCTTGTTCGATTTGAATGTTAAATTAACAAATAATCTTACTTTACCTAATCTTCAGAACAATTTCAACAAAATGGTGCTAATCAGTTCTCAGCCCAGGTAAGAATGAATTAAAAACAAATTCTGGTGTCTGATAATTTACACATTTTGGGAAGCTTGTCGGGGGAAAAACCTTTCAGCAGATCCTTGTTGTTTTTGTTAAAACGATTTGGTTGCATCATCGAAATTAAGTATTTCAGTAGTTCTCTCCAAATTACCGATACTATCAATTCGTATATATATATATATATATATATATATATATATATATATATATATATATATATATATATATATATATATATATATATATATATATTCTTATTTAATTATTGACAACATTAAAATTACTTGCGTTTTCACGAACAATATTTTGCCTTCTACGTTGTCAGCATTTAGTTACTGCTATTATTGATTACGCAATTGCTTCTTCCCAGGAGAGACCGCTGGTAGCAGTCACTAGGGAGCAGGTGGCAGATGTTGCCTTCAAATCTCCAGTACCCTCCACATTATTGCTGTCAAATCTAACTACAACTACTAACAGGATAAAATAATTTACTGCACACAGAGCTAGTACCATTGATACTCTTCCAGGTGTATAATTTGTATAAGCAAAACACTTATCTTTCTTTTCTATAAATTCTTTAGTTGTCGCTGAAATAACATAGAATAGAGGATCTGTTCAGAGTATAATCGGTGTTATCCTAGGCTATGTTGTTTTATACCAAAATTATAAATTATGCTATGTTATTTCGTATCCCTGGGTTTAAAATTAGATAGATTAGAATATACACCCTACTAAGCCAGATTTAACTTGTCTTTATTCGTTGAGAGACGTCGGGGTAATGGAGAGAATCTTCTGTTAAGGAACCAAGATTTCGAATTCCATCTTTTCTCTCCCATCTATGGGTGAATAACAGGAGAGACTGGATCCTATAGTCCTAGGTGGCAACGAATCTAGAAGGATAATTCTGAATTAAAAACCTCCAACTATGAGTTAAAAAGCCTTACCAATCCGCAGCCAATCGTAGTGAGTACGGTTAGACCCCTAAAGACACGGTCAGTTTAAAGAGCTGTTCATCCAATAAGTTATAAAGCCCTAGAAATAGATCTAGAATTGTTCTATTTAGCTTTTATCCCTGGTACCTTTTCCCATGCAATAAACTGTATATTGCTGTATTCCTCAGATCATAGTTTCAGATACGATATAGCGCGAGGTCTCTCACGTCCGCAGACATTTTTTTTCAATAAATTTCTATTTTGCTGTGTGTTTTACTTGACAGACAATCTTTATTTGTTATACTGATTAGAGCTTGTCTGCTGCTCTGCTTGTTCGATTTGAATGCTAAATTCACAAATAATGTTACTTTAACTGATTTTCAGAACAATGTCTACAAAATGGTGCTGATCAGTTCTCAGCCAGCTAAGAATGGATTAAAAACAAATTCTGGTGTCTGATAACTTACACACTTTGGGAAGCTTCTTGAGTGAAAAAACTTTCAACATATCTTTGTGAATTTTGCTAAAACGATTTGGAGCTCTATTCTGATTTCTCTGGTTTGCACAGTACTAGGCTGAAACTACCGGATGCATATTTATTAAGATTAGTTCCTAATTAGAAACATGGATAACTGATTACTGTTATTGAATGAGTTCATGCCAGCCGTCAATACCATTTTCTACACTGCAGCCATCGCATAAGATTATAGTCATAAAAAAAACAGTTGTTGATAGTATTAATAAAAGGGGATTCAAACTGACTCAAGGGAGTTTAGGTTAGGCTATTTTAATCTTTCATGTATGGATTAGGTTTGCCGAAAGGTCCATCTTTGCTGTTACAAGATTTGCTGTACATTTCTATACTTCATCTTCATTTGCTTGATTAAAAATTATCTTTTTTCCCTTCTTCCCAACAACTCGAAATGTGTACCTCTTTTTTTATTATTATTATTTCCCATCAAGCAAAGTAACAAATCTACTACGAAGCAAGGGGCCAGTGAGTGTGAAAAAATATGAAACAAAGGAAATCATCATTAAGGAGAGAAAGCAATAAAAGCATATGATTTAAGAAAACGGAAGATATCAATTGACATTACATTTAAATATTTTTGAAGATCAAAACTGATTGGAAAGCAGGAGGCCGGAAGACAGTTCCACACACACATACACACACACACACACACACACACATATATATATATATATATATATATAGCCATTTCTGGCAAATATAGCACTACACTTAAATTCGGACTCTCAAGTTTATCCTTGATAGAAGGGATGCTTTTAACTTGAAGGTCTTGTAATATTTCAATATTTTTACTTTTGAAAGGCATATTCTCGTTTGTACCAATATTTTGTGGGCAAACCAAATTCGCTCGTTCCATCTTTGAATTACTACTGTCACCCTACATATTGCCAATTCAAATATAAAAGGAAGAGACCTAGCTGCCAATCTAGTATTCCGCTTAAATTCTTACTACAAAGTTTATCTTTGACAGAAAGCGGTTCTTTTAAGTGGAAGGTCTTATAATATTTCACTATTTTTATTTTCCAACAGCAGATTCCAGTTTCCTTTGCGCTATCTTTTGTGATTACCATTCCCCCAATACATATTTGGAAATTCTTATTTTGGCTCAAATTGTCAATTTCTCTACTTAGGCTACAATATCTTGTGGGAAGGTTATAAAATTTCGTTTTCAGGAAAGCGGTTCTATTATTATTATTATTATTATTATTATTATTATTATTATTATTATTATTATTATTATTATAAGAATAATGTTTATCATGATAATGATCATAATCCTCATCATGTGATATGATTAAATAAAAACCCCGCTGGGATCGTCTTTTTAAAATCGATTATTTCAGAAACTCGAATATGTAATGCTATGAAATTACAAAGAAAAGAAAGGGGAATAAAATTAATTTCAGTTGAATACCATCGAATTATTAAACATATCCCGAATGCACTTTATTAATCGACAGTTTTAGTTTTAGGGACCTAATGAAAATCGATTATCTTTTCGATAGCATTTTTACGAATGCGTAATTGTTTTGCGTTTCAATTATAACTAAACTTTATTGAATCCAGTCTTGTCTAAATTATATAACGCTCAATGAATTTGTAATATTATCTATACTTGCCTATAAATGATAGCAAACCCTGAATGCAAGCGATAGACTTAGTGATTAGTGTGAGAAAAAAAGAGAGAAATGGATAACCTACGGAGGGCGGTAAACTGCAAATGATAGCATGGAACATCAGAATAGAAAGAAAGCCTTTACAGTCAAAACTTCACAAGGCTTTCGCTATTCCATTGCTGTTTCCACAGTAAATACCCAGATCAGCTACATTGGTTCCA
>OZ010588.1:36651012-36663512 GCA_963932145.1 Acanthosepion lycidas
TCTATGAAGTCTGGTTAATCACCGCTTCTTGTTACAGTTGTCTTTGCAATAGAAAACTGTCAATTTTCGGAAACGTAGTGGATTTTATAGTTTTCTGGAATGAAAATCGTCTGAAAGTAAACATGAAAGCAATTAAGGCTGACGACTTCATTCATAAAAAAGAAAAAAAGCTGATCATTCATAAACCTAATACGAAGAATCAAAATAGTTTATACGAAATGATGTAAATATATACACATCGTCGTTTTCGGAAACGTTTCTTTGGAAATGGTACGATAGATGAGTATTTAGAAGAATTAAAACACTATTGCTTAAACTTAAAAGACGAAGTCCCCTCGAAAGAAAAATGTATTTTATAGACTTTTAAAGTAACAGTGCTTCATTGCCAAACAAAAAATGATTAAATTTTATGAACTGCTCGGTATTCATTGTCGTCATGATAAGGATGCTGCCAAAATAAATAAAGGTTAAAACCTATAAGTATTATCCACAGCCTATTAGAAAAGTAAAACAATGAGCATAATATTTCCTAATGCAAAATGTAATGCAGTGAAGGTCCCACACTCATGCCATGTAATAACTTGTTCTAGGAACATTCGCCGTAAACATTTTTAACGTAGCAAAACTTGCCTCAAGAATTTTCGCCGTAGAAAACTTTACCATATAGGATTCTTGTCGTAAGAATATTTCGACGCATTTTTATTTTTAATATGAGAATTACCTTCTTATCAAGTATAACTGGCTGACACTATTATCATTTCGATTTAAACCTTTTAATAAGCGAAGTCATAGGATCAAATGTCAACATCATTCATCCTCGTCAGTGAGGAGAGCAAAAATTTCAACTTGACACCAGAACCGACGTTACGTAATTTCATATTTCAGACTTAACGTTAAACTTTCTGTTAACATAATATCAGTCTGGCAATAATTCTCACTCAAACAATATATATTATTTCAAACAAACTTACAAATTAAATACGCAACCAACTTCAATATGAAATATCTGATCAAAAAAAAAATAATCCTTTCAAACTCTAAGTATTTTTAAATTTACACAAATTATTTGCTAACAGAGACTATTTTAAATTCAATACGAAAAATGCGGCGAAAATGACTTACGGCAATAATTCTATACGGCGAAGTTTCCTACGTCGAAAATTCCTGAGGCGAATTTTCCTACGACAAAAATATTTACGGCTAATCTCCCGGATACGGTAATAACGAGCTGCTCTCTACCTAGTGTGTCCTATGTTGCATATGCTGCTCTAGTACATTTTTGTTCTTTCAACTACCACAGAACCAAGGCGTGCTTTATAATTTAACTATACTGAGTAGAACCTAGTTAAAATTCATGGGGGAAAACGTATAATTTTGTGTGATCAGTAATAGAATAAGTCCAGTAGTTCCAACTCAGGTCACAATGATTTGTGATTTCGTTCTCCCACACATATTGATGGGCTCGCTCTACCCAATTTCATTCGCAATTGGGTAATTCAGTGGGAACATTTTCAGTCAATTCCCAACTGTTCCACACGCTAGAATGATCTCAACATGTCCTTAACGAATCAACGGGGGTGAGATTGGAATCAAGTTCTCATGGCCGAAACAAAACCGTTCTAACCACACGATGCCACACACACACAGACAGACATATATATATATATATATATACATATATATATATATATATATATATATATATATATATATATATATATATATATATATATATATATATATAATTACATCAACGGAAATGAGAAATTTATTTCGACATGTAAGTTTGTAATACCTCATCAGACCAGGATTACAAAATGGTTAAAATTTACCCAGAAAATATGTTAACAAAAAACATTACCTATCAAAATAAATTTATTATCGGATATTTCGAGATGTGTCAAGATTTTTCCTTGTATATATAACATACTACGCTGTATACAATACATTGAGCTCTTTTCAGGAATCTATCTTTTTTAATATAAAATATTAAAAAGACCTACTTGGATTATCCTTTTCACTTCCTTATTTGATAGTTACTCAATATGTTAAACTTAAGAACGCACATAAATATTCATCAGGTTCACTAAAAAATGTTGAACCTAGATTACGTCATATTGGAAAGGAATTTTTTAAAATTTAAAGACGCACATAAATATACAACGGATTAACCTAAATGTTTAGGCACTTAGATCATCTGTCATCACTACTCATACAGAAAATTATATTTGATGACAATTTTGTTCCAAACGATGCCACACACGTCATAAGAGAAAGTAATTTCCTCAGAAGGAAAATCCTCGAGAGCTCCGTGAACGAATGTTATCAAAATACCAATCTACGCCCCGGTTTATTCCAGATCTTACCTTTCCTAAATTAATTAATATTTTCTCAAGCCAGCATAATTGAAAAATAAAAGGAAAACGATTGAACCGTTCATTTCAACTTTCAGAGATGTATAAAATTGTAAAAACATTCTTTTTCGGGAATACTAAATGACGTAATCTAAGATCTAAATGCTTATATATTTCAGTTAACCCTTTTTATATTATTCAGACTGTCGTCCTCATCTTTGTTGCCATATTCACATCTTGTCGGTCGTTGTACACTTCGTAGTATACTAGGGCACAAAAATCTTCACCTGCTGAACTCACGTAACCTAGCATGTGGTGGCTGCGTGCGTTTCTTTAGATCCAAAATAGGATTCATTTCACAGAGAAGGAAATGTCTCTCATCACCACCAACGACGATGTATGTCTAGCAGAGAGTAAAAAAAAAATATGGATATGAAGTCACATCGCGAAGTCTCAAACGTAAACTTTAGCTGATTGATTTGATGAGGTTTGCTTTGTTTTACGGCTTATCAACCTCACTGGGTTATTTAATGCCGACAAGAATTTTATTGATAGCAATATTTTTTTTTCCAAAATGTATATCAGGTAATTTTTTTTCTTCAAATATTTATTGCTAGTAATAATTTATTACAAAAAAGTATTGCTGGTAATAAAAATTTTTACACTTTCACCGCGTTTAGAGCCCAGTTGTGGTGTTAACTATATGCCCTTACCTGGGACCCTAACAGGTACTACCACCTCGAGTCAGGTTGAAACTTGAAACACCTGTAATTACGAGGTGGTTCTACACTTATCAAAGCATTCTGATCAGAGACGTTGCTGTCGGATGTAGTTTGTCGTCTTACCCAGGAATCGGATATAGTTTGTTGTCTTACCCAGGACGCGGAAGCAGTTTGTCGTTCTTACCCAGGACGCGGATGTAGTTTATCGTTCTTACCCAGGACGCGGATGTAGTTTGTCGTTCTTACCCAGGACGCGGATGTAGTTTGTCGTCTTACCCAGGACGATTTAGCTGAATTTTGATAAGAAATTTTCTCTGTAGCTAATTCTCGTCAATTTATTGGTGAAATTGCTTAGTGAAATCGTATGCTATATTTTAATGGCGTCTTTTATCATACTTCTCAATTCTGGAAGCCGCTTCCATCTTTTGCTTTCCTCTAAACTAAGATCTTCAGTTGATTAAATGCCACGTCAATCATTGTCTCTTGAATCTTATTCTTCATTATTCTTCTTTCTCTTCACCAAAGTTTTCGCACTTTCCATTAATATCAGTAATCACTTGCATCTTATTGGCTATATCGCCTTGCTTGTGGATAACATATGTTTGATCTGTATGATTAATATTTACCAGCCAAGTGAATTGGCAAGAAAAGAGATGGTTGAAATATACAAATTTGTTGTGCAGATATAAATGCTCGTTACTGATCAATCTGCGAACTTATTGCTTCACATACGTATCCCCTGTATTTACGGAATAAACGCCGGTTTATATAAAATACCTCTATTATGTATCAAGTTCATTTTTTTTATATGTGTTCGTAATATTCTCCTTACGATGATGTTAACGATCGAGACTATATTGTTAGTTTGTTTTCGGCTCCTCTCTAGTCAGTAACAAGAGCCGGCAAGATTGGCTTTGCTAACCATTCCTCCAGGTTTACACACACATTTCTTTAAATGTATTATTTAATGGACACTTTTCGTATCAGTGAGTATAAAAAAAAAACAAAAGGAGAAAAGTAGGATTA
Organism: Acanthosepion lycidas; assembly: GCA_963932145.1. Classification (NCBI taxonomy): domain Eukaryota; kingdom Metazoa; phylum Mollusca; class Cephalopoda; order Sepiida; family Sepiidae; genus Acanthosepion; species Acanthosepion lycidas. The sequence goes on from OZ010588.1 coordinate 36,655,115, forward strand.
AGAAAATCTCACATGTAAAACGCGAAGATTTCCAATTTTCTTTACATGGCGCAATATTTCAAGTATTTTGTAATATGCTGATTTCTTGGTATGTTTTGAAAAGATTCTTCGTCAAAAGCAGAAAATAAACATTATCAGGCGGTGACAAAAATATACGGGCATTTGGCGAAATTAATTCGAGCAGGAATGAAATAAGATCTCTTTGCTGTAGAATAATCACGATTGCAACACGGAATCCAAATTGGCAGAAACAACATTGTGACATAAAACAAGGGGAACTTTCATTGGAGTGTACAGGAAACTGGTTAAGAATCTTGATAATTTATTTAACCGATAACCGAATAATGTTTGCGGAACACACATTTACCTCATCTCTTTACTTTGCCTTTCATTTCTAACAGAAAGAATTGGGTTATATATTTTTGTTTTAGAATGTAAGCTTTATTCTTTCTTTATCACTGTAAATCTAGAAAATTGTACATTTTTAAAATCCTTTCCTTTGCAAAAAAATTTCTCAAACAAATTAGTTCCTAAATTCTGTCATCTATTTTACATTTTCCCTCAGATTTATCTAATGGACTGATGTGTGTGCTACCAGATATCATTTGGAGAACGACCGTCAATTGGTACGCCGGAAATTTTATGTGTAAAACAGTGAAATTTTTCCAGGTAAGAACAGTCAATATCTTACTATACCTCACATTCTGTGTGTAATATATATATATATATATATATATATATATATATATATATATATATATATATAGTTCAATTCCCAGATCAATTCTGTGGATAAGACAGATTAGTATAAAATGACAACTGGAAAAAAGTCTTAGATTTCATTTTTGCCTTGAAAAAATCGGAAGACGAAACGCGTCGGCAAAATCTAAGATTTTTTTCTAATTGTCATTTTATAACATACATACATATATATATATATATATATATATATATATATATATATATATATATATATATATATAATCATCCTAGTGAGGTGGAAACTATATATATATATATATATATATATATATATATATATATATATATATGTGTGTGTGTCTGTGTGTGTGTGTGTATGTATTTGTGTGTGTGTGTGTGTGAAATGTCAGAGTATATCTGTAAAAGTTTGTGATTTGTTTATAGTACTCGCAATTGTAAGTCGAACAAGAAATTGGTTTCTTCTTTATGCAAAAATTTAAAACAAATTTTATATAGAAAGCAATATTGCATTTTTATTAAATATGTATTTATTTCTTTAATCACTATTTTTTTTAAATATTTGTAGTATTTTGTATGTGAAATGAAAAAAACTAATTTTCCCCCAAAATTTAATGAAAATGCATTGTACTAAGCTACTCACTCTAATAAAACCGACTGTACCTTGTACCCCCTACCTCTTTCTATTTCACTGGAAAATGTGGTTTTGATCGGTCAATGTATGGATATTGTAGAGGGTGGGAGAACGGACGGATTAACGGAGCTCACAGAATTTTATATATAGATAAAGTAAGTGTGTGTGGGGGGGGTAACAGATTTAAAATAAAATATTTCTAGTAAGATTTTCTAAAAGTAAAATTTCTAAAATAATTTCATTCAATAAAATCCTACAAGTATTCGATTTTTGCAATAATCTCCAAATCAATATTTTTTTACTAAAAAAAAAAAGTTAGATTTTTCTATATTCATTTTTGCTGCACCCGCTGGCGAAAGAAAGAGAAGAATTTTAATTAAAATTTCGTAAGTGTTAGAAAATATTAAAAACATTTAATAAAATAATCAGAAATAGTTTGGTCTTCCTTTTTAATAACAAACATTTTGACGTTATCGTTTGTTTTTATCAAGTTTGGGGCCTTTTTCTTCATGCTATGTTCTTTTAAAACGTATCAGTAATACTTATAGGTACCCTTCTCAGTTGAAATTGAAAAATCAAATTAACTTCTCTACGCGTGTAATGCAAAAATAAAGGCCTTAACAGCGTTATAAACATAAAATTTTATTACTGCGGGTCTTCTGATTGGACAAAGCGATACAGTTTACAATTTGCTAAAAACAAGGACATTTACAAAACTGAATGCAGCTTTCAAATAATTTTATAATATTTTAACAATTTAAATGTACAAATCTAATATAATTAAGAAATATCAAATAATTGTATTAAAAACTCATTTTCATCTTTTTTTTTTTTTTGGCTTTCAGAAAATATTGTCCATATTCTTAAAAACAACTAAAAGCATATAAAAGCATTTAAAATTAAATAATATCTTTGTTTTATTCAGTTTTTATGTTACAATTCAGAGTTGATTTTCAGTTAGGTAGGAGTCCAATTAAAAATAAGTACATGATTTTGTTTCCTCAAAGCCTTGTGCTTTTAATTAATATAATCACTAAACTGAATTCGATTGAATTTCTAGAATTTTCATAAAATTAGTTATGGGAGTGGGGGGGTAATAATATAAAAAAAAATATTTTTTCCATGACTTTAAAAAAAGAAAGCATATTTATAATAATTTCCATCATTTGTGAATAGTTTTTGAAAGTTTCATTAACACCGGACAATTATTTTTATTTTTGCAAGATTTTCCAAATTAATGACTGTCATACAAAAAAAAGTGCTAAAAATTTGTTATTTTACTAGTTCCGGTGATACAAAGACAAACAAGGTTTTGTTTTTTTTTTAATCAAAATTTAGAATGTTCTAAAAAGAAGGAACATTTTTTTTTTTAAATAATTTTAAAAAAATACTTCAGTCTTTCCTCTTAATAATAATATGAACATTTAGACAATAAAATTTTGTTTTCGTCAAGTTTGGCATCTTTTTCATCAGATTATACTCTTTTTTAGCAATCTCATGAAAGTACCTAATTTAATGTATCGTATTTGTTAAATTTATTATAGTGACATAATTATTATCTATTTATGTCTAAGAGTAACATTTATTTATCTGTTGTTTTTACAAAAGTGGTCGTAATTTTCGGAATTAGATTGATTAGTTGGTTGGTTTGGTTTTATGGTATATCAACCACTGTGGGTCATTTAATGCCAAATTAAGGTATATATATATACACACATATACATACATACACATATACCTATACATATATTAAATATACAGTACTATCAAACATATAGCTGGCAACATTAATTTTTCAAAAAGACATAGCTGGCAACATTATCTTTTCCAAAAAACGTATAGCTGGCAACATTATTTTTTCAAAAACATATAGCTGGCAACACCGTTGTTTCAAAAACGCATAGCTGGCAACATTATTGTTTCAAAAGCACATAGCTGGCAACATTATTGTTTCAAAAACACATAGCTGGCAACATCATTTTTTCCCAAAAACGTATAGCTGGCAACATTATTGTTTCAAAAATGAATAACTGGCAACATTATTGTTTCAAAAACGTATAGCTGGCAACATTATTTTGTTCGAAAACATTATCTGAGGCCTTGTTGTTGGACGTAATTTATCGTCATACCCAGGACGCGGATGTAGTTTATCGTCATACCCAGGACGCGGATGTAGTTTATCATCACACCCAGGACGCGGATGTTGTTTATCGTCCTACCCAGGACGCGGATGTAGTTTATCGTCACACCCAGGACACGGATGTCGTTTATCGTCATACCCAGGACGCGGATGTAGTTTATCGTCATACCCAGGACGCGGATGTAGTTTATCATCACACCCAGGACGCGGATGTCGTTTATCGTCATACACAGGACGCGGATGTCGTTTATCGTCATACCCAGGACGCGGACGTAGTTTATCGTCACACCCAGGACGCGGACGTAGTTTATCATCATACCCAGGACCCTCGGAATTAGAGGAAAGGATTTTTTTAATGTTTATTTTGTGTATCTTTGACTAGTGGCTCATTAGCGTCGACTTTTTATATCTATTATTATTTGCATTCAAAGATTCTTTAACAACACTTGGTATGAATATTATTTCTTTACATTTCCTTATTTATTAATTGCAAAGTAACGTAATTTCAATTTTGTTTAAAAAGCGACTCCAGTTATAACGTTATTTTGTTTCATTTTTACTACTAGATAACTTTGTATTATTTACCTTTCAAATATTTTAAAAACAGCAACAACAACAACAATAATAACAATAATAACAATAATAATAATAATAATAATAATAATAATAATAATAATATAATTACAATATAATAATAATAAAATATTCTCATATAATTGATAATAATTTTATACGTCATAGTAATATTTTAAAAGTATAGCAATATATTAGCACATTGATGACGATCTGTTTACTCCGACATCCGGTGTGAAGTACCAGGTTGAGAACTGATGCGGTCTAGCTTCCCTTGATGAGAGGGAAAAGAGTTTCTCTGAGCTTTGGTTAGCTATGCTTTTAGTGTTGTTTTCACGATAAAAAGAATGGGAAGTAAAAATCATGACAGCTTAACCCGGTCATTATATTGCCTGTGTCTGCCGCGAGGCCTGTACTGGCTGATATGATATCCGGAGAGGTTAAACTTCGCAATAATAACACATGAGAACTGTCGTTCGGAGTTTCCGTGGCCAGTCTTTTGCATCGACAGATCCAAAAGGTATGGATAGTCCAACTCAAGCCTTCACCACTTGAAAGAAATCATTGTGTTGGTTTTCAGACTGCATCTAATTTGTTCCACACATATCCGGCTACGGCGAAAAACTCTACGAAACATCAACTTCATCTTGGCACTTGGAATATACGAACTCTCCACGACAACAACTCAGCACCAGAAAGAAAAGCAGCTCTGGTCGCATTGAAGCTAAAGAAGTACAACATTGATATAGCTGTACTGAGAAGTAACCATCAGTCGACGACATAAATAAAGAAAGACAAAATAAGACAGCTAACAGAGTTCCTGTTGCACTTGGATTCAATATATTCTCCTGTACTGTTTGTGTTCTTTTGCGCAATTCTCGAGCTGTCCTCAAAAATCGTGCCCGTCATAGGCATGCAGATGATTAGTTCGTGGTCGTCAGAACCTCATACGGCAAACTCGAAGGGAGAGTCCATCAATCCATCATATATATATATATATATATATATATATTCAAACATATATTGTTAAATATAATAGACAACTAATGTCTATTATGTTTTATCATGAGCCGTTTCAAGCTTCGTATATATGTTTGAATAATGATCTACTTCTCCTATACACTATATATATATATATATATATATATATATATATAAACACGTGTGTGATAAACAGTTAATATATACAGACACAGATGTGTGTGATAAAGAGTTAAGTTATATACATATGTTTATGTTTGAGAAATTTATATATATATATATATATATATATATATATATATATATATATATATATATATATATACGTATATGTTTTGTGTGTGATAAAGAGTTAAGTTATATACATATGTGTATGTATGAGAAATTATATATATATATATATATATATATATATATATATATATATATATATATATATATATATATTATGGAGTGACAGCCGAGTTGAAAATTTTTCCAGCATCTTTAGCTATACAATTTATGAGTAAATAATTTATCGTCTCAGAAATTCCGGCATATTGGCAGATAGTTTTACCAAACTTCACGGATGTGTAATACAAATAAACGTTTACATAACGATGATGTTTATCTTCATTCCCTCTGAAATTTAATTACAAATGACAGCATAAATTCACATCAGCAGCTTTAAATGATGCCATGACAGATTGCTTGACATTAAATCAGTCTTTTCATCCTTTCAAGATATTTACCCAAGATTGGTTGGAATATTATTATCGTGAGACACTTTATTTGAATACTATGAACCAATCTCCGTAGAATATATCCAGCATAATGATATTGTCTATTTATGGTTGAAATTAAAATATCAGATATTAGTTTATTTTCACATGTGATAATATTTTAAGTCGAAAGTGAGTGATAATCGTATACAGGTATTTCTTTCAAGATTCATTTATCTGCTTTTAACTGCACTGTATTGAAAGAGATAATCAGCTTCCTCGAAAAACAGTTTGTGTTTTCTGTGCGATCTGTCAAAAAAAATTACCGAAAAGTAGTTAGCAAAAAAAAAATTAAAAAAAAAAGGACAAGAATCTATACTAATCTTCTTCCCTCCCCTGAATGGCGTGACCACTCAGAAAGATCTCTTGGTGAACAAAAGCCGTTCTTCGCTTATAAACGAGGAGATTTTCTGAGCTTGGAAGACGAACACGCGTTTTTGTTGGTGAGAAGTGAAGGTTGAACGTGTGACCCCATTTTGTTCTTTCTACGCTGCTTGTTGGACTGGTACGACGGGCTATCGTATGAACTGTGATTTGACTACAAGTGTTGCGGTCAAGAGACAGAAGAAATCTATTGCTATTATAAGTTGACAGTCTTTTCTTTTCTTTCCAACCACATGAACATAACCGCAATCATTCAAATCCATAATTAATGAACGTTTTTTTTTTCTATTAATCAAGTTTTATGGAATCCGCTTAAAACAATATACTATCTATAAAATCACCTTAAAAAAAGATGGTACGTTAAATTCTTAGTCATGTCTTTTTATCGTCAGTGGTCCCGGCATCGTTTCTATTTAAGTTTTTGGGCTAACGTTCTCAACTCTCATGAATTTGAGCGACTATATTTAATCAGTTGCTACGTCTACTACTAGAAAAGTTGGTTCACTGTGCCGTATCAAATTTTTTTTCTCGTCTTGCCATATCTGGTCTGTTGTTTCACGCTGCCCATCTCGAGATTCTTGACACAATCCAAAGTAGGGTCTGTAATGTTATTGGTTCGGATCTGGCATCTGATGCGGATTCCATCTGTCTTTTCCACAGATTATTTCCATTGCACTTGCTCTGATGAGCTACATGAATTTAAAAGTCCTACTATATTGGCAACTACGTTTTACTGTTGAACTAGTTAGATGACACCGCTATATTACTCCAATATTATGATTTCTCGCAAACCCTAGCCCCATCCGATTTCTTGCTTCCCTGATAACTACAATCTTCAAAATTTTGATGCAACGTCAATCGCCATTTTATGTCTTCTTGAACCCTGTTCCTTTTTGTCCTTTCATCAATCCTCTCCATTCTCAGTGTTTTCGTTCTTTTCAGTCCTTGTAGTTCACTATGTCCTGTGATGTTATTGCCTTGTCTATGGTGAAAGAGGAGACACGGTGGAGTTATGGATAGCGGCTGGGAATCGGAGAGCCGAGTTCGAATTCCAGTCGAATCCATTCACTTACGCTTGGGGAAAATCATGTGTCTTCTTCTTCCCCCAACTATGGGTAAATATCAGGACAGGCCGGGTTCTATAGCCTTGGATGGCAACTGGTTTACTGCAGTAAGAAATGGCAACGTACTGCAGGAAAAATCTACCTCTTCATTCATGTGTCGAAAGATACATGATCGTCTAAGTGTGTATTACGCACTGCGCATGACTTGTGATGAAACGATTTTGTTAAAAAACGAAAAGAAGCATATATAATGTCGGATAGAAAATGCATGTCCAATGCATTTAAGAGCTGATATTTATAAACAAATTTTCACTGCAATTTAATCTCTTCCAGTCGTTTATTTTTAACCTCAGAATGTTCATTCTCTACCACATACTTGCAACCATATAAGAGGCCTCCTTCAGCATTATTAGAACAACTGTAAAGGTCAAACTTGAGTGACATTCCAATATGAAAAATAACTATTTTAATTATGTAAGTTTATGTTCAATAGTTTTTACAATAGGTTTGTTTTATTATGCTTCAAAATATATTGATATTTAACTAATACATATAACAAGTGAATTTCAGTCTAAATCAGCTTTCATTAAAAAAATTGGAAAAAAATCATTGTCTGTTCTGAGATATTGTTATGGCACTCGGGTGTCGCTCATCCTATTGTAAATAAATATATAAAATAATATGTTCTGGTAAATTTAAAAAAGAATTAAAACCTATAAGAGTGTCGTAAAAAATATGGAAGACAAGAAAATACAAGTAATATTTTGTTTCATGGGAAACAACGTTGGAAATTTCGGAAAAGTTGGGCAGTTATTTTTTTTTTCTAAAGATGCCAATTTGTCTTTCTTTAATTCTCTGTACGTCATAATAAATTTGAAAAATATTAAAATCATAATGGAAATAAATTCGCTAGAAACGAAGACATGTAATGAATTATTATGTAATATATTTTCATTTATATCGCAGTGTATGCTATCTCGTCACTAATGAAGAGACGTGAGGCAACTGATATGTGGATCTATAGAAGGATGCTGAAATGCCATTGAAAATGGCAATAAACAGACTATTTAGAATTAGAAAATTGAAATTTCTCATTCACATAACGAGGAAAATATGTTTAGAGAATTTGACACACACAAAA
>OZ010588.1:36671012-36701012 GCA_963932145.1 Acanthosepion lycidas
ATATATATATATATATATATATATATATATATACACTATTTGCATTATTCGGACTATTGTCCTCATCTTTCTCGTGATGTTTATCACAACGTTTCGGCCGTTTTACGCTTCTTCAGATTGTTGGAATGTCGAACTGAACTCTACTGTGCAGACTGTTCTACTTCCACCTGAATGTGTAATGCATGTCAGTTATCTCCTGTTAATTCCTCTCCGAGATTTCTCCACTGCCTTAACCAAATATTGTACTCACACCCTTTGTGTCCTGTCACTGGGTCTAACTAACGACTTTATCCACTTTTCCGTGTATCCTTGAGGACATCTGTGTATGAATTTCTGGGTATTATAAACCTAATGTCTTAAGCATCATTTTTTTTACCAGTGTTCATATTACAATTTTTGCAATGCAGAAGTGAATCTCCCTGACAGAGCCTCTGGTGAATGAACTCCGGCTTTTCTCAGGGTTAGCCTTCATTCTCGCTTGCATAAAGAGTTTATGGTAAAGCCGCAGCAATTTATCGTCACCGACCTTAGAATGGTGATGCCATCCATGAATGCTCTGTTAAGAGGACTGACCATTTGTTCCTTTAGTCATCAGTCCCTTTGTAGTGTCCGCTGCACACCGTAATATGAGCTCCACATACATAAGGAAAAGAAAAAGCGAAATCACACACCTCATCATGATGTCGATTACTAGGATTTGCCACTTAGTCATGTAGTTACAAACGGTGAACTGCTTAAACCCTGCTCTGAAATATTTCCTTATCATTTCCCCAAACTTACTATGGACATTGAAAAATTCCATTATATTCTATTTAAAGAAGTAAAAATTTAGAAAATTCCGTAGCAATAATTTAAAGTTTCCGAAAAGGGTGATTTCAAAATTTTCAAAAAGGGAGATTTCAAAATTTTTAGAGAACCACTGCCAGAGTAAATCTCTAAATAAGCTATAAATAAGCCTGTTATTTTAAAAATGTATCGGATTAATTCGTGGAACTGATTCATACGCGTTCGCGAAATCAAACCAAATAAAATGAAGCTTATTTTTATTTTGTTTGGCTGATAGGATTGAGTTCTCAAACATGATGTCTGGATCGTTGGGCCTAGGAAGTTCATTCTTGCATTTGCCACAACAAACCACTCAAAGCAAACATCGTGCACAACTTTACAAAGATAAATACTATGCTGGCTAATGGGTCCATTTAAATAGCTGGTAAGTATTTATGAAAGTTCTTGATCATGATTCGGCCACTAGATCCTTGGCTTGATCAGAATTTCTCCAGGGTGCAGACTCTCAGCAATGGGATCCTGAAAAATCTGCTATAGTCTGGATTCGTAATACCATAATTCGTATTACATCCTCCACTGGCAGAAATGCCTATACCAGCGTACCTTATTGATACAAAAACCCTGCAGGCTATCGAATTTCCTGCCGCAATCACAAGTCTCACACACACACACATACAATGTAACATTTATCGGCGCCATTTGCTTTTTGTCATTTTCATCATTTCTTCCTCGATCTCTGACGAAGGATAATTAAAGTGGAACATGTTAGACTGAGATCTGTTTCCTACTTGTACTTTATCATATATATATATATATATATATATATATATATATGTATGTGTGTGTGTGTATGTATGTATATAGACACACACATATATATAGAGAGAGAGAGTGAGAGAGATACGTATATATATATATGAGAGACACGCATATATATATATATAGACACACACACACACACACACATATATATATATAGAGAGAGAGAGAGAGAAACACGCATATATATATCGACACACGCATGTATATATATATATATATATATATATATATATATATATATATATATATATATATATATATGTATGTATGTATGTATGTACACACATACATATAAGGCATATATATATATATATATATATATATATATATATGAGAGAGATAGATAGAAAGAGAGAGAGAGAGATAATATTAGTGTTCAATATATCCATATATATATATATATAAAAAATGAAATTATATGAAATCCAGGTAGGCCTCAATGTACAGGACATAGCGAGAATATAATATAAAGGCTCAAACACTAATATTCCATGGTTATAATTTATTACATTGGAATCGTAATGTTTGAGACTTTTATATCATATATATATATATATATATATATATATATATATATATATATATATATATATATATATATATATAATGCTTCTGTCATACATCACTATATTAATAATAATCTAGTTCAGCAGCAAGTTACTTGATTTTACTTCATCTGGATTATCAACCAATCAATGAAACCGGCAAAATCATTGCACTTAACGCACTAGATAACTCTACTGCAGAAAGAGCTTAATAACCAATGTTATTTTTGAAGGACACACCTGTGTGGCAACCGCTAAGTGTCGATCTCACTAAAGAGACTAACTTGCTCAACATTCTTCATGGCGCGTTTCCCGAACTGATACATAATGAGATTATATGCAAGGCCGACAATTTAGAGTAGCAAATGCCTTCTGCAAGAAGAAATGCCAGGCAAACTCACGTAGAAAGCAAATCTTCATGACGGTGTACATATTGGTTTATATATATATTGCTAACCGTTAAAGATTTCTTGAGATTTCTTTGAAAGATATAATTCAGCTACTGTTCATGGATGAGAGGGAATTGATATCAACACTGTATTGTGTGAAAAAAGAAAAGTCGGTATTAAACAAGACAAAATTGCTGTAATCAAGATTGGCTAAAAGCTTATCATAACTCACTATATATATATATATATATATATATATATATATATATATATATATATATATATATATATATATATATTAAAATACGACTTACTTTCACGAATAAATTTACTCTCGTATTCGTTAGTCATTAAATTAAGTAATTTTATTCGTATATATATATATATATATATATATATATATATTCTGAGATGTTTGAATACTAATAATAAAATCCCCTTCCTTGACATATTGATAAACACAAATAATAACAAATTTACTATCTCGCCATACAAAAAACCTACAAGCATAAATTCATGTACACTTAACTACAAGAGCGAATGCCCATATTGCTACAAAATAGCAATTATAAAGAATCTAATACATCGTGCAGAAACTAATTCATCCACAAAACAGATTTTTTACAGTGAACTATAGAATATAAAACAGACACTTATTAATAATAGCTTTCCAAACTATATAGTTGATGAACAAATAAGATGCTTTCTTAGAAATCTCAATACTAAGCAAATTGTACATAATACCGCTTCTACTGATCTCAAACATATTAATCTCCTCTATCGTAATCAAATGCATACTAATTATAAACAAGATGAAAATATACTAAAAAATTTAGTAAATTCTAATATATCAACTACAGATCCTAGCAAAAAAATTAAATTAATCTAATACTATACTAAATCTAGTATATCCAACTTAATTCTTCGCAATGATTCTTCTCCCCCGGTTAGCGATTTGCAAAAAACCAACATAGTTTATAAATTCAAGTGCCCTTTGAGAGAGTGTATCACCAACGAATTAAATAATATTTATGTTGGTCACACCACAAACTCGCTTTCACGACGCTTGACACTACATCTGAATGAAAACTCTAACATTTTTAGGCATTTAAAACAACATTCCTGCCCGCACACACAATTCCGTAAAATACCTGTCGACATGAAAACAATAGACAAAAACTAAAAATCCTTGAAACATTATACATCAAACAGTTGAAACCCAACCTAAACAAAATCAACTATGGAATCTCTACAAATATTTTTAAATGTCTATAATTGGTAACAGAAGCCATTTGTTTATAGCAACAGCTTCCCATACTTCCTAGTTCTACAATTCACTCTCGTGTGCTCATCTGTGTCGTTATGAGATGCGGTGCGATTTTCGCATCTAGTGTCTTATATGAACGTGTTTATCGTTGCTTAGAAATCATCTGTGTAAACAATGACAGACTATCATCACTGTCGTGTCCGTATATTGCTTAATATGTTGTAATTGACATCTTTGATAATGGTTTATGTAAGCCGAAAGCTTAGATTGTATTAAAAATATATGGATCAATATTGTGAGTTTCTTTCTTCGTTCAACGACAATGTTATTAAACTTATCAGATGTTACGAAAAAAATTTACATAAAATAAATAGACAACACTTGTCTATATTATTTAATGAAACGTGCATGAATGAAAAGATGCTGCCTAAATACTCACAATATATATACATTGCTAAAATGGCCGAAGCGACTTGGCGTAACCATGTGGAAAAATGCATTTATAAATTGAACAATAACTGAAAATACCCGTAATAAAAACAAAAACCAATCACTAATACATTCCTAATAGAACTATTTTCAACAAAGCCTTCATCTGATTGCGGCCCTGAATTCTGATATGATCCAATGACCTCGTCGTCCTTAGCAAATAACCTTTAGAAATTCAGCAGTATATCAATATACAGCGAGTTTTTTTTCTCGGTTTTCTTTCACATTGCGTGTGTACAGCATTCACTCAGATGCAATCTCTCCGCTAATCTTGAAGCTTATCCATTTGGATATCAACCGGAGATCATTCAGATATATCGAAGATGAAGTGCAGTTGACTAACAGAATAAGTCTTACATAACAGAAATCAATTCCCTCTACAGTTTTCAGCTGAAGTAGAAGAGATCAGACGAGCAGCGAAATAGAACCAAGTATTAATTCCTATTAGTAATGACAAAGTAAACATATTTCGCTTTTGTGCCGTGTCTCCTCAAAAAGTAGACAATCGTGGCCCTCCCATATCTTTCTGTTCCGTGTACCTCTTAATAAATTTCGTCATTTTGTTTTTTCTCACAAATCCTACTCCACGTTCCATTCACTCAAAGCCCATCATGTGTGTTACGCGCTGTTTTCCTCTGTTCCCCAGTCCATCAATCTGTTCTGTGAGTATCAGATTCTCCAAGCCCTCCTTCCTCATTATGTGTCTCAGAAACTTCAGCTGCCTTTTACTGATGTTAAGCATAAGTTTCCTTTTCCTTTGTATTTTCTCCAATTTCTTGTCTTGGCTCACATGTTCGGTCCATGGTATCCTTAACATCTTTCTTTAGAACAACATTTCTTGTTTCAAGTCCCTTTATCTTTGAGAAGATTGTCCATAAAACCCTGCCATACAAGACAGATAGTTTGGTTATAATCAGAAAAGAGCACAGCATATGAATTCATCTTCCCTTGTCTCTCCGCCGCCGAATGTTTAACCAGTAAGACAACCATTTTTATATGGTAGTCCGAATAATATTTCTAACTTAACATTTGGAATCTTTAATTCATTCATTTCTACTTAAATTACCTGCGTGAAAATATTTCTTTTAGGTTTTAATAGCTATTTTGAAAGGAATTATTTCTTTTTAGAAATTGGTTCACCGCTTCGTTTTTGCGCATTCAATTCTCTAACAGTTTTCTTTCTTTTGATCTTTGCTTTTGCTTTACGATTTTTACTTTTACTCTTCGAATTCAGTTGTAAGTTTTATCGTTTCAGGTGCAGGTGCAAAATACTAACAAAAAACAAGGCTTGTAACAAGTTTTAAAAACTAAACTTAGAGAATTTTTATTTATTTCAGGACTAAAGAAATTACGCCACCAGTTTCAAGGCTTTAAATGTTGAAAACAAAAGTTTATTGTTTGTTTAAGTAGAGTCAATAAAGAAGAGTATAATTGTTTTATTTCATTCGCAACGAATCGATATTTTCTGTTCAAACCACATTAATTGCTGCAAACTCAAGATTCAAATAATATTCATGCTTCGTATTAGACCGTAAGCTATCACAGGGCATACTTTTTCAGTTAAACAACAAATGAGGGATTTTCTGCAAGTACCTATGATCATAAATGTTATGGGAACTTACGCATAATAATAATGGATTATTCCTGACATTATAAATACTGCGCCTCTCAAGAGGTATATGGGGAAATTGTAAGACGAGAAGAGATAATTAAGAGCATATTGTAAGGACATTGGAATAGTGATACTTGTCGAGACAACATAGTTCACTCTAACCAATTCTGATAGTCATTACTAATACTTCTACTTCTTTGTATTATATTTATGTTGTAATATATATTTGTATTCCATACCTGTGTTCGTGTTATTCTTTCATTGGTTCTAACCTTGGACCATCAACGTGGTACAAGGAACTTGGACCATAACAATAAATAAAATAAAATTTCAATTCTTCCAGGTTGAAATATTCGAATTATCTTCTTAACCCTTGTTAATGACATCATATTCATCCGGTGTACTCTCCGGTCTTCTTCAAGTGCATGTAGCATTCAGAAAATTTCAGGGCGTATAGACATCATTCTTTATTTTGACTGTCGGGCAATTTTTTGTCGCATCGGAAGACTTGTAGAGATATTTTAACACAAACACTTTATTTAATATCATACCACTATATCGTGCTGTATATTTCATCTGAGACAGCGATACTGCCTAGCCGAGAGATATTTTTCATAGCTCTCCTAAACTAAGGCCCGGGAACCATCAATATCATCAGCAATAATTATCACGTTTCGGCCATTGTACGCTCTGGCCTTTTTTTCTGGCGGATAACGTTTTGACCTAAAACTGAGCGGAGTCAAGATTAATAATTGGGGAAGTCTGTGATACAATGTAATGAGACTTGGTAAGAAACTGTACAAAGAAGACGTCTTTCTTATCATTGGAATACGAAGGGAATGAGAATGGTTCATTTCTGTGGTCATGGCACAGCTGGTCTTAGCTGTGAAGGTTTGAACTGGGAAAAGAGGAGAGTATAGCTTGTCAGAATATTTTCCATGGAAATAGTAGCGCTAAGCTTGCGACGTTGCATTTGTGGGATAGGAATGGTAGTATGGAAAGTAATTGATTACCTACAAGGCTGCATAATCACTAAGAGAAAGAACGGAGCGGTAAATCCCCAACTGATATGGCAGCAATACTCCATTACGTGTCTTGTAAATATAGAGCATTGCAGATGGTGTCGGGTACCTTCCAGGGCGGTATAATGAGTCGGTCTTTTTTATTCTTACAACTTTAACGATGGATGAGTGCCACTTTGACGCAAAATCAATAGCATCTTAGAAACTGCAATCTGACAGAACTGCTCCATAATTTCCATCTGGAAAGTTAGAGTTATACATATATATATATATATATATATATATATATATATATATATATATATATATATAATTTCATCCACGCTTCGGACTGAGTGATCCATTTGAACATTAAGGCCTCAGCTGAATTTTGGTTTTCGTTTTCATATGCGTTTGTAATGTTTTTAAATATTTCTTTATTTATTAATGATTTAAACATTTTTGTTTGTTTGTTTGGGTTTTATGGCATATCAACCACTGTGGGTTATTTAATGCCAAATCCAGTTTATATGAATTTTAAATGCCTATTTTGTATGGAATAAAAAATGTATAGCTGGCAACTGTTTCCAAAAAAACAGTATAGCTGGCAACATTATTGTTTGAAAAAAAAAAAAACGTATAGCTGGCAACATTATTGTTTCAAAAAAAAAAAAATGTATAGCTGGCAACATTGTTCCAAAAACTTAGAGCTGGCAACATTATTTTTCTGAAAACATTATGTGAGACCTTGCTGTTGGATGTAGTTTATCGGCGTACCCAGGACGCGGATGTAGTTTACCGTCATACTCTGGACATGTGTAAAACTTGGAAAAACAAGGAGTTCACTATTTTCCCATAGCTCGGACCCTAACATGTGCTACCACCCCGGGTCAAGGTGGACCTGGGAGCACCAGCAATTAAGAGGTGGTTCCACGCTCCTCAAAACCTCCTGATCAGAGGCCTTGCTGTTGGATGCAGTTTAACGTCATACCCAGGACGCGATTTAAACATTATTTAAGTAGATGTTTCAATAGATGCCTTGCTTTGTTTTTAAACAGCGAATACCGTCTGCCTACCTGCGCATTCGAGAAAGTAAATAAATAAAAAAGTGCCCACCGGCACAAAAGGGGTGCAGGTTCGAGACTTGCTAGAGTGCATATTTATATGCCCCTTTAATCCATAGGATGGTACGTGTCATTCACACCGTTTGGAAAAAAAAATGATTGTCTACTCAGACATGGGTATCCGTAAAATAATTTTTGAAGAAATAAATAATTCCGAATTATAAATAGAACACATTCATTTCTTAGAAATTGCTTGCTTTATTTACGTTTCGAATACGAAATTGAGTTATATATACTTGATTTCGTATTCGAAACGTAAAAAGAAGCAAACCTTTCTAGGATATCTCAACGTGAGGATGTGCGTTCTTTGAAAAGGTTTATTGTATTATGACGCGTTAGGCGTTAATGTTTTCCTACAATGGGACGCAGGTTCGATCCCTGTCGAACAGCTTCTTGAAAGTGCCTTCACGTATGCCTAATCCACACTGATTAAAACCAGCTGGGGTCGAACTCAAACATGGGTAATCACTAAAATAATGTATGTAGTAATAATAAATAATTTCGGATTTAAAATATTAGGTTGGTGCAAAAATAATGACGGTTTTGACGTTAAAAATACGTCAAAAACCGCCATTATTTTTTCACCAACCTAATAGAATCCATTAACATTATTTTTAAGGGTTTCATAATATAACATTAAATATTTGTTGATTCTACCATGAATTAATAGGTAAATATATGAAAATTCCATTAACCGTCTTTTTTCTGTTTTTTTTTAATTTTTTTTATCTTTGTTCAGATCTAAACCCATAAATACCGAAGTCTGAATGTGAAACAGAATAGCAAAAATACATTACAAAAGCTAAGCAAAGTACTAAGAAACAGGAAAATTTCGTTAGAAACAACAACAAAAAAAAAAAAACTTAATATAAAGCCTCCTGCATGGCATTGAAGATTTTGGTCACCAAAAATGAATTCTGGTAAGTTTTCTAGTTCTCTCAGAATTGTCTCGCTGTTTAGGTTGAATATGTCCGGTGAGAAGACACATCCTTGCCTTACGCCGCCTTCTATTTTTGTATATCTGCTGAACTCATTTTTTTATCTTCATGCACGCGGTTTGCTGTCATTAGAGGTTTTTGATTATTCTAATGTTTTTCCTGAATATGTCAAGGTTGCTGAGATGCTCGAACTGATTTTTGTGGTGTACTTTATCGAACGCCATGGCGTAGTCTATGAAAAATAGGGATACGTCTCTCTGCATTTGTATCGGTCTTTCTGATAACATTTTCAGCATGAATAGTTATTTCGAGGATCAAACTCTCTCTTCAGTCGTAACTGATCTAGCGAGACAGGCTTGCTAACCATTACACAACGTCGAGGTACCTTTCTGAGCAAGAATACGGCGTTTCTTTTTCCGGTGTATTTAACGAACCTGCACTGTTCTTGTCCTATCGCTGGCCTGGTTCTGCTGCGTGCTCTATTCATCAGAATATGGATGATGAGTTATGTTATGTGGCTCATTGGCTTGATTGTTCGGTGGATTTCACATTCGTTTGCGTTTGGTTTCTTAGTGCTATGAAAACAGATCTTCTTAGATCTTCCGGTATATATCTACTGTTGTAGATTTCATTTATTATTTCCGCCATTTTTGAATATACCAAAATCATATAAGGCTGTCATCATCTCTGTTCCAACTCGTCTGGCTCTGCCACCTTGTTTCTGTTCAATTTGGCCGGTGCAGCTTTTTGTTCTCTCTCCTCGTAGAAGTATTCTCCGATATATTCGTTCCAGTGATGAAGAATATTTTCCTTCTCTAATATGAGGGTTTTATCCTGTTGACGAGCATGGCGTCTGTCCTTATTTATTTCTGCATATCTCCTTATTCTGGGGTACACAATCTCTCTATTTCTGTTCCTTTTTCGTTTAGCCACTCTTCTTTAGCCTGTCTGCGTTTGGTTCTTATTTCTTTGTGTAGTTTTCTGTATTCCTTCACGTATCTTGGTAGAGTTTTTGTCACCTTTGCACCATATCGAGAATCTCATCAATGATCCATTCGTTTTTTTTTCTTTCTCCTTCGTCCATTCTCCTTTAGATGATATTGTTTTCTGATGTCACCAATGCTTCTCCTAATGCGTCCCCTTTCGAGTCTCCATTTCCATGTTGTCTCTCGTATGTTCTTTTCACACTGTCTATAGATTTTTCCTTCCGGTTCCGGTTGCTCAGTAGTTTGTAGTATTACAGTTTCGCTGCTGCATTACGCTTCTTCAACTTCCCGTTTCACTTTTATTTTACATGTAAAAGTGCGCGATGGTTGTTCCGCAGTTGGCACTTGGGTAGGTTTTGCAGTGAAGCATTGCATATAGAATTTATAGAGGTATCATTTACCTCAAAAATTCTATCGCAGGGCGAAATATGTCGGCTATGATAAGTTTTCCTTTTGTCTTATATATGTCTTAAAAATAATTGTCAAACTTTGACCATTTCATAATGTGTGACGTTATTTGTTTACATCTGAATACGTCATGAGAAGATATGAGTGTACGTGATTCGTGGAAGATTGAAGTTTAAAGACAGTAAAATAGACCTTGCTAACCGAACGCTCCTCTGTGGCCGAAACGGTTAAAGCATTTCAGGCTATATGACGGTTCCGTATAGGATGCAGGTTCGATTCCTGTCGGAGAACGAAAATTTTCTATGAAAATTTCTCGGACATTCAGGCCGGTAAATGTTGTTTAATACTGTTTATTATAAAACAGAGTATTTACTTAAATATTTGTATCTATAAGAAGAATGTATAAACATAAAACAGTCTTTAATATATATATATATATATATGAAAGACAGAGTTTGATATTTGGTATATTTACAGGGGAAGAATCCTCAATGTTGACTCAATTTTAGCCTTCACTTTTTTTGACCATACGCTCTATATCTATTCATATGCATATATTTGTGGTTACACACACACACACATATATATATATATATATATATATGTGTGTGTGTGTGTGTGTGTGTGTGTATGTGTATATGTGAAGTTATTTACAAGAGAGTGACGTTTTTTTAATAAGTTTTTTTTTAATTTTCTCAGCTTATTCAGAAATATTTTGTCTTTAAGAAAATGGATATTATCCTTTTCTTTCTTAGAATCTTTCCTTTCACTTTTTTCACATAGTTTCCGTTTTGCGATTCTCGTCGTATATATCGAAAAGAAAAAGAAGTTTTAGACATCTACAATTTTCTTTTTAAATGAAACGTAATATCGAAACATACGAACTGTATAATACAAATTGCGACTAATGTATAAGACAGAATCACGTCTCGCTTTTCAGATAATATATAATAAACTATGACTATATAAAAATAATATTATACAATAAATAAGAGATGAGTCAATAGTCGAGAGGATTAAAGCGTTGGTTTTTGGTTGGTGATATAGTAATTTTGAATTCAATCCATTGACCAGGCAATGTAATTAGAGTAATAACTGAGCAGCATTAAAAATCCTTACATATAGGCAGTAGGAACAGAACAGTCTACCCTGATATATTAAATAAAGGGTTAGAATTCCCTGCAGCTTACACCATGCTTGATACATACCTATGGAAGGCCTGAGGATACGATGGGAGAAACCTTGTGATAACAACAACAAAGATGAGGAGAATTGTTCGAATATAGATAATATAAATAAAATTAGACAACAAAAATATATAAATATATCAAATTAAATGCAATGCAGTTAAATATAGATGTTTTTTCTCTATCTGGAAATAGCCTACGATCAAATTCAGCTACAAAATACAGGTTCCTTTTCGATTACCGAAGTAAATCGGCGTCACCCCTGGTCTGTACTTAGGTTAGATTGAATTTTTTTACGGTTTATCAAAGTTTTCAGGTTATTTAACCCGTTAATTAACCCGTAGCTGGGGGGAGATTCATAACTTTAACGTTATTTGAGGATAAGTGAATATAACGAACACGACACGTATTCCGAGAGCCGTGTTCCAATTCTGAATCCATTAAACTACATGCATATCCCAGCTTACAGTAGCTGGTATCATCGAGCAGTCACCTATCTAGGTATTGACCAGGGTCGACTTTGCTTAACTTTGTACGAAAACTGCTATTTATTGCATATCTCTTATGGACCCGCAATTTTCACGTGTCGCTAATGTTTGTCCGGTATTCAAACGTTTCCGACTCACCCGAGATATTAGGTTGGTGCAAAAATAATGACGTCATAATGTCGTTTTTTGACGTTAAAAATACGTCAAAAAACGACATTATTACGTTATTATTTTTGATCCAACCTAATAGTACTGCTCGAGAAACCATACTAAGTTGCTAAGAACTACAAACGATAGGAACTTCCGGCGTGTCATGGCAGCTCTTTCTGAAGGGAAAAGCATGAATAAGAATTTTCGACTTTTAGGAGCTTAAAACATTTTATATTATAGAGATATCCATCGTTTAACTCATAGCGACAAATGTATGAAATGCTATTGTAAAACATAAGTGAAAACATCTGTTTAAGATTCTACAAAATTATTTAAAATAGGAACAAAAAAAAATATATTAAACACATAAGCAATTTATCAGTTGATACATATCGAAATAAACAGCATTAATGTTAAGCATGTAAAATAATAAGTCATTAACCAAATTAGTGTTATAGATCCTTCAATTTTATCGGAAGTATTGAGCAATTTTATTCCTAGCTGCTTCTTATCATAATTATTATTTATTTAATGTTAACTAATAAAGATTTCTTTTATCTGCACAGGAAGTGGTCGTATTTGCTTCAACCTATGTCCTTGTTTCCCTGAGTTTGGATCGACTAGATGCTATCGCCAGGCCTTTGAGATTTACCGGAAGTGGTAAGTATCCACTTATGACATAGTAATGAGTGCAGTTTGTATGATTTTCAGAACAACTATGTCTGCTCTTTTCTGAAAATCTAAATCAGGTTGTGACACCACACAACATTGATTTCGATATCAAGGATTAACAGTGATGTATAAGCATTTGGATTTTGTATAATATCACTCTCAAATATCAAAGGATTTTATTATTATTATTATTATTATTATTATTATTATAAATAATGAATAAATATTATTATTATATTATAAACCCCACACGCCATACGTTGAATAAGCGATTATTTTCATGTGGAATTGATAAAATTCTCAATAAAACAATAATAATGAAATTAAGAGCAGCAAAACGATGCAAGAAAGGAAAAATGAAGTAAAAGTCAAGGAAATTTTAAGAAAAAAGTAAAAATAAACAACTTAATAAAAAATAAAAATAATAAAAAATAAAAAATAAAAATGATTCAAAATAAACAACTTGTCTGTATCCTGTTTGCTCATGCGCAAACAGGATACAGAAAAGTTGTTATAACCGGCTTACTTCAAGGACCATGAAAAAAATGTATGGGTAATAATAAGATTTGTCCATTTTTATTTACTTTTTATTATAAAGATTCAATACAGAGAGCAAAAAATTGTGCAGAAAGAGCTATATGAGAAACTATTCATCTGTAACAATAATTAACATTTAAGAGCCAAACTAAACTTTATGCTTCCATTGTATAATTAGTTGCATTGTATACATTAACACAAATGTGCATATATAGTGCGTACATATTAGGTAGGTGCAAAAATAATGACGTAGTAATGTCGTTTTTTTTTTTACTTTAAAAAATACGTCAAAAAACGACATTATTACGTCATTATTTTTGCACCATCTAACAGAAATCAACAGGGAATCGTGACTAATTGTTGCACGCTTTAATGCTTAGAACATGGTCTGATGGTCGCTTAAATCCTTCCAAATGAGAGTCATCTAAGTTATATAGTAAAAAACACACACACACATTCAGCTAAAAAATTTAAAAAACAAAAATTGCCCTCGATGATGGCTAAAAGAATAAACGAAAGCGTTCGGATTTGCAGAACATTTGGTTAATTTTTATCCAATTTATTTGCAGAAAAGAAAATACCTATACGAATATACATATACATATATATATATATATATATATATATATATATATATATATATATATGCTAGATGACCAGATCTCGTATCTATAAGACTATCCTAAACTGAATTAGAAGCCCTTAGATTGGAATTAAAATTCGCCATGTGATTTCATAACGCATGTGTAGTAGATATTAAATTTATTTGATTAAGAATCATAGACACGACACTGAATTTACCACGCGTTTCATCCAATGATTTATTACTACCATTCTAGAAACAAACAATGAAAGAAGAGCGGCGCTTAATATCATTAAGAAACTTAGCCAAAAAATTAATTTTCATCACTTCCTCGGACAAAGGTGGAATTGTTGTTATGAAAAAATACAATGAAACAATTAAATTACTACTCCACGGTTACTAACACATTGAGAAAATAAATGAACAAAAGTAATTGAAGACAGAAATTTTAAACAATGCAATTAAAAATGAATCAGTAAGTCTTGGTATAAACTAATAGAATACCTTCTTAGAATAACCAGAACGTTATGAACTATTTCAAAGACAGAAAGTAGGCGTTCCAATGCCACCCATCGTATCAGAAATTGGTAGCGCATTTTAACACCTGTCTTTGTAACAATCAGCTCGTCACATAATAAATATTCAGACAATCTTGTCGAAAAACTATAAATATGACAGTTAAACGTAGGAGTATTTTAGATGTCTCTTTATACGAACGTCCCTCAAAAAATTCTATTTTTTTTTAAAAGAAACATCTGCCTTATATATATATATATATATATATATATATATATATATATATATATATATATATATATATATATATATAAGAAACACTCACCTTCTTGCAACAATGGTTTCTAACGTGATTAATTCATCAGGGACAACAATTCATTGTTTCGTTTCGACAGAAACCGTTGGTCAGTGTTTCTGATATTTTACATATTATTTTCCCCTACATTTTCGTTCTATGAAAATAGAATTTAAAACACTTTTAATTAAATTCTTCTGTTGCGCGAATATCATTTTATCCAAAATTATATTTTATGAATTAAATTACATTATATTAGGTTGGTGCAAAAATAATGACGTAATAATGTCGTTTTTGACGTAAAAAATACGTCAAAAAACGACATTATTACGTCATTATTTTTGCACCAACCTAATAGATATATACATATATATATATATATATATATATATATATATATATATATATATATATATATAGAGAGAGAGAGAGAGAGAGATAGATAGATAGATAGATAGATAGATAGATAGATAGATGCATGCGTGTTTCATTAAATAATATAGACAAGTTTTGTTTATTTATTTTATTTAAATCCTTTCATATTGTCTGATAAGCTTAATAACATTATCATTGAAAGACAAAAGAAAATCACCATATTGATACATGTTTTCAATACCATCTAAGCTTTCGGCTTACATAAGTAATCATCAAAGATGAGAATTACATTACAATATATTAAAGAATACACGGAAATAACAATAATGATAGTCTGTTTTTTCATTGCATGAAAGATTTCCAAGCAACGACAAAATCGTGCATACGAGACGCTGTAAGCGAAAATCGCACCGCGTCTCATGACATCACTCATGATCACGCGAGAGTGAAAAAGAGAAGTGTTAAGGATGGGAAGACGTTGATATAAACCAATGGTTTCTGTGATCAATTATAGGCGTTTAAGTATATTTGTTGAGATTTCATAATTCATTTTGTTCGGGTTACGTTTCAACTGCTTTATCTATATAGCATTAAGGATTTTTGTTTTTGTTTGTTTTCATGTTTAAGTATAGTTGTGTTTTCAGGAAAGATTTTCCGGAATGTTGTTATATATATATATATATATATATATATTTTGAACAATAAAAATTAAAAAATTAAAATCCTCAGACACACTGGGTTGTAGATTAATATTCTTTCGTTTTTTTATTATTATTCCATTTAGATTCCTCGACTAGTTTCGGCCGAAATGGCCATCATCGGGAGGAGAAATATTTCTGCTTGCTGCTAGCACTAAACTACAGAAATGAATCATATATATATATATATATATATATATATATATATATATATATATATATATATGTTGTTTTATATGTATATATATATATATATATATATGTTGTTTTATATGTATGTATATATATATGTTGTTTTGTATATATATATATATATATATATATATATATATATATATATATATATATATATATATATATCCGTATGTAGGACAATAGTACAAATAATAAAGTTTTCATACCAAGTTTACTGGACACAGCAAACACCTGCTTAAAGCGTCTAAATGTTTTTAATACAGAAAACTAAGACAATGAATGTGATCCCATTGATGCAAGGTATTACAGTGAACTCGTCTGAAAACCCCAAATGATTTTCACTTCTTTCGTTTATATACGTGTAATAAATACTGCAGTTAACGAACAGATAAAGGCCACTATTTAAAAAAAAATAATTTAATTGTATTTAAATAAAAAATAAATCGAATATATATATATATATATATATATATATATATATATATATATATATATATATATATTCGACTTATTTTTTATTTCTTATATATATATATATATAAATCTTTTAATTGTATTTAAATAAAAGATAAATCGAATATATATATATATATATATATATATATTCGATTTATTTTTTATTTAAATACAATTAAATGATTTTTTTTATATATATAAGGCTTTAAACATCGGAATACAGAGAGGCTGTTACCTTTCTAAAATGATAACAATACCTTATTTAAGAACATAATGATTGCACCTGCTTTCTACTTTTCAACGAGTAACTATTCATTTTTAACAAAGAAGACACCGACTGGTATTTGAGGTTATAAGCGAATGTCTTCAATACTTATTTTTACATTATAAATCGATGAGAACCCGTGATCTCAACAAGTTTTTTTATTGCCTAGCCGGATACCCACTTTTCGTTTGTTCATTATTATTATTTCGCCCTAAGCAAGACAATAATCCAACTAAAACGCAAGGGGTTACAGATATTAAAGGAATCTGGAAAAAAATCACTGAGGAGAGAAGTAAAAAAAGAACAGGTTCCAAGGAGACAGAAATGATGATAGACATTGAATTTAACTTTTTGACGATTGTATTCGACAGGAAAGCAAAAAGCAGGAAGAGGGTTCCACAAGCAAGAAGTACGAGAAAAGAAACTTTCAATATAGAACATATTTTAGGCTTAGCAATTTCAACGGTAAAATGAGGCCTAACAGCCAATCTAGTACTGCCCTTAAATTCGTGAAATCGAGGTACTAAAAAGAAAGTTCATTAGAACAATCAGCATGAAAATATTTATAGAAGAGGTACTGCTAAGCTACTTTACGTCGATGGGAATGTGAATGACGCCAAGATGCTATATCAGGAACGATAATATACGGATTCTTTTTTGGAATTTTTCAAGAATCTCTTGATACATAGCAGAAGAAGACTAGCTTAGGTAGAGTCATATGAGAAATATTGTCTAGAACGGTACATTGAACCAATTTGTCTAGCAAAAGGCCTAACAAATCATTCCATATAATGGTTCTACTTTATGACAGTGGAAACCACTATACAGAGAGGGTGCAACGATTTAATCTTCTGAAGAGTAGCATTAACTCTGCTAATGGAAGGCAAAAAGTTTTCTGAGAAGTTGAAGAGCAGAATTTTTCACATTGGGGGCGTTAAAACCAACAAGTCATTTCTTGCTCAACTGAGAATGCAGGTTAATTTTAGATCGACTGCCCGTTTAACATTATCGAACCTACCAGACCTGCCATTAACATAGGAGTGAATAGTTGTGACATCAGCATAGATAACGAGTCAAAGACTCACGAAATCATTTTAGGAAAATAACTCAAAGTTTTGCATTTAATACCGTTGCCGAATATGGTCTGGTGTCCCTGCTGTACATCTCGAGGTTCTCGATAAAATCCAAAGCTGGATATGCAATGTGATAGGTCCTGACCTGGCATGTCGAATACAGTCACATTCTCACACTGGTGCCCCAACTGCATAAATTTAAACGTGCTACTATGTTGGTATCTCGGTCCCACACTGTCGAACTAGTTAAATGTAACAGACTCTTCTACTCCAGCAGCTTCTTCTCTCGCAGTTCCCGACGGTGAAACTCCCTTCCTCTTACTTGCTTCCCTGATAGCTATAATCTTCAAATATTCAAATGTAAAGTCAATCGACATCTTCTGATGCTTTGATCTTGATCCCTGTCCTTCTCTTGGTCGTTTCCTCAAACGCCCTTCTTTTCTCTTCTTTTAACTCCCTGTAATCCCTTGCGTGCTAATTGCCTAGGGTGAAATAGAAATAACAGATCTAAGGATAAAGCCCTGGGGGACACCCACATAATTGTAAAAATATCAAGAAAAATGTCCGTATATACAGACAACTTTACTACGGCGATATGAGGCGAAACATCGAATGAAATCAAAACTTCAGGCAGAAACAACTTAATCCTCTAACTTTTGAAGGCCATCATGTCAAACCCCATGAGACGCCTTCAAGATATCTACCATAACATGAACATCAATATTTTGTCTAAATCTTGACTCTCTTTCAGCAATAAAGGTTTTTCTTAAGAATCTACAAAGAAAGAAACAACAAGTCATTTATTGTAGTGGTTATAGCGACCGGGAGTCGGTTCAGGAGCACGTTTTATCCGATCTATTGCAGGGTTACAACCAAGTCCGCATGCTTTGCGGAAATCAAGTTCAGAGATTACAACATAAACCATGGGCGTAGTTATATGCATATCAAACAGTAGAGACTCAGTTCAGGCAAACTTCGTAAAAAATTGGAATAGAATATTCAATAAAACTATTGTTCTTTGTGAGCAGAAGATGATAGCACCTCAAACTGAGTAAAGAGAGGAGCGGTTGAGGACTTACCTTTATTTAGCGCAGGACCCTGAGTAATCAGGAAAGCCAAACTTCAGGGGACAAAAACTTAGTCTTACCGAGGACGCGTTTGTAATTATTACGCGTACACATATTGTGGCCTATGTTATGTTCAGAACTATCACTTAGACACAGTCCGAAAATATCTCGACATTAATGTATCAAAAAATTCACTAATCTACAATGTAATCCAATAGTGGAACCATGCTGAGCGATAACTGAGCAGTACAATAAATAAGAACTATACGAGATAAGTTCCTGCAGTCTATTGCGGCTAAACAGTCAGTATGAACCAAAGAGAGGTTGTAGTTTGACCCGGTTTTTCTCTGATGGTCCAAAAGTGCCGATACCAAAGAAGAAAACTCTATGACACAATTTTCAATTGGAAGATAAAATTTTCGTTTCAGGGGGCATCAACAAAAAAAATATCAAAATATAATGAAACCCAATGTGTATGCTGATATCTGAAAGAAGTCTTTTGAATCTTGGGGTTTATGTAAAATAATCGAGTCCGAAGAGTTTGGATGCTCGACAAGAACCAGGCAAGGAGTCAAAGAACGAATGATGTAAAGAAGCATGATAATCAGAGAAACGAATAGGACATCAACAGTTGTATCACATTTCTGTAATGTTGAAAATATTTATGATTTAATTTCAGGTAATTTAACAAACAATAGAATGTATCGTCCTGTTATGATACCGAATCCATCTAAATTAAATAGCTAAAAATGAGCAGGGACATTTCGGTTTGGTGTCTAGAACTGCAATGATACTTCTGCGATAAGTTATTATTCTAAGCCTCGCTTAGACTGCTGAATTCATTCTTTTATGTTTTTTTTTTTCCTTTTTGTTTTCTGTTTCGTTTCCAAATCACTCCAGCCAACCAATTGTGCGACCTTGTTCGATGGATAAGAAGACTGGACCCAATTTCCTCAACAGAATGAGAGATGATTCCGAGTATTAAAATAATGGAATATTCCATATTACACGAGTGTGTAAGAATGGAATTAACCGTGCGTCGACCATATGTCGGTGTGTCTGTCCCCAGTCTTTTTTCTTCTATGTCTGCCACCATTTTTGATGAAAGATAGAGACTAGACTCTTGGCTTATTGTGGTAATTCTGAAACCTTATGATAGTAACAAATCGAATCGCTACAATCGTCCGAGTATTTGTTAAAAATGCGATGATAATTCTCTGTTTAACACTATCTGACAAACACACCGTGTTGATGTCAAATAAAAACACAAGCAATGACTTGCGAGACTAGATTGCGACACTAGCGCAAAAAGTTAACTCGAACAAGACTAGTTTTATTTATATGATATACAATCGGACTAATGTCTTCATTTTTTTTTTCTTATTATCACAATGTTTCGACAGTTTTTCCCTCCGTTTTTCTTCATTAGCCTAAAGCATTAAAGCGCTAGTTCGTGAACCTGGTGGCATAGTTGTTGTGAATTCAGTCTCTGGACATATAATTCAGAATCAGCGGAAGAAAAAAAAAGATTGAAAAAAAGACTAGATATACATAGAAATGGTCAGCGGATGGGAAAAAATTCACCCACTGTAGATAAAATAACTATTCCTTTCGAAATTCCCTGAAGTGTTTCCAGCTCAGAAAAAACCTGAAGAAAGTCGCAGAACAAAACTGCCGAAACCTTGTGATAATCACAATATAGATGAGGACACTATTTACATTATTCGGACTATTGTCTTCATCTTTGTCGCCATATTTGTTACAACGTTTCGGCCGTTGTACGCTCCGGCCTTCTTCAGATGGTTGGAATGTCGAACTGTATCCTTTATTTCGCTCACTGGGGTAGACTGTTTTTAATGAATTGTCAGTTATCATTTGTTTCCTGTTAATTCCCCTCTCCAAGTTCTCCACTGCCTTAACCGGGTATAGAACTCACACTCTTTGGGTCCTGTCACTGGATCTAACCAACGCCTTTATCCACTGTGCCATGTGTCCTTGAGCGAAATAAGGGTTCAGTTCGACATTCCAACCACCTGAAGAAGGCCGGAGCGTACAATGGCTAAAACGGTGTAATAAATATGGCGACAAAGATGAGGAAAATAGTCCGAATAATGTAAATAGTGTACATAATAGCTCATCTCAGAAATATAGACAGATACTGAAGGGCCGAGATGTTGTAATAAATATGGCGACAAAGATGAGGAAAATAGTCCGAAAAATGTAAATAATGTACATAATACCTCATCTCAGAAATATAGACAGATACTGAAGGGTCGAAACGAAAAAGATGAGGACGTTAAACCAAATGCAACCGATCTAAATAATAACGCCTCATTCCAGGAATTCAGACAAAAAGCCAATTTTTTTACAAGCTCTAAACATTGAAAACTGCACTCAGTAATAATGGCTTGCGAATCTGGATTTCTTTCCATCACTTTGCAGGTATTTGTTAATATTGTAAGGATTTGCGGTTCATCGTTGATTATAGCCTTTCAGAGAAAAATTGAGCTGGGCTGAGCTAATCTGGCTCAGATGTGCAACATTTGAATATATAATGGAAATCCTATTAAATATACACATAGGATGCACATCTAATAAAATAACAAAATGAATCCCAGGCTGGTAACAGAAAGAAGTCTTGTGAGTATTGGGGTTGTGTTTAATAAACTAGTTAGTGTTACCTAAAACTGGGTGTTCTGTGTAGATATTTCCATAACTGTATCTGATCTGCTACTGGAATAATTTCCTTTGAATTCCAAAGAGTACAAAATGCAGTTTCCTAGGCTTCTGAAAATTGTCAGATGCTACACAGCGACGCTGGTGCAAAAATAATGTCGTTTTTTTTTTTTGACGTTCAACTTTATGTGAGAAAACGACATTATTTTTGCAACAACCTTAATACATAGAGATCAGTATTGTATAAGCACACCAACGAAAGAAACCTTCTCCAATCACTCTAAACTTAAGCTCTTCAAGTCTAGGGTCGACCATTATCTATTCTCATAATTTCCACTTTCTCGTCTTGCGTCCATACAACGTCATTCAGTAACCTATGACATTGAGCTGATGTTGGGCCTTGTATTGAGTGAACATTTAAAAATAAGAAAGTAAACGAATAACCAACAAGGATTGAACACGAAGTCTTACGAAACGGGTATGCATACTTGTATGAATCAGAATCACCCCCAACAGACTAAAAAAAAAAAAGAGCAACACTTTAGAAAGCACAAAAAGATAACCATTTTCAGTTAAAGAGAAAGGAAAATCGAATTTTCTGTTTGCCAATAACCTTATGAACGATAACCTCCGATGTCATCCATATGTAAGGAACAACTTTCAATATTGATCGTATGGAATCGTCAATACCGTATAATTTTATTCTAAGTGGTTTTATTTATTAAATATGCCTTCGAAATTCTGCAATAAGAAAGCGTCCTGTGCGATCTGATTTCAGTAAAAAGACACACGTGATATACAGAGTAAGTTATCAAACTAGTTCAATTTCAGCATTTATGGCCACTCATGGCCAGAAACGAAGTGTACCGTATCTTATTTCAAGTATTATGTCCAGGGATCCGTCCCCATCCTGCAACTACTCATATAGCTACCTAGATGGCTAAAATAATAAAGCAATTTTTGGTTTCTACTATTATAACATTCAGTAAATATACAAAAATAGAAAGGGGTGAGTCTTCTCGCCGGATTTAGTCAACCTATACCAGGAGGCGTTGCTGAGAAAATTAGAAGTCGTACTAGGATTCATTATTGGCGACTACAATATTAACAAAATACGATAAACAGATGACATATTGTTAATAGCAGACACAAAAAGGAAGCTACAAGAACTTCTACAGTCTTTTTATTTCGCTTTCGGTCACCGAAAGCGAAATAAAAAGACTAAACATTAATTGAAAGAATGCACGTGTGTTCGCAACGTGAACAGCCCAACATGCTAATTATAAATTTCATAGATAAAATGTGCGACAAATTCAATATTTTGGAAATGTTTTAACAGAGGATGGAAAGGATATATCACGTTGAAACACCGCCTCACGTACAATCACCGAAGTTAAGTAACGTTGCGCTTGATAAATAACTAGATTGGGGACCTTTTGGGATTAATAGATGTTGTAAGCATGCAGGTGAGGGATAATGGCTCAGAATTGTTTATCGGAGATCCGAGTTCCAATTCTCATTGGGTTAGTTATATTATATTACGCGCAAATAACATTGGGCAAGTTATGAATCTACATATTCTTCCTCCAACTACGGGTTAATTAGTAAGATTTGTACCAGTAAACAACTATCTTTAAAAAATAAAATCTAAAAAAATGTCTAGCTTTAAATAACCCACAAAGGCCTGATACCTCGTTGAAAACAAATCAGTCAAATAAAAGAGGACATAAAGTCAAGACGTATTTAAATAGTAAATGGTGTCTTCCAAAGCTAAGCAAATTATTAAGAAACAGGAAAATTTCGTTAGAAATAAAGAGAAGACTCCTGAACTTTTATGTAATAAGAGTCTTCCTGTATCACAGTGAATTATGAACATTCTCCTCACAGATATATAATACATAATAATATTATTGTCTTTAATTACGTGAGCGGTGAATTGCGAACATATTTAATGAACATGTGTGGAATTAATTTACTGATGCAATTATTATCGCTTCTCTTACTTTTCATAGATAAACATTAAGTTCAGTCCCAATTAAGCTGTCTTCCAAGATTTTAACTCTCCAATGAGTGAAGCTCGGGTTAATCCCTTGTGCTTAAAGCATCCTCAAAAATTATTAACACGGGTGGGGGTTGATTTATATTTTCCCTATGGCCCGATTACGCATGGGGCTTTCACTTTATACTTGACCTTTTTATTCTGTTCGAGTGGAAACGCAAATAAACACTTATTAATACCTATCTACCCTACTGCCAAAACTGACTTCTCACAAAATGAGAATATGCACATAGTTTCATTGAGCACGATGATTTTTGTACATTGAATATGTACATCTCTCGGCAACTCTCTCAACAGAACGTATGAAACTTGTAACATAATGAGAATGTGTTTGATAAATCAAAGTTAAAAGAGCTTTAATAACTTATTCAAGAAAATTCAAGTTCGAATTGCTTAAACTCCCAAATATAGCTAGAAGACTAAATCTCATCATCGTAAAGAAAACCAAATGTCTCAGGGCAGCAGACGCCTTTGCAATAGACCAAGTAGTGGCCCCGAAAAAAAATAAAAATAAACTTTTAATTAAGCTAGAGCAGTGACAAAATTTGTAATAAGAGTAGTCACGTTTATTCTTGATGCATGTGGAACAGTCTAGAAAGTTTTTATAAAAATAGCGGAAGAATTAGAAATGCGTGCCAGAAGTTACAAAATTAGAGATGAAAGTACGAAATTAGCCGGAATATTAAGGGGAATGTGCTACTGTATTGAGAATATTTGTTGTCTATTGGACTTACCATCGAGTAACCAGGAAATGGTCAATGCTCTGTTGAAGAACCTCATTTAAAATGATCTTATTATTTACATACAAACTTAGAAGTTTTTGTTAAGTCGCTAACTTTCATGCCAATAGGGGTTAGTGAATTGCAAATCAGCTTTATACTTTTCGACCAAAGTTATTTCTTTGAACTATTCCTTGCAAGCGTATTGCTCTTCAGTGAAAGAAAAAGGCGTGCTAAAACTGAAAACATGTTTCTTCAAACTGCACGTTTGTTTGCCTACCATAACATTCTTTGACCTCATCGGAATGAAAGAACACGAAAAGACTGTGTGATTAGAATCGACCCTGTTTGTGACACTGGAGATATTTGCCTCGTTTTCAAATTAGCTGGCGGTTTGGTCAGGATAAAAACTACTTAACAAATATTCGCATTCTTTGTTGGACTGCTTTCTGTCCGCTGCTTTAGAAAAGACCAGACCAGTTTCCTTGTTATGCGGACAATATAAACGACAATACGGAGACATATCTCACTTCACCTTACAATCTATCGATCTATGATATATATTATAAACGTACTCGGCGTGTTTTTTCTTAGTCACTTGAGTCTGCTGCTCTATGCTGCCTTGTGTTTGAATGATTTGACTATGTCTTCAATTGTTATTAGCGAATTTTGCGTAATTAAAAGCGCTGTTGATTCTTGAACGTACGAGATGCCGGCTTCGTGGAACAATGGTAGATGCGATAACATTGTAATTGTTGTTTTGTTTAACGAAAAATGCTTTGCTTCTACATTGTACTAACATTATAAATCCGATATCAAACACATCGATTAACTTAGCTTTTCTTTTTTTGAAAAAAACGTAAAAAGATAAATATTTCAGAAATTAAAATATACATTTGATATTCTCTGTCGTGACCCATAAAGACGTGGAGGATTGTGATTCTGCATAGCATCCTATACATTGTGGGTCGTACAAAGTTTTGTCATTTTGCAGAACCTCTCATCCACTCAAGAAAAGACCAGCAGATCGGTGGCCCGCTGCATCCCATGCCACTTTTTCATTTGATATGTCCTGTACATGTCAATTTCCTCAGACTTCATTTTGGCTCAGCTGAGTCTTTTTGATTCTGAGTAAAATTATCTTATATATTTCCATTTGGAGTCTGTCTATATTTCTGAGATGAGGTATTATGTACAGTATTTACACTATGCGGACTATTGTCCTCATTTTTGTCACCATATTTGTCACAACGTTTCGGCCGTTGTACGCTTCGGCCTTCTTCAGGTAGTTGGAATTTCGAACCGAACCCTTTATTTCGATCCCTGGGGTAGACTGTTCTAGTTCCACGTGCCATGTTTGATGGATGTCAGTTATCAGTTATCTCCCGGTTAAGGCAGTGGAGAACTTTCAGAGGGAAAATTAGCAGGAGATAACTGATAACTGACATCCATCAAACATGGCACGTGGAACTAGAACAGTCTACCCCAGGGATCGAAATAAAGGGTTCGGTTCGAAATTCCAACTACCTCAAGAAGGCCGGAGCGTACAACGGCCGAAACATTGTGACAAATATGGCGACAAAGATTAGGACAATAGTCCGCATAATGTCAATACTATATTTCCATTTGATTAAAATGTATTATTGTTACGCTCTCCGTCCATATTATTCCTAAATCCTTCTGTAGAACTATATTTCTGCTGCATGGAGTTTTCTCTTCATCTGTGAAAAAATTGTCCAGAATTTACAAACAAATAAGAAAAAAGACACTACCTAACTCTGCCTGCAGTTTTCATTTCATCTGTGAAAAAATTGTCCAGAATTTACTAACAAATAAGAAGAATCACTCTATATCAAAATGCATGCATTTTTCGTGC
Source organism: Acanthosepion lycidas (assembly GCA_963932145.1). NCBI lineage: Eukaryota > Metazoa > Mollusca > Cephalopoda > Sepiida > Sepiidae > Acanthosepion > Acanthosepion lycidas. The sequence continues at coordinate 36,697,267 of OZ010588.1, forward strand.
TGTTTGTTTCTAACGAACTATTCCTGTTTCTTCGTATTTTTGAGATTTAGATTTTCCGAATTCGTGAACTGCTTAAAACTTATCATCTTCAACAAAACTATCTTAAAAATTTGTTGTATTTTCTTATCTGCTTAGTTTTTGGTAGGTACCTCCACTATTTCGGCATAAATTTTCTATATTCAAGTTTAAAATGAATTTTTTACAACGAAAAAACATTCTTGAAGATTTCATTTTAGCTTTAATTGAAAGTTTAATAATTAAATTTATGTATTTCAGATAGAAACTACATACATTTGATTGTCAAATTTAATTTCAAAGTTTTTAATTTTCTTAAAAACGGCCATTTTCTTAATTTTAAGAAATTTGTAAACAAACACAAATTTATCGATTTTGAAAATATTTAAAAAAAATTCTGACACGTTATTTTAGTAAAATTAAAAAATTTAAAGTTAAAGTAATCTGATTTGAAAGAAATTTTTCTTACTTATAGCATAAAAAAATAATATACAACCAATTATTAACGATCGATCCTGTTAATCTGACCCAACTATTGATGGATTGTTGACTGACGAAGCGATGACAGCTTCTACGGATTACCATAAATGACATAATTTTTAAAAGTCTGAGTTTTAAAAAAATTATTCTATTTTGAGTATGACCCACACTAATCGAAATACAATACATAAAATAAAATAATTTAGTGAAATAGTAAATGAAAAAAGAAAAATTACTTTAAAATTTAAAGTTTATACTTTTAAAGTTGAACGGAAAATAAGAAATGTTGAAAAGGCCGCGTAAAGGGACAAAACCCTTAAATCACGTGACCTTGTAATAATACTGACAATTTCAGTATATCATACATGGAAATAAGGAATGTATTAAGTAAAAAAATACAACATAAAAAATTATTTTTAAAAAAAGTAGCAATTTGGATTCGTCAATTTTTTTTCTACTTAATTACTCCATAATATGGAGGAGCCCTCCTAATACAGAGCTTTACACGATGTTAAACTATTATAAATTATTATAATTAAAATTTCTTAAAAATCGAAAAAAATCTTGTAAAAATTAATTATTCATCAGAAAAAATTATTTCTTCAGACAATAATGTCCTTAATATTACTTATTTACAAAAGCAATTAAAAGCTTTTCTAATTAAGTAATATCATAGTTTTATTGGATTCATTATTTTTCAATTCAGACAAGATTTTCAGTTAAATATCTCAAATTTGAAAAAAAAAAGTAGGTTATTTACCATCTCCTAAGACTCCTTTTAACAAAAAAAAAAATTCAGGAGCCAAAAAGGTTTTGGGCGAAATTTCATGAAATTAAATAAGTGGGGGGTAACATATTTAAAAAAAATATTTTTTACCAAAACTTTCTAAAAACAAAATATTGCAAAAGTAATTTCATTTATTTGTGAATAAGTCCTGAAAATTTCATTAAGATCGGACAATTATTTGATTTTTTATAAGAATTTCCAAATCAATGTTTTCAACGGGGAAAAAGCGCAAAAAAAACTACGTTATGACGTAATGACGTAAACAAAAGAAGACTTTAACCAAAATTTCGAACGTGTTAGAAAATAATGAAAAATAATTAAAAAAATACTTTTTTGCTTTCATCTTAATAATAACATAAGCATTTTGACGATAATACTTTATTTTCTTTAAGTTTGTGGCATTTTTCATTTACGCTATGCTGTTTTTCCGCGAAAACAGTGGACAAACCTAGTTTTTGGAAAATATCTGTTTTCTAATCAAAATTTCGACATTCTTGAATTCTTCCATAAAATGTTTGTGACTTCAACATATTCTTGAGCTGTGATTTTTAACACTTTCAGGAGTGAAAATTCTTTTAATATAAATAACAATTAATTTAATTATAAATTCCTTGAAAAAAAATCTAGATGAGAAATGACTAGCAAAAGTGTTTTATTTTTAATTCGATGCTGCAAATTAGATATTTTCATTAAACAATAACCGTTTAAATTGGTAAGATTAAGACAAATGCTGGCTGATATAAGTGATCAAACGGCATTTATTATTTGTCTTATATTACGTGATATTTTTGCCTTTACACAGAAACAACTAACACATATACACTATTTGGCACCTAATTAACACATAATGGTTGTTTACTAATATGCCCATCTTCTAGGGTGGTTAGATAATCCCTATTACAGACACCTGGTAATTTAACACCTACATATCCAACCTATAGTATATAATGTAACTGTACTGATTGCCCCTTTGTGTCAATTTCCGAGAGAGAGAGAGAGAGAGGGAGGGAGAGAGAGAGCGTGAAATGCCACATGACCAGTAGCTAAACAAGGCCAGTATGCGTAAAAACTCACAATTCAAATATCGACGACTCTATCTACACGATTTCATTCACATCGTTCCCACCCTTCTCAACGTTGCTTCAAGATAACATCGCATCCCTAAGCTAATATTATCAAGGTCACCTCTCTGATCAATCAACCTTGGTCGAATGGGATACAAATCCGGCCACGCGCGCACGTCTTTGTGTACATGTATACGTACATACACACGTGTACATGTGCAATTCATATCACCATTGAATACACGTTAATAAAAATTTTCTCGTCGAAATATATCTTGCACGGTTAGAAATCTATCATTTGCCCGTGTATTGAATATTTCTGCAATACGTGGTCGTGTGGTCCTGCTTTATATGTTGAGTTTCTTGACAAAATCCAAAAAATGGCCTGTGATGTTATCGGTCTTGATCTGGCATCTCTGTATCAGTCACTTTCTCACCGACGTGACGTGCCTTCCCTTTGTTCTAATAAGCTTTTCTCCTTCGTATGTCGGCCGCATAAATGTAAAAATATCTCCTTGATTATGAACTAGATCTCATCGTTTTACTCTTGAAATAGCTAGATGTAAGCCTAAGTTCTATTCTAATAGTTTCTGTTCTCGCACCTCTTGCCAGTGGACCTTCTTTCCGATTTCTTGCTTCCCTGCCACCTACGATCTTGAAAATTTAAATGCAAGGTCAACTGAATTATTTTCTTTCATTGCCCTTTCTCATCATTAATTTCTTCTCATTTTCTTTCACGTTCAGTAACGCCTTGCGTTTTAATTGTATTCTCTCCTTACTGTTAGGGTTAAATAATTTAAAATATATATTATAGGCGTATGGTAATGGGATAGTTATCAACAACGATTTGTTTAATAGAATTTGCAATTCGATTTGTTCTTTCTGTGTTTACTTTGCACTAAAGCCCTTGGGCAAAAATAAATTAGTATGAATCCATATCGTTGTCATCTAGTCCAGCACCAGATATCTTAACACTAGGATGGCCAGCTCCTTTGACATCTTTATTTCCATTACGACGTGAAGCAGCCATCTTTAATATATTCAATATTCAAGCCAAGAATAACAAGTCTGAAAAGAAATTCACAAATACTAGTATACCTCATACTGAAAGAAAATGATTATATATATATATATATATATATATATATATATATATATATATATATATATATATATATATAGGTGTGTGTGTATAAATTATGCGTGTGTGTGCATAGATAGATAGATAGATAAATAGATAGATAGGGGACATAAATACAAGTATTATTGCTTGTGAGAAATTTTTCAATGCATTTACCCTATAAATAGCCTCGATGTCAAAAAACGACACTTCCGCCATTCAAGGTAAAACCTCAAATATCAGTTATTCCTCTGAATATTTTTTAAAGAATTAAGTCTGT
>OZ010588.1:36706012-36711012 GCA_963932145.1 Acanthosepion lycidas
TTTTTATACGGGACGAATGTCTTTAACAACATTCTAGCATAGGTTTCACTCTAAATAAGCATGAAGAGAGATCCCAATGCTTATTTAATACAAGGTTAAATATACCGAAATTTACAGCTCAAAGATTTGCCATGGATTTAAGTAGTAAATTAAAACAAGGCGCGTTCTTGGCTTCGTGAGAGTTAATTTTATACAACTTATATTGCTAGATCATTTTTCATTAGTTGGTTACTTCTAACCGCTGACCAATATAGAAGTTCGCCTGCGAATTTTCTTCTTTTTTTTTTTCGTTTTTTTTTTTTTTTTTTTTTTTTCATATTGCTAGTCTTTGCAATTGAATTCTTTTCACTTCAGGTTAAATTAGGATATAACAAAAAAATTCAGATTGACCTTCTTTTTCTTCTGTGTCGTGTCCAGATTTTGCATTGTCCTCTGTTCTGGGATTGACCTTGGTTGACTTGGTCGACTCGACAATAAAGATGTCTTCTCTCTCGGCCAGGGGATCACTAGTTGATTTTTAGTTCACAGATTAAGAATAACTTCAACAAAAGAATTTTAAACTTATCTAGTTTTATTCACAACGTCAACGTATACATTTCTAACTATCCATCGAGGTTGCTATCCCACTTCACTGGGGAGTAGTTTCCAGACAGGATTTTAACAAGTCTACATTGTTAGTAATGTAAGACTTAACTCACTGAAATCCCTTTCTGTATCAGACATTCTCACGCTAGTATTAGATAATCAAAAACGACTCCCTTATTTTTTTCCTGTATCTGACCTCAGTGGCCAAAATGAGGAAGTCAGAGGAGAAATACAGTTCTTAAAAAAAAATAACCTGCTATATCGTAATTTCAGGATGTTGATAATGTGGGCTTTATGCAAAATCCTGTTTTTTTTTTTGTAGGTCTTAATAAAAGTTTTTTTTTTATCTCTCCAAATCGCTGTTCTGTCAGCCAATTACGCTAACGCATTATGTAGGCTATGCTCTGCTTTCTTCTGCACCTCTTGTCATCAGGATGTCCTGTGTAGTGTCAAATTTTCTGAGCCCTCATTTCTCATTATATGACAGAGAAATTTCAAGTCTCTTTCCGATGCTAAATATAAGAGTCGTTTTTTGTCTATTTTCTCAAAAACTTCGTCATAGCTCAAATGTTCAGTCAATGGTATCCTCACTATCCTTCATAGTACCACATTTCTGTTGTCTCAAGTCTGTTCTTCAACATAATGAGATTATCCAGTATTCACCGCTAAATATAATGTCTATAATTTCTATAATTTAAAATAATTCTTAAAGTGCCTTCGTCGGCGGTGTCTGATAACTTCATTATAATCTCTTGTAATGGCGTCCAGAGCAGAGTGGTTATATTACCTAAAGCGTTTAAATAATACCAATTATGTAGTATGTCTATAGAAAGAGAACCTGACGGAACCCATCTCTCTTCAAGCTGTTTTTGAATTTAGAGTTTTCCTTCTCCTGGACTAGTTTCCATTTCAAGACAAGAAAATGCAGCGAGTCCTGCAATTTAACGTATAGCAAACAGGAATAAGGGATAGATTTCTAATTTTTCAATAGTAAGTAGAAACGAAATCAAACTTGATTATTCACGATTTTAAGATCTTTTTAAAATACCTAGAGATAGGATCAGCATCGAAGTTTTTCAATTTACTAGATTCAAATACTGCAAAAATTGACCAGTGATATCTATTTTTTTTTTTAATTAACCAATTACTTCCCATCGGTCTTAATTATTAGGTTGGTGCAAAAACAATGGCGTTTCTCACATATGTTACTATGTGAGAAAACGACATTATTTTTGCACCAACTTAATATAAAAATAAAGATGTAAACCGGGTTTTATTTATAGGATTCTAAAAAAAACTGTGTTAATAGTAGGTTTCTACCTATAACCCATTAATGGCTACATCCCCAAAATGGGTCGATGGGCATTTAAGTTTACAATATATTACATATTGCGCATATCTGTTTCGTATTTCTACTTTCATCTCTGTAAATGATCAGTGCATATAAATATGTCATTGAGATTCAGATAGACAGGCCGAGACAATTATTCTGTTTTGGAGAGAAATTTAGTTGACATTTTTACTCCAGCCACACCTATTATTAAAATTTCATGAAAGGTCTCTCACCCCATGATTTAAGTTGGGTTTGCCTATAGTCTGGTTCCCACACCTCCTTGATTCTTCAACAGGTGTAGAGGTTTATTTCTTGTTCCATATTTATAATCAGCTTTCCTTCTAAAATATTTCAATTCTCCTTCAATGTCAGTAGCCCCTTGCATCTTAGTAGCATTATCTCCTTGCTTGGGATCGAACTGATTTAAAAAAAAATAAAGTGGGGCGTTTGGAATAAGGAAATACCGAGTGAATTTTTCTCAAATAAAGAATTATCATCGACGATGACCAGCCGAGATATGCCTGTGTTTCTTTTAACGCAATTCAAGGAGACTTCCTGGAGTATAATTTGGTCTTGTCTACTGCGTACTCCTGGGTTTTAGCCTACAAATTGCCTATAGTTTAATCTCGAAGTAACAACTTTAATCGAATTTATATTACTTTGACTATTACAGTATCAGTAACATTTTTCTTTATCTAGAATATAATGTAACGGACCTTTTCTTAAAACTGCTAGAAATCAGTGATACGAACTCATGCAACTCTAAAGACGTATTCGTTCTTCTAAAAAAGTACTAATCTTGGCCAGTTAATATTTTGTGTCTTAAAATAACCAGGTTGCTCTAAAGCTTATATTAATATTGCAAAGTTTCAGGGAAAAAATAATAAATTGTGGCCTGTAGACTGTTCAGCGAAAGTAACAGTTGTCAATTCTAGAATTGACTAATCTTCAATCATTTTCAGCAAAAGCAATATGCATCTAGAAATCTGGACTATTTATGCGAAATTCAAAGAATTGAAATAAAATTAGGGGCTGTAAAACCCGCAAAATACATCTCTGTCTATGTGTGATAGTGCATACCCATTGAAATCCCGACTATCATCTATAAATACAAAAATATTTTTTACAATGATGTTATCCCTCTACGTTTCCTAAGTACAGGCTTAAGAGGCAGAATTTGTAGCGGAAGATAACGGTTGGCTCGAGATTCAAAATGTTAAGATCGTAATGATCTATGAGGCATTCTCTTGGGAGTTCATTTTACAAAGCAGCGGTTTTATATATATCTTATAACATGAGAAAAAGGAGGAGTTATTTTCGATCCTAACTCATCTTAAGGGTATAAACTGAGGAAGACTCATGTATAAAACTAGCTAACCTGAAATATCTCCAAGTACACTGTCTGCTGGGGATAAAATCTTACATCGACCCAAAAGTATGTGTGTCCAAGATTATATTTTCAAATATGCTTTTCGCTCTGTGTGTGTGTGTGTGAGAGAGAGAGACAGACAGACAGACAGACAGACAGACAGAGATTTGTGTGTGCGTGCAGTGTTTGGTATTCGTAAACTTTCAGTAAGCGTCGATGGATGTAAAGAGGTACAATGTTTATTTTTATTTTCCGCGTGAAAGAACTCAGAGCTTTGTACGCATTTTCTTGTTTAAGCTATTCGGTACAATTCATCAACATGTGACCGACGAAAAAATGTTTTGCGGGCGTTTCCTGGACTGGAAAATTGACAAAACTAATCATTTACTCAGAAAACCGAGAAATTCTCGTAACTGTTTTCTATTTCTCAGTGCCCCTTCTTTCTCACTCTTCATCTGTCTTTCACTTTCTTTCTTTCTTTCTTTTTTTAAATCATCGTCTTTCATTCATTCTTTCTTTCCTTCCTTCATTCCTTCCTTGTTATTTTCCTATTTCATTCTTTATCACTTTCTCTATATCTCTCTCGCAGCATTGTCCAGATAATATCCCGCTGTTAATCTCATAATTCCTAAATAAAGACATTTTCCTTAATCTGCATCACGCTTTGCGAAAATGCACTTATAGATTATCGTAAGAATGTGAGAGCCAAAAGAGATTAGAATATAAATACTGAGTAATACAAGGATAATCCAAAAGTTTTAGCTTTATTTTACTAAAACCTTTTATTAAGATCTATCCATATCATCGGTATTTTGTCATCATAATATGCTAGCTCTTTATGACTTAATACGACATTTCTGCTAAAAGCTGTGTTCTAACTTTAAAAGAACAATTGCAGTTATGATTCTATTCACCTTTCGATTATTTTTCTGATATTTTCAAATTATATTAACCGTTAGTCATACAAGTCTTGCATGACACAAAATAAGTGATAGCCTTTCAGAATAAGACGCTTAAAGAAAATATATGCACCTCATCATAATTTCAGTTCAATTGTTGCTTTGTGTTTGCAATTTCAGGAAGCAGAACATCCTCACTAGGCTTCTTTGATCTTTTTATTTCCAGTTTCTCAGTCAAACTAGTTCACTGATCCTTTGAAACCGAATATATATTTTATGCTACTTCTTTCTTCCATATTTTTTATGATTCAACAGTTTTCTTAAACTTTTTTTGTTGTTGTTTTCATCAAAACCTTTAAACGGTGTAAAAAAAAAACACTGTTACCATTTAATCAACATATAGAATCGTTTTACTGGTTCCATCAATATGGTTGAGGTTAGCTTCCCGAAGAGCAATCCTCTTGCGCCTTCTTAGTCTCACGTTTTCCACTGACAGGAAGTGGAGTGATTATATTAAATTTAATTACAGGATCTCTTGCTAGATAAGTTGGTTTACTCCGTCGAGTCAGGCAATTACTTCTCATCAGAATTCATCTTACACATTTATAAATCTACAATTCTTCCATGCATTGAATATTGCAGACATATCTGTTGTGGGGATTCTATTCTATATCCCGATATTACTCCCAGAATCTCAAAAGGCGTCGGTAAGTTAGTGGATGTTTACATGGCATCTTGACTTCAGTCACTTTCCCATCGACGTCACATGGTTTTCGTCTTGCTTGTCTACAAAGATTTTCGTACCAATTGTTCT
>OZ010588.1:36716012-36753512 GCA_963932145.1 Acanthosepion lycidas
CAATACTTAATAGGGAGGGAGGTGGGTAAAGACCAGACATTGACCTACTTAATAGGCCAGCTCATCGGAAAGGATACAGAGAAAAAATAGAAGTAAAGCTATAAGAAATCAGAGGGGGAATATATATATATATATATATATATATATATATATATATATATATATATATATATATATATATATGTGTGTGTGTGTGTGTGTGTGCGTGCGCGCGTGTTTGTGTAAATTATTTTCAGATAGATATCTGTAAAGAAACAAATTGAATAAAAATACAAGAGGACAAGCTATTAATGACCGACGCGTTTCTATTAGGCTGATAAAAGAGTTTGGAAATATGGTTCTTTAACTTCATATAAATTTCGGTGAACATCTAAAAAATAATTATAGCATTCTTATTCAACGATATATATATATATATATATATATATATATATATATATATATATATATATATATATATATATATATATATATTACTGATTTTCTGATGCTTTATAATAGGGGTTTACGGCAACATCACGTTGAAACTATCGGTTCCCGTACGATCATCAACGTCAACACCGAGCGGTGACCCTCTGTTTCTAGCGTGAACGCAATGTTTAGGCCATGTGTGTAGGCTCAGCAATATATAGGCTGGCCATTGGTGCATTATCGGTAGCGATGTCTATTTTATTGTCCAGTGAATGGGTGGCCAATAACAGTTATGTTTCAAATTATTATACAAACTATTACATACACATAATTGTGCATTCGAATGCGGTTATTAGGTTGGTGCAAAAATAATGTCGTTTTCTCACATATGTTATTATGTGAGAAAACAACATTATTTTTGCACCAACCTAATATTTGTTAAATTTTTACTGATTATATATTATTGGTTAAAATTATTACACTTAATTGTGTTTATGTGTAAATTCGTACTTTGTTAATACGTTTATTATTTATTTACATTGTTTATTTATTATTCATTTTTTTGTTTATTTGTTATTGTATAATGTTTTTATTTTTCGGCTGTTATCTTGTTTAGTTTGAACTATTGGCTTTTCGTTGGTTACAATACAGAGATGGTATTTATCAATCCACCCACGGGGATCGAATGTGGCACAAGGCCTTTTTAATGTGGGTATCTCCGAGCCCGTAGGCCCAGCCAAAAATAAATAACCATCCAAACCCCCTACAATACAGAGATGACTGACAAAATATCCCATCTCCAGATTTATAGACAAATCATGCAGATGCATGGTGGGATTTCTTCTTAGCCAATAAAATGGCACACTTTTTTGCTCTATAACGCCATTTATAATATGTGAATAATTTTCCCTATTTACAATTGCATTGCGAATTTTAGTCTTGCATATATTGTTTGCTTAGTATTATTTTTGCCCTGTTCTTTGCTTTCTTGTCTTATTGTTTATTGTAAATTTTGTCAATTCTGTCGGTCATTTCTACCAAATACATTTAACTATGGTAAATTACTCTACGCATTTTATGAAGTATTTTATTATATATATATATATATGTGTGTGTGTGTGTGTATGTATATTACTCTGAAGTATTTCAGCGTTGTATATAGTGCGTATATTTGCAATTTACATTTTGTTAGAAGGTATTCGTTTTTAGTTCTCGTCTTTTAAGTAACGTAATGAAAATTGTTTGACTAAAGTTTGAGAAAAAGATCTGCTCGCTTATATAGAAATTTGTCTGAGAAGTTGATTTATAGTTATTTTCATCTCCAGAAACAGTTTAATTTTTTTTTTAAATATTGTTATAGTCTGAAATTATTTTCTTTATTTCCATGTCATTTTAGTGTATTTTGGCTTTTGCATTTTTATTTCCATACATGTAATAAATAATGAGTAAAAAGTTAACAAGCAACATTATAAAACAACTACTAAATTCCCTCTCGAATGAAAGAAACGGCTAGAACAATTCCAAGTTCAGACAATATATCAAGCAAAAAGATACTGTCACAATATCATTAGAATACTGACGATACACATTCTAGCATCTAGCCAAAGACATTCAATTTTCCATTTTTCCTGTTATTTTGTTTTTGTTTTTTTTTTCTTTCGAACCGGGATTTCTTACTAAACTATCAAATAAGGGAGAATCATTGGGACAAAATGTCTTTGAGTGGGGGGACAGAAAAAAATAGATAAATTTAAAAACGAAGAAAAAAAAACAAAAATCAAAACAAAAATAAAGCAAAAAACAAAGAAAAAATGTAAATGGGTTTCTGCTAGAGCGAAACTATACTCACACGGACCAGCAAGTGGTTGTCTGTTTTCTTCCTCATGATGGTAACTGAATGTACGGCTTACCTTATGTCCAAGAGTCGACCTGGTGGGGGGGGATCAACGGCCAATCCTCCGCCCTCACCAAGTACTGCGCTTGGGAGATATGCTTTCAATAAGATTTATAACAGGAGAAAGAAGCGGCTAGAACAATTCCAAGTTCAGACAATATATCAAGCTGTCACAACATCATTAGAATACTGACGAGACATAAGCCAAAGACATTTAATTTTCCATTTTTCCTGTTTTTTTTTTTTTTGTTTTTTTGTTTTTTTCGAACCGGGATTTCAAACTATCAAATAAGGGAGAATCATTGGGACAAAAATAATATTTCGGTTTTTGTAACTCATGTTGAATTTTGTTTGTAAGATGAGAAGGCCCGAAGTAAAAGAAACAGACAGTTTCGACCGTGACGCGGGCAGAGAGTTGGCAAAATCTACATCATTATGTGGCCTCAGGAGGTGACTGCAGGGACACCTTTCCATGCGCGACATGGCACTACAAACACCCCGGTATTATACAACTGTTGATCAGAGCGGCCACTCAAGACGCTACGCAAGAGTTAGGGCTCCTAACTACCAGTCGGAAACAGTAACCAGAGAACTGTCAACCGTGTACCCTCAGAATGAAGAGGTGATGCCACAGACTGCACACATCACGGGAGAAACAGAGCTGCACTAATACAGAGGCCGGAGAGAGAAAGAGTATCGGGAACCCCTTCCTAGACAAGAAACAAGGTGTAAGCCTCTACTCATGTCCAATAGAAGGGGGAGGAGTGTTGACCGGACGGTAGAAGAGACTACCTACTCCTATTACAGATAACACAAAAAAGGACGACACAAACAGAGGGAAGAATTGGGGTGGGGAGATAACAGGTAAGGAGTCCTGGATCACACTTGGCTATACACTATCACATTAAGTTTTAACTTAGTATAAGTCCCATTGTCTATTCTAAAAAGAAATTGAAAATAAGGTTACCCAGATTTATTATCGCATCTAGCCAAAGACATTTAATTTTCCATTTTTCCTGTTTTTTGGGTTTTTTTTTTTCTTTCGAAACGGGATTTCTTACTAAACTATCAAATAAGGGAGAATCATTGAGACAAAATGTCTTTGAGTGGGGGGAGAGAAAAAATAGTTAAATTTAAAAACGAAGAAAAAAAAACAAAAAACCCCAAAAAAACAAAAAAATGTAAATGGGTTTCTGCTAGAGCGAAACTATACACGCACGGACCAGCAAGTGGTTGTCTGTTTTCTTCCTCATGATGGTAACTGAATGTACGGCTTACCTTATGTCCAACCGTCGACCTGGTCGGGGTGGGGGATCAACGGCCAATCCTCCGCCCTCACCAAGTACTGGGATGTCAGACGCTCAACTTCTCGAGAGCAACTCTCTGCGGCTTCTCGGTCTCATGCTGACTGCTAACCCGAGATGGAATAAATACATTGAATCAATTGCCTCGTCCACTGCAAGGAAAGTTGGGTCCCTGAGCCGCGCCAGGAAGTTTTTCTCACCGGAGTCGATCCTCCAGATCTACAAATCAACAATTCGCCCTTGCATGGAGTATTGCTGCCATATATGGTTTGGTGCCCCTTCTGTTTACCTCGGGGTTCTTGATAGAGGCGGATATGCAATGTAGTTGGCCCTGCCCTGGCGTCTCGTCTACAGTAACTTTCTCACAGACGCGCCGTCGCCTTCCTCTGTCTGTTCTACAAATATTTTCATGGAAATTGCTCCGAGGAGCTGCATTCGCTGGTTCCCAGACGTCATGAGTTCCAGCGCCTTACGAGACTGGCATCCCGCTCTCAACCCTTCACTGTCGAAACTCCTAAATGTAGACGTCTCTTCTACTCTAATAGCTTCATGTCTCGCACCTCTCGCCTGTGGAACTCCCTTCCCTATTTCTGTTTCCCTGTGAGCTATAATCTCCAGCTATTCAAGTGTAATGTCAATCGACATCTCCAGTTGCCTTGATCTATCCACTACCCTCATCCTTTCTTCTATCACTCCTATCTGATCTTGCTCTAAATTTTCTGTAACCCCTTGCATCCTAGTGGCTTCCCACCTTGCTTGGTGTGAAATGCTTAAAAAAAAAAAACAAACAAACTTAGAACAATCCTTACCGCCTAACCAATAACTCTTAGGATAATACAACGAACTTCGCTATAAATAATAAACCATTGGCCAGCATGTATAGTCGCGCCAACACGCAACACACATCATCAGAAGATTGTATAGTTTTACATATAAATATAGCATACCATAAAACTATATTTTGTCATTTATATATATGCTCTCGTTCGTCCAGTCAGCACTTTGAGGAAAGGGGTAAGTTTAAAAACAGTGGCTGCTCCTGCTATTTACTCAACGCTCTTCAGTAAGGAAGAGGGCAGTCTTGGCCACTGGTGTTTCTATACACCAAGTGTATAATTCGTGAAATTTTCCCTTTCTCTGCCGTGCGCCGTTAGATTAAGTAGAATCTCAGACTGATGCCAAATCGGTGGAATTTCGATCCCGGCTTGAAGCAATCGGATGTCTAAACGCATTGATCCGCTGAGATACAACAAAGTAAGCTTATCTGTGGCGGACACACACGCAAAAAAAAACAAAAAACAAACACAGACACACACACACACAGCGAGTTAGGATAGAACACATAACTAACAAACTATTAGGTTGGTGCAAAAATAATGACGTAATAATGTCGTTTTTTGATCTATTTTTAAGGTCAAAAAACGACATTATTACGGCATTATTTTTGCACCAACCTAATACTAATGATCACCCTCTCTAGCTCGGAAACTGTAACTCGACGCTGAGGTACCCAAATAAATTCGTGATTTTAATGTGCAGTATATAAGATTCACCTGGATACTAAGCTAATGTTAAGTGCAGAGACAAAGAAAGAAAATAATGTACAAGTATCAATGCATTTAATATATAATTTTTACTTATTCTGCTGTTACTGTTGTTATAGTGAAACACACCTATTCTATAGTTAATAGGTTCTCCCACCTATAATAAATAGTAGTAGTAAGACTAACAAGTCAGTCGGAGAGTGAGTTGGTCAGTCAGTCGATGTCGGACGACCGTTTGTCGGATATTAAAGTAACAGCCACCACAGCTAGATTGCTGCGTCATTACCAGTTATATCAAGTTCCTAACGTTTTGTACGTCGAACCTATTTTAGGACCGACTTAGTACAAATACAAGCCTCCACTGTGAAACCACTACATAACAACTGTGTTGCCGATATTCAGATTCAATTTTCCGTTGCTCAGTCTCTTAGTCAAATAGTTTATTTACCGACTCGTTTCCCTAATTACTGCTTTCTTGTCGCGCATCACAACTTCATCCATTTGACAAGACAGATCTGCTAATATTTATGTCGTGTCGTCTATTAGACCTGAAACTCCTATTTACAAGATTTCTTACAGTCAATAGCATACTGGGATTCATTTCATGATTTCGTCGCTACGACAGTTGGAATTACATTTTTCACATTTCTGTTGAGAAGTGTGTCACTGAAGTTTCTTGTTGGGTAAAAGCCAGAATGTATGTCTGTGTGCCTTCTCGGAAATATCAAGTGAAATGACAATCTTCTTTTTGGATCACAGCTATCAATTCAGCCGAACAGGAATTCCTTTTTTTTTTCCTGCTGAACTGGCTAATGTTTATTTGGGTCTGCTCATAATCCCTGTAAACCTGTCGTTTAAAAAGTCTAATTTTTTGTTCGCTGACAGAATAAGGCAACATACAGTTTGCGATGGATAAATTTTCGTCCAAATGAAAATAAAACTGCAATCTCATTTTTACATATTTAATATATTTACCAAATTTACCAAAAAAAAAATGTCTTGAAAGACTAAAGAGTAGATGTATTCAGTAAATCCGACATTGGCGTCAAACATGGCCTGCAGACGACTTCGGAATCTCCTGCAACTCTTCTAGACGTTCTCCTTGTTTAAGTTGGTGAATGCTGCCATAATACTTACCTTCAGTTTATCTTTGGTGTTTCAAGGAGTTTTAGTGATCTCTCACTCAACTGTATTCCACAATTAATAATCAAGAGGTTTGCCGTCTGGGGAGTTTGGTGGTCAGATGTAATCGGTGATATAGCCGCAGAAACTGTCTGAAAACCATGAATGGGTTCTACTTTTGTGGCATGGTGTAGAGTCATGATGCCAGACAAAGGTTTTACAGCAGCCAACCTCTTCACGCAGAGCATCACTATCTCCTCAATGCACTTGATGTAGTCTTCCGGGCTGAGTCTAAACCCTGTGGTAAGACGAATGGAGGCACCACTAGTGATCACTCCATACACCATGTTGACTAGATATATCATTCAAGTATTTCCAAATCAGATTCACTGGTCTCAGATTGACACCCAAAGACTCTGAAAGGTTCGTTTGGAGCTTCCGGCGCGAATGACAAGCAGTACAGCATGCCGTTTCCTAATTTCTGCAGGAGTGAATTGCTTTATGGGACTTTTTTTTTCCCCCAGACGGTGTCCAACTGACATAATCAAATATAAACAACGTGCGTTCGATCTGTTACTCAATTTTAGGTCGTATCAGCATCTTCTGATAAAGCAGCATTTTTTGCTCAAAAACCCTCTTGCATTTCTACTTTTGACTCATCTGGCATCTTCGCCTGACTCACCACTTAGAACTGAGTCCATACTGTATGATGGTTTACTGACATATCACATCGAAACATGTGTACTCGTAAGATTATTTAATTTAAACGACGTCAAGCTTGGTTAGTACATACACGCATGACAGTTTGAGAATACGAGTTACTTGGATGCGCAGGTGGTATAAAGAATAACGGTTCAGAATTGGAGATCGGAGAGCTGAGTTCCAATTCCAGTTCGGCTCGTTTTATTCACTTGCGCGCAAATGCCCTTAGGAATGGAATGAAGCCACCACTTCTTCCCTCAGCTATGGGTTAGGTCGTTGTACTTTTATCAATAAACCATTATTATTTCCGAAAACTGCTTTCAATCTAAATATTTTGGGGCTTTAAAAATCCTTCAAACAGTTGATAAGCGATACAAATCAAATGAATCAATCTAGTGCATAATACGCAAATAATTCCGTCCACAGTTTCTGCTATCATTTCTAAACAGTATTCCCCACTAACAAAACATGTGGACGTGATAGTATCCCTTCAATAGGACTTAAGAAATGTGCTCTTGGAATGCCTCTTGTTCTCCATCAACTCTTCAATAAATGCATTGCTGCTTCTTGATTTCTTGCTTATTGAAAATTTATTTCCGCTAATTCCATGCTTTAGAAACTCTTCTAACTATAGACCTATTAATATTATACGACACTTTAACAAAGTAATATGGGCTCTAAACAACTTTGAATTGTCTAAGTATCTCACCTTGCAGGTTCTTTTTTCAGATAAGCAATATGTTCTTCGTTTTTATAGGCCAACTTTTAATCCGTTAACGATTATTGCTGAAAGAGTCTATCGAACTTTAGATAAGAATGGTGAAGTTCGGACTCTTGTCATGGATATCTCTAAAGCATTTAATCCAATTAAATAGAGCAAAAGCATGCAGAACCATCAAAGAAGCTAAAAGAAAATGAAGAGATTGCATAAATAAAATAAACTCCCATACCAAATTTAAAATAGTCTGGAAGATGACAAGGATATAGCTATCAAAAATCTAAATCTCCTTTCTCAAGATAACTAGCAAAAAAGAATAGCATATTTTCTCGCAGAAACCTTTAAACACAATTCCTCCAGCAAAGACTACAAAGAGAAATTCTGAAAAGTAAAGAAAGACGCAAAAAAAAAAAAAAAAAAAAAAGAAAGCTGAACGAAGATTATTACAACCAACCTTTTACCCGAAATAAACATATAGATTCCATAAGTGTATCACATAATACAGCTACCGGCCCAGATGTAATACGTTATGAATTTCTTAAGCAACACCCACCAAAATCCTTAAAATACACGATGAACAACTTTAATAGCTGAAAACAAGATACTGTGTTCCCTATACAAAAATGAGATAAAGACAAATCAGACGAAAAGACTTCCGACCTATAATATTAAAAAGATGTATATGCAAAACCATACAAAGAATAGTGACTAAAATACTGAACTCGTACCTTGAAACTAATGCTTTAATTACCAACCTCCAAAGTTGATTCCGAAACAAATGAGGCACTATAGTTCGAATAGAAAAATTCATTAGAGAGGATTTTATAAAAAACCAAAAACATCACGCAATAGCCATTTTCTTTAATCTAGAAAAAGCCTATGAAACAACATGCAGACGTAGAATAAGGAAAGCCTTATACAAACTTGGATTAAAGTGAGGAATACTCAATTTAATAAGTAAATTTATATCAGAAGTTTCAAAGTTGTCTCAGACCTAAAAATCGAAGATACATAAGGTTCCATTCTGTCCGTTATTCTTTTCAACATAAAAAATTAAAGCGTTCATAGTTCATTTTACGTAGACAACCATTTCACCTGCTACAGAAAAAAAATGAACCATTGCAAAACGACAATTGCAAGTGTATCTAAATAAATTAAAAAGATGGACTATCGGAAACGGTTTAAAATTCTTCCCAACCAAAACAAAGTGAATCCATTTCTGTAATCTTTAAAAAAAAATGAACAATGATCCAACTCTTAGACTTGAAGGAACAATAATTGAAATCACTGACGAACATCAATTTTTAGGAAACATCTTTTATAAAAAAAAATAATTTGCTTTCAGCCCCCCGGAAATGCTACAAAGCATTACAGTTACTAAGGTTTCTGTTTAACACTAACCCCTTAGCCCAATCCACCATGAAGGATTGAGACTGGCTTTGGGTGCTTTCAAACATCACGCATAGAATCCCACGATTGTGGGTATTCTGTTATGGCGGTTATTTCACCGGAAGTCGTTTGTTTATCTATTTAGGTCAAATTATATTGCTTGTTTTTTATTTTATTTTTTTTTTTGTTTCTTATTTTATTTATTTATTTATTTATTAATGTAGTAAAAAATTTTTATATCACTTATTTAACAGTTTTGTTTTGTTTTGGGAATTTAATTAAAGCTATTTGTTCAGTTCTGGGGTTGATTGTTGTAGTTCATTCTAAGTATTATTTTGGCGGGAATAGTTTTTAATTGATTGTCTTTATTTGGGATTGGTTTGTTTATTTATTTACTTGGATGAATTTAGGTTAATTTATTTTACTTGTATATTTTCTCTTTTCGGTTTTCGATTTTTAAGTAACATAGTATTTATTTATGTTTTATTTCTATTTTTTTATTGTTATTTTGTTTATTAGTATATTTATTTGTTTTTATTTTATTTTTTCCGTTTTTAATTTTTTAGGTTACATAGTAAAAATTTATTTTCATGTCTGCATTTTGAGATGAGCTCGGATCTTTTGTTTAATAATTTATTTTGGTCGGGGAAAGTAATGATAGCTATTTTTTCCTCCGAGCAAAGTTTGCAAGTTTTTGATTGGTTATTGTAGGCTGATGATTTTTTCCTTATCTTGCAAGATATTTTTGGTGTGATGTTCGTTTTGTTTTTAATTTCCCAGATATACTTAGAAAGCATTGTACTGTTTGCATATTTACTATTTGTGAAATATGTTTTGTGTGTATAATTTCTTTGTTTCCAGGGTCCTTCAGTTACTCCTATGTATACTTTTTCTTCATTATCTGGTGATTTTATCGTGGCTTGGTATATTAGGTTGTTTGTAAACAATTTCCGTTTAAGGGACATTCGTTCTTTATTCTGCAGTTACACGTGGGTTTAATTTGTTCGTGTGGTTTGTTGATAATTTTCCTATTGTGCATTTTTATTATTTGTGCCATGCTCTCGGTGCCATGCTCTCGGTGCAGCTGTAGCTGATTTTTACTGTGTTTTTGTTGAATATCTTGTCTAAGGTGCTTGATTCTGGGAAGTGTTTGTGTAAGAGTTTGAAGAATATTTTTGCTACGTTTGTTTTTACGTTCTTGCTGTACGGTGGGTTGAACCATATGGTATTTCTTCTTCTGTTGGCCTTTTTTGTATTCTGTGGTGAGTATGTGAGTATTGCTGGGAATCCGCTATCTTTTAGGGCTGTTTCATAGTCTTTCTTAGCTTTGTTAAATAGGGATTCATTGGAGGAATTGTCAGAGAGCCTGCGGTTAATCGATTTTGGTATCTGTTTGATTATAGAAGGTGGATGGTTGGAAGATGTGTGTATGTAGAGTGGTTTGTCATTAGGTTTTCTATATGGTTTATGTGTGCCTTCATCTAGAAAATCTACTTCGTTTAGGTTAGTTTTTATATCTATGTCGAATCCGTTATTTTTAAAAATCTTTATTATTGCTTTTCTAGTTTTGTCTGTGTTTTGTTTGTTACAGTTTCTTAAGATTATGAGACCATCGTCCCTGTAGAGTCCCGTGTCATTTCTATCTATTATTTTGCTCAGTTCGTTTAGTAAGTAAATGCCTATAATTTCGCATGCTTCTGCACCGTCAAAGCTTCCCATTGTAGTGTCAAATATCCCATCTTTCTTCATCCATGCTTCTTCATTGTGGAATAATAATGATTTACGGGAGTGCTTAATGATATTGATTTCACTTGGTTGTATTATTACTTGTTCCTGAGCTAAGTTGATGGCCTTATCTAGCATACGTTCTGTTATGGATGGGTAAAATTATTTTATGTCTAATTGTAAGAATTGGCAGTTTTGTTTGTTATTTATTCTGTGGAACCAGTCAATAGTTGTTTTCGTATTTTTCCACTGGTTTACTCCTAATTTCTTCCTAAGTTCAGAATTAATTCTTTCTAGTATTGTTTTACTCTTTTTACCTAGTTCATTTTTGGCTGGGTTTATGAGTCTACATGCAGGATTGGTTTTGAAATTTTCTTTATTGTCTTTTAGTGTGATAAAGGCTCCTGCCTTGCTAATACAACTTATTCGGTCATCTAGGTCTAATTTTGGGGCGATTGTTTTAGCTTCCTTATTGATATCGTGTTCTGTTGTTTGGGGTGCCTTTTTGTACGTTTTGGTTATGTTGTTCTTCAGTAATTTATTGTGTGTAGGAGGACTTAGTTTGTATAGATTTCTCGTTTTGTCAGCAGCGATAAATACACTTGATGTATTGTTTATTTTAGTTATATCTGCTTTTAGTTTTTTTTTTTTGGAATGCATCTTGTTTTTTGTGGAATTTTATGTTTCTAACTAGGTCAGTTAAGTCTTTCTCGAAATCGTCTAATTCTTCTTGTTGTGGGGGGCATTATTTTGTTTTGAAGCCGTATTTTTCCTTAAGTGTGTTGTTATTGTAAAGGTCCCGGTTTAAAAAGTGGACTTTCCATCTCATTCTTTTTAGGAAACTTTCTATTTTTTCAATTAATTTTAGTTTATATATAGGAGTGGATGGGATGGGTATGTTTTTTAGGGAGTAGTCGAGGTTAAATTTTTCCATGTCCATACTGCGTTATAAATGTAGCGAAAGTGCTCTACTGTTTACCAGGAGCTGAATATAAAGAAATATAGTCTTAAGGTGTGCTATATTTATAGAATAAAGTGCTCAATATCAGAGATAGAGCGTGTGTAAATATAAAAGTGAACATAGAAGTCAATACTTAAAGGCGACAGTCTGTTTCATGCTATATGCAATCGTCAGGCCACATATGCAAAAAAAAAAATCGATAGCTGCATTCGTCACAAGTGAGAAAAATTTAAATATGCATGACACTTTACTCCAATTGGCTCATTCGCTTGCTTAAACTCAGCGTTGATTCTGATTCCGCAGAACTGGGTTGGGTGTGAAAATGTTTTGTTGTCAACATTCTTTTTTCATTCGGTTTTTCTAGTTACGAGTCCTTTTTTAAAGCTGATCGTTTTGTGTTCATTTTGTTTACTTCTTTTTTCGTGGCAGTTTAATTTAATTTACTGGGTAGGTAGTTATTTTCATTTTTTTATTTCCTCCTTTGTGATCTTTTCGTTGCCTAACTTCGGTCATCAGAAAAAAATTAACAGATTTTTTTCATCAAAATTTATTATTTTACTTTTTATCGAACTATAGAAATGTTGATTAAAGGTTGTTTTTTTTTTGTTTTTCTTTTGGTATAAAAGCGGAAGATTAAATTCATACATGTACTGAACGTTATTTGCGGTGATTGACTTGGAAATTCTTTCGAGAAAATTGTCTGTTGTTTAATTGAAATTTACGGACATATTTGGGGATTAAACAAATTATTTCATAAATATTTCTTTCTTTTTTTTAATATTTGCGTAAATATATTCTTTTAATCTGCTACCTTCCATATTTCAGTTTTTATACAACTCTGAGAATTTCAGTTATATCAAAAATGTCCCTTTTTGTTTTAATAAGTCCCAGAATTTAAATCATCCAGCTTTTTTGGTCACCATGACACCAGTTGCAGAAAATCTGCCCTGAATCATAAAATTAAAATTCAATAAAACTAAGACATATGTTCCTTAGAAATTCATTTAATTGCTTTTATGAATAAAATATATTACGAACATAATTGCCTCAAGAGAAGAGTTCACTGAATATTGTGTGTTTACAAGAATTGTTTTCATTTTTAAAAATGTTACTATAATTTAGAAACATGTAATTTTTTTTTAATTATGTATAAACTGGTATTTTTCTAGTGATATTAAAAAAATGTTTTTAATAATTATAAATGGAAAATCACTACAATACAAGGATCCTCAATATTTTAAAAAGAATTTTGATTTTGTTTGCGTATATACGTGTCGATTTTTGAACACGATATAAAAAATTTATTTCTGTTCGCCTTACTTGAATTTCCCAAAGATCAGATTGTCAATAAATCACTCAGAACGTAAAAAAACAACCTATCTGTGCTGAAAATGAATTTGTCCTGTTATATATTAAGCTAAAAGATAGTAATATTTGTTTCAATATACATTAATTAAACTCCCAATCAGCTAATTTTCTTCGAATAACCTTTCAGAAATGTAATGTTTACTTTTGAAAGATTTTTTAATAATTATTTCGTTTTTGGTTGTAGTGTCAATACGTACGAATTTATAGATATTTACTGATAAATCTAAATTCAGTTTGACAGGATTTTTTGCTTATAAGAAAATATTAAATGTAATATATCAGCTTGAAATTAAGACTATAATAAAAAATTCAAGAATGGTTTTTCTTTTATTTTAAATTTACTTGTAGCCGCTTCTGAAAGTATTCGCTTGGTGCAAAAATAATGACGTAATAATGTCGTTTTTTGACGTATTTCTTAACGTAAAAAAACGACATTATTACATCATTATTTTTGCACCAACCTAATATTTAGTGTATTCACTGAAACTAAACATTAAATTGGTATTTGTGTGTTTGCATTAGTATATATATATATATATATATATATATATATATATATAAATTTAGAAATTTAGTGACATCTTCTCTTCTCTTCTCTCTTAACTTCCTTCTCTCTTTTTCTCTCTATGAGTTTCTTCTTAGTTAACAGTTTAAATGTGTTAACATCTGCTAACTCACTCATGTCTTCTCTCTTTCCCCCCTCACTTCGTTAATTTACATATGTTTAATACGGCCCGACAAAAATAAATTTTGTAAATTTTCATTTCGTTTTTTGTTTGGAAGTAAAGTCTGATGATCCGCAGTCCTTTTAAAAGGGCTGTGGTGAAATAATTTGTTACATGGAACCTTAAAGTGGTCTGTTTTTATTTAAATTATTTGCTCTGGATTTACATTGAGCTCTCTGGATTTTATCCTTCTTTGGTTTACCCATACGGATTACCTAGTTTTTCATAAACAATATATATATATATATATATATATATATATATATATATATATATATTATGCGTTAACACTGTAAATTAAAGATATATTTTAAACTATGCAAGGGTGGTAACTCATTTAAAATTTTTTGACGATTAAAAAAAAACATACATACGTGCTCCATTAAGATAAGAAAAAAAAAACCTAAAATTCTGGAAGCTCTTTATAAAAGAGAATTGCGTCTCAAAATAAAGTCAACTATGAGAATCGCAACAAAAAATGTTTGTAGCAGCAAAATGTTATATAAAATTACTAATTTAAAATAATACAATTAAAAATACTTATTTAAAAAAAAAATGCAAAAAAAAATCAGATAACTTATAACCCTTTTTTCATTTTTAATTTACGGTGTTAACGCACAACACTTCACATACGCAGCCCTTGATGATAGTTTTTCATAAACTAAATATATATACTTGTATATATATATATATATATATATATATATATATATATATATATATATATATATATATATATATATATGTGTGTGTGTGTGTGTGTGTGTGTGTGTGTAAGCTAATATATGGATATAGATCAGACAGTATGAAGAAAAATATACGGAAAATCAAACAAAAATCCTTATATGCAATTGTGCTATTTTAATGTTAATATAATGTCAACGTCGCACGTTTCGGTCTAATAAACCATCTTCAGGACATATTCATAAAATATAATGAACATTATCAGGACATATTCATAAAATATAATTAACATAAAAATATAATTAACATTATCTTTGTCATGTTGAATTGATAATGTTATGT
Source organism: Acanthosepion lycidas (assembly GCA_963932145.1). Classification (NCBI taxonomy): domain Eukaryota; kingdom Metazoa; phylum Mollusca; class Cephalopoda; order Sepiida; family Sepiidae; genus Acanthosepion; species Acanthosepion lycidas. The sequence continues at coordinate 36,730,902 of OZ010588.1, forward strand.
TGACATTATATTAACATTAAAACAGCATAATTGCATATAAGGATTTTTGTTTGTTTTTTCCGTATATTTTTCTTCATATATATATATATATATATATATATATATATATATATATATATATATATATACATTGATTATGATCGATAAAGAAAGGTTTGCTAGTTGTTTTTTTTTGTTTGTTTTTTTAAATGTACTCATATTTTCTATTTAATTAGTGCTAACAATGTGTATAAACTGTCCGTAGTTATTATCTCGGGTATCTCCAGCCAATACGAATCCTAACAGTCAATTAAAATGGCCCACTGAGGTTTGATACATTTATGTATAAATAGACATTTTAATGTTAAATATAATTAGTACTGAAGCTTGAAAATGAAGGTCACCCGGCAATGTTGTATCTTGTGTCCACACTGCTAATATTTATAAACACACGATCTCCAGAATTCAGTAGACTTCTCCCATAAATGTATTAAAAAGTTAACTTCGTCGATGGCCTAGGAGTTAGAACATCCGACTGATGCCAGAATTGAAGCGATCGGATGTCTAGCCACACTGATAGAGCCTGTGTGTTGGGGTGTGAACGCGTATTGTTAACTTCAACCGACAATGTCTGTCTACTTTCTTACTGTATTTTTAATTTTGGAATAAAGGATCAAAAGTATAGATAAACTGTCGAAACATTATGTTGGGTCATATTTTTGTCAAGGTCATTCGACTGTCTCAGTCAGAATCAAAAACTAGATTTTGTCAGTATGATGAATAAGTTTGTTGCCTACACCGAGTCATTTTAGATATGACAGAAACGGCAAATCAAGCGTTCAATGCAACTATGCTTGGCAAATTGTAGTTACATTTTCTGGGAGAGAGTGAATAATAGGTCACGATGAACTGTTTGAACAACATCAATACGCTCAAACCTTCACTCACGATAACCTATAACATCACGTTAGCACAACCATGGGACCTAATTTCGCTCACAAGATGTTGACAAGCGGTGTTATGGCTTTCACTCGGACCATTCCAAAGATGCAGCACAAACTGGGATGGCTAAGAAATCGTTAATGGTGAGAATTTAACGAGGTTCGTGAGCGGAAAACAAACTATATATATATATATATATATATATATATATATATATATATATATATATAATTAGAACGTTTACTCACAACCGTTAAGTTAACCGTTTAAATAGGTCAAGGTCTGGTCCCTCCTCCCCCAATACTAAGTATGATTGAAAGAAATATTAAAATAAACCGTCACTAAACTCAACCATGTCTCTCCCACCACTCCTCTCAACCCTCTCTGTTAAAATACATAAATTTGATACTACCCGTCAAAAATATCAATTTTCATTTAATCTTTCATTTCATTTTTGGAAGTGTTATCTGATGATCCAGCGTCCCTTAAAAGGGCTCTGGTGATATAAATTATTACAATGGCACCTTAAAGTGGTCTGTTTTTCTTTAAAAAGATATACATATATATATATATATATATATATATATATATATATATATAGAGAGAGAGAGAGAGAGAGAGAGAGAGAGAGTAATAATTGTCTTTTTTAAATATTTCTGGGACTGTAAGAGCGGAACTATATATAAAAACAAATCTGAATATGTGGAAAAAGTTGATCAAATCAATAAACGCGAAGGAATGAACACACCTGTATACATGAAAGATAATTGGATTTCACATATGTTTTGAAAGAATCTGATAATTTCCATTTGCATTCGTTCGTAAATTAATCAGCAGTGGATTTTTTTTTTCTAAAGCTAATTTAATAACCTTATTCTAGGAAATCCATATTTGCCTTTTCACCTGGTTTCATTTGACAATAGCTCGTTATAACACCATATTTGATGCTATTTCACATTTTAAAATTTTAAAGGAAAGGAAACCTTAAAACTTCGCATAAAGCGATTGAATAAAAAAAAATGCAACTTGTAAATTAATCCTAAAATTTATCGTTAAAATCAGAATAGGTTCATGATAATGGAACTGAACTGGTTAAACTGAGTTCAGTTTTCCTCCAATTTTTTGTTTTTTTCTTCTTCTTCTTTTAGCTTTAATACTCTTGAAATAAAAGCAATTGTCTACCTCTCCATGCGAAAAAACCATTATTAAACGACTTGTTACTTTTATTCAACAAAATATAAATCATATAATGGAAGGACTAGGTTCATTAACAAACTACACTACAATTACTGATGTACCTATTAAGCAGAAGAACAACGTTTTAAAAACGTGACAGAACCCAACGAAGATATGCTGAGGATGACGTTAATAGCCCAATTAAGTAAATAAGCAACAGTAGAAAATACAAGCAGATTTACATGGAAATAGTTGAAAACGGTTTTTGGAGAAAAGGTGATTGTTAGACCTATAAGAGCAGCTCAAGATAAAACTATTAGTCCAATTAATATCAGGAAGCATTATTTTTAAGAAAGAAGAGATATCCCCACTTTTCAGAATGTGTAGGAAATCCTGCTAAATTATGACACACTTTGTGGCTGTCTAAGTATAGCTCAGAAGGAGTAACATGGAGACATGATCATGTTGCTAAAATCACACACTGAAAGTTAGTTGAAAATAAAAGGTACAATCATGAATCTGAGAAATTCTTCCAGTCCGAAACGTGAAAGATTTTGTGGAATTTTTTTTAATACAAACATATAAGAAATTAGAGCTCAATAAAGTAGACATAGTCAGTCAGTTATGTGCTATGCAGGACACATGCCTAGGAGATCATATATATTTCGATACATGACTGACGAGGCAGATTTTTTTTTCTACGGTAGACTAGTTGCCATCCAAGTCTAGAGAACCCGATTTGTCTTGCTATTTATCCATAGCTGGGGGGAGAAAATGATTCATACCTTTCCCAAGGGTATTAGCACGTAAGTGAATGTAATGGATTCGACTGGAAAGTCACTCAGTTATTTGCCATGCGTGATATACACTTAGGCGATCATGCATCTTTGAACACATAACTGACAAGGCAGATTTTTTTCCCGCAGTAGGTTGCCTTTGTTGAGCTCTAATTTCTTATATGTTTATAGGTTGCCTTTTCTTTCTGCAGTAGACCAGTTGCCATCCAAGCCTATAAAACCCGGTCTGTACTGAAATTTACCCATAGCTGGGGGGATAAGAAGAGGAATCATACCTTTCCCAAGGGTATTAGCACGAAATAGAATGTAATGGATTCGACTGCAATTCTAACTTGGCTCTCCGATCCGCTAACTATTACACCACCGTCCCTCCTAGACACACGCATCGAAAATAAAATAGAAAAAGACGTGTTTACTTATTGATCCACCGTGTCTTCGTCGCCAATGATTTGGGCCCAAAATCGGGACCACGGAAGGAAAACACGGAAAACAGATTAGAGGTAAGAAAGATATATTAAACAAAAAGGTTACAAAGATAGTGTAAGTGGAGCTTACTATGTGCTAGTGTCCAATATTAGTAGTCGTACGCGGCTAATGCTACGGTATATATTTTCTCTCTCTCTCTCTCTCTCTCTCTTTCCTCCTCTTCTCGTAGAATCTCCAATATTAGTAGTCGTACGCGGCTAATACTACGGTATAATATTCATTTTCATTCTCTCTCTCTCTCTCTCTCTCTCTCTCTCTCTCTCTCTCTCTCTTTTCTCCTCTTCTCGTAGAGTGTTATATCGCATATTTTATATAGTCCTGGAAGAGTCCATGTTGTAGGTATGTTACGGTCTCACAACAATAAAGAGTTTATTACAATGCACAACTCAATACAAGCTAAAGAAAACATTCATTTTTCCTACCTAAAAGATTTTTCAAGAAATTTTTAATGTACATCTTCAAACCTTTTCATTGCGCTTTGAATACCTACTTTACAAGATCTTTTTCTATTAACAAAATAGCCAAAGAATTTACTGTCTTCAGTTATGAACGACCGCAAGTATATTTTTATAAGGTTTAGTTTTGGTAGATCACACACACACATGACGTGATGGCATGATGCTGCTCTAGGCCTTAATGACGCATCGGTCGATTACCCGAAATGTCAATAACTTAAGATGCATGAATTTTGTCTTTGTGGTTTAAGACAGCTAATAGTCATTATCCAGTTCACTACCAAGGATTTGCTTGCCAAATTAAGAAAAGATTATGTCGGTTTAAGAAACTTTTCAAAGACATGTAATTCCACAGACAGATGCTAAGAATACCACAAACAGAGCACACGAGGAAGAAGAATAGGTATATAGAAAGACACTAATACTTAAAATCAGAAATAGTTGAAATTTCGGGTTTGGTTTGGTTTGTTTTCCGGCATATCTACCTCAATGGGTCATTTAATGCCGACAACTTTTTTTCTTTTTTTTTTTTACTGGTAATATTTTTGTTCTGTCAAAAATCTATTTATCTTAATATTTTTTTCCCTCAAAAACATAAAGCTGGTAATATTATTTTTTTCAAAAACGTATAGCTGGTAATATTATTTTTTCAAAAACGTATACCAGGCAATTTTTTTTTTTTCAATAATAATAATGATAATAATTTTTTACAAAGTATTTCTGATATTAAAACCTATTTTTACACTTTTATAATGCTTTTTACTTCAGTTTCTTGGTTAGCCATTTGCTCATAGATGGGACCCTAACAGGTGCTACCACCCCGGGTCAGGGTGGACCTGGGAACACCAGCAATTAAAAGAAGGTCCCACGCTCCTCAAAACCTCCTGATCAGAGGCCTTACTGTTGGACGGAGATGTAGTTCATACCCAGGACGGAAAAATTTCGGGAATTCATTATGAAGAATAGTGGCTTGGAAAATTTATTATTCAAAGGATGAATTGACGGAAAGAGAACGACCAATTTACTCATGTAATCATTTCAAGTAAGACGTTAATATCAGTAAGAGACAAATGGTTTAATCGGACGGAAAAGAGAAGACTTTAGTGAAGAGAAACTACGATAAATGAACATTGTTGAGGAACAGTGAAGATGGTGAATGACATTGCATTTAAATTTTTGAAGGACGTAGGTGGCATGAAAGCAAAACCTGGAAGAGAATTTCACGGGCGAGAAGTACGATATAAGAAACTATTTGAATATAACTTACGGTTATATCCAGCTACTTCAACAGTAAAAAGATGACCTAATGGCCAATCTAGTAATATACATAAATTAATGCAGTCGAGTTAACAAAGAGACCTCATAAGAACAATCGCTATCAGAATACTTATATCCAAGACAGAGGGAATCTACGTCACGGCGGTGGGAAAGTAACTGGAATCAAGATGCCAGGTCAGGACTAATGTTACAGACCCTTCTTTGAATTGAGTTTGACTCAATGGATTTGGAGCAGGGATACGGGGAGATAGTCAAGAGTCAAAACGTGCTTAGAGATACAAAGGATAGGAAGTTTTGGAGAGCCTTGATCGCCCACGTCCTGAAATATTCGTGGCTAATAAATGGTGATGAATATCCAAAAACCTGGCGAAACCAATTGAATACTTCCGTTATTTTAAAATGTCTAAATTGTCATACAGTATGTTGATCAAACTTTGAATATTTTACGAAAATCAGTTACGCCGTTTATGCTGGAAACTCTCCTCGCGTGTGAAGACAAAACGAGACAACAGAAATGTGGTTCTACAGAAGGCTTCTGAGAATTCTATGGAAAGCAACGAAGAAGTCTTAAGGGAAATGGAAGCAAAAAGAACACTGATACTTGGAATCAGGAAAAGATTAAATTTCTTAACATAGATCAGGAAGGAAAATTTTACATCCACGGAATAAATAGATGGTAAGATAGACTAGGGGAGGCGGTAGGCCACCTATCCGACCTATTTTTGAATGGATGGCTGAAAGAAGCACAAAGGGACAATATTTGATAACAGTTACAAGGGATAGGAGTTTGTGAAGAGCCATGATTGCCCACTTCCTGATGGGACAGCAGCTGTTATGTCGTCACAGTACGATTCAGGTAACGCAGCTATTAAATGACTCTGAAAGTTAAACCTGTCTCCAAAGAACCTATTTTTTTTTAGTTAAAAAAGGCAGTAATAATGTAGAATCAACGCTAAATATGTACGGTGCCCATAAGATAAATTATTTAAAGGAAATAAATTACGGAAGATTGTTTGAAAGGTCTAAAATTTTAACATCACCTTAAATGAAGCGCCAGAAACACGTCATTCTGTTGAGTCTAACTACAACTCACTATTATCTGTACCCGAATAGAAAATATTTGTCACGATTGAAGTATTGAAGCTTAAAAATTGAAGCAGTTCGCCGATTAACATTGGAATTATGACGAACATTGTAAAAGTTTCCAAATAAGTTAACAGAATTCAAGCAGAAAGCAAATAAAAAATATGTAAGAGATAAATAAGAGAATTGATATAAAATATGTAAGAGATAAATAAGAGAATAGATATAAAATATGTAAGAGATAAATAAGAGAATAGATATAAAATATTTAAGAGATAAATAAGAGAATAGATATAAAATATGTAAGAGATAAATAAGAGAATTGATATAAAATATGTAAGAGATAAGAGAAAACATATAAAATATGTAAGAGATAAATAAGAGAAGTGATATAAAATATGTAAGAGATAAATAAGAGAATAGATGTAAAATATGTAAGAGATAAATAAGAGAAGTGATATAAAATATGTAAGAGATAAATAAGAGAATTGATATAAAATATGTAAGAGATAAATAAGAGAATACATATAAAATATGTAAGAGATAAATAAGAGAATAGATATAAAATATGTAAGAGATAAATAAGAGAATTGATATAAAATATGTAAGAGATAAATAAGAGAATAGATATAAAATATGTAAGAGATAAATAAGAGAATTGATATAAAATATGTAAGAGATAAATAAGAGAATTGATATAAAATATGTAAGAGATAAATAAGAGAATTGATATAAAATATGTAAGAGATAAATAAGAGAATTGATATAAAATATGTAAGAGATAAATAAGAGAATACATATAAAATATGTAAGAGATAAATAAGAGAATAGATATAAAATATGTAAGAGATAAATAAGAGAATTGATATAAAATATGTAAGAGATAAATAAGAGAATTGATATAAAATATGTAAGAGATAAATAAGAGAATTGATATAAAATATGTAAGAGATAAATAAGAGAATTGATATAAAATATGTAAGAGAAAAGAGAATACATATAAAATATGTAAGAGATAAATAAGAGAAGTGATATAAAATATGTAAGAGATAAGAGAAAACATATAAAATATGTAAGAGATAAATAAGATAAGTGATATAAAATATGTAAGAGATAAATAAGAGAATTGATATAAAATATGTAAGAGATAAATAAGAGAAGTGATATAAAATATGTAAGAGATAAGAGAAAACATATAAAATATGTAAGAGATAAATAAGAGAAGTGATATAAAATATGTAAGAGATAAATAAGAGAATAGATGTAAAATATGTAAGAGATAAATAAGAGAATAGATATATAATATTTAAGAGATAAATAAGAGAATAGATGTAAAATATGTAAGAGATAAATAAGAGAAGTGATATAAAATATGTAAGAGATAAGAGAAAACATATAAAATATGTAAGAGATAAATAAGAGAATTGATATAAAATATGTAAGAGATAAATAAGAGAATACATATAAAATATGTAAGAGATAAATAAGAGAATAGATGTAAAATATGTAAGAGATAAATAAGAGAAGTGATATAAAATATGTAAGAGATAAATAAGAGAATTGATATAAAATATGTAAGAGATAAATAAGAGAATACATATAAAATATGTAAGAGATAAATAAGAGAATACATATAAAATATGTAAGAGATAAATAAGAGAATAGATATAAAATATGTAAGAGATAAATAAGAGAATAGATATAAAATATGTAAGAGATAAATAAGAGAATTGATATAAAATATGTAAGAGATAAATAAGAGAATTGATATAAAATATGTAAGAGATAAATAAGAGAATTGATATAAAATATGTAAGAGAAAAGAGAATACATATAAAATATGTAAGAGATAAATAAGAGAATAGATATAAAATATGTAAGAGATAAATAAGAGAAGAGATATAAAATATGTAAGAGATAAATAAGAGAATTGATATAAAATATGTAAGAGATAAATAAGAGAATACATATAAAATATGTAAGAGATAAATAAGAGAATAGATATAAAATATGTAAGAGATAAATAAGAGAATTGATATAAAATATGTAAGAGATAAATAAGAGAATACATATAAAATATGTAAGAGATAAATAAGAGAAATGATATAAAATATGTAAGAGATAAATAAGAGAATTGATATAAAATATGTAAGGGATAAATAAGATAATTGATATAAAATATGTAAGAGATAAATAAGAGAATTGATATAAAATATGTAAGAGATAAATAAGAGAAATGATATAAAATATGTAAGAGATAAATAAGAGAATTGATATAAAATATGTAAGAGAAAAGAGAATACATATAAAATATGTAAGAGATAAATAAGAGAATAGATATAAAATATGTAAGAGATAAATAAGAGAATACATATAAAATATGTAAGAGATAAATAAGAGAATAGATGTAAAATATGTAAGAGATAAATAAGAGAATTGATATAAAATATGTAAGAGATAAATAAGAGAAGAGATATAAAATATGTAAGAGATAAATAAGAGAATTGATATAAAATATGTAAGAGATAAATAAGAGAAGAGATATAAAATATGTAAGAGATAAATAAGAGAATTGATATAAAATATGTAAGGGATAAATAAGATAATTGATATAAAATATGTAAGAGATAAATAAGAGAATTGATATAAAATATGTAAGAGATAAATAAGAGAATTGATATAAAATATGTAAGAGATAAATAAGAGAAATGATATAAAATATGTAAGAGATAAATAAGAGAATACATATAAAATATGTAAGAGATAAATAAGAGAATAGATGTAAAATATGTAAGAGATAAATAAGAGAATTGATATAAAATATGTAAGAGATAAATAAGAGAAGAGATATAAAATATGTAAGAGATAAATAAGAGAATTGATATAAAATATGTAAGAGAAAAGAGAATACATATAAAATATGTAAGAGATAAATAAGAGAATAGATGTAAAATATGTAAGAGATAAATAAGAGAATTGATATAAAATATGTAAGAGATAAATAAGAGAATTGATATAAAATATGTAAGAGATAAATAAGAGAATAGATATAAAATATGTAAGAGATAAATAAGAGAAGTGATATAAAATATGTAAGAGATAAGAGAAAACATATAAAATATGTAAGAGATAAATAAGAGAAGTGATATAAAATATGTAAGAGATAAATAAGAGAATAGATGTAAAATATGTAAGAGATAAATAAGAGAATTGATATAAAATATGTAAGAGATAAATAAGAGAAGTGATATAAAATATGTAAGAGATAAATAAGAGAAGTGATATAAAATATGTAAGAGATAAATAAGAGAATACATATAAAATATGTAAGAGATAAATAAGAGAATTGATATATAATATTTAAGAGATAAATAAGAGAAGTGATATAAAATATGTAAGAGATAAATAAGCGAATAGATATAAAATATGTAAGAGATAAATAAGAGAATTGATATAAAATATGTAAGGGATAAATAAGAGAATTGATATATAATATTTAAGAGATAAATAAGAGAAGTGATATAAAATATTTAAGAGATAAATAAGAGAATTGATATAAAATATGTAAGAGATAAATAAGAGAATACATATAAAATATGTAAGAGATAAATAAGAGAATAGATGTAAAATATGTAAGAGATAAATAAGAGAAATGATATAAAATATGTAAGAGATAAATAAGAGAATTGATATAAAATATGTAAGGGATAAATAAGATAATTGATATAAAATATGTAAGAGATAAATAAGAGAATTGATATAAAATATGTAAGAGATAAATAAGCGAATTGATATAAAATATGTAAGAGATAAATAAGAGAAATGATATAAAATATGTAAGAGATAAATAAGAGAATACATATAAAATATGTAAGAGATAAATAAGAGAATAGATGTAAAATATGTAAGAGATAAATAAGAGAATTGATATAAAATATGTAAGAGATAAATAAGAGAATTGATATATAATATTTAAGAGATAAATAAGAGAAGTGATATAAAATATTTAAGAGATAAATAAGAGAATTGATATAAAATATGTAAGAGATAAATAAGAGAATAGATATAAAATATGTAAGAGATAAATAAGAGAATAGATATAAAATATGTAAGAGATAAATAAGAGAATTGATATAAAATATGTAAGAGATAAATAAGAGAAATGATATAAAATATGTAAGAGATAAATAAGAGAAATGATATAAAATATGTAAGAGATAAATAAGAGAATACATATAAAATATGTAAGAGATAAATAAGAGAATTGATATAAAATATGTAAGAGATAAATAAGAGAAATGATATAAAATATGTAAGAGATAAATAAGAGAATACATATAAAATATGTAAGAGATAAATAAGAGAAGTGATATAAAATATGTAAGAGATAAATAAGAGAATTGATATAAAATATGTAAGAGATAAATAAGAGAATAGATGTAAAATATGTAAGGGATAAATAAGAGAATTGATATATAATATTTAAGAGATAAATAAGAGAAGTGATATAAAATATTTAAGAGATAAATAAGAGAATTGATATAAAATATGTAAGAGATAAATAAGAGAATAGATATAAAATATGTAAGAGATAAATAAGAGAATAGATATAAAATATGTAAGAGATAAATAAGAGAATTGATATAAAATATGTAAGAGATAAATAAGAGAATTGATATAAAATATGTAAGAGATAAATAAGAGAATACATATAAAATATGTAAGAGATAAATAAGAGAATACATATAAAATATGTAAGAGATAAATAAGAGAAGTGATATAAAATATGTAAGAGATAAATAAGAGAATAGATATAAAATATGTAAGAGATAAATAAGAGAATTGATATAAAATATGTAAGAGATAAATAAGAGAATAGATATAAAATATGTAAGAGATAAATAAGAGAATACATATAAAATATGTAAGAGATAAATAAGAGAAGTGATATAAAATATGTAAGAGATAAATAAGAGAATAGATATATAATATTTAAGAGATAAATAAGAGAAATGATATAAAATATGTAAGAGATAAATAAGAGAATACATATAAAATATGTAAGAGATAAATAAGAGAATTGATATAAAATATGTAAGAGATAAATAAGAGAATAGATGTAAAATATGTAAGAGATAAATAAGAGAATTGATATAAAATATGTAAGAGATAAATAAGAGAATTGATATATAATATTTAAGAGATAAATAAGAGAAGTGATATAAAATATTTAAGAGATAAATAAGAGAATTGATATAAAATATGTAAGAGATAAATAAGAGAATTGATATAAAATATGTAAGAGATAAATAAGAGAATTGATATAAAATATGTAAGAGATAAATAAGAGAATAGATATAAAATATGTAAGAGATAAATAAGAGAATACATATAAAATATGTAAGAGATAAATAAGAGAATTGATATATAATATTTAAGAGATAAATAAGAGAAGTGATATAAAATATTTAAGAGATAAATAAGAGAATTGATATAAAATATGTAAGAGATAAATAAGAGAAGAGATATAAAATATGTAAGAGATAAATAAGAGAATTGATATAAAATATGTAAGAGATAAATAAGAGAATTGATATAAAATATGTAAGAGATAAATAAGAGAAGAGATATAAAATATGTAAGAGATAAATAAGAGAATAGATATAAAATATGTAAGAGATAAATAAGAGAATTGATATAAAATATGTAAGAGATAAATAAGAGAATTGATATAAAATATGTAAGAGATAAATAAGAGAAGTGATATAAAATATGTAAGAGATAAATAAGAGAATAGATGTAAAATATGTAAGAGATAAATAAGAGAATTGATATAAAATATGTAAGAGATAAATAAGAGAATAGATGTAAAATATGTAAGAGATAAATAAGAGAATTGATATAAAATATGTAAGAGATAAATAAGAGAATAGATATAAAATATGTAAGAGATAAATAAGAGAATTGATATAAAATATGTAAGAGATAAATAAGAGAATTGATATAAAATATGTAAGAGATAAATAAGAGAATAGATGTAAAATATGTAAGAGATAAATAAGAGAATAGATATAAAATATGTAAGAGATAAATAAGAGAATAGATATAAAATATGTAAGAGATAAATAAGAGAATAGATATAAAATATGTAAGAGATAAATAAGAGAATAGATATAAAATATGTAAGAGATAAATAAGAGAATTGATATAAAATATGTAAGAGATAAATAAGAGAATTGATATAAAATATGTAAGAGATAAATAAGAGAATTGATATATAATATTTAAGAGATAAATAAGAGAATTGATATAAAATATGTAAGAGATAAATAAGAGAATTGATATAAAATATGTAAGAGATAAATAAGAGAAGAGTTATAAAATATGTAAGAGATAAATAAGAGAATAGATATAAAATATGTAAGAGATAAATAAGAGAAGAGTTATAAAATATGTAAGAGATAAATAAGAGAATTGATATAAAATATGTAAGAGATAAATAAGAGAATAGATATAAAATATGTAAGAGATAAATAAGAGAATACATATAAAATATGTAAGAGATAAATAAGAGAATACATATAAAATATGTAAGAGATAAATAAGAGAAGTGATATAAAATATGTAAGAGATAAATAAGAGAATAGATATATAATATTTAAGAGATAAATAAGAGAATTGATATAAAATATGTAAGAGATAAATAAGAGAATAGATATAAAATATGTAAGAGATAAATAAGAGAAGAGATATAAAATATGTAAGAGATAAATAAGAGAATTGATATAAAATATGTAAGAGATAAGAGAAGTGATATAAAATATGTAAGAGATAAATAAGAGAATTGATATAAAATATGTAAGAGATAAATAAGAGAATAGATATAAAATATGTAAGAGATAAATAAGAGAATTGATATAAAATATGTAAGAGATAAGAGAAGTGATATAAAATATGTAAGAGATAAATAAGAGAAGTGATATAAAATATGTAAGAGATAAATAAGAGAATAGATATAAAATATGTAAGAGATAAATAAGAGAAGAGATATAAAATATGTAAGAGATAAATAAGAGAATTGATATAAAATATGTAAGAGATAAGAGAAGTGATATAAAATATGTAAGAGATAAATAAGAGAAGTGATATAAAATATGTAAGAGATAAATAAGAGAATAGATATAAAATATGTAAGAGATAAATAAGAGAAGAGATATAAAATATGTAAGAGATAAATAAGAGAATTGATATAAAATATGTAAGAGATAAGAGAAGTGATATAAAATATGTAAGAGATAAATAAGAGAAGTGATATAAAATATGTAAGAGATAAATAAGAGAATAGATATAAAATATGTAAGAGATAAATAAGAGAAGAGATATAAAATATGTAAGAGATAAATAAGAGAATTGATATAAAATATGTAAGAGATAAGAGAAGTGATATAAAATATGTAAGAGATAAATAAGAGAAGTGATATAAAATATGTAAGAGATAAATAAGAGAATAGATGTAAAATATGTAAGAGATAAATAAGAGAAGTGATATAAAATATGTAAGAGATAAATAAGAGAATTGATATAAAATATGTAAGAGATAAATAAGAGAATACATATAAAATATGTAAGAGATAAATAAGAGAATAGATATAAAATATGTAAGAGATAAATAAGAGAATTGATATAAAATATGTAAGAGATAAATAAGAGAAGAGATATAAAATATGTAAGAGATAAATAAGAGAATTGATATAAAATATGTAAGAGATAAGAGAAGTGATATAAAATATGTAAGAGATAAATAAGAGAATTGATATAAAATATGTAAGAGATAAATAAGAGAATAGATATAAAATATGTAAGAGATAAATAAGAGAAGAGATATAAAATATGTAAGAGATAAATAAGAGAATTGATATAAAATATGTAAGAGATAAATAAGAGAATTGATATAAAATATGTAAGAGATAAATAAGAGAAGAGTTATAAAATATGTAAGAGATAAATAAGAGAATAGATATAAAATATGTAAGAGATAAATAAGAGAATTGATATAAAATATGTAAGAGATAAATAAGAGAAGAGTTATAAAATATGTAAGAGATAAATAAGAGAATTGATATAAAATATGTAAGAGATAAATAAGAGAATAGATATAAAATATGTAAGAGATAAATAAGAGAATACATATAAAATATGTAAGAGATAAATAAGAGAATACATATAAAATATGTAAGAGATAAATAAGAGAAGTGATATAAAATATGTAAGAGATAAATAAGAGAATAGATATATAATATTTAAGAGATAAATAAGAGAATTGATATAAAATATGTAAGAGATAAATAAGAGAATAGATATAAAATATGTAAGAGATAAATAAGAGAAGAGATATAAAATATGTAAGAGATAAATAAGAGAATTGATATAAAATATGTAAGAGATAAGAGAAGTGATATAAAATATGTAAGAGATAAATAAGAGAATTGATATAAAATATGTAAGAGATAAATAAGAGAATAGATATAAAATATGTAAGAGATAAATAAGAGAAGAGATATAAAATATGTAAGAGATAAATAAGAGAATTGATATAAAATATGTAAGAGATAAGAGAAGTGATATAAAATATGTAAGAGATAAATAAGAGAATTGATATAAAATATGTAAGAGATAAATAAGAGAATAGATATAAAATATGTAAGAGATAAATAAGAGAAGAGATATAAAATATGTAAGAGATAAATAAGAGAATTGATATAAAATATGTAAGAGATAAGAGAAGTGATATAAAATATGTAAGAGATAAATAAGAGAAGTGATATAAAATATGTAAGAGATAAATAAGAGAATAGATGTAAAATATGTAAGAGATAAATAAGAGAAGTGATATAAAATATGTAAGAGATAAATAAGAGAATTGATATAAAATATGTAAGAGATAAATAAGAGAATACATATAAAATATGTAAGAGATAAATAAGAGAATACATATAAAATATGTAAGAGATAAATAAGAGAAGTGATATAAAATATGTAAGAGATAAATAAGAGAATAGATATAAAATATGTAAGAGATAAATAAGAGAATACATATAAAATATGTAAGAGATAAATAAGAGAAGTGATATAAAATATGTAAGAGATAAATAAGAGAATAGATGTAAAATATGTAAGAGATAAATAAGAGAATTGATATAAAATATGTAAGAGATAAATAAGAGAATAGATATAAAATATGTAAGAGATAAATAAGAGAATTGATATAAAATATGTAAGAGATAAATAAGAGAATTGATATAAAATATGTAAGAGATAAATAAGAGAATTGATATAAAATATGTAAGAGATAAATAAGAGAATTGATATAAAATATGTAAGAGATAAATAAGAGAATTGATATAAAATATGTAAGAGATAAATAAGAGAATACATATAAAATATGTAAGAGATAAATAAGAGAAAACATATAAAATATGTAAGAGATAAATAAGAGAAGTGATATAAAATATGTAAGAGATAAATAAGAGAATAGATGTAAAATATGTAAGAGATAAATAAGAGAATTGATATAAAATATGTAAGAGATAAATAAGAGAATACATATAAAATATGTAAGAGATAAATAAGAGAATACATATAAAATATGTAAGAGATAAATAAGAGAAGTGATATAAAATATGTAAGAGATAAATAAGAGAATACATATAAAATATGTAAGAGATAAATAAGAGAATACATATAAAATATGTAAGAGATAAATAAGAGAATAGATATAAAATATGTAAGAGATAAATAAGAGAAGAGTTATAAAATATGTAAGAGATAAATAAGAGAATACATATAAAATATGTAAGAGATAAATAAGAGAATTGATATAAAATATGTAAGAGATAAATAAGAGAATTGATATAAAATATGTAAGAGATAAATAAGAGAATTGATATAAAATATGTAAGAGATAAATAAGAGAATTGATATAAAATAATAACGGAAAAGGAACTCAAATCAGAACTTAAACAGCTGTATAGAAATATAAAGAAAGAAAAAAAAATCAGGTAAAAATAAACAATAATAAAAAGAAAAGTTGGTCAAAAGTCAATACAATTATAGCAAGAACACTTGGATGGTAGACACACCGTAACAGATAAATAGGCCGAGTGAAATAGAAAAAAAACAGAAAGAAAGAAAATAAGTAGACAGACAGAAAACAAACAATACAAACAAATAATACTGAATAAAAGAAAACTCTGTAAGAAAACGAAACCAAAGTGGAAACCATAAATATACACCCTTGACTGAGGTCATCAATTACAAATCAAAACTGGTGACACTCTGGACAAGAATTTACTAATTTCCTACATCTGACACACATGTCAACATTTCATTATATCTTTCAATACTTTTGCGTCTGTTTGGAAGTTTTTTCGAAGGAGGATTGCTTGACAAATCTTGATAAAGATGGAGTGATCTAAAAATCCTAAAAATACAATTGTGCTCGAGTGGGCAGCTCCTTATCGTTGACCCAGCGACAATATTATTCCATCCATAAGATTATTTCGCTTATAAACGTAGGGGATAAAAGCAAGTTCAAATGTCTTGTTTCCTTGTTGATTGAGTCGGTTTAATCGCATTAATGCAAAATTCCATCAATGGATTATATATATATATATATATATATATATATATATATATATATATATATATATATATATATATATATATATATATATATATATATTAATATATATATATATATATATATATATATGCATTTTTATATCTATATATACATATATATAACGTCATCCACAGACAGACTGTTTCGCTCTTTCACAGCTCATCAGTATGGCTAGACATCCGGTTGCCTCTAGCTCGGATCGAAACCCGACTGAATTGGTATCAGCCGGAGATTCTACCACTAAGGGAAGTGGGTGGATTTTTAGCGTATTTATTTTTAGAAAACACGCCTAGTGACTGACAGTGACTCGATTCGCTATGCGAAGAGTCTCGCTATATATAAGCTATAATAGTCACTGTTTACAAACCCAAACCTACTCCCTAGAGAGCTCAACCGAAATTAATATTTATTTCAGGAGCCAATATATATATATATATATATATATATATATATATATATATATATATATATATATATATATATATATATGTATAATATATTCTGGCTTTAAATCACATGGAATGGGTTGACAAGCCGTAAAATACAATTAATCTGCATGTTCTACTATCTGCAGACATTTTCCCGAAGTATTTGTTAAGGTTGTTTGTGGTAGATAGTTTTATTTTCAGCACAATCAAAGAAATTAGAAAACTTATTCATATTCTGCTTACCCTTACATTTTTTCCTTCTAATTTCCCCCAATGGACAGAGTAAAGCCACTAAGACAGAAGGGGTTACTGGATGTAAAAGAATTAGATGAGTAATCAGGAAGGCAGGAGATAAATATTGATATTGCATTTTCGTAATCTACCAGGCGCCGCTTTTAATCTGTGAAATTCTTGCTTCCTCGAACGAGAATAGTGTCCGTTGGTACCTACACCTTACTTTACAACGGATTTCCCATATTTTCTAAGTCTTACGCCCATATCAAGTTGAAACATTGCTTCATACACGACGTAAAGAAATGCTGAGCCTGTTCAGCAGCTAGATGGATGGCCACTTGGGAATACCAGGTGGTTGCACGCCTCTGTGTGTTGGGTGCTTTAATAGATAACTGCTTGGAATATGAGATAAGAAAGCCGAGTTCCAATTCAGTTTGATTTGTTATATTAATTTACGGGCAAATACCCCTTGGTTAAGAATAATCCACCTTCTTCCCCCTCAGGTATGAGTTAATTAGTAGGGCGTGTATTGGTATATCATTATTATCTTCCAAATCTTCTAACAATCTAATAACATATTTTCTGGCTTTAACACAATGCAATGGGTTGATAAGCCGTAGAAACAAACCAATCAATTAATTTGCATCTACTAACATCTACAGCATTTCTCTGGAAGTATTTTCTAAGATTGTTTGGGTTTGACAGTGTTATTTCAAAACAGTCAAACCAATTAGAAAACGTCATCTCTAAGCGGGTTTTCAAATGCTTTCAAACTGATTTTCATTCTTTTAGTTACTTTGGTTTCTCTATCTGTTCTGCATCTAATATATGCAATGTTTCCCTGAAAGTATTTACCTAGGCTGCTTGGGTTTGACAGTAATACCACCACTATAAATCCACTGTCAAAAAAGGCGGTAGAGATTCACGTGTCAGTCCTTTGTAGACAGTAATCAATTGCTGCATAGAATTCTACCGATGCTGGTGTAAATCAGATGTGTTCTAAAAAGCAACTGAAAAGATATAGCAGAGTTGTACCGTGTCTCTCTTGGAGGCATTACAAGTGAGACCATTATTTTAATCGCCTTATTCATATACTGCTTACCCTCACATTTTTTTCTTCTAATTTACACCAAGGAAGAGAGTAAAGCCACTAAGACACAAGGGGTTACTGGATGTGAGAGAATAAAAAATAGAAGAGCAAGAACAATAGAAGAGTAATCAAGAAGTAAGTAGATAACGATTGATATTGCATTTAAATTTTTGAAGATGAAAGTTGGTCGGGAAGCATGAAGCCGGAAGTGCGTTCCACAAGCGAAAAGTGCGAGAAAAGGAACATTTAGCATAGAAATTACGGCCACATCTAGCCAATTCAACATTAAATTGATGAGGCATTGTTGCCAATCTAGTACTAAGCTTAAATTCATAACGTTCAGGTACTATAGCGAAGAGATCATTCAAGCAATTTTTTAAAGTATTGATAGAAAAGACAGAAGGAAGCAACTTTGCTAATGCTTGAAAAGTGACTGGAGTACAGACGCCAGATCGGGACTAATAATATTGCTGATTCTCCTTTGGATTTAATAAAGAATCTCTAAATATATAGCAGGAGCACAGGAACATAAGTTGCAGCAGTAATAGATTGACTTTCCTTAAGTTTTAATATAAAGCTAATAACACGTGCCAAGACAGAACGGTTTAAAAAAAAAACGGATGAAGACTTCTCACGCTCCCAGATTCATTGGCAAACACGTGATGATGGGTATTTGGCCAAAATCTATTATATTGTCACTCTGACACCGTCTCCATCTCGTTTTTTTCAGAAAACGATGCTACACTTACTGTGTTTTCCCACTAATATAAAACAAAGACAGAAACCTAAGATGGATTTTTTCTCTATTTGTTATAAAGCCTTGGACACTTATTAATTGATGATAGATCATGAAATGTCAAAAATGATAGAGAATCTGTCTATATTTCTGAGATGATTTATTATGTACTTTATTTATATTATTCGGACTATTTTCCTCATCTTTGTCGCCATATTTATCACAACGTTTCGGCCTCAAGGACACATGGCACAGTGGATAAAGGCGTTGGTTAGATCCAGTGACAGGAACCAAGGAGTGCGCGTTCAATACCCGGTTAAGGCAGTGAAGATTTTTCAGAGGAAAATTAGCATGAGATAACTAATAACTGACAGCCATCAAACATGGAACGTGGAACTAGAACAGTCTACCCAAATGAGCGAAATAAACGGTTCAGTTCGAATTTCCAACCACCTGAAGAAGGCCGGAGCGTACAACGGCCGAAACGTTGTGATAAATATGGCGACAAAGATCAGGGCAAAGGTCCGAATAATGTAAATGATGATACAGAAAGCAAGACATTTTCTTAATTTTCTCTGATTAAGTTTATGTCTAGAATAAGTAAAGCATACAGGGGCATGGAATTTTAATTACCAAACATGTGAGTAGCAACAAAGTTCTTGGCACAATGGCAACAAAAAGGAAATTTATATTTAACATCAGGAAGTAACAGTTGAAATTTCCGGGTCACCTTATGAGGAAAGAGAGTTTGTAAAATTTGATACTCACAGGTCAGATTAAAGATAAGAGAGCCGAAGGAAATCGTGCACAATATACCTGGTGAGTTTTTGCGAATGGATGACCAAACAGGGTTTTGGAGAAATGGAAAAAGACAAAGTTTATTAAGAGTTATAAAGGTCAGAAAATTGGGAAGAGAATTTATTTCCAAAGCCCTGAAAGAACACGATACGACGTAATTCATATATCTTGTCTAGAAAAAATGCTTTCAACGCAATTTCACTGGGAATGTTATTTTAGAAACACTCACAAAAGTTAAATGCTGATATTTTCTAGATAGCTTATTTACTGTAAAGTAATTCATAAGTTAACACTTGCTAACAGAAGGCTGTATATTTTTTTTCAAATACTTTTATTTACTAAGAATTAATGCTGAATTTAGATCTGATTGATTTTCATTTGTAATTACGAACAAACCCCCGATGAAAGGCACATTAAATCACAGGTGGTTCGAAACTGAGATCTCGATTATACGCTCAGCAATTACAGTTTATATCACATGCTGGATACGAGTATTGATCTTTCACAGCTATTAAGTTACAATTAACGTGTGCGAAACTGAAAAGGATGTCGCTAAGTAAACTGATGATATTGGTATTCCCAATAATATCACAAAATACTGAAGAAGAAATAGATTTTATAATACATATTTAACACTGTAAAAGCGGAGTAAAAATCAAGAAATTGTTATTTTTATCTTAGAGAACCTGAATTTAAAACATGGAAAAGAAACAATCCAGTGGAATATTCGGCAAATATATGGCTGTATTATTCAATGAATACAGAGAAAAATCGGTTCAATATTGCACAGCGAATGAGGAACACTTGTTTCCAAGAACATCCATGATGCTTGAGGACATGAAAAAGCCCAAAGGAGAGCACAAGATAGACTATCTAGAATTCAATCGAAAATCTCAGAAATGCAGTTCCACCCTCTGAATTCAAAATGGAGCGCAGTAAGCGAAGTACTTGAAAACACCACCGTGCAAACTTATTCTCTGAAAAGATAGATAAGAAAAAAAATGGATGACATGGAATTCTCGTGCTGATGGGATATATAGACAACAAAAAAACGTCAAGTTAAGGACCAGTAAACTTGATGTTAATTACAATTAGAAGGAAATGCAAGCAGAAAAAAAGATGTGCAGAGATACAAACACTGTAGAAAATAGAGAGTGCAGGTGTGCATAAAATGAAAACAAAAAGAAATAACAAGATGGGAGATATGCTACTCAACAAGTTGCATAAAATGTGAAATATAATTAAAAAAAAAAGACAATAATGTTATAGCGCAAAATGAAAAGATTTTTCAAAGAGGCAACGGATACAATGTACAACACTTGCACAAAATGGAGGAGGTGCTAGAGGAGAAGGGATACAAAAGGAATATTGTCACTTTCTAGAAGGGAAAGTAATCTTGTTCTGAAAAAAAAAGGGGGGGTGAATTCCCACGAACGCGTGAGAGTTGATCACGTATCTGATGCATTTGTCTATCTGCGATGATAATCGTACGTCGACTTGAGGCCTTTGTTCTAAAGTAGTTGAGTACATTCAACAAAAATAAAGTGAATTGGACTGCATTTTCTGCATCCTACCATGTGATTAAATGATGATTAACAAGATGACATTCTCATTCTCATTCTCCACCTCTCTCTCTTCTGTATATATATATATATATATATATATATATATATATATATATATATATATATATATATATAATGACATCATACATACATATATATGCGACATCATACATACATATATATATATATATATATATATATATAATGACATCATACATATGTATATATATATATATATAATGAAATAATACATATGTATGTATATATAATGACATATATAATGATATCATATATATATATATATATATATATATATATATATATATATAGCGACATTATATGTGTGTGTGTG
This sequence comes from Acanthosepion lycidas, assembly GCA_963932145.1. Taxonomy (NCBI): domain Eukaryota; kingdom Metazoa; phylum Mollusca; class Cephalopoda; order Sepiida; family Sepiidae; genus Acanthosepion; species Acanthosepion lycidas. The sequence goes on from OZ010588.1 coordinate 36,752,982, forward strand.
TAATGTCAATATCTTCTATCTCTTAATCAATTTTCTCTCATAGTTTTCTCACATTAAAATAGGGTCGAATGGATATATTGTCGTATAAATTACACAATGTCGACTTGAGACATTTGTTCTAAAGTAGTTGAGTAAAATATCCTATGTTAACATATACCAAAATCACAAACACTAATCTCGATATACTAAAGGGTAAATTTGTTCATTAAAATTGCCATCAGTTTTTACCACCGCCTCCAAACGACTTCGGAAATTCCTATAAGTCATCTAAACGGTCTCGATGTTTACGTTGGTGAATGCTGCCACAAGGCTTCCCTTACGCGACTATAATCTGCAGGCGACAATATCAAATTCAACGCGCATACGCGAAATTAAATATATAAAATGGCGACAATTTTCCAGTCGCACCCTATCAATATTTTGATATAGCTTATGTTTCAGTGGATTTATTGCCTTGTTTGAGGTAAAATGATTAATATATATATATATATGTTTGTGTGTGTGTGTGTGTTTGTGTGTCTCTGTGTGTAT
>OZ010588.1:36756012-36758512 GCA_963932145.1 Acanthosepion lycidas
TTCGTGTGTATATATCTATATATGTTTATATGTATGCGTGTGTATATATCTCTATAGGTATATGTCTATATATCTATATAGGTATATATCTATGCGTGTGTGTATGCCTATATAGGTATGTGTGTACATATATGCGTGTTTACATATAAATATGCGTGTGTGTATATGTATACGTATTTTTGTTTTTACATATTCGTGTGTTTTATGCATATATAGGAATGCATATGTATTTACATATATATGTATGTCTGTGCGTTTGTGTAGCATTATATGCATCAATAACTGCTATGAAATTAAACACCGAAATGTACTTTGCCTTCAGTCTGTCACTCATAGCTTTTATCAAAGTCATTGAAAATTTTCTTCTTCCGAATCTTTGATAGTTTCTATTTTTTTTTTTTTTTAAGTGATAATCCTATCAGGATTTTAAATTAAGCTGTTCGCTTCTCCTTCGCATGTGTTCATCGAACTGCCTATTTGCCGCCCCAGGATCAAACTAATCTTTTGAGATAATTTAACCTAAGTTTAACTTCAAAAACTTTAATATATATTAGTGAGATTAACACCCATCTATTAAAATATACACAAGTCAAAGCTAACTGAACGATTCTGTTTGGAAAACAGACACTGAGTTTCTAGCATTCCCAAACACTTGAACTTATTGGAGCAAAATTATTACCATAAATTCGCAATGATTTTGATCTTGCAAGTCAACAAGTCAAAACCAGAAGCTATTAAAATCTACATATCTTATTCAGCTCTTATGAGAGACGCATCATATTAACAACCATATTGTTTTTCAGCTCTGAGGCACAATAGTCACTATTACAGCTGACTAGAAGCCATCATGAGACTGAACCATAATTTGTGTACGATGGCTATCAATAACCCTACACGTGAATGCTGAACAGACAGTTTTGAATGTTTCTCTATTAAGTTGATGAACCTACATAGACGCACATTTCTGTATTATAGTAAGTTCTTTTTATGAGCATGGGCGATCATGGCGTTTGGTTTGTTGAAAGAAATTTGCAGATAGTCAAATTTTGAAATTTGTTTACTCGCTTCTATTTCAAAAGGTTTTCGGAGATAAATGATTTATGAGTTCATATTTTGTAAGTCAGTGTTTTTGTTTTCCTCTGGTTAAATTAATCAGTTATTCAGGGGTCATATGAAGATTTGGTTCATGACTTTTTTATTTATTGGCCCATTGTTCAAACAAACATTCTTTTCTTTTCTATTGCTATAATTTGATTAGTGAGCTTAGAAGTATCATGTCACTCTGTGTATTTTTCTTCCTCTTCCTATGTCAAGTAGAAAAAATTGTTTTAACTATTTTTTTTTTAAATATCTGTATCTTAGCCTGCGTTCTTATGTCTTCTGCTGTCATTATTCAATATAAGAACATGGGCGTTTGAAATGGCCTCTGATGTAATATTCAGATGAATATTTCATCTTTGTTTTTTCCACCGGTGTTCTCACGTTCTACGATTCATCTTGTAAATATGTCTTTCCCATCTCTTCTTCATAATTTAATTTCTTTTTTAATTACATGAGTATATCATACGCAGATTTAGCGAGTATCACAACGATATTTCAACCTCAGCAGACGTAATGTCTGTATTCATTTTGTACTTGGCAAGATGGTATGAATCCAATTCCCCTCAAATGCTAATATTTGTCACTTCTGCTAGTACGACGTAGCCCATTATACCCCGTCACATGTTCTTCGCGGAAGGCTAATTACTCCGACAAATATCATGAAGTACACAATTTGGCAATTTTACCATCTCGAAGAGATCATTATAAATTTTCATGAATTCTTAGAAGTTCAAACAACACGAATTCTTTAATATTACTATTAGTTTGGTGCAAAAATAATGACGTAAAAAGGTCGTTTTTTGACGTTTAAAAATACGTCAAAAAACGACATTATTACGTCATTATTTTTACACCAACCTAATATTATTGCCTTTTTTTTTTCCTTTGATTTCTGTTCTATACTTATTTCTGTCTACGTTCCAACGGGAGACCTATGATCAGAAATGTCTTCATGACATTTTCCACTTAACACTTGTGTAAAAAAAAAAAAAAAATAAAGACAAAGAGCCCACATCATTTACATGGATAAAACAACTCCTATGCTGTGAGCTGTGCTTGTGAGAACAATCTTTTTTTAATTTCTTAAATGCATGGACCACCACTAGAATCATTTTTCTCTTTATGTGCCACAGTTTCGTGATTTCCTCTTTCCATTTTGATCGGTTTTTGAAGGTCTTCAAAGATACATTAGAATCCGCAGGAATTGCCATGTCTTTAAGAAAGCAAATTCTGTTTTGTAGACTTTGATCGCAATGCCTGGGAGATTCCTTTTCATATTATTTCCAGTTTTCCGGATTTACTGTATGATACAATTCTACAGCAAGCCTTTTGCCTAATGTAATTTTTTTTTCTAGTAATAATTGAGCGCTGATCATGAGCACAATATATTCCATATATA
>OZ010588.1:36763512-36776012 GCA_963932145.1 Acanthosepion lycidas
TTTAAGCTGGCGCCAAGAGGATATGGGATTTACACAAGGTAGTTCTTTTCACCATAATATATTTTTGTCAATTCATTTACTCGGTCGAATTTGCATAGATCACGTAAATAAGACATTATAGAGTAACAGCTGAAACTCAGCTATGGGCGTAGTGATCGAAATTCATATTTTAAACTACAACAAAAGGTTTTACTTCAAATATTGTGTAGGTTTCACATTAGTTATTTTATTCAATAATGTTCATATTAATTTCAGTCATGATCGCAGTCAGTCACATTACAAGAAAGCATATATTGACAAAAAACAATTTAACCTAGATGTAGAAAATATGCACTCAAAATTCTTGAACGTTAAAATAATAATAAATAACAAAGTCCTTAGGTTTTTGTGTCTTGATTCTTTACACTGGTATTTTTTTCACTTTTGTCCCGTAATGAGACTTAATCAAATCCTGCACGATTTCAATCAATCAACAGCACTCTAGTCCAGTTTACCGAACGTTGTCAATCGATAACCTCACTAAGTTATTTATAAAGCCTATAGATTATAACCTGCATCAAGGAAACAAAATATCGTGAAATTACCATGAATTCTATTTTTATTAATAACTAGACATATAAATCTAGAAACATATACGGTTTCTTTGGGCCTCTTACGTTGCTTATATTTTTATAACATACTTTGTTTTGTTTTTTTTTTTTACTAGAAATCATTCTCACTCTCTTATCGAGTGGCCAAATATATTTTTTTCTTCCGTTATCCGTGTCTATATCTTATCGATACTGTTTATAAATTTAAATTTGCGAATTTCTGTAACATTCTGGAAGTCTGCCGACGTGTTTGACTTTGTCCCACGTCGATATAAAATAGGTTACTCAAAATATTTCTATGGGGATAACAACAAAGATATTTGTAGATAAAAAAAAAATGAAAACTTCTGGAAACTATTGAAATAATTATCGGTAGTTACTTAAGTAGGCCTTTTTGTCGCTGCTTAAATGACTTTCTATTCAAACAAAATGTTATTTCTTTTTACAGGAACCCGGGCGAGGATTTTGGTTGCCTCAGCTTGGATATTTTCGGTAATTTTTTCGATTCCTTCTTTGGTGCTCTTTGAAGACACCCCTTCTCCGAAGGACGAATCAATTAGATTCTGTTATCTGGATCTATCCGAAAAATGGCATTGGATGGTAAGTTGGTTACTTTTTTTCTTTCTTACTTCATTTAATCCTCATTTTTCAATTTTACTTTATATGATTACATTTTGTTTCTTTATTTATGACATGACTTCTTCATTTTTCAACCTTGCTTTCTTGTTATTTTCGTTTCTTTCTTTGATGTTTTCCTTTCTTTCTTTGTTATTTTTTTCTCTGTATTTGTCTTTCTTTATTTGTAATTTGCTTTGTTTTTTTTTCTGTGACTTTCTTTTTCTACCTTTCCCTGTTTAATGGCTGTCTTTCTTTATCGTGAGTTTTTTCTTTGTTCTCTTCCTTTTTCTCGTGGTGTTTCCATTCTCTCTTTGTTATTTCCCTTGTAATTATTGTTTCTTTCTTTCTTATTGTAGCATATTCTTTGTTTTTAGTTGTTGCATGCTTGTCCTTTCTTCTTTCTGTTTCTTTGTTCTTTTGTGCCTGTTGGTTTGGTATTCATTGTTGCTGTGTGTTTTTTTCTTGTTGCTGATTGTTTTTTTCTTTCTTGGTGTTGACTGTTTGTTTTTTTCTTGTGACTGATTGTTTTTTTCTTGTGTCTGTTTTCCTTTCCTGTTTGTTTTTTTCCTTTCATTTTCCTGTTTGTTTTTTTCTTTCATTTTGCTGTTTGTTTTTTTTCTTTCATTTTGCTGTTTGTTTTTTCCTTTCATTTTGCTGTTTGTTTTTTCCTTTCATTTTGCTGTTTGTTTTTTTCTTTCATTTTGCTGTTTGTTTTTTTTTCTTTCATTTTGCTGTTTGTTTTTTCCTTTCATTTTGCTGTTTGTTTATTTTCTTTCATTTTGCTGTTTGTTTTTTTCCTTTCATTTTGCTGTTTGTTTTTTTCTTTCTTTTTGCTGTTTGTTTTTTTTTTCCTTTCATTTTGCTGTTTGTTTTCTTCTTTCTTGTTGTTCTTTGATTGTTCGTTTTTTATTGTTACTGTTTGTTTGTCCATTCTTTTGTCTGTTTGTTTTTCATCCTTTTTTGTTGATGATTATTTGTTTATTCTTTCTTAATGCAGTTTTTTTTATTTCCTGTTGTTCTTTGTCAGTTCTTTTTTGTTGATTGTTTGTCTTTCTTTCTTCTTACTCTTTTTCTTGTTGCTGATTGTTTGGTTTTTGTTGGGTTTTTTTTTTTATTTTTGCAGTTGTTTGTTTCTTTTTGCAGTTTTTTGTTTCTTTTTGTAGTTTTTGTTTCTTTTTGCTTTTTGCTTTTTCTTTTTGCTGTTTTCTGTATCTTGTTGCGGATTGTTTTTTCTTGTAGCTGATTGTTCGTTCTTTTCTGTTGATGTTTCTTTTTTTTTCTTTCCTCTTGCTGTGTTTTCTTTTTTATTACTGTTTGTTTGTTTGTTTCTTCTTATTGCTTTTGTTTGTTCTTTCCTGTCGCTCTTTATTTTTCCTTTCTCGTTTGTTTGTTTTTTGTTTTGTTTTTTCTCTCCTGTCGGTTATCGTTTGATTTTTCCATGTTTGTTTGTTTTTGTTTTCTTTCTTGTTGCTGCTTTTTTGCTTGTTCTTTCTTTTTTATATTTGTTTCTTTGCTCTTTCTTTCTGTTGCTGCTTGTTTGTTTTTTTCTTCTTGCTGATTTTTCTTTTTTCTTACTGTTTTTTCTTTCTTGTTGATGATTTTTTTTATCTTTTTTGTTGCTATTTGTTCTGGAGTTTTGTTTCTTTTTCTTTATTTCTGTTCCTCCATTTTGCTGTTTTTTTGCTCTTTCTTTTAGTTGCTCTTGTCTTTCGTCCATTTTTTCTGCTTCATTAGTTCTTACTTTTTTTATTATTTCCTAGTCATGATATTGTTTCTTTTTATTCTTACTTTATTTTATGAATCGTTCTTCATTTGAACTTTTTGTCTACAAATTATCTTTTCACGACATAGTGAACCATTTCCTTAGCAGCAGATCTAGCAATTGATTCCATGTAATATTTCCACTTTATGTCATCAGCATAGATACCGAGTTGGGACAATTGAACAACAGATATCTAAATGATACAACACTGGAGGACACCTGCATTAAAGCAAAACACCTAGAGGAGTTTTACTTCACAACCTGATAAGAAAGACTAAATAAGTTCAAAAGTTCATTCAGAAATAACAATCTTTCAACTTGTGATGAAGACCAGAATTCGAAACCATTCCAGATATCCAAAGCAATAGCTTGAGGTTCAGCATTTCTATTTAAAACTTGATAGACCTTTTTAGCAATAATCGTTAATATATCAATAGTTTAACTATAGAGGAGAAAGCCTTATTGCTTATCTGAATGAAGATCCTGCGAAGTGAGGTACCTAAGCAATTCAGACATGATTATAGCCTCTAGTAATTTACAAAAAGAAGTAGATGCTAAAAAGCAAAATTTTAGAAGGATCAGAATATTGGTCTGAGTCCTTAAAGACTGGTAGTAAAGGGATGGATTTCCAATAAGCAGGAAAACAGAAGCAGCAATGTTTTTATTGTATAGTTTAGAGCACAGCAGACAGTTCAGAGTCTGTTGTAGGGTTACCATGAAGTCCACTTGCTTTGTGGGCATCTAGATTAGGAGAAACCATGGAAGGAATTATATACATATCACTCGATAGAGACTCGGTTCTAAGTGTAAAGTATATTGCAGATGAGTCAAGAATAGAATTTGAAGAGAATTTACGAGCAAATCATTTTGCTTTGTTATTAAAGAGAGAATAGATAGAAGACTTACTCTTATTTAACACACTATTGCATAGTCGCCAGAATCTGAGTGAATGTATGGCTGACTAGGTTTTGTGACTGCAAAACGTCATGATTTATTAAGAGCTACAAATGACAGAAATTTATGGAAGGCTATGATCACAACATCCTCAAGGGACACGGTACATACAAGAAAAAACTTTGTTCCATCATACATTCACTCAAGTTTGCTAGGTAGGTTAAGAGTTGTTTTCCTCTTTCCTGTGAGTATCAAATATTCAAAGCTCACTTTCCTCATTATATGTGAAATTTAAACAATCTATTGCTGATGTTAAGTATAATTGTCGTTTTCGTTACCATTTTCTCTAGAACTTCGTCGTTGCTCACATGTTTTGTCCATGATATTCCCAGATTCTTCTGTAGAACCACATGGAGATTGTTCAGTATTCATTGCGATATAGGACGACTGGTATCACTTAATATTTCAACAGAAGCAGCAACTGGAGATAAAGCTAGAAAAGAATAATAATAATAATAATAATGATAATAATATCAAGATTCTGATCTTGCAAACTAAAAAAAAAACAAGTTAGGACGGAAGGGGTTGCCAATACTCGAACAAAAATTATTAGTGAGAAAAGATTCTATCAATTTTAACCGACAGTAACGCTATCATTTCGGCCGATGAATGTAGAAAGTTACCTGTAATAAAACGGCAAATGTTATCATTATAATTTTACAGAAGAAACGTACCTACTTATCAGAAATATGATATATTTAGAACCCCTACAAGATATAAATAGCGACCCAAAGGTTTCTTTGTGTGTGGTTTCCTCAATTAATTCTAAAAACTGTGGTTTTTGTTGTTGTTTTTTTTTTTTTTTTTTTTTTTTTTTTTTGCGCGCTGTGACTTATTTTTATCCCTGAGCGTATCTATTCAGTCGAATGTGGGTGCTATCAATTGAACAGATTCTCGGGCACCTGTTATCACATGATTGCCTGCTACGAATGCAGGCGTGTGATTTCGAAAAAAAATAGAAAAGAAGACCAATATTAATGAAGGAAGACAGGAAAACGAATATTTCGTAGAATAATAACAAATAATACCTAATTCTTAGGACTTCCGTTTGGATTAATTTTTTTCTTAAAAACCGGTGCCGATTTTCAACTTGACTCGGTTTCATTTTTGCGATCTGTATTTAAAATTCATTCGCTTTATTTATTTATTCATTTCCACAGGAAAAAGCGCGCTCACACACACTTATTTATATGTATATATACATATTGGGGGAGTACTGGAATGTTCTTCGTCCGACCAAGAAAAATGTTCTATGCACATGAACTGCACATACTATGACACATTCACTTCACAATTTAATACATTTCGCACATTGTTTTGTAACTATCTTTAACCCTTCCAAAAACTTTAACCAAAAACTTTCCGAACTGTATAGAACAAAGTCATTCCTCCCAATATATATATATATATATATATATATATATATATATATATATATATATATATATATATATATATATATATATATATATGTGTGTGTGTGTGTGTTTGTTTGAATAAAAAACAGACCACTTAAAGGTTCCATGTAATAAATTATTTCACCACAGCCCTCACTTCCTCGCTTTGTTAATTTACATATGCTTAATACGGCCCGTCAAAAATGTGTAAATTTCTGTTCATTTTTCATTTCAAACTTTGGAAGTAAAGTCTGATGATCCAGAGTCCTTTAAAAGGGCTGTGGTGAAATAATTTATTACATGGAACCTTAAAGTGGTCTGTCTTTTATTCAAACATATTTGCTCTGAATTTACATTGAGCTCTCCGGATATCATCCTCCTTGGGTCTACTCATACGGATTACCTAGTTTTGCATAAACTAGATAGATAGATAGATAGATAGATAGATAGATAGATAGATAGATGTTTGAATATTTATCTGTGGGGACGCATTTAAAAAAATTATAAAACAATTGGTCAACGCAGTAGACATTAATAATGCAGAGACGCTACATCCACGTGTTATAGGAGCCTGAGAAACCATTTGAAACCGTGTAGGAGTATGTGCAAGTGTCCGACAGTCAATTATCCGGCGGGTGCATGTGCGTATAGAAGCAATTGGAGGACATTTTGAACTTTAGTCATGAGTTGATGTGCTGTGGTACAACGATGCCTTTTGGACATATGTTTACATAGACATTTTACCTTGTTTTGGTGTCAGGAACCCCCTCACCCGAATGTTTGTAATATATTTCTTGATTGTATCTTGAATTTCTATATTTAACAGCTTCTATTGTGAACTTAAACTTAATAACTCAAAAATAAAGGATTTTTGAGGACCTGCAGCCAAAGTTTGTAAAAGTATTTTAATATGCACTATATATATATATATATATATATATATATATATATATATATATATATATATATATATGTATACATTTAATATGTGTGTTACAATTAATGATATACAAAGAATTTATCTCATAGAGATGATTATTTCGTCCATGGTAAAGTAGTTTTCCCTGGGCTTATCAATACAAATACATTTACTAAAATGGATGCAATACCACGTTTCTTCACAGAAAATTTGAAATGCAAAGGAAGGAAAAAAGAAAAAGGGGGAAGAATACAAGAAGAGGGGTAAGAATTGGTTTATCATAGAGGAGGGAGTTATATAAATATAGAGGAGTAAGTGACCTAACGTGATTGTGTTGGAATTGGGGACTGATCATCGCGACGGTTGAAAATGGACATTGACATAAATGCAACCTATCAACACCCGTGCAAGGAAGAAGAATGAACAAAAAAGCCATAAATATTTTAGAGTGGTGTTTAACATATTATAGAATAGAATTAAGAATTTAAAATGAATATTTTTTATAAAAAGGTGTTAATACTAATCCATTCAATAATACATCTTTAACTATATATTAGGTTGGTGCAAAAATAATGTCGTTTTCTCACATATGTTACTATGTGAGAAAACGACATTATTTTTGCACCAAGCTAATAGTAAAAATTACAGTAAAAAAACTTTGAGTAAATTATTAATATACTAATTTCTTTTAAATATAACCAATCTCATTATATCAATATGATATAAATAAATTTTCAAATACTATGTTGATAATTTAAATTATATAATACTTATACTAATTATTTAAAAATTCTGAAAAGGATTAAATTTATATTCAACATATAAAAAATGGTAATATAAAAACTATTAAATATAGAAGAATATTCCATATATAGAAAAGAAAGTATTTTATTACACCTTATATATATATATATGTATATATATATATATATATGTGTGTGTGTGTTTGTGTGTGTGAACATATATAAATATAAAAGGGAACATTGAAGTCAACACTTAGGTCGCCTCTAAGTGTTGACTTCACTGTTCACTTTTATATTTACACACGATATTGAGCACTTTATCCCATAAATATAGCACACCCTAAGACTGTATTTATTCACATATTATAATTATTTTGTAAAGGTATGATTCCTTCGCTACATAAGAGTTCTCATGTTTCAAAAACGAGAGCCGAAAACCTCAATATAATTATTAAAATTAAATTGAATGAAAGTATCATGCCCTGTTCCATACTCAAGCGAAAATTTAGGAATAATCAGTCTTGAAATTTACGCATCTTTATAAGCATGTTCGTTCGTAAAATTAATTACTATGGAAACAGCTGGGGTGACCATTTTGATAAAGGGCCTAAGATTTAATTTTTATCCACATATCAATCACCTTCGGAAAGAGGTCAAGCTGAGGTATGGCTTGAATGATGGCAAATATACGTGATACATTAATTCAGTTTAATTTTAATAATTATATTCAGGTTTTCGGCTCTCGTTTTTGAAATATGAGAACTCTTATGTAGCGAAGGAATCATTTTTTTTTTTTAATAATTATAATTTAAGCTCTACTTCTATATGGAGCACTGATTTTTAAAAATAAAAACAAAAATACTAAAGAACTCCGGATTATTTACCTAACGTGTTCTTTCCTATTTTTCTACATATCTACACACATACACACACACACATATATATATATATATATATATATATATATATATATATATATATATATATATATATATATATATATATATATATATATATATATATATATATATATATATATATATATATATATATATATATATATATATATATATATATATATATCCGGGGGTGGATACATGATATTTAATGTGGAAATTGGCAGCTTCTAAACATAAATTCGAATTTTAAAAAATTCTAAGTATAAAATGGCAAAGTGATCATATGAATGTAATAATAATAATAAATGTAATAATAAAAATAAATGTAATAAGACTTAGTTATCAAGTATTTCCCTCTTTTAAATAATATGTCATTTGAAAATTATAATATTTTCAATATATTTTGAAAGCGGGCTGTTTATTTTGTATAATAATAGCTTCTAGGTTTTAGCCTCTCTCCATGCACTGGGTGTTGTAGAATATTTTGGCATTATCCACTAATATTTGTTTCATGTCGATAGTTGTATTTTGGTTGTTCGTGATATTCCAGTCGTTATGTGCACGAATTGCACTGAGTTTCGACAGGTGACAGGGCAACCTACGGGAGAGTGTGGTGTATGCGTGCCCGACACGAGAATTTAATGCTGTTTTTATTATTAATATCGGAGTTGTAATCTCCCGGAGGGCAATAGATTTCATAAACAACATTATCTTTACATAGCGAGGATGCTTGAGGTTCGATGCTGTTGGTAATGGTTAGATTAGTTGTACAAAACTTTCTATAATAGATGATAAAATCTCAGGTGTTAGAATCGTTGAGTGATATTCATCGACGAATAATAGTTTAATTACTTTTTCATCATGTTTATAATTAGGATGAAATTAATTATGATAGAATAAGTTTATGTATTTATTTATGTTTGCCTCAATCAAAAAAATCGCATAATTTTTGGTCCGTTCCGAATGACCATTACACACGACATCACTATAGACTGTTTCAAACTATTATTTTCCCCCAGGAATACCAAGATGTAAACAATAGACAACTGCTACCACACATATACCACATCGGTTCTTGAAAATCGCAGAGACGGTCGAAACAACTAGGAACACAACATCATCACAAAAGAGTATGTCTATATTTCTGAGATTAGGTATTATGTACAGTATTTACATTATTCGGACTATTGTCCTCATCTTTGTCGCCATGTTTATCACAACATTTGGCCGTTGTACGCTCCGGCCTTCTTCAGGTGGTTGGAATTTCGAACTGAACTCTTTATTTCGATCACTGGGGTAGACTGTGTGTACGCTATCCCGTGCAGCTGCGGAAAATAAATATAAAGGAGAGACAGACCACCCCCTCACGGTAAGGGTTCAAGAACACCAAAAAGCTGTAACGCGAGGGGAAGTAGAAAAATCAGGCGTGGCTGACCACATATGGAGAGAGGAGGGAGATCACCGTCCCCTGTGGGATCATGTTGAGATTATAGACAGGGAACACCATTGGAAAATTCGTAAACTTAAGGAATCAGCACATATGCTAGGCCACAAAAATCTCCTGAGCCGACCAAGCATAGAAATAAATACAATATGGGAACTAGTAATAAGGAGTGCCAGAGAAAAGCAATGATAAAAAAGTTGCAATATGAGCTCTGGTAAAAACATGCAATGATAACAGTAAAACTGCAATATGAGCAGTGGTAAAAAATGTGATTTGATAATAGTGGTGAAGATTTTGTCCAGACCCATCCACACTTTTTCGAGGGGCCTGATGCACTACGCGCCACAAGGTCCGCAAACGACACTCCGCAGATATTGAATTCACAGTTGTCCTTTTCCTAGACCAGTTGCTATCCAAGACTATAGAACCCAGTATATATATATATATATATATATATATATATATATATATATATATATATATATATATATATATTATCTTTGAAAATGGCTTATGTAAGCCGAAAGCTTAGGTTGGATTAAAAAATATGGATGAATATTGTGATTTTCTTTCTTCGTTTCATGATAATGTTATTAAGCTTATCATACGTTATGAAAAGAATTTACATAAAATAAATAGACAACACTTGTCTATATTATTTAATGAAACATGTATGAGTATATATATATATATATATATATATATATATATATATATATATATATATATATATATATATATATTCGAAAGGAACAGATAGTAAGAAGGCATTTTTTAAAAAAGCCAAAACAGAACGACCGGTTTCGTCCCAGGACTTATCAAGTATTTATTCTGGGAATTTAAAAGCGTGTAAATTATTCAATTCTCGAATCTAATTAAATGAGGGAAGAAAAAAAAATTATGAATTACAAGGAGACTAGAGTCCAATAATATTCAGACCCAGCAAGCATTCCCTCTGTTTACAAAGGGAAGGCTCACGGGATCTGATATACAAGGACTCCAGGACCTTGAGGTGAAAAGTGGAGTGGGACCTCGATAAAATAATAAATCGGTCACCACTAAAATTTTCCACACATTCCCTTCTATTTATCAAATGTTCAGCAATGGCAGAACTAGGACTGTTAGTCAATTGGCTATTTCTAGAGGACGGATTAAAAATCCTGAAGGGTAAATGCTGTTTAATTCTTAAATCCAAACGCTGGATATATAGCTCAGTTTCAGCTATTCAACAATAACAGTCAATTTCCTATCAAGTGTGATCTTCTAAAATATATACCGGGTGCGTTGCCATTGATCAGTTTTGAAACCTATGTCAGAGACAATAAAAAAAGTTAAAATGCCGATGTTCAAATTAGGTTGATATTGTCAGCTTGAAAAAATAAGTTAACACATAATTTTCTTTTTATAATCCAAACTGTACTGAACTGAGATAAAACTAAATTGATTTGTTGATTGATTCCTTTTCTACGACTTATCAACTCAAGTGTTTAAAGGCAGAAAATTTTATTAGAATGTAAGAATTCTTCGGGCGATAATAATTGTTTTAGTGATACAAGTCTTACTAATAGTTGGGGGAGAAGAGGTGGACTTATAGTTTTCCCAAAGGCATTTGCGCGTAAATGGATATAACGAACTCGACTGGAAGTAGAATTCAGCTCTCTAATTAACAATTCCTAGCCATTATCCATTACGCTACCTGCACATCAAATCTGACAACGTGTTCCTGTAGTTGCATTATTTCAGCTAGATTTTGAAGAGTATCTTTTCTAATGCAAAAAGATCTTCAACATGCATCTATGCATAGTGTTAAACTTCGATATGCCCTCGAAAAAATGAACAGGTTCAAATGTATATTTTAATAAGTATGACAGCATGCAAAGCACTAAGTCACAAGGGGGTACACGATTTGAAAGAATTACGAACAGAAATATTAATAATGAGCGAGAAGAGAAAAGAGTAACCAGGATGACAGTAGATAGCGATTGACATTGCATTTAAATTTGTGCTGATTAAAGTTCACCTTTGAAATCATCGAGCGGAAATGTAGTTTCACAAGTGAGAAGTGCGAAAAAAGAAACTGTTAGCATAGACCCTACCGCTAGCTAGCTCAACTGTAAATTGATGAGATCTCAACGCCAATCTAGTACTGCGCTTAAGTTCAAAATTCTGGATACCACAGCGAAGAGTTCATGTGAACAAGTACCATAAAATTATTTATAGAAAGGACAACGAGAGGCAATATTAAATCAGTGGAAAAGTGACTGGAGTTGAGCCGCGAGATCAGGACCAATAATATTACTGATTCTTTTAAGCAGCTCAAGGTAATACACAAGGGCACCAGACCATATGTAGCAGCAATATTCTAAGCATTGACAAATTTGTAGAATTATAGATATGTATGATAAATCCAGTAGAGAAAAATTGTCTCGAACGACAAAGTGAATTAACTTTCTTAGCAGCTGACCTAGCAATGGATTCAATATAGTCTTTCATTTCATATCAGCTGAGAACGTTAGCCTGAAGAGGCGCAACGAGTCACTTTCCTGTATGTAAGCATCAGCCATGCATAAAGAAAGCTTCGTTATAACGATGTTTGTTAAAGATTGTGTTGTGTCGGAAACCTACCACCCCTCTTGAAGATGAACTTATCTGCGTCTGTGAACAAAGACTTTAAATAGTGACATGTCAGTTGACATGAGAGAGTCCGAGAAGTTCTTAGCTGAGCTAGTTATTGACTACTCAGGCGATTTATGTACCTTTTTACCAGCCTATTAAAACCCTTTTTATTGTTACGTGTTATTTGGCGTTTGTCTCTACTAACCCCAAATCAACATCATAACAGATTGGAAAGAACATTTCGTGTATATCTCTGTTCCAAGAAGCCATCAGGGGAGATTGTGTTGACTCGGCTATCTTACTATGCACATTTTGACTCCATCATATTTAAGAACAGTATCAAGTCAGTGGAAAGTATTCTCTAAGAGGAAACTAGTAAGGATAATAAAATAGTTTGTTAGAATTAAAATTGTAGATAGAATGATTACAAAGAAAAGCAATATCCATCCGAACTGCCATATATTTTTGAAATAAAAATAATAATGACATTTTTCGTCTTGTTCTGTCTAAAATATGTCCGAAATTTGAAATTCACCGTTCATTAAACATTTTGTCATT
>OZ010588.1:36778512-36796012 GCA_963932145.1 Acanthosepion lycidas
TCGCTCTACACCTTTGACCTCCATAGATATGGATTTTTACCGCACGGGTATAATTTTAGTTTAATTCAAATACTAAAAGATCGATAGTGGAAAATAATTGATATTATTCTTTCAGACATTGCATTCAAACAAACTAGTTATGGTACGAATCTCTCTAACTACCATCAAACCTATGTAAATATGTGTTTGTTTCAGTAAGTGTATAACATATAGTTTCTGTCGTTTTCTGTTCATAATCTCTTCTTTATTTCTTTTATTCCACAGCTCTACGTTACATTACTGGCCGTTTCACTGTTTATTATCCCAGCTGTCATCATCATCGTTTGTTATACAACCATTGTTTATGTAATCTGGAAAAATAGCCATCTACTCATGCCATCACCGGACGGTAGTACAAAAGGCAGTAAACGAAACAAAAGCAAGAACTACATTCGGCCAACTGGTTTGTATTTCACTTCTTTTCTTGCATATAAAATTGTATCTATTTACAAAATTAGCAATACCTGCTGGCAAAAGAGACATCTGTGTGATTCGTATTAATGGCGTCAAAAATTAGAAAAATATAACTGAATAGTCTAATAACAGACGAGGGATAATGTGATTCAGAAAAATAGAAAGCGCATGAAAATAGTTAAAGATGTCTTTCTAAAACTAAGCAAAGTATTAAAAGATAAGGACATATAATTAGAAAAAAAGTAAATCGGGCTGAACTGTTATGTGAGATATAATCTTCCACATGCTAGTGAATGCTAGAAATAAAGGTGAGACTTGAAGGAATCAAGAAAGTGGGTTCTACCAATGAATAAAATACTACTGAAAAAACATATGAGCAAAGAGGAAATATTAAGAAAAAATTAATTAGGAAACCTGTATTTACAATCAGAAAGTGTTGAAATTTCTGGGTCATGTATTGTGGAAACAGTGAGTCGGAAATTGTGTAGACAGATGACAGAATGAAGTCAAAAATAACAGGTAGGAAACAGCGTGTAACCTATTTTATGAGTTTGTGTGAATAGATAACAGAGAAGGAAGAGAAAAGCAGTAAAATAAATACTTACTCTATGGAGAGTTCTGATTGGCTACTTCCGGAAAAATAAATATTCACTATTTCTTTTATCTAAACATTGGTTTCAAAAAGTACAAAAATAAAATTCATTTAAGTTTTTTTTATCACGTAACAATGAATGTCTATATAGGGACATTGAGTTTAGATATTATCAAGAATTTCATGACTGAGTGTTTTCAATTAGAATTCAGTTTTCCCATATTTAAGTATTTTAAATATCGGCACAGCCATCGTGAAATACATCACGGGCATGTGACTGAGATTCTTCATTGGCTAAAACTGTCGTCGGTTGTTGAATATATTTCAAACGGCTGTTCCAATTTCAAAAGACAATTTTGTTTAGTATGGAATTGTTTTATATATTATGATTACAGCTTCTAATATTTGTACTTACCATTAATAATATATGTTTTTACGAGTATTTTCCTGGTGTTAGTGAAAATTATATTGTCAAGAAATAAATGGTTATTTTCCTGCACACGGAATGTGCTATGATTTGCGCTGTGGTGGGTTAATCCGCGAGTTAAGGTAGTGATAGTGTATACTACTTATGAATTTGATGCTATGACATCATAGAAAATATAATTCCCTAATTAGTACGTTAGTTCGTAGATAATAATAGTGCATTGCATTGTTGTTGATTTTTTTTATTACTGGCGTTAGTATTGATGATGGCGTTATTTTTTTTAAGTTCTCTGTAGTATACTATTAATGTTTTTGTTTTTTTTTTCAACAGGAATTATGCATTGGAATATTCTGCTCTTAACGACTAGTTTGCTAGTCATAGATATATATATTATGAAATATCGATTTCAGTTATGGTATATTTATGGGGTTTAAAAATAAATATACCATAACTAGCTGCTTACAACCCGAGATATAACGTGTGATTAATATAATGACCTGAATATTGCGTTTAAGCATGAAACAAACTATATAGCTGTCCATATTTCTGAGATGAGGTATTATGTACATTATATATATTATTCAGACTATTGACCTCATCTTTATTGTCATATCTATCACAATGTTTCGGCCGATGTACGCTCCGGCCTTCAGGTGGTTGGAATCACGAACTGAACCCTTTATTTCGCTCGCTGGGGTATACTGCTTTAATGGGTGTCAGTTATCTGCTGTTAATTTCCCTTTTCAAGGTAACCAGGTATTGAACTCACAAACCTTTGGGTCCTCTCACTGGATCTAACCAACGTATTTATCCACTGTGTCATGTTTACTTAAGGATATCTGTGTATGAATTTCTGGGACTTATAAAATTAATGTAATATAACGTAAAGAAAGGGATCGTCCGCTGCTTACAACACCGAGCAAATGTCATAAATGGCGACCCAGAGACATTAGATAAAGAATTGGTCACTATAAGCAGTACGCTACAACGTAACAACTACCCTGGGTACATGGCAGCAGCCCCAATAAACTGGGATAGGCGGGTACAAGCGGAGGACAACACACAGAAAACAGTTTGCTTGCCTTATGTAAAGTGGTTATCGAAGAAAATACAAAGGATCTGCGGTCCAAATAGCATTAAGACAACTTTTAAAAGCTGGACGACACTTCGCAGATATCTCCCCCGAGTAGGTAAATTGTGTGTACACCATCCCGTGCAGTTGTGGAAAGAAATATAAAGGGGAAACTAGATGCCATCTTAAAGTAAGGCTTCAAGAACACCAAAACGCTGTAACACGAGGGGAAAGTGGAAAAATCAGTCGTAGCTAACCACATATGGAAAGAAAAGAGAGATCACCGCCCTCTGTGGCATCAAGTTAAAATCACCGACAAAGAACATCATTTGAAAATTCGTAAACTAAAATGCATTCGAAATTCACAGAATTAAAAAGTAAAAACCAACGGTAATAATACTTATTCCAGATTAAGTTAAACCGTTTGTTTTACTTTTTAATTCTGGTGATACATTCGAAACGTAATGCATGTATGCATTTTTTTAATTTCCATTCTTTTGAATTTATTTTCACATCTATAAATAAAAGCATAAATTTTAAAACTGAATAATGAAAAAATAAATTCAAAATATGAAGAATATCAAATACAATTATCTTACAAAATGATTAATATTTATTTATTCAAATATTAGAGTGTGTGTGTGTGTCCAGCTAAACCTAAAAAATGCTGCAATAATTAGTATGTGAATAATTCTGAAGTACGTATATGTAAGATAAACTTTTACGACATCTCTTCACAATTCATTGCAGAAACGTGCAGAAATTTAAAAAGAAACGTATCTCGGAGCACAAAACGTACAATTATTCAAAGGCATTAGCTATACATCGGAATAAATTTAATCACAATTTAATGCAAGAAAGCCACAGGTTGGTGCAAGAATAATGTCGTTTTCTCACATATGTAACTATGTGAGAAAACGACATTATTTTTGCACCAACTTAATAAAACAGAAAATAACTTACTTAGACAGAAAATTCTCTGGAGTGCTGCTATCGAAATTTATCAATATATAAATCGGCGTCATTGGATTTTTTCAAATATCTCCATTCCTGAAAGAATTATTCCTTTCCCAGACCAAAATTCTTAATGTGCCATGTCCTTTCAGGACGTAGGCGATCATGGCTCTCCACCTCCCTCCATCCCTTGCATCACTCAGCAAGTTCACTTTATCTGCTACCTCCGCCAGACCACGTTCTGTAATCCACCTGCACAAGACCGCCAGGAATGTCACGCGCTGCTTCCCCTTGTCTTTAGTTCCCACTATTCGACCCGTGAGTATCAGATTCTCCAGGCCCTCCTTTCAGATTACGTGTCCCAGAAAATTCTGCTACGTCTTACTGGTGTCAAGTATAACACACATTCTTGTTTGCATCCTTCCCACGACCTCATTATTGCTCACATGCTCGGTCCATGATATCCTCAGCATCCTTCTGTAGAACCACATCTCCGTCGTCTCGAGTCTCTTCTTCATCTTTGAGGAGACCGTCCAACATTCGCTGCCGTAATGGACAGATGTCACGTAACAGCTCAATATTATTTTCTTTGTTACCAAAGAGATCCTCTTGTCTCGCAATACTCTACCCATCTTTTGGAATGCGTCCTTGACCATCCCAAATACGTCTACCGATCTCAGTGTCTTCTTTCAAAACTCTTCCCATATATTTAAACTTCCGCGTCTGCTTGATTCTAGGGTCCCCGACCTGAAATTGCATTTCGGGTTCATCCTTTAACTGACGACCTTGCATTCCGTCTTCTTTTAGTTCATGATTAGTCCCTTCTTCTCAATCTCCGTCGCTACCTTCTGTAGGAGATTTTGGCGTTTCTTTTCCGTGTCTGATATCAGGTACCGTATCTTATATTGTTAAGATTGTTGTGGCCAACGTTAAATCCAGGTAGGGTTTCCAATTCTCTCATAATTGTCTCTCTGTATACGTTGAACAGGTAGGCTGAGAAGACGCCAATTTTTATTTTTGTATATTCACTAAACTCGTTCCCTATGTGCATGCAAACTGTTTTCTGACAGTATAGGTTCTTGATAATTCTGATATCTTTTTCGAATATATCAAAGGTTGATGAGCAGTTCCAGCAGGTCCTTGTGGCGTACTTTGTTGAAAGATTTCCGTAGTCTATGAAAAATAGGTACACACACATGACGATAAAATTGTTAAAACATTAATTAAAAGAAAATGATTAAATCTATCCGTTGTTGTTATTTAAAATGTGTAATAAATAATTTATCCCATAAAAAATAATTTAAATATTAGTTTCATAAAACAATTCAACATCATTTAAACATTTTCATTCATTAGACATTAAATTACGTTACTTAGTATCATCTATAATGTACCTAGACATTTCAGTAGACCTGATGAATATTTATAAGCGTCTCTTATAATAATTTGATTATAAATACATATTGGAAAACAAAATCCTTATATTTGCCTTTATAAAGCAACTGAGAGGATGAAACTAGTCGGCTAAGATAAATTTTCCTATTTATTCATATATATATATATATATATATATATATATATATATATATATATATATATATATATATATATTGATACATGCTTTTTAATCCTATATAAGCTTTGGGCTTGCATAAGCCATTATCAAAGATGACAAATTAAATTTCAATATATTAAACAATACACGGACAAAACAATAATGGTAGTCTGTTTTTGTTGCATGAAAGATTTCCAATGAGATAGGATTAAAAAAAACATTATCAATATGGTCATTTTTTTTCCATCTTTCAATGATAATGTTATTAAGTTTATCAGACTGAAAAGAATGAAATAATGAAAGGAATTTACTTAAAATACATAGACAACACTTATCTATATTATTTAATGAAACATGCATCATTGAAAAAATGCTGCCTAAATATATGTGTGTGTGTGTGTGTGAGAGAGAGAGAGAGTGAGAGACAGAGAGAGAGAGAGAGGATTATTCTGATTAAACTATTCAGACATATTCCCGAAAATTACTTAATCCTCCTTGGAAGGTTGGTAATCCCACAACAAATAATACACACACACACACACACACACACACACACACATATATATATATATATATATATATATATATATATATATATATATATAAATAATTAAATTTAAAAGAAAAACAGACCACTGTAAGGTACCATTATAATAATTTATTTCAGCAGAGTCCCTTTAAAGGATGCCGAATCATCAGACAGCACTTCCAAAAATGAAATGAAACGAAGAATGAAATTAAAATTGATGGGTAGTGTAAGTTTTTGTAATTTAACAGAGAGTGTAAAAGGGATAGTTAAATAGACATGGTAGAGTATAGGGAGGGATTCATTTCATATCTCTCTCAAGTGTACTTTATATTGGGGGAGGAGGAGTGACCAGACCTTGACCTATTTAGATGGCTAACTTAACGGAAGTGATATATAGAAATGGGAGGGGAGTAGGGAGAAAAGAAAAAGTAAAAAGAAAGAAGAGGGAGAGGGAAGTAAATAGAAAGAGGCTGTATTGGGTTTTAACAATTCATGTAAAGAATAGATTTTAATACTTGATAGAAATTTAGATGTCTAAAAAAATTTTATGTTTGCTATCAATTTAAATATTTAATTTTTTTAAACAAATAGTTTAGGGACTTAGTATAAGTTAAATACTATATTTATTAACACATTTATAGAGAACATATTAAAAAAAATATATATTTTAAATTATAATATTTTTTTTACCTACCAATAGTACTTTTTTAATATTGTAAAAATAGTTACGGTAACATCTTTATTAGTTTTACTTTTAATCTAATTTATGAATGCAATTTGTGATTATTTTTATATGGGTAATCTTACTTACTTAACGTTTAGGTTTAATTATGGAATAATATTTGAGGGTAATATTAAAAATTTTGCTTTCTTCTTATATATATCACATACATATTCATGCAAATCCCATATATACATACGTTTATTTACATGCGCAAATACACACATAGACACACATGTAACGATATACACATGTACCTATCCATATTCATACATAAATTACATACACATAGTGATTAAAATAACGATAAAACACAGAAAATCCGACAAATCCTTATTAATAAAACAAAAATAGTATATCGCATAAAGTCTAAAAAACGTTTACAAATAACATTAAGCATTAAACATAAACTTCCTAACATCAATATGAATGTTCAAATTTAGGATTAACTATAGTATATACATTTCACAAAGAAATAATAAGAAATAATAGAAGGTTGAAATATGTGAAGCAGCGATATTTCAAGATGATGAAACCAACATACCAAAAATATATGTAAGATTTTGGCTTATGAAAACATAAATATTCAGATATTGGAAAATTTATTTTAAAAACTTTGACCGAAAACCCGGATAACCATTCGAAATAGAGAAAAATGAACAAAAATTTTAACGAAGTTCTTTCTTCGATTTTTAAGCAAGGTTAATGGACAAATACATGACATTATTACTTCTGAGATATATATATATATATATATATATATATATATATATATATATATGCCTCAGACGTAATAATGGCATTTTCTTTCTGGTGCGTCGATGAAGAGGGACAAAGAAAAGGATAAAAGAGATAACATATTTATTGTATATTTTGAAGCATAAAAAGTCCATTCAATTCTTTTTTTTTAATTTAGATGGTTATAGTAGTGTAACGTTATTGAAAAATCGCAATCGATTATACTGCTATATATCAATGTGCATTTAAAATAAACTTTTATTGATTCTTTGTTTGAAGATATAAGAAAATAAGTAATTTTTTTTCGTAAATTATGATAGTTTAAGAGACATAAAACCGAAACTCGAAAGCAAAATATATTGTGACTTTCAGAATGCAATCATGCTTTACCGGAAAGAACATAAAAACAAACATATGTCAAAGTTATTTAAGCGATCGTTTATCAAAAATGTAATCGCCTACATTGTAAATGACTCCAGTTCTACGAGAAGATATTATCAATTCCCCGTTTTAAAAAAAAGTTGGGGATTTCCCCGAAAAAAACAATTTAAATGCTGTTTTCAACCACTTCTTTGTTTCTGAACCTTCTGGGACTTCCGATATGTCCTAGTGGTTGATACAAAATCTGTACGTGCTAATTCTGGTGAGTAGAAAATATATGGAAGAACTTCATTTGTGAAGGGTCTTATTTTTTTTCTTGTGTTTCTTACGCTGGATGTGTCCTTGCATTATCATGATGGATATTAAATCATTTTTTTTTGTTGGTATCATCAATATCATCGTGCCTTCCGTAAGACAACCTATGGATTAAATGCTAGTGGTTTAATAGCTATATGGATTAAAGCGTAGGTTCGTGATTTTGGTGGTATAGTAATTCTGAATCTAATCTCTCTACCGGGTAATAAAGACATAGATACATTGGAAGAGGATGAGCAATAATTGAGTTGTGTCAAATAACAAGATGACGTATTTCTTGACTTGGCCGGCGGAATGAGAACAATCTATTCCTGCAGAATAAATAAACGGTTAATCTTGAAATTCCCTGAACGTTAATCGGGTCGACACACATAAAAAGTCCGGTAGGCACTGTAACCAAAACATTGGGATAATAATATTAGTCCGGATGTAAATAATACAAATCACTCCTAGTACCACATGGAATTACTAAAGCAAGACACATTACATGCAATTCTTTTTTTACCCGTTTATGTTCTGGCAAAGAACTGATCCTTCCCTGTTCAATTAGATATTAATAGAAAACATTCTTCATATTCCACTTGTTGCAATCAAGGACTTCTGTATATGAAGTCTTGATTTTTGTTTTGATACTGATTTATAATTCTGTAGACAATAAAATTTTGCGTTCAGTTCTCAAACGTAAATTAATGAGTGACAGAGATTCCCTCTTCGTATGTTTTCCTAATTCATTTGACATGTCTATGGATACATTAAATATGTGCTACAAATCTCTGATGTGGATCTAATTCAAATAGTTTCTTTTAAAATTTCTTGAGTCACAGTGGATCGTATTCCCGAGCGATGCATTTATAACATTTAAATATCGTTTTTTTTAATCTTTTTTTAAACCTGTAGACTTAGACCAGCATTTGGCTGGGTTTAGATGCGGGTTCTCGGATAAATACAGAAAAATTGCGTGATTGATAAGCAACACCATTATAGAAAATCACGGACAACGAAAAACAGTTGGATAAATCCTTCTGGTTTATTCATGTGCTTCAAATTCGAATACGGAAGGCTATTAAACTTGGAAAATGTAGAAAGCGAACCCTGTCAATTCATTCCCATACCGCTGACAGGAGCTGTGAAAACGTCTCCTTCTTTTCTGTCAGTACAATTATAAAAAGTTATAAATGAACACATAGTCAACACTCGTCCCGGATCTAAAGAATTGAGTTGAGGCGTATCAGTGTTAGAGAGAAGTGTTGTCTTCAAAAGCTTTGTACTGGCATATACAGTTAAGG
The DNA here is from genome assembly GCA_963932145.1 of Acanthosepion lycidas. Classification (NCBI taxonomy): domain Eukaryota; kingdom Metazoa; phylum Mollusca; class Cephalopoda; order Sepiida; family Sepiidae; genus Acanthosepion; species Acanthosepion lycidas. The sequence continues at coordinate 36,787,536 of OZ010588.1, forward strand.
ACACATCTTTCCACACATAACTCGTTTAATGAACGAAATCATATAGTGCTGCAGACTACAGCAGACATGTACGAACCTTCAAAGCATCAAAATACACTGTATACTTGTTTCTTTTTAAATTCATCTGTAGCAGTACTACTCTTTTAGAAGTCATACAGAAAGCAACATTGAATATGTTTCTTTTCAAAGTTACAATCCTCGATGGGATTGAAATCTTAAATGAAGTGTATATGACGCACTCTCAGATAGAAGAATTAATACTTGATACATTTCTGACTTGGTTGGTTGATTCATAATTAATACAGTTGTAATGCCTGATTTATGTTCCAAATGCTAATATTTGTGCAGGTTAGGAAGAAGTTATGGTCAATATGTGGACGTTTCCAGATTGGTTGTTTATATTTTGATGATTTCTTGCTCAACAATGTTTCATGTTGGATAGATCAATTAAAATCGATAACAGGAACAAGAAAAATTGCTGGATTTCGTTTATCTACAGAGTGCCTAAAACTTAATGAAATTGTTCGGCTTTGGGACTAAATTTTGGTTTCTCTACAACCACCTGGAATGTAAAAGACCGTCAAGAAAACGAAATAAACTCCATCGAACAGTACCAAATAAAGGATTTTTTCAAAGACGACAATATTTAAGAAGTGGAATGACAAAGGAGTTTTCTTTGAAAAAAAAATGACTAAAGCTGTTAGGCTCTATTAAACTAAATGTATTGGTCTGTACAAAAAGTCATAGCAAAGAAAATATATGGCTATTTATATATAGTTTTGTTCAACAGATTCAACAAACTGTGTAAGTTTGTTCTATAATATTTCATCATTTTTGAGGCAGCTTCACGATTGCATCTTCCCAAAAGGCATCATTCTGGGTAGTGATCTACTTTAAGTAAATTTACAAGCGCCTGGTGTATTGGATTTCTTCTCATTAAGAAACTTTTGTGTGGATTGAAATAAGTGCTAAGCCGAATGGGAAAAGTCAGGTAAAAACGTTGTGTGTAGTAGTACATTTCAAGCAAGTTGTACCAAGTTTTGCTGTATCTGTAAATAGCGTGAAGTCTAACGCTATCTTAATGAAAAACTAGACACTCTTCAGATTAGCTAATTCTAAAAATTGATAAAATGATACGACCTTTTGTTTCAACTAAGTAGCTCAATGAAATGATCCCAAATTAATTACAAGAGAAAAGACATAATGTTATATTAGGATAAAGCAAAACCGCATTTGTTTGGTGAGCAGGCACAGAAAATCATTCAGTAGATATTGCGTTTTTGATTTACTAATTATTTGAAGCTTTACGTAATTCTTTTAATGCAGAAAGTATTTTTAAGCAAAAAATCAAATGAACATTTTCAAAATGGTGTTCTTTTGAAGGTGGCGGTTTCGCATTCAGGCTTCCACACAATAACAGTGGAATGCTACAGAGGAAATGGGCAAATCCAAAATATCTTAAATAATATTTGAGCTCCATATATAAATATGGCATGATCACTTAACCTTTTAGTTAAAAAGTTCACGTATGTCTTTTTTTACAGCTTCTCACCAAGCTGAAATTTTCGACCCAAAATGCCTGCCGAGTTCTAATGTTGGTCTACAGGAAACCTTCCGCATCTTTTGTTTCTAATTTTTAATATAATGTTATTAGGAGCATAACCTGATAGATAGATAGATAGAGAGATAGATAGATAGATAGATAGATAAAAATGAACATACAGCAAGTTTTTTAAAAGTTAGTGTATTGAAATAATAGTGATCGAATTGAATTATACATGTATATCGAGATAGTAATAGATTTTTTTTTGAGTTAGCCGTTTAAATGTGTCAATATCTGCTAACTCACTCATGTCTTCTCTCCCCCCCTCCTCACTTCGTTAATGTACATATTTTTAATACAGCCCGTCAAAAATGTGTAAATTTTCTCTTAAATTTTTGTTTGGAAGTAAAGTCTGATGATCCGCAGTCCTTTAAAAGGGCTGTGGTGAAATAATTTATTACATGCAACTTTAAAGTGGTCTTATTTTATTTAAATTATTTGCTCTGGAATTACATTGAGCTCTCAAGATTGTATTATATATATATATATATATATATATATATATATATATATATATATATATATATATATATATATTAAAGACATTTTTATGTTTAACGTTCTTTTTATAGATACAAGTATTTAAGTAAATGCTCTGTTTATAATAAACAGTATTAAATAACATTTACCGGCCTGAATGTCCGAGAAATTTTCATAGAAAATATTCGTCTTTGACAGGATTCGAACGTTAAACATAAAAATGTCTTTAATAAATAAATTGTCGGACTTTGTCCATTTCTTAATATATATATATATATATATATATCAGATATATATATATATCAGATATGTCTCTAGAAATGCGTGTAGTTTTAGTTAAATATATACGCATTAAGTAACAACGTCATTGTTAAATCGAGGTAATAAGTAATCTAATTAGATATATGAGCCGATAAAGACACCAATATTACAGATTTATTCCTCCACTGGCTGTACTAAATATGAATCAAAAGCTGCAATCATTAAACTACATGACTCCGCATGATGCAACATTAGATTGTCAGGTTTTCTAATTAGAAATGGAAAATAACAGTGACGCGAAAATATATGCCATGATATGCAATTTTGTTAACCTCTATGGGAGAGATATATGCAAGATAAATATCAGTCTATGCTTGCTCATAGAATGCGGCACCTTATAGGATCTAACAAGTTGGCTTTTCGTGACGACCGTCGGCTCTGGAATAGTATGTTAAAACAAGAGTAAATCTTCTACCAACCCCAGCTCTTCACTCAATTTGAGCTGTTAGCATGTACTGAGAAATCAGAATGTTTTGCTCGGGCATTCTGATCAAATATTACCCTTGCTTCATCTGGAGTATCATTGCTTGACTTTCCACTTGGAGCTTAATTCGTATTGAGTGATATATACAGGATTATTGCAATGTAACTCCATATTTTATGTATGAAGGACTCTCCCGTATAAATATAGCATTTACAACACGGGAGATTTCATCATGTATAAAATAGTGTTACCTTGCAATCATTCCGTTTATGGTAACTGCTAATATCTCTAAACTTCATTCCCTCAAGCCATATGGACGCGATTGTATATTTGCAATAGTCCTTAATTAATGTGCTCTTGAACTGGCCCCTTTTCTCTCTAAGCACTACAATAAATACCTTACTGGCCCTTGATTTCCTCCTTGTTTAAGAACTCAGGCAACCGTTTGATTCTTCTAACTATTGGCCTATTAGCTTTCTGCCTCTTTTTAGTAAGCAACTACCGGTTTAAATAAACCCCAAATAGGTTAAACATTCCATCTTGCAAGGTCTTCTTTCAAACAAGTAATATGGCTTTTGTTTCTCTAGGTCAACTGCTGATGTATAAACTATTTTTGTTGAAAGAGTCTATCAAGCTTTAGATAAGAAAGTTGAATTTCGCCTACGTTATATCTATATAAAATGGCAAGTGTAAGTGTTAATAAGTAGTAAATATGTTATTTCTTATTGTTATTCCTGATCGCGTGAACGATGTAAAACTAAAGGCGCTTAAAGCGAAAGTAGCTAATCAGGTTCAAATTTCCCTCGATTCTATTTCGTTCCCTTCGTGTTAATGCAGGAATTCATATTCCTTCAATTATAATTTAAATGTCAGGCCTGATGTGGCTTTCTAACCTCGGACGGAAGCCACTCTAGCAGAAGGACAACTCTAAATTCTCACATAGGACGCTTGTTTGTACACTTCGGGCCACATAATCCACCATTTTCAGTTTATGAATTCTTTGGAAACGTATAGCTGGCCTTACACAGACTTTCATCACTATAATCAAAGTAGTCGTTTCCTTTTCGTTTGGCTGCAACCCTACAGAAAGATAGTTTACTATATTTTCCAAGAACATTTGTGTGAAAAATTAACGCAACATACGAAACTGAAATCTGAACTCTGCTCGCCGATTCCATTTTCTGCGTAGCTAACCGTAACGCTAAGCGCATAATCCAGTCATATATGACATTCGTAAATTAAACTTTTCTGGATGCCCCCATTCTACAGATACGAAATGGATCTCGTTATAGTCTAATAGTATAGAAAGTATCACGAATAATGAGTTCGACCCACACCGGGTAATCTATATTTATTCCTAAATAATAGTTTAGCTGACTATTATTTTTTTAGAGGAAGTGTATCTCTGTTCGGACATCATGAGCTTGACCTTAGAAGTCAGATAGAAGACAAAACAAGGAAGTCAATTTTGAATGGCTAAACGAGCGTGAGAAAGGGGATAGATTGAGAAAAGCTTTTCGGCGAATTGTTTTGTAACTATGTAGACGTGTTTCCTTTCGTGTCTGAAACGGCTCCCCAGTAAAGAGAGAGTGACTCTACTGGATAGTTAGAATATCTATAAGTCAACGTTAATAAAATAGTTAAGATTAAATTCTCTTTGTTTAAGTTCTTCCATCTTAAACCCAAATCTGCCACTGATCACCGGTCGCAGGAAGAGAATGCAACATTTTGATCTTGTGCATTAACTAAGATTAATCCAAATTTCGAATACTAATTTGTAAAGACGTGAACGTCCTACGTTGAGTGGAATCGTTCGAGCTCAGTTTAGCTTTAAGTCTACACTAAGCGAAGTAAATAGGCGAATGCAACTTTAAGAACGAACAGAAATAAAGAGGAATTCACTGAGATGGATAAAAGGCCAAATTTGATTGATTTCTTGATCAACTAATTGAACAGGAAGTAAGATAAAAGATCGATAGTTGAATGAATGAAGAGGAAGATCGATGGAAAAGGCATGGAAACGTAATTGTGCCTTCATTATCATTATTATTTCTTTTTTCTGTTTTTTTATCATTTCGACCCAACCAAGGCGACATTGCCACTAGTACGCAGGGCAGGGTGTTACAGAGAGTAAAAGTGAGAGAAAAGACTGGGTATTGGGGGTATTAAGAAAGGATAAAAGATAAACGGTGTTCAAGACAACAGAAGATGTCGATTGACGTTTCATTTAAATTTTATAGTTTTCAACAAAGAAGAAGAGAGTTACACTGTCGGGAAGTAAGAAAAAAGAAACTGTTGGAGTAGAAGTAGCAGTTACATTTAATTATTTCTACAATAAAATTGTGTGACATAGATGCCAACCTAGTAGTCTTGCTAAATTCATTTAGTCAGGCACCAAAGATAAAAGCGCGTCAGAGCATTTGCCATGAAAATGTTTGTAGAAAAGACAGAGGGAAGCAACATCACGCCTACGAGAAAGTCGAGTTGCCAAATCAGGATTCCAGATACTTCATTGAATTTTTTAAAAACCTTGGGATGAGTAGCAGGAGCACCTGACCAGATATGACAACAGTATTCAACGCATGGACGAAAGTTAGATTTGTAAATGTGCAAGATGGACTCTGACGAGAAAAATCTTCTGCCACAATACAATGAATCAAATACTTTTCATTTATGAACAAAGTATCGTATGTACGTTGGATTTTAAATCTGCCCCTTTTTTTTTGTTAAAATGGCCAAGGGAAGTTTCCCTGGAGGAAAAGAAGAATTTTAGCCGTTTCAGCCTAAAGTTACGTTTGAAGTAATGTTCAGCAAGAGAATTCGCATCATAGCAGATATCTATTCGTGGCAACATGTAATAAACGGAAATGCGTCCTCAATGTATTGTCTCATTTTCTCAGCTGTTTGGTGAAAGAATGAGACAACGTATTGCATACATCTTTAGCTTTCGTGATTTCTGTCTCTATAGTAGTGTAATAAGAATAACTATTTTTTTTACTCCTCTCTTCAACTAATGAGGTATTAACATCTACCGGTGATAATGCTGAATGTTTAGCCCTTAAATGCTCCTTTAACTGTACTTTTTACTCATCTGAAATATCCCGCCTAACTTTCCACTGGGGTCTCTGTTGAGTGATATGCATACAATCCCTTCTATTTTCCCTGCTATTATTTCCTATCCGGGTCCCCACAAAGCAAGTAGACCCGATATTATCCATGTAAGTGTGTTCCTTAACTGACTCCCTTTCTTTCTGAACTATATAATAAATGCCTCACTGCCTCTTGGTTTCCTGCATGCTGCAAATCCTTATGCGGTTTTTTTTAAGAATTCAGATGGAACCGTCTGACCCTTCTAATTATCGGCCTGTTAGCCTTCTACCTCTTTTTGGGAAACTACAATTGACTCTAATCAAGGTTGAATTGGGTAAGTTTCTCATATGGAATAGCTTTCTTTTAGACAGGTAATATGGTTTTCGCTCCTCTAGGTTAATTGCCGATGTACCGACGATAAGTGGGTAAAGAGTTTATCAATCTCTAGATAAGAATGGTGGACCTCAGGCTGTTGGTATGGACATCTCGAAAGCCTTTGACAGGGTTTGCTATACAGGTCTTCTTCACAAATTGAAAATTTACGGTTTTTCTATCCAAATTCTCGATCTGATCCTGTTTCGTTATCAAATGGTGGATTGTCCTAAACGACAATTCTACTAGATCATTTTGCACTAATGCAAGTGTCTCCCAGTGCCTTATCCTTGCTCCTATTTCGTTTTAAATTTTTATAAACGACCTTCCCGATCTGATGACACAACCATTTACTCTTTTCTCGATATTAAGTCAAATTGGCACTGACGTCAAAAACAACCTTCATTTTGTTGTTATCTAGGGCAAAAGATGAATTTTTAATGTTAACCCCACCAAAACTAAATTTCTCTCTATTAATCATGTGAGATACCCATTTCCGTTTTCCATCAGTAGGGCTGATGCTAACCCCCAGGAGAGTATCTCTTTTCCCTTTCTTGGGATTATTTTCTCAGTTGATATGATGTGGAAATCCTATATTGAATCTACTACCAGGTCAGCTGCTAAGAATGTTGGCTCACTGTGTCGTACTAGACATTTTTTTCTCCTCTGAATCTATCCTGTTTTACTGCTGAATTAGCTAGATGCAACCGTCCTTTCTATTCTAATAGTTCGTTTTCTTGCGTTTCCTCTCCTCTTGCTTCACTACTATCTTCTAAGATTTAAATGCAACGTCAATAACCGTCATCTGTCTTTCTGAATCCTGTTCTGAATCCTGTTATTGTAGTTTTCCTCACTTCATCTCAATAATGTCTTCGCATTCTCGTGCAGTCTCTGTAACACTTGGCGTAGTGGCTTTTTTGCCTTGGAGTTAAATGATTAAATTTATCCTGAACGTGTTAGTCACCATGCATAACATCTACATGTATGTCTCGAGTTCACACACTATTTAAGAATATGACTCAAGTTCTTAGATTAATGTTTTGGTTTTTTATCATCTTTGCAAAACAACCCCTAGTGCAGACTATTCTGTGTTCAATTTTCTCATCTCCTATACTATACTATCCATACGTTGGGATAATGTTTACATAGTATTAATTGGTTATCGCTAAAGAATTAAAACAAAAAAAAAAAATCAGAACATGCGTTAAACATTTTTTTTTTAAATACGGGGATGGCAATATGGAGAGACAAATGTGAATTTGATTGCCATACAATATCTTATTTAAGGCATCAATTCTTAAAAATAGCGTTACAACAGATTGAATGTTAATTAAGAAAATTTCAGAAGTATCTATAAGTACTAATAAAAAAAGAAATTAGTATCCTTTAAGGGATTGGTTAAATTTTATAATAGATACCTACTAAAAATACAGTGACATAATAGAACCCTTTGCTGAACAACAGAAAAGGAATAGTGAGTTTAAATTAACTCAAAGGCAAAGCTTAGCTTTGAAGGATTTAAAAAAAGTTTCTCATTGACGGCAGCAGAAATAAATTATTCAAATATTGAAAAAGCGCCATTGGCCATTGTCTGGAGAACAGAAAGAAGTCAAAAATTTTACTAGGCAAGAAGTCTTTAGTACATTCTGAGAGTTTATTTTAACCCTAGAAACGTGTTACCAAAAGTTACTTCTTCAAGAATTTTAAGATGAGCAACAAAAGTAATGATATAAGAGTTCGTGATTGAGTACAAAAAAGGAAATACAATATCGCATATCGATCCGCTATCAAGGTTACAATTTAATAAGGATCAAAAAGAAGAAACGGAAATCCCGGATGAAGAAATATTCCATTGGTTTAAAACTAACCTATCTCTACAAAGATTGGTGTCGGCGACTCTACAGGATCCGATAATAATCGCGATTGCTAAGAGAATAAAAAGAAATAGGCGGAGTAATTGTTCCAAAGATGAAAGTTCTTGTAAAGAAATAAGGAATAAATGAACTATGGAAAACAGTGTGAAATGCAAGCACCACCAGAAATAATAAGAAACAATATAATAAAAAACGTACATGATGATATACATTGTGGGATAAAAACTACACAGAGGATATTAAAATCGGCGGCATCATGTATTATGACGATATGGAAAGATGTGTAAATAAATGCACAAAATGTGAACTACAC
>OZ010588.1:36801012-36886012 GCA_963932145.1 Acanthosepion lycidas
GCATAATAATCAAGATGGTTGCAGTCTGGCGAATTTGTTGGCTAGATGTAAGGTTTGATGTGGTTGCATTAATAAACAGCCATGATTGTGCTTTCCTGCTTTTGTGGAAGACGAATGACGGCATAACGTCGCAATCACACCATACACATTCGTAATCACCGTTAGACTCATCCAACTCTAAGCACTGTACTGAGACAAAAGAAAAAAAAACAATTCTTTACCAACACGTTTCGTCCTCTTATGGTGTTTAACACAGAAAATCTAAGGACTTTATTTATAACAAATTTACCTACTGTCTTTTTGCAGATATTTTTTATTTATATCTGAATATATATATATATATATATATATATATATATATATATATATATATATATATATATATATGCATGTATGTATGTGTGTGTTTCTTTGTTTTAATTGTTTGAATAATGTTTAAATTGTGATCAGATTGTTATGGTTTGGGATGGACATATTTTCTATACATCTTCAAACATCCACACACACACATAATATATGTGTTCGGAAGTATAATAATATATACAAATGTACTACATAAGATATTTTTCGTCTAATTAGGTACATACACGTATCTGTATGCGTACGTTGTTGCATGTGTGTGATCGTGTCTATGGTTTTTCTTACTATAAGTGCATAGAGTTATACATGTTCTTATCAATGTGTATTAAACCACATGCATTTATCAAACACATTACAGGAACACACACACATATATATATATATGCTGAAAGAAGACAATAAAGATTTGTATTTTAATAGACGCGTTTATGGATACCATGGATAAAAGCATTCGGTTGATGAGACAGAAATGAACTGAATTCGAAATCTGCCTGTTTATGTAAAAAAAAAAAATCGTACTTATGCTCTTGGATAAGAGAGAAAATGGTAGCTCGTAAGGGGGTCTTGCAACCAACTCACTAGTGTCCTTTATTGGAGGTGTTGTTGATTACCTAACTGACTACATTCAAATTTACGTTTCATCTGTTTTACTGCCTCTCTATCTGAATCGATTTATATCGAACATATAAGAATAATAAAACTTCAGAAGTAAACCAAATCAATAATTGCCGACATCATCACATATATAGAGACAGGGACATTATTGACATAGATATTGCATGGGTACGCCTCAAGCAATCTTCAGAGAAAGAGAGAGACAAGTCTATAGAAAGCTTGAAACGCGACACTGGCAGCCACTGTCCTGTGTCGATTACTAAGTGTCCTCTATGAATACTTATGTTCTATATATATATATATATATATATATATATATATATATGTATATATATAACATAACCGGCTACTCGTTTTCAAGTACTACTAGTACTTATCCTTTTTGTAGAAATCTGCACATAGACATTTTTTGTTGAGCGGACCTTAGTTATTCTGGGTGGCAGTGCTTTATCTTTCATCGCCACCAGTTTGAATAAGGCAAATACAGGATTACGATTACTTTTGACTTCGTGCCAACACAAACATCGAAGGCTTCTGAATAGTTCTGCTATCCAAGTTACACTTACACAGTTTAAGTCAACTACTGTTGTACTTTTAAGACCAATTAATACAGTGCGGCACGCTGTGAGCAAACCCCAGAGCAATACTGTCAAGAAGTCACATCCTCGTGTGTGCATATTGTGGATATTGGTGAATCTGGAAATAATTTTAGATTTCGCTTCAACAATCATAAACAAACCATACGTCAAAAGAATCCTTATTCCCCCATCGCTGAACACTTTAATCAATCAGGACACTCATTAGAAAACTGTAAATGTTTATTGATAGATTCTGATTTCAGTTCCACCTACACACGCAGAAAAAAAAGGAAAATACTGGATTTTAAAATTAAATACATATAAACTAGGGTTAAATAAAGACTTGGGTATTTTAAATTTTTATAAATATTTCAATAGTTAAACATTTTTTTAAACATATTTTTAACATACAACGTATGTTATCACGTGCGATACCCTGTCTTCATCAGCCGCCAACCAGGGGTGATCTCACGGTTTCAGTGGCTAAGGCGGGACCGCCACCCCAGGCGCCACCAGCAGCATTTGCCACCAGGCAGGGTATGAAAATAAGCTAACTAATTGTTCCTTTAAGTAAAATCTATCTGCAATGAAAATTTCTTGAACGCGTTTACCATTATTGACGCGTTCGTAAAAGACGTTATAGACGACCACGCAAATATCTCACTTGCGCATGTTAGGTCGTGATGTTGCGCGCATTTTATTTGCTTGTTTCGATCTCGACCAAATCCAACTTGACGCGTGTTGAACAGTTTTTTGAAGGCGATGCGAAACGCTTTTTAACCAACGGCCAGTGATGCCTATTTTTGAAAGGAGGGAAATGACCGAATGTCCCAAAAACCCACGACACCCAATCTCAATAGGCATCACGTTACACGTCCAACCATTTTCCATACATTCGGCACGCAGTGACTCGTACCGGTTTTTCTTTAGTTCGTGCGCCTCCACTCTGTTCGCTACCCAAGGGACTGCTAGTTCTATTAGGAAGACAGTCTTTTTAGAGTCGGACCACAACACAATGTCGGGACGCTTGTCTGTCTGTGCGATGTGTATTGGAAATTTTAAGGATATCATTAAATCAACTGAAACCTTCCAATCACTGGCACCACTCAGCAGCTTTATATTGGGGGTTGTTTGTTTTTTCTTTGCAGGGCATTCCCCTTCCTTATGGAATTCAATCTTAGTTTCCTTGGTTGCCACAAGTTGTTGATTTGCTGTCTCACATTGTGTTCTTATCAGATCCCTTATCACCTCTAATACCTTGTTGTGCCGCCACGTGTACATATGGAGCAAAAGTGGACAAGCAGAAAGCACATGACGCAAGGTACCTCGGTCTTTTTGATCTGTATCTGTGTATCCCCACATTTTCAGGTTTGTTTCATTTGGGAGAAGATCGTATGTAGATCGAAGAAGGAAAGATATCGCCAATGGTTCCAACGCAATTAATGAATTCCACGAAAGCTTAATGGGTTCGATATCATTCCATGTTGTCCATTTACACTGTTTCGCTTGAGTAATAGCAGTAGCTATTCTATGCTCCTCTTCGAACATTTTGATTTCTTCAACTACCATACGCCTTTTTCCCTTTGTATTCTCCTTGGAGAAGTATTTGTGTGTCGTGTTTCCCAATCCAGCCCGATTATTTTGAATCACGCCCATTATATCTCTGATTCGTAGGCTGGTTTCTGCTTCTTGTGTGGCCTCTGTAGCTGACTACTTTGTACCAGATTTAATCTCTGGATGCACCTACCGTATGCAATCACAAGCTGAGTCTCTCATCATCATATGAAGGCGTACCTTCACAACCTTGAATTCCTCCACCAATAAATGTATAGGGAGCTGCAGATGTCCGGAGTTGGTATATAGGCCCACTTTCGAAAAACAAGGAGGAACTCCAAGCCACTTACGCAAGTACTTATTGATCACTTGCTCAATGCGCTCAATACGAGATAATGCAATTTCATACATTTGCAGAGGCCACAAAAGGCGGGGTAATATACCATGTTGATAGCACCACGCCTTCATTTTGCCAGGCAGATAGGTTCTTTCGATCGAAATTAGTCCATTTAGAGCTGATTTATGAACCTCCGTACCCCGATGTCGATCAGTCAGTGGGATTGTATACAGCCGTCCGAGGCTCTTTACTGGCATTTCCTTAACAGTTGGTATCGTGTCATCACCAATTTTGACTTGAATCTCCTTAACAGATCCCCCAACTAATGACAGACTTCGACTTTTCTTGGGCTTTACCTTCATTCTCGCCCATATGAAAAGATCGTGATACTTCTCTAACAGGTTATTGGCAGCAATTTTAGAAGAGACGAGAATTGTGATATCATCCATAAAAGCCCTAGAAGGAGGAAGGACTAGCTGTTCTTCAGTCATCACTCCTTTGGCTGTGGTTGATGCGCCTCGTAAAATCAGTTCCATGGCCAAAACGAAAAGAAGCGGGGAAATCACACAGCCCATCATGATACCAATCTCAAGTGGTTGTCACTTGGTAGTATAATTTTTAATGGTGAATTTCATGAAAGCTGAGTCGAAATACTTCATTATGATTTCCCTAATTTTGCCAGGGAAATTGAAAAAGTCAAGAGCCATTCCTATTAATTGATGTGGGACTGACTCATATGCGTTGGCAAGATCAAGCCATACTACATGGAGTTCTGATTTATTTCTTTTGGCTGATAGTATGGAGTTCCATATCATTTGTGCATGCTCCAGACAACCAGGGAAGCCAGGTATCCCAGCCTTCTGGACAGATGTGTTGATGTAATCATTTCCTATAAGAAAATCTGTCATGCGACGAGCGAGGACTCCAAAAAATATTTTTCCTTATACATTAATGAGGGATATGGGGCGAAAATTGGAAATGCCTTTTGAATCCATCTCTTTAGCTATCCAAATCCCATCAGCCAAACAGCATTCTTGTGGTACAATATTCTGCTTCCAAACCCGCTGAAGGAGGATAGTAAGTTTCCTAAGAACGCATGGGCAGTTTTTATATAGTTTATATGATATCCCATTCATTCCAGGGGCATTACCAGCGCGTGCCTTTCGGACAAAATCTCGGACTTGACTTATCCCACTATCATCAAACATAACTGTCGGATCTTGAGGTCTTGGTAAATCTTTTATAAGAGGGATTGGTATATCTCGCATATTATCTGAATACGTCATCTTCAAGTGATTCTCCAACTCCTCCTGTGGGATATCAAGTTTGCCGCTCTTTGCTTCCACGAAAAGTTTTTTAGTAAATGCATGCGGATTTATCAAGAAAGATCTCCGAGACTGCCGCTTTTTCTTCCGACGCTTCCTTTGATTTTCAGCTCTGGATATCACTAGAATCTTCCTTCTGATATCGTTCATGAGTTCTTGAAGGCCTGCCCTCTCATGAATTGGAGCTTCTTTAAAACGGCGCTTCAGTAATCTTTGTTCTGATCGTAACTTTCCTTTCTGGATTTGTCGTCGATTTGGTCGTCTTTCCTCTTTTTTATCTTTCTTTTCCACTACTGGTCCAAACCATTCAAAGCAAACGTCGTATATTATTCGACAATAGGAACTGATCTGTTGCCCTATCGAACCCTTAAGATTGTTATTAAGGATAAAAGAAAGCTCTTTGTCAAGATTTGTCTAAACAGCCTTACTGTTACCTTTGGGCCACTGGATTCTTGGTTTACTTAGGATTTCTCCAGGATGCTGTCGCTCAACGATGGAAACCTATATATATATATATATATATGTTAACATTAAAACAGCATAATTGCATATAAGGATTTTTGTTTGTTTTTTCCGTATATTTTTCTTCAGAGTGTCGGATCTATATCCATATATTTGCATATATATATATATATATATATATATATATATATATATATATATATATATATATATATATAAACTAGCTGCATGGCCCGGCGTTGCCCGTGCTTGATTCAAATCGAAGCTGTTCCCAAGTCCTCAACCGTCTGGGGACCAGAATCAACATTACTTAACTTCAGTGTCAGAAGAGAACTGTGGTTTGAAGGTAATATGGCCGTAAGTATTGATGCAAAAACACATGTAAAAGGACATAGACACACACACACACACACACACACACACACACACACACACACACACACACACACACATATATATATATATATATATATATATATATATATATATATATATATATATATATATGACTAGCTGCATGGCCCGGCGTTACCCGTGCTTGATTCAAAAATCGTACAACTCGTACAGCAATCGCTATCACTTGACTTAAAATATTTTTGCCCTTCCTTGCCTTTAAAGGAGTGCCCTTTGCCGTGCTGATGTTGCTACATGCCTTACTTCTTGCCTATCCCTCACTGCGAATTTTTTCTAAGCGCTATACTAAACATTAAATCTGTTACGAAAAAAGAACTAAACAAAATGAACACAAAAAGATCGCCTTTAAAAAAGGACTCGTAACTGGAAAAACCGAATGAAAAAAGAATGTTGACAACAAATACTTTTTTCACACCGAACCCAGTTCTGCGGAATCAGAATCAACGTTGAGTTTAAGCAAGCGAATGAGCCAATTGGAGTAAAGTGCCATGCAGATTTAAATTCCCACTTGTGACGAATGCAGCTATCGATAATTTTTTGCATGCTAGTATGATAGTTAACATTCGTGTCAGTTAGCTGTTGGCTCTCATGTGGGCCAGTAGAATCTTCCTGCCTAATCGTGGCAGCCAGTTATATGTTCTCACTCTGGGCAGTAGAAAATTGCCGCAAAACTACATGAAAACCGCCGTAGAACCATGAAAAAATCGATTATTTCCACTATCGATGGGAGTTGGGAAATGCAAAATCGGTCTTGGAGCATGTGTATTTAAATTCTGGTGCAAATCCGTCAAAATCTTGACTGTGCATTCGTTACAAACACACACACATACACATCCTGCCTTTTATAGATAGAGATATGTATGCATGCATATTTATATATATGTATATATATATATATATATATATATATATATATATATATATATGCATGTGCGTATACATATATATATATATATATATATATATATATATATATATATATATATATATATATATATACGTTTACATATATGTATGTGTATTTATATAGATAGATAAAAGAGGAGCCTGTGAAAAGCCTTGGTCGGTGGTACAAAAATGGTTGATCGACAGATATAAAGGTGTTGAGGTTTACCAACAATCTCAGGAAGTCTTGAAAGTAATAGACTACTTAAGACTGAGTGGGAAGTTCAAGTTATGGTGTCTACAATATGGCTTGTACTCTAGTTTAATATGGCTTCTTAGAATGTATAAGATAGCTACAACTAGATTTGAACGTATCGATCAGCGGTTTTCAATGGACATTTGAAAGGTATTGTGTCTTCAAAAGCATATGAACTTCACAGCTATCTTGGAAGATTCGTCACTTGAAACTCACTGTTGCCTCTATCACAGAAGAATACAAATCCGGAAAATGTCGTACAGTGTTGAATGTTGCGATTTTCAAATGATTAAGAGATTCGTATCAACCCTCGAGAAGTAAAATCTCACAAAAAGTAGAAAGCGGAAGAAAGAATTATTAGTTCTATTTGCAACCACGAGAACAGGAATATATAGGCAGAGCTCAAGAACTTAAAAATGGATTAGGCACTGGAAAGTTCACATCATTTTGCAATATTACCAAAGTGCAGAACAGAATTACAGCGTAACCTGGCGGTTGGAGCAGGAAAAGAGATACTTTCACTTGGTACAAGTGAAAGTATCTCTTATCTCATATATATGTACGCATGCATCTATCTATCTATCTATCTATCTATCTATCTATCTATCTATCTCTCTCTCTCTCTATATATATATATATATATATACATAATATATATATATATATATATATATATATATATATATATATATATATATACACCTAGTGAGCCAGACAAACCTACATAGGTTTCACCTAAACGGATCGTCAGGGAAAGTACGGCTTTTTTCGAAAAGAGTCTAGTTATCTATATTTGTATGTATATATATATATATATATATATATATATATATATATATATATATATATATATGTATATATATATACCAATCTCTCTCTCTCTTTATACATATATATATATATATATATATATATGTATATACCCATCTATATATATATATATATATATATATATATATATATATATATATATATATATATATATATATACATATATATATATATATAAATATTTATATATATATATATATATATATATATATATATATATATATATATATATATGTAACTATCTTGGGCAGTGTTTAAGATTGGAGAATTTGACAAAACGAAAATTAAGATAGAAGGAAGTCTGGTCGTTATTAAGTCTACCTATGACATGTTGCCATCCCAAGGAAATCTTGTTCATTGGAAAGTTTCAGATAACTCTAATTGCGGTGAAAACGTGACTCTACGACTTATCCTTATTCTTGGGGGCCGTCGATAGCTGTGCTAGCCCGAAGTCACAAGACATCGTGACAGAGGGGTTGAATGTCCTGGCGTTGTTCAGATTGTTGATCACGCTAGATAAAACTCTTTCACAGAAACTGTAACTAAGGTCTGCTCAGAATAGTTGCATCGTAAACCACACGTGGGCTCTATTGGTTTTGAACAAACCCAAATGTGCTTGACCGAGTGTCTGTAATAGAATTTGGTTAGCCGGCCTAATAGACTATATATATATATATATATATATATATATATATATTAGGTTGGTGCAAAAATAATGACGTAATAATGTCGTTTTTTGACGTAAATAATACGTCAAAAAACGACATTATTACGTCATTATTTTGCAGCAACCTCATATATACATATACATACACGCATCTATATTTATATATATACACGCATCTATATATATATATCTATCCATATACACACACGCATATATATATATATACACGCATCACTCCCTCTCTCTCTCTCTCTCTATATATATATATATATATATATATATATATATATATACATATATATATATATATATGTACCCATCTATATATGTGTGCGTGTATATATATATATATATATATATATATATATATATATATATATATATATATATATATTTATACATATATGTATATATGTATGTATGCATGTATGTAAATTCCATAATCTTTCTTCCAATTCGGAAAGTCATTCACATTTCAAGCAAGTATTAATAAAACCAAGGAAAACATTGGAAGCAATTATAAGAATAACGTAGAAATTAAATTATTCCTTGGCCAATCCATCTTTTTATAACAGTTTCGTGGCGTCTAATGTCTTATAAAAGTGTTCTATAAAAACGACTTTTTGCTATATATATTTTTTTCGAATTATCTATCTCTCCTCTCCATTCCTTATCTGTTTTTACATGTATTTTTCCCTCTTTACCTCTAGCAGTCTATGTGCCCGTGCTTGTCTCTGTATCTATGTCTCTGTCTGTTTATCTGTTTGTCTCTCTGTTATTTATCTGTTCTTCATATATATATATATATATATATATATATATATATATATATATATATATATATATATATATATATATATATATATATATATATATATATCTGTCTGTATGTCTGTCTGACTGGTGTGTCTATGTATTTATCTATGTCTCTATTTGTGCGTGTCTATGTATCTATGTGCCTCTCTCTTGTGTTTGCATGTATGTTTCTATCTATCTATCTATATATATATATATATATATGTATATATATATATATATATATATATATATATATATATATATATATATATATATATATATATATACTACCTATCTATATATCTATCTGTCTAACGTTCTGTACATCTATCTGTCTCTATATCTATTTATATGTCTGTATATCTGTTTATCTCTCTATCTATCAGTATATCTATCTATCTTGTTGGCTGTCTGTATATATGTATGCCCATCTATCTACTTATCTATCTATCAATATCACTTTTCTAACTTAATATAGTTTTACAGTATATTTTCTGTTTCATTCTTCATCAGGTCCACATTGTTGTTACGTATCTAAAGAGAGATAGAGAAAAGTAAAGAATGCAAAAATGGAAGAGAACTTTAAATCATCCTTTCTCTATCTAGAGTCATTCAGTCTCTGTAAAGGTACAGACTTGAAATTTCTAAATGAAACGAAACATCCGTTTTTCTTATGTTCAAATGAATCAATATTTCAAATGAAACGTGAAAGAATCAATTTACACTTATTTCTTGAAAAGAAGTTTAGTTTAAGTGGCGTCATTCATAGTTGAATCAAGCTCAATATAAACCATTCCCTTTCATTGCAAAAAATTAATATATCTGAGACAATGCATTCTAGAATATTTAAATTTATATCCAGACTGCAATAAAATTGAATTCATGTTTCATAGGTATATACTTTTACCAATTTAACAAGTTTCAATCTTATATATACATTGTTGAAACTTGACTAATGCATGGAATAATAATGCAACACAAAATGTACTTAGAACAAAATGTATTGAAACAAGAAAGTGTGCACAATATTTACATATAGTCTTTTGTATATTCCTGGGAAGACCGTTCCTGGAGAATCTGTTGACTGAGTCGCAGTCGGGCAGAGTCTCTGGTTGAATCTCTTGATTCCTGTATTTATCAATCCACCCACGAGGATCGAATGTGGCACAAGGTCGTTTTAATGTGGGTATCCCCGAGCCCGTAGGCTCGGCCAAAAATATGGCCTTTCTGAACCCGCCTAGACGGGTTAAGGCCCTGTCAACCTCCCCGGACGAAACCTTGCCCTTCGGCAAAGCCTCGTCCAGGTTCCCCTCTGCTAATGCAGAGAATTCGACAGTCGTCGAGGAATCTCTTGATTCCTCCCCTCTCTTCCCGGTACGAACCATATTTATATGGTCGGTACTCCACTATGCAAATTAGGTGGATCCTACCACAACATATATATATATATATATATATATATATATATATATATATATATATATATATATATATATATATATATATATATATGTATATATATATATATATATATATATATGCATATACTTATATATATGGACATATACTTATATATATACTTATATATATATTTATATATATACATATACTTATATATATGTACATATATATAAGCATATACTTATATATATATACATATACATATATATATACGTATACTTATATATATACATATATATACACATACTTATATATATATATATGCATATACATATATATACATATACTTATATTAAGTTGGTGCAAAAATAATGTCGTTTTCTCACATAAAGTTGAACGTCAAAAAGTGACATTATTTTTGCACCAACCTAATATATATATATATATATATATATATATATATATATATATATATATGTACATATATAATACTTATATAAATATGTACATATACTTATATATATATATATACATATACTTATATATATATACATATACTGATATATATATACATATACTTATATATATGTACATATATTTATAAACATATACTTATATACACACACACCAACACATATATATTAGGTTGATGCAAAAATAATGTCGTTTTTTGACGTTCAACTTTATGTGAGAAAACAACATTATTTTTGAACCAACCTAATATATATATATATATATATATATATATATATATATATATATATATATATATATATATATATTCAATCATTAAACGCGTATGAGGTTTTTTTCCCGTAGCTAATCCTGTGATTAGTTAATCAAACCTCAGTTTTTTTTTCCGTGTGAATCGAGATTTGGGTTTCGTTGTTTCGATCAAATTTGCGTTATTGGTGTCACCGAATCAATATATCGATCAGCTACATAGATATCGATTTCCCTCTTGAAAGATAAATTGACTGAATCGATTGAAATGATGCAATTGCATTGATTTATAGATTGAAAATAGTTTGCAAACCGACGCTTTTCGATCTTTGAATAAATGAAAATTAATTAAAAAATGAATTCATTTTGTGGGTGGATAGATTAATTTCTACACTGGATATCAACTTTCGATATATATTTCAGGGCTGCGTGACTAAGGTATTTGCCTTTGAAAATTTAACAATATCTTAGTCATTCTGTCGCAAAAAAAAAGATATCCTCTCACTGAATTTAGCTTTTACAGAGATCCTAAGGCAAAGTAGAAACTTTACGAAAAGAAAATGTTTTAGCAGACAAAGAAAATGTGACATAGAAAGCGGAATGCGCATTGGAATAATGGAATAAAGCTGAAACTTAGTATAAACATTACTACAAATGCTAAATATTAGTATAAAGAAACATGAAAATTCAATTAAAAACAAAGAAAAGTTATCAGCACTTATGTAATATAAATCCTCCAAAATGGCGTTTAATACTTGAGACTTTACTTACAGATGAAGATGAAATTTGACGTAATAGATATCTAATTTCTATGAATCTCATGGGCAGAATATTTGACAAATGAGGGAAGTATATGAAAAATCGAAACCAAAAAAACTATTGTGCTTATAATCAGAAATAAAAAGTTTAAATTTTTGGCACATAGAATGAACAAACGGAGCGTTGAAACATTTGAGCACATTTAAGAGCATTTAAGTCACGAGGCAAAACGAAATGATCTTGTGTAAATGGATGGGCAAGGAATAGTAAGAGACAAATATTGCTCGGATCTATGGAGTATAAGAATTTATAAAGATAGCCATAATTGCTTACTTCTTTGAAAGGATTCGGTACATAGAACTCCGAGGAGATGCCAGGATTCTAATGACGGTCTGTCAGAACAAATTGATAATTCACATAAAAGATTGATCGAAGGAAAATATGTTTGTTCTTAATCGTTATATTAATCCAGAGGTGCAATATTTTCCAATAACAAATCTCTCAATGTTTTACACGGAATATTTATATACAATTATATTTATGTACGAATAAAGATTTTTGTGCCTGCTTTACGAAGTTGAATCTACTCAATTTGTTTTATTATATAAGAAATAAGGAACCCAATGAAACATATTGTACATCTAGGTATATCTATACATCAAATGTTCTACCAACTACGCAGGGTATATATGCAAGATTTGTTGCACTCTACTGATGTAGTGAAATCCTTACAGCAGTTTTCAGTCCTCCATCACCACCTGACTTCCATCACTTTGGTTCAATGTAAGAGATACTGAGGGGCAAACGTTATGACAAGGGGATATAATATGTGCATAAATGACAAGGCAAATATTATGACAAGGATATATATATATATATATATATATATATATATATATATATATAGAGAGAGAGAGAGAGAGAGAGAGAGAGAGAGACAGACAGACAGACAGAGACAGAGACAGAGACAGACAGACAGAGACAGAGAGAGGGAGATTGAGAAAGAAATAGTCTGTGTTTATACACACAAAGTGAAAAAAAGAAATGTTCTTACATTCAAAAACATTATAAAGATTACAATCAACATGACACTTATTTCACTCGTGGTTCGCCCGTAATATTTCTGCCACTCTCACCAGGATGTGTCATTCAAACCGCCACAAGAATATATTCCAACTCCAGCCATCTAACCATTTTACTGTAACTTAATTGAGGATTTCCATGATATTGGAATTCTTTATTTTGAAATAAAGCAGTATGTCTGGAAATTTCCATTAGAAAGATATTTTGCACATTTTTTTTTTTTTTTTTGCGGACACTCTAAAGAAATGTCTGTTGAATGCCAGTATTAGGTGGAACTTCTATATAAAAAGCGTAATGACCTGTTAATGTCATCGAGAGACCGCTACCAGTTAATATTGTATAACATTTTACTGTACACCGTTTCTGTAATGTCAACATATCTTTATTCTTAGAAATATTCTAGGCAATACATTTAAATATTCAACTAATTCCAGACAAGATAATAATAATAGACCCAAATCATCGCCCATCTCTTAAAAAGACTTGTAAATACCGAGTTACTTCTTCTCTTTCTTCTTCTTTTTACTTTTTCATCTTCTCATTATTATTATTATTATTATTATTATTATTATTATTTCCTTTGATTTCTGCTGTATAGTTATTGCTTTTCGGGCCCCAACAGGAGACCTAAGATCAAAAATGGCATCATGACATTTTCCACTGAGTATTTAAAAAAAACAACGTAAGATCACACACATTTAACATACATGAAGCCCATCGTAATGTATGAGCTGTATTGTGAGTACAATTTTTTGTATTTTTTAAGGCTTGGGCTACGATTGATCCCTTCAAGGATACTATCGTTACCTTGTCAAATCAAAGCGAGGGCCCCAACTAAAAATGGAATTGTTCATGTCCACATTATTGAAATTTTGATTTCAATGTCATTGTATTTTGATAATTGTTTGAATATTTTCAACGATACATTTCAATCAGTAGGGACTGTCATGTCAATAAGAAGATATATTTTGTTTTTGTGGTCTCTAACCACGATGTCTGGGAGATTTGATTTGATTTCTCTGCCTTTGTGTATTGTAAAGTTCCATAAACTTGGTACAAGTCCTATGGCTGTTTTGTAGCAATTTTTTTAAAAATGTATCTATATTTTTTATTTCTGTTTATAAATACTTCCTGCAAAATAAATCCTTTTCCCTGATAAAGTCCATCAAAGTTAAAGATATCTTTTTCTTTAAATTTTATTCACACACACACACACACACACACATATATATATATATATATATATATATATATATATATATATATATATATATATATATATATATAACGCGTAAATGCATTCTTTATAAAAGATGACTTCATCAGAAAAACACCAAACACTTTCTTTAAATGTAGGAGGAATTGCTTGCAAAAAATCGCGTTTTTTTTCTAAGATACTGAACAATTCTTAGAAAAAAAGGAAATAAAATGTAATATCTGAGGTTCGGGAACCGCTGAGATGTTTTCTTTCCTCAAATTGGGAACAGTAATATTTTTGTAATGAATTCTTTGTATGTTAACTAGCACACGACTTACCACAATGTGAAAGATTATTGTTAACTTCACCATCTTTATAGCTACTGATAGATTGCGCTGTGTGACGTTTCCTAGCACTGACGTGGCTTGCTCGGGATAAGCAAATGTGATTGCATTCCAAGTATTCAAACCGTGGGATATTTTCGTCTATGGTTTGTTATCCGCTTATTGTTTGCTCTGGATATTGAGGATTGTTGGAAAATCTTCACCTCATCCTGGATTCTTGGTCTCTCCATATTTCTGTCTTTGATTTTTAAATTTGGATCATTCGTCAGGCATATCGTAATTAAGCTTTTCAAATAAATCAAGAAGGCTTTTTTGTGGGGTAAGGGGGGGAGGTTGACTGAAGATGTTTTTTCTTGGCAAATATATATTTGCATTGCTTAAAACTTGCTTCGTTATAGGGGAAGTGTAATCAATATGTTTGTGGATATAAACATTTCAGACACAGGTGTCAGTAATGCACAATGAATTTCTGTCAAATTATCCATTAGAATTAGCATTAATATCCCCCCAAAACAGAGCGAACAGATTTTAATGTAACCGCCATACTGTAGAGATTGCAGAAAGCCATGATGGCTCACGTCCTTAAAGAACACGGCACTTAGAAGAAGAATGTTTTACAGTGCTTGAGAACACCGGTTACTATAAACAAGATTCTACAATCCGAAATAGGTTTCGGCTTTAATCAATCAATAGATAACATTTGGAAGGAATCGTTCTAACTTCAAAATTGGCATATTTTTGCTTCCTGAGGCTAACCTTCAAGGAAGAAGCTAAACAGAATTTTTACATCTGATGCGTTTTTTTTCAAAGAAACTTAAGTTTCCGACACAAATTCCAAAATATTTGAATAACTCTATGGCGAAATCACTGTAGATATTTGATTGTGGTAAAAGTAGTTGTCCCGTGATTGATATTTCTCTTTGAGCCTTGCGAAACGAAGAGCAGCTAAGGATGATGGCTGTCTGAAGAATGGTAGCCAATGTAATCAAAATATTCGCATTACGATTTGACAATCGGCTGCACAAGTTAGATTTACGTTATCCTATTTAATTTTAGGCTTTTAAGTAAGCTAAGTGAATACACTTTCTTCTACGTGCCGAGTCCTTTTACAACCTGAGCGATCATGACTCTCTACTACCTCCTATCTGTTTGTCCCTTTTAAGAAACCTCCACTACTCCCCGTTCAGTAATCCCTTCATACAAGTTCGTCAGGTAGATGGTCCACTGTTTTTCTTTAATCCTCGGCCCTCGATATGCCCTGTGAGCGTTAAATTCTCCAACCTCATTTCCTCATTATCCGTCCATCAAATTTCATCTGTTTTATTCGGATTCTTTTTAGGCTCCATTTTTCTTAAGACATCTTCGTTGTTTAGGCACTTCGTCCATAGGATTCTTAGCATCTTCTTGTAGAATCAAGTGTCTGTGAAGAGATTGTCCATAATTTATTGCAATGGAAGAGCATTGGTATTATATAATATATACTGGTCCGGTATGAGGTCAAAGTGTCGAAGGACAAAGTGTCGAAAAACAAACTGACGAATGTACAAAATGTCGAACAGACAAGGTGTCGAATGAACTAAGTATTGTACAAACGAACGGAAAAGGAATCGAACTAAATGACAAATGAATATGATATGGAAAAGGCAAAGTTTCAAAAGGACAGATATATCGAACAAAGTAAAAACGAACATAACATTATTTTAAAAAAAAAAGCTCTGTTCAAATAATAAAGTAAGCTATTCTAAAGATTTTATTGTTTAGATTTGGCGTACTTTAATACATAAGACACTTAAAAGTGATTAAACCTCCATAATCATCGATTAGTGATCTGACTTGGCGGTGGTCGTTTATTACTGTCTATTTTTACCAAACTGGATTGAGAGTCTTCATTAACTCTTTACTGTAGTTTGAATGCAGCTCCTTAAAAAAGGTTAGCAATTCTGCAGAAAGTCTGTATTTGATCGGAAGTTTTATATTAGTTTAAAATTTTAAAATAATTATTTACCGACAGAATACCCGCATACTAAATAAAAGTTATTCTATTGTAGGCACATTTGTTACTTCGTCATTTTGTCAGTTCAAAACATTTTCCGTAAGGCAATTTTTCTATTCTACAATTTGTTCGTTCGATATTTTGTCCGTTCGACAATTTTTCTGTTCGTCATTTTGTCCATTCGTCATTTTGTCTTTCGACACTGTCCTTCAATACTCTATTCACATACGTACTGGTTCGTATTTACGAAGCGTTTCACGACATTAACTTATGGAAGGTGTTCCGTAATTTCAAGAAAGAAGACATTGAGTTGGGGATCAATAAGACTCCTAAAGAACGGTCTCCCTCAGCCAGATAAGTTAATACCTTGTATATGATGGCATTAATACTCCGTAAATTCTGGTATAATTATAAAGATGAAGGAGTTTATAGCAAATCAATATCCACGTTTTCGAGACCAAGCCGAGTATTCAATTCAGAGGACATCGGCTTTAGGTCGCCCCGAAGAAGCATGTGTTTTTCGCGGTCTACTCGTCTAAGATGGGTTATGCACCAATAAATACCTCTTCGGTTTACAACCAAGGTATATGGGAGCAACTGTCCAGCTGAGCAGCGATAATCCGACCAAACCCGTTTATGGGACTGATAATTATGATTATGACATATTTACGTTTATGCAGCATTACCTACACCAATTTACAGTATATTTTTTTGTAGAATTGTCTGAAGACTATATCTTTCGAAACTTCTTCAAAAACGAATCAAGGGTAGGAGAAAATATACACAAACAAACATTGGTTCATCAATAAGTTTGTTGCATAATCAGAAAAAGGTATTTTTATACGACAAATATTTGAATAAATATTTCGATAATAATTTTTTCGATATAATTTCCTACCTTTATCACGTTCTGGTTATGACGATAAACTACATCCGGAAGCAAAGCCTTTGATCGGGAGATTAGAAATGTTGAGAAGCGTGGACTCCCCTTGTTCCCAGACCCACCCTGGCCCGCGTTGGAGTACCTGTTATGGTACCAGCTATGAACAAATAATGATCGAGCAAAAAAAAAAAAAAAAAAAAAATGAACAGTACATTTTTATAACAAAATGATATTCAATGCAATATAAAAAAAAATTATATAAAAATACTTTCTTTATGATATGATGATTACATTATTCGGACTATTATCCTCATCTTTGTCGCCATATTTATTACAAAGTTTCGGCCGTTGTACGCTCCGGCCTTCTTCAGGTGGCTGGAATGTCGAACTGAACCCTTTATTTCGCCATGTTTGATGGATGTCAGTTATCAGTTATCTCCTGTTAATTTCCTTCAGAAAGTTCTCCACCGCCTTAACCAGGTATTGAACTCACACTCTTTGGGTCCTGTCACTGGATCTAACCACCACCTTTATCCACTGTGCTGTGTTTTCATGTGGCACGTGGAACTAGAATAGTCTACCCCAGTGAGCGAAATGAAGGGTTCAGTTCGACATTCCAACCACCTGAAGAAGACCGGGGCGTACAACAGCCGAAACGTCGTAATAAATATGACGACAAATATGAGGACAATCGTCCGAATATTGTAAATAGTGTACATAATACCTCATCTCAGAAATCTAGACAGATACGTTTTCATAGTAAAATTACCAGCAATACCTTTTATGGTCTACAAAGTATATATATATAAAATATAATTTTAACCTGATAGAATAAAATTATATATAAGTTATCTGTAGTCGAAAAGCATAATAGTGCGTGCAGGATATTAAGATTTTGGTGTTATATAAAAGAATATGTTTAAATGAATATGGCAATAGCCGGAACAATTTAAATAATGTAAATTAAAGGTGTTGATATGCCGCTAAAGAAATTAATCAACCAATTTACATTTATTATCGTAGATGTGTTACACGGACAGCTGAAATAGGATGAGCTAAATTAACTACTAGTAAACGGCAGTGCTTGAATAGAAAGTATTCATTTAGAAACTTAAAACATTGTTTTTAAATCATTGTTAATCTCTAATACCCTTCTCTATTCTTCACTCTTCATTTTCTTCCCTTTTTGCTAATCGATATATACATTCTCTCTCTTTAAAGACAGACACCGGAAGTTAGTACATACTGGGAAATATTGCATCTATTCGAAATGTAAATTCATAGCTTTTAAATGCAAGCGTTTATTCTTTGATATTTTTTTTTTTATTTTTATTTTTTTTTTTTGCATTTCCTCTCAGTTTGATCATATCTCGCCTGCTGTTTGCATCATTTTATCTGCTGCCTCGTATTCACGTTAGTTTCTCTAACTACATTCTGACAGTATTCACTGTTTTCATATCTGACATTTTCAGACATCCGGGAGTTGGTCATACCAGAATTCACATTGCGACCTATGCCAAAGACTGTAGTTTTATCTCTACATTTGTATTTAACTTCACCGCTTCGTGCGATGGGTGACATTTCTGTTTCCTATTTGATGCAAACTTTTACCGATTAGATTCGGCCTTTCCAACGGAAATTCACCTTTGCATGATAGCAATATTACTTGAAACCATCTCGATTAAATTCACGGTTCTGCCCTATTGAAAGATCTTTGATTACATGTCAAGTGGAATATTGATATGCATTATTGATATTAATGGGATATAATAAGCATTTCATTTACTATTAATTATTTATTTACTGCCATGTTTTCTCAATTGCAATACTGACATTTTACCGTCAGTTCAAATACAAATCTTTGACAAAGAAAGATGTACTATATTCTCTAAGCGGTTTATCGAAAATATTATGCATTATTTTAATATATATAATATAATCATATTATAAATTGATTTATTTAAAATATGTTTTTTCGCTACACAGTTCTAACCATGTTTCAAAAATGGAAGCTAAAAGCTACGAATTTAATTTTGTAATTAAAGACATTAGTTCCATTTCATCCTCAAGCGAATTTTGGAGTAAATTTTTAAAATTACTAGGTTTTAAAGACACAGCTAAAATCATAATTCACGTTTCCAAGGTTACAGATAAATCTACTTCAACTAGACAATGGGTGTCTGGGTGTTCATTATGTCTGTAATTTGATGTACCCGTTATTACTTACGTTTTGGTAGCGGGTAGGAATGTATTTTTCAATGAAATCTGACATCCGTTGAATGCATTTCGTCTGGATTTTTTTTAAATTTATTGGTAACGGCAAACATTCTTACGGCATTTTTTCTATTTTTATATTTAAAGATTTTTGGTGGGTGTTTAGGTTAGAATACGTTTTATTTAACTACGATTTGAAATATTTTCATTTTTAATTTTTAATATACTATATTTTTTAAGAACAATTAAATGTATTAGAATCCCTTATAGTATGTAGAATTATTTTTACATCAAGTATAAGTATGTATATTAGGTTACAAAATTTTATTTTTTTTTTATTTTTTTTTTTTTATAATCTTATATAAGCTCTGATATTAAAATATAATAATTTCTAATATTTAAAACCAAAATTACCTTCTTTTATAATCAAGAAATTGCCATGACTTTTTGGAAAAGATATTAGACTTGCCTTCTCCACAAAATTCAGAGTTGTCCTTTATTTAATCTGTCCGCCATCCAAAACTAGAAATCCCAGTCTACCGAGATATTTAACCCATTGCAAGAGGAAGAAGAGATCGATTCATTCATTTTCCAAACGTATTAATATGACGTGGACACCGCAGACAAAGATTAAACTTGAACTAGGGTCATTTTTCTGCGCTGAAAACCATGAAGCTACGTGGACATCGTGGATTATGTATCTGTTTTTAACAATTAGAAATTATCATATTTTACTATCAGAGCTTATATAAGATTATATGATTATATTATATATTTTAAAATAATGCATAATATTTTCGAGAACCTGCTTTGAGAATATAGTACATCTTTCTTTGTCAAAGATTTGTATTTGAACTGACGGTAAAATGTCAGTATTGCAATTGTTGACTTTTCAAACAGGCTGGTTGTTTCCATTTAGAAGACTTTATACACATGCAGCAGAGCTCTCACAATCTTTTCAAGTAGCGGACAATGAAACCCCATGTTACGACTTTATCCTCCTTTGCGTCGGTCTAGATAGAAACCTGGGAAAACCCCATTGTAAGGAATCGGTTTTGTGAGTAGGCCACTCTGATATATCCGCTAATAAATAGTCAGCCTTTCCCTTCAACCAGCGGGGATTTTAATTTTTTCACCAGACATCATCTCATATCAACATTACAACACGCGTCTTGCAATTCTAATGGGGGACGCTGGTGCTACGTCGAAAGGCGGAGTGCAAACGGTGAAGAACAGCCCGGCATTACTCCACTGGCAACTGTTATTTTTAATATAAGACGGTGAGCGAAAATCCTCAACGTCCGTTTTGTTGTCACTTGTTCTCAAAACTTTTAATTTATTTATCTATTTTTTATTCTATTTTGTGTAAGTGGATGGACGCTTTCATACGAAGAACGCATTTTACAGACTATATTGCTTATCATAAAACATGAAACCCCATCCACTACTCTTACCCTCGTGTTTCAATCACTGTTTCACAAATTGACTGTCTCCATAAA
This sequence comes from Acanthosepion lycidas, assembly GCA_963932145.1. Lineage (NCBI taxonomy): Eukaryota > Metazoa > Mollusca > Cephalopoda > Sepiida > Sepiidae > Acanthosepion > Acanthosepion lycidas. The sequence goes on from OZ010588.1 coordinate 36,822,192, forward strand.
ATCTTTTACAATATTTTCCCTATTCCTCAGCTTATGTCAGGTAAAGGAAATAACTATATTAATATTTCATGTAAGATTTTCTATAAATAGTTTCTTGGTAATCATTTTGATGAACTTCTCTCCATCGTACGTAGACTTTATAAATTTAAACGCAGTATTAGATTGACGACAAAGTCTCGCCATTTTAGTATTGAATAGTGTAACCGTATGGTCTAACAATTACTTCTCTGACACTTCTCACTTGTTGAAATCTATGCCGGTTTCCTGACTTCTAGTCAACTTAAATATTCCAAAATGTAAATGTAATGTAACCCCTTATCTCCTCTCTACTTAATTCATTTTCTTTTATTGTTTTCTCTCATTAATACCGTTTCTTATTTTCATACTTTTCACACTAACAGCTTGTGTCTTAAAGACTGTATTACATTGATAAGGATAAAATGATTGACCTTCAGTCTGCCAATGGACCCATATTTCAAAACTATTTTCACCCTTATAATTATTCTATCCAAATTATTTTCTGTAATATTTATTATTTCTTCATTTTCTATCATCAACATAAAAGGAACAAATTTAGAACATTTTCGCTTTAGACTTCTATTATCAAGTGGGTCCACTGGACCCATGGTTGAAATTTTTGAAATATCCATTCTAAATCGGTGACATTTCCTTTTCTGAAGAACATAATGAAAAGTGATAATGTCAGCATTACTTATTTAGAATCAGGTGATGATATGAATGATGACAACAAAGCTGACCGAAATGATTCTTCAAATCCTTCAGTGATGAATGAAAATATTATTCGAAGAATAAGTCTGAAATTTGGTCTTGTAAATCAGTCCAAAGGGCACAAAAAAAGAACTCTATCCTACAATGTTTTACATCAAAATTCTGGACCTTCACGTTTTGCAAGAATATCTTGCGATTAATCTCTTTCATCATTTATATTGTTTCTGAAACTAAGTCTCCGGGAAATAATCCAAAAATGGACAAATGCTGAAATAATTCGTGTGTTGCTACAACTATAAACTCTAATGAGCAATACACTACCCATGAACCATCCAATCAGAACAAAAAATTATATGCACATGGAGTGGTCCTAAAATAGATAAAAGGTCGCGTACTTTCAGTTATATTTGCCCAAACCATGTCTTTCAAATTATTTGAAAGTATTCTGTGCAAAATGCAGCGATGAATTATAATTTTAAAGAAATGTAATTTGAATTGAGATTATAATTTCAAAGTCTTATAAAGGAATAAAGTGTCGCTGACGACACTTGAGTTTGAACATAGATCGCCAGTGAGTAAACACAGGCGATCCCATTATTGAATTAAGTAGACCACGTGACCATAGAGGAAACGCACGTATGGAAAATAGCGTGACGTCTAAATGATCGTCATTTTTAGTCTATCCTCTATTACTATTCGGATCGCTATTTCTACTCTATTACTATACGGATCACTATTCTCTACGCTATTATTATTTCTCTAAGCGGATCACTATACGGTGGTTACTTTCGAGTGAGTATTATCGAGCAAGTACTATTAGTGCGAATTATATTCGAAGGCGTCTGACACCAGCATTGTTCAACGGCGTACTATAGTGGTATCTGCGATTACAAAGTCTCTACAACAACGAGCATTACAGAACTGACAACGAATATTCGTTGACATCACTAAAGAAACTAAGATGTATTTTAATTTTTCTATTTCGTTGAATAAATTTTGATTAAAATTGTTAGTTCCTTCTCCATCTATAATTATACATACCTACTATCGTCAAACACAAAAACTTTTAAAAGAAAAAGAAATGGGTCTATTGGAACCAGGCGGTTTTTAATGAAAGTCAGTTTTATTGGTAGACGAAGGTTCAATAAAATATGTCATGTTTAGTAGTAGACTTTTTTTTTTCTCGCCAGAATCTACCATTCGTTCTTACTTTGATTATTTCTGTGACATTTTGTCTGGTGCTGCTGATATAGATTTAGAGATTCTTGATAAAATTCAAAGGAGAATTTGCATTGTTATTGGTCCTGATCTAACATCTCAGCTTCAGTCATATTCTCACCGCTGTAACATAGCTTTCTTCTAACTTTTCTATAAATAATTTCCTGGTAATTCTTACGATGAGCGTTCTTCTTTGCTCTCTAGCCTTTATGAATTTAACCGCAGTAACAGATTGAAGACAAGGCATCATCACTTTACAGCTGAAATGGTTAGACATAAGTCCTATGCTAACAGTTTATTCTCTAACAATTTTCGCTTGTAGAACTCTCTTCCCCTTTCGTGCATTCCAGTTTACTTTGATCTTCATAAATTTTAAACCAATGTCACTCGTTATCTTCTGTCTTCTTAATTCCTGTAAGTTTATTTTTCTCTCTCCTTAATAACGTTTTTCTCATATTTTCTCGAACTAAGAAAGCTCTTTCGTCTTGGTAGCTTTATTGCCTTGCTTGGGGTGAAAAAGCCTGATACATTATTACGTAGTGAGTTTACTTTTATCATAGAATATATGTCCAGGTATCATTGCAAGACATTCTGGACCCTGGGAACGTGTTTGAAATTGCAGCGATACTATGTGTGTGGATATGTGCTCGGTCTGACTCACTTCTCTGTACCTGACCAAAATGGTTAATCTTTTTTTTTTCTTTTACCGTGAAGAGCTTCTTTGTCAGGCTGATGAATTTTCAAAACCTCTTTGGAGATGAAATTACTTCTAGTAATGAAACGCGCATAGCAATAGCGAAAGATGTCTTCCAGAGATTAAGCTAAGAAGAAGAAGAGATAGAAAAAGGCCGTCAGATAGAAAGGGAACTGTTTTAAACTATTATATATTATCTACTCTACCATATGCCAGTGAACTTTTGAATGAGAAACATATTGCAACATAGATATGATTATACCAAAGAGATTCTAAGTCGTAAGTAAAAAGAAACTACAAGGGAGCATAATTAGGTTTAAAAAGTGACAGGTGAAAATTCTGAGACACATGATGATATTGGATACATTTACTAAAAGGGAATTCGATTCTCACTCATGGCAAGAGGAGTGGGGAGAAATCTTGTGTGAGATACTTAACGGATTTGTGTGAATGGATTGCAAAACAGCGAAGAGTGTTATAGTAATGAGTCAAACATTCTTTAGTGTAACAAAAGATATCATGAAAAGCCTCTGACTTTGACAGCACTGGCAGTTGGCTAATTACCTGTACTGTTGATAGTTATCCAAACCTCTATTTTTTTAAACATTTCGACCCCAACCAAGACAATAAAATTCCACTTGTTGCAAGGGATTACCGGAAGTGATAAAGACAATATAAGAAAAGGATACAAGGAAACACATGGCAATGAACATTGTATTTAATTTTTTGAAGATCGTAATTAACAGCTAAGCAAGAAGCAAGAAGAGATTTTTACGAGCGAAAGTGCGGGGGTGGGGAAAGAAACAATTGCCATAGAACACGGTTACAAGTAGTATTTTCATCTTCCGATATAGTACTGCATTTAAATATATAATGTAGCGATACCAACGAGGAAAGCTTATCGAAAGAGATACCGTGAAAATATTTACAGAAGAGACAAATGGAAGCGACGTTACGACAGTGGGAAAGTGACTGAAATTGAGATGACAAATCAGGACAAGTAACGTTGCACATTCTTCTTTGGATTTTGTCAAGAATCTCTAGACATACAGCAGAAGCAGGAGAATAGATACGGCAACAATATTCGATACATGGACGAATAGAAGACTTATAAAAATGCAATATAGATCCTGGCGCGAATGATGATTTAGATCGACATTGTTGCCCGTCATTCCTGTCAACAGATTTAGTTATTAATTCAATATAAACATTCCACTAGATTTCAGAGGAAAACATGATAAAATGAAGGCAAAATGTGCTGCTCACATAGAGGTTAGCATCAGTTACGGGAGGTAAAAATATTCCTTAATCCTTTGAGCCTTTACCACCGCTTTACCGGTGGTAGAGAAAAATGACGTAATGTCCACCCACCGGTTGAACAGTTGTAGAGAAAAATGACCTAATACCCAGCCACCGGTTGAACGGTGCGTAAACACTTGTAACTATTTTTATATCTATCGTGGAACATTATAGACAAATTATTTGCGAATTTTGAATCAGGAGCTCAGGCAGAAGGGTTCAAATTGTTCAGGAACGCAAAGATCAAAGGGTTAAGATGATTTTTAGAGAGCAGTTTCGTTTAAGAGGTATAAAAATGAAAACACCACTTTTTGTCTCAGATCACATATTCTATGTTTTCTGCTTATAAAACTTAAGTACATCTAAGCCTACAAATAAACAAGTTGTTTCAATGTTTATGAAATATTCAAAGTGATCATATTTTTTTTTTTTTTTTACTTAAAAGCGATACCATAAATCATGGGCAGATGGTAAATTTTACGCGCGTTCTTTTAAAATTTTGCCTGTTTTCTTTTCAACACCTTGTTGAAATTCATGATAAAGATTTCTTTAACTGGGCGCATTTTGAAGATACTATTCATTTGAATCCAGTAAATCAACAAGAAATGAAATTGAAAGAATTTGTTTCGAAACGTTCGTTGAGTAATTCGTTCTTTTATTCACTCTTTGATGCTTAAACATCACAAAGCAAATGTCCTCCGCTTGCTTCTACACACGCATGCACCGGTCGGATCATTGACTAGTGGACCCTTTCAAATACACCAACTCGGTGACGAAAGGTTTCGTTGGCCCCCATGACAAGTCGATGAATTGTCTCTGAATTATTAATGTCTTCTACATGAACCAATTCTTTTAGGTGGCCCCACACAAAAATTCAAAGGACTGAGTTCGGGGTGACGTGCAGGCCCTGGAAATGGTCTGCGTATGTATGAGTGGCGTTCCGACAACAATTTTTCCTCCCACTACCATAAAAAACACCGATATACGCAACCATATATAAATTCAAAATTTAAAATTTAATCAGTTTGTCTGACGATCGCAAATAGCGTGAAACCCAGGGTCAAATATATGGATATAGATCCGACAGTATGAAGAAAAATATACGGAAAAAGAAACAAAAATCATAATTGCATATTAGGATTTTTGTTTGTTTTTCCGTATATTTTTCTTCATATATATATATATATATATATATATATGTGTGTGTGTGTGTGTGTGTGTGTGTGTGTGTGTGTGTGTGTGTGTGTGTGTGTGTGTGTGTGTGTGTGTGTGTGTACAGTGGAACTACGACCTACGAATTTACTCCGTTCCAGGAGTGGATTCATAACTGGAAATTTTGTAAGTCGAAAAAAATTGCCCTGTTTAAAATACTAGAAATTAAATTAATTCATTCTGACCACCCCCAAAATACTGTTTATAAAAATCGGATTTTATCCAAAATTAAAGTACTTTTTTAAAGATTATGCACAAATAATTTATATAAATATATCACTGTGACTCCTTCACAGTCTTTATAAATGAGATTTAAGCAATTTAGGATACTGAATTGATCTTTCTAAAATTTTCTTAGAGTCAGGTTTGTATTTTCGGTCATTTCAATATACTTCTGAAACAAGGTAGCTTTATCAGAGCTTTCAGCCTTTCCATGTCTCATTTCACTGTGGATGCCGGTTCTTTTTTTTTTTTTTTTTAAATTTTCAAAACCATCCCCGACTTGCCTTTAATGCATTTTCATCTTCAGAAGACGTGCTTGGAATTTTTCCGATAAGATCCACGTAGAATAACCTGTACATGTACAGTAATAATTACAGTAATACATAAAACTGTACAGTACAGTAATTGTACGGAAAAATGTAAAGGAAGAAACGGCAGTGATGAAATGTACCGTATAATCAACCTGAAGTAGATGCAAAATTTATATTACAGCGTCGTTTACGTGTTGTACATGCATTTTATACATTTTCTTTTAATCTGATTAAACTTTATGTTTTACAGTTTTCTACTGTACTGTATTTATATCAATTTAAAATTCAATGGATATACACTGTATATTAAACTAAAACACACCTTAATCAGAGATTAAACAAAATCAGCTTTGTCACATTTTACTTATTTTAATTCAATAAATCTTAATAAAATTTACATATTGCTGTACTGTACGGTAATGTAAATGTACTGTATTCATTACTGTACATAAATTTTTGCACATTATTAATTTTTTACATGTACGCTAATATAATATCAAATATGCGTACACTACAAATTTTTATTCTACGAGGTAGCAAAGAGGTCTCAGCTGGATGATACAATGCTCATAGCATCACACTACATCTAGTGTAATGGAACTGTATAGAAATATGTAATGTATAATAATATAACACAGTGCTGTATATAAAATGTAATAATGTACACTGAATATAAAACAGAAAAATATAAGGAAAAATACAGTTTAAAATATATATGCAAATATTTAGTAGGGGAAGGGGGATCATCATTTCAACTTAGAGCTAAAAAGATCAATTAGAAAAGATCCAACTCAATCCATTAGACGTTTGGCCGGTGAGAGCGGAGTTTCAGTTATGACAATGCAAAAAGCAGTGAAAAAGACTTGAAAATGAAATCGCACGTTTAAATGTGAGGCGAATTGATACTCTAGGACAGAAAGAAAGCTAGAGAGGGCAAAGATCATCTTGAATAAGTTGAGAAATGTTCCTGGAATAATATATATATATATATATATATATATATATATATATATATATATTTGAACTTTATTTCCATTATGAGCATCTGATCCTTAGCTATGATTAATAAATGATTACATTACATTTTTCTGTTAGGCTTGGATATTAATTATACATTATTATGGGTCAAAATAGAGTCCAATAGTGTTAGAAAAGCCTTAGAGAATTCTAGTAAGATATGTTTAATCATTTCACATTTTTATCTAACGCCTTGGTTTTACACGATTCGAACAATTTTGCCGTTGTATCCGATATATATATATATATATATATATATATATATATATATATATATATATATATATATATATATATAAATCGTGAATCTCGATCGATTTTTTGTCAGTCAGAGATTGTACCTATCCTCACACGGTAGAATGGAAGGGAAATTTTAAAGTGCGAAATACATCAGTGGCCTGGAGAGGTCAATTCAGTTCGTTGAAGAGCAATACTTTAATAGCGATATGAGCCGCTGTGTTTAAAATTACCCTTTTCTCAAGAAATAATTTTCCGAGAGCATATATATATATATATATATATATATATATATATATATATATATATATATATATATATATATATATATATATATAAGGTCAGTCTTGTCTTCGTTATATTTACTTATGCTCAAATAACCTTGGGAAAGATATGAACCTGCCTCTTTTTCCTGTAGCTATGACTTGTAGACTTGTATCACTAAACGTATATTCTCTCAAAAAATTCTTACAATCTAAAAATATTTTCTGGTCTTAAATACCCTTAATAGATTCGATAAGCCATAAAAACAAATCACTTAATCAATCAACGATTGCTTCTCACTGTGCAATGATAATAATTAACGAATTTTTTATTTTGCTGTTTTTTTGGGGGGGTGGGGGTTACCCATGTACTTTTATGTGTTTTGGTTTTCATTTATTTAAAAAGCTTGAAACAGTTCAACCTGTCTCTTAAACCGTGTGCTCTTGTTATTCTATATTCTGTCAAATTGACCTCTCCTTTCAAAAAAAACCCAGGGTAAGTAGATATACTAAAATACTGATTTCCCGGGAAGTACTTCGAACCCAGAAATTTTAAAGACACTCCCCTCTGACTAATTCATGAATATTTTTTCTTATTATTCACACAGCCTTCATATTGTGCTGGAGTCCATTCATGATATTCAGCCTTCTACAGGTTTACGGGATGATACCAAACACTCATACCATGGGAGCAGTAGCAACGTTCTTCCAGAGTTTGGCGCCACTGAACAGCGTAGCCAATCCAGTTATTTACGGCATATTCAACACACGCAGCTGTAGAAATGCTAAGTGAGTATATCAGTATTTTTTAATGTCATATATACATAAATACATACACAAAAGCTGTCGGCTCAGTAGTCCTTGGTATGATGATAAACTACATCCGGCAGCAAGGCTTCTGATCAAGAAAATGGAGGTTTTGAGTAGCATCCAAATAACTCTTAACTGCTGTTTCCAGGTCAACCCGGACCCAGGGGTCGTAGCACTTGTTATAATCATCTATGGACAACCAAGAAGAAAACACTATGAAAGTATAGAAATACATTTTTATAGTAAAACTAACATTTATTATACAAAAATTTACCAACATTGCATATTTATTGTAAAATTTCTAACATTACATTTTATAGGAAAATGACCAGCAATAAATTTTCTCTCTAGCTGAAGGCATACATTTGTGTTCAAAATATATTTAGTTTAGGCTCTAAAATTGTTCGAAATATTTACATTTCAACATTAAATAACCCGTAGAGGCTGCTAGGCTGCTAAACAAAATAAATCAATTAATCAACCAACATTAAAGAGCTTTTATGATATTAGGTTGGTGCAAAAATAATGACGTAATAATGTCGTTTTTTGACCTTACCAGAATAAGGTATATCATATTTTTATTACTTGAAAGGTCCCAAGAATATTAAAATTCGGCATTAAATGACCCAAAATGTCGTTAAATAACATATTAATCACACAGTCGACTCTGTAAACGAATATGACCACCGTTGACAAGTTTTAATCAATGTTTTGATCCTCGTGAGAACCACAATGACTTCTAATGCCAGCAAGTGTCTTGAAATGTTTATTGCCGACGTGGCACACACCATTTTTTTTTTTTTTTTTTTTTTGTACAAAGCATTGCCTGTTTTGTAAATTGCTCATCTTGCTCGTGGGTATTCATATTACGGCTGAGACCGGAGAGATTTCGGAAAGATTGTCTGACACACCTGACATTATATTTGCAGCATAGTACTAGTCGTAATTTGTCAAAACCATTCTAATATGAATCTTCTTGTGGCTAACGATGGCTGCTTTTAAGAGAATTATACTGCCAAACTCATCACATGTAGATTGATGGCATATGCATTAATGTTTCCATTTTCCTAGGTTCATACTTGACATTTTCCCAACTCACTAGATATAGTTGGGAGATGTTAATATCTTCACTAATTACACAACTTTGTTAATTTCATTAACAAACAGCAGTGTCTCCGCATTATATTCTAGATGTCAGGCTGCAAGAGACTCTTTCAAATAGTCTTTGAAACGCTTCCTTAGTTTAATGCTGGGTCTGAATGTTGGGAATATATATATATATATATATATATATATATATATATATGAAGAAAAATATACGGAAAAAACAAACAAAAATCCTTATATGCAATTATAATTATTTGTTTGTTTTTTTTTCCGTATATTTTTCTTCATACTGTCGGATCTATATCCATATAGTAGGTTGGTGCAAAAATAATGTCGTTTTCTCACATAGTAACATATGTGAGAAAACGACATCATTTTTGCACCAACCTAATATTTGCTTATATACATATATATATATATATATATATATATATATATATATATATATATATATATATATATATGGCTTGACGATTGCATATAGCATGAAACAGACTGTCGCCTCTAAGTGTTGACTTCTATGTTCACTTTTATATTTATATATATATATATATATATATAAAAGAATTAATGGATTTATTTTTATCCGACATATTTTATTATGAAATGTTTGAACACTATTTACATTATTGGGACTATTATCTTCCTCTTTGTTGCCATATTTATCAACGTTTCGGCCGATGTACGCTGCGGTCTTCTTCGGGTGTTTGGAATGTTGAATTGAACTCTTTATTTCGATGGGGTAGACAGTTCTAGTTCCACGTGCAATGCCTAATAGATGTCAGTCATCAGTTATCTCCTATTAATTAACCTATCGGAGTTCACCACAGCCTTAACTATGTATTGAACTCAGACCTCTTTGGGCGCTGTCACTGGATCTAGACAACGCCTAGAACAGTCTACCGCAGCGAGCGAAATAAAGGGTTCAGTTTGATATTCCAACCACCTGAAGAACGCCGGAGCTTAAACGGCCGAGATGTTGTGATAAATATGGCAACAAAGATGAGAACAATAGTCCGAATAATATTAATAGTGTACATAATATCTCATCTCAGATATATAGATAAAAATGTTTGAAATAATAATAATAATAATAATAATAATAATAATAATAATAATTGACGTTATATATGTTTCATCGTATAATATAGATATATCGTCTCGACTTATTTTTCCTGTTCCTTTCCATTTTTCTAATCAATTTCTTGGTGTTATGATGAAATTTATCAGAGAAGGCGCCGTAGTTTTATTTTGTCTTTTCTTTTTTACCACAAGTAGTTTCGATTTTTTCTAAGATCATCATCAGGGATGTTGTGGAGATGAACACATGTCTCCAGAAAAGGAAGTGGATTCGTCCAAATGCATAAATACAGTCGGGGAGGATCGTCAATTGATTGAGTTAAAGATTGAGCTTACCTGCTTACTACCTATTTCTATGTTTATACCAAGCGTTGTACTAGTTCTTGATGGTGTTATCTTCATACAATACAATGAAGGTATAACATGGAGTAAATTACAAAGACAAACTTATTGTAACTGCGATAAAATCTGCATTCTGTTACGATGGTGACTTTTAAAAACAGGCGCGAACGGGCTGTTGTTATTATTATTATATTTATATTAAATTTTTAAAATTGTCCGCTAACGAAACTGTAAAGGATCAGCATAAAAATAAGTAGCTATTGGAAAAGATCAGTATTAAAATAATTAGAAAACTATATCTATATTATTCAATCAAAAATGTTTGAATGAAGATATGTTGCATATATATATATATATATATATATATATATATATATATATATATATATATATATATATATATATATATATTTCAATTAAAAGGTGCAATTATAATTTATAAATTCACGAATCATTCATACAAAAAACAAATATAGAGGTTAATGATTTAAATGGCGAGAATACATCATCGCAAACAATATAAATAAGATAGACTAACCCCGAACCTGTATATGAATATGATCCCTGTTTATAAATTCCAGTTGCATACGGTCTTTTAATTTTTTACAAGCTTTCGTCTGTTCCTACAGACATCATCAGGTATGGAAGTAGATTTTGTTCTTGTTTTTACTTCTCAGTAATAAGAGGACAACGAAAATAGAGATGTAATCCGAAAAAATGCTACGAGAAATGTGTTATTGTTTTGGAACGTGCGGTCGCAACGCTGAGTTTGAATTTAAATTTTAAGGTTGTGCGTTGTTGTACAAATATAGCAATAAGAGAATTCTCTTTTACTGGTAGATTTTCCATGAATATGGCATGAACTATATTGTTCAATAATTACAGTAATGTCACACTTATTATCCGAAAGTTGCACGTTGGATCAGTGATTTTAATTTCAATTAAAAGGTGCAATTATAATTTATAAATTCATGAATTATTCATTGTTGGTTGGTGTATCTTATTTATATTGTTTGCGATGATGTATTCTAGCCATTTAAATCATTAACCTCTATATTTATTTTTTGTATGAATGATTCATGAATATATATATATATATATATATATATATATATATATAATTATTTATTTAAAATATGATTATATATATATATATATATAATTATTTATTTAAAAATTTGATTCCAACACACTACATATTTTCTATATATTTCCCCCCACACACACATATATATATATATATATATATATATGTATATATATATATATGAATACATATATATATATATATGAATATATATATATATATGAATATATATATATATATATGAATATATATATATATATATGAATATATATATATATATGAATATATATATATATATATGAATATATATATATATATATATATGAATATATATATATATATGAATATATATATATATATATATATATATATATGAATATATATATATATATGAATATATATATATATATATATATATATATATATATATATATATATATATATATATATGTATATATATATATATGAAAACTTCAGGGATCCTCTTTATGTCACGTGGTCGTACACTACTCGTCATTATAAGGCGGTTCTGCTAATTAAAGTGTATTCTCCTGCTATCAATATCACACTATTTAGCAGAGGAGATGGGGTCTTAAAAGTGTTCTAAAAACTGAAGTCTTGACCCACTCTACTTACCGAATTTTGCACGACAAGAAGCACACAGACACCTCGAACTCCACACTGTAAAATGACAATGAAGCAGCTAAACAAAGAATTTCCCCATCCAAAGCACATCCTTGATAATGGCTAGAGGTGTATCCAGAATCGCTCGGATCTATAGACAATTACTATATTCTTTAACCCCAGAAAAACGGAAAAAATCCAGATTGCTAGAAAAACTTAATAAAAGATTAATTAAGTTTTCATTGTCAGACTTTTTCAATGAAAAATGCATGAAAGTCCAGAAAGACTTCAAAGGCTCACTAATGAATACAGAAAATGAACAATGGGACATTAAAAGACCGTAAGGAGAATTTATTCTTTTTAAAATTGTATTCTTTTTATTTGCCTGAAAAAGTCACGAGACCGGAAACTCGTGTAGCAGAAATATGAAGAATAAAAATATAATATATTAGGTTGGTGCAAAAATAATGTCGTTTTCTCACACATGTTACTATGTGAGAAAACGACATTATTTTTGCACCAACCTAATGTACATACTAAAACAAATCCACATTATAACCAAAGACGTTTGCGGTTTCCCTCTTTTTTAGAATATATAGTACCATCTTGTCAAAAGAACATCATGTCTTCCTTGATCATTGCACGTTAATGTCCCCGTATATAACACTTCAGCTCAGCATCAGTCTTGTATGATTGTATGCAGATGTGAAATTTGAAATTGTCATCTTTCGATACTGCAGGACTATTGAAGAGATATCTCCCCCCAAAAATTAAAGCAGCATGTGCTTGAGCTCTATACATACCACCATTTATGTATCCACTGTCAATGCGAAGCAGATAAAATATTTGTAGGTTTTTCAGTATCCTTCTCATTAAAAGATTAATGATGGCCATCGGCCCTTAGGAAGGGTTCATCCGCATTCTGACAAGTTTTGTTTGAACCTTATAGCGTATCAAGGAACTGTTTTTTTTCAAGTAAATCTGGTGATGGAACCAGTTTAGTCACCCATTGCACAATCATGTAACAATTAGTTTTGAATTTGATGGTACCGGTAGCACTCAAAGAGCGATCTGACATCAAAACACATTCCTTGCAAAACCATCCGGCCTCAAATATGATCCTGGTTGCCATACTTTAGTCCCACCCGTACCGTAATTTATCTTGTACATGTGCGACAACGTTGGCAAACTTTCAAATGTCGTTTTAGTCCACCAAATGTGACACATTCTTTTTTACACTATTTACAAGTAGAAATGGCATGATTTCTTCTGAATGACTTCTCTCTCTCTTTTTTCTCTCTCTCTCTCTCTGTAGCGTTTTTGATAATTCTTCAAGTCTACCCTCTAAATTGCCGTCTAAATTACGCAAAAATGAAAATAATTACATTTTAACAAATATATGTACAAAAATTACACAGAAATATCTTGAAATACTAAAGAGGTTTATTCAATAAAGTCGCCATTGTCTTCACAAACGGCCTCCTGACAACTTTGAAATCTCCTGCATCTATTCTCGGCGGTCTTTTCTTTATGGAGATGAATGCTGCCATAATACTTCCCTTCAGTTTATCTTTGGTGTTCCAAGGAGATCGTTTGGTCTCTTGGTCAACTGCACTCCACACATAATAATCAAGGGGGTTGAGGTCTTAGGAGTTAGGTGACCAGATATCAGGGGCGAAGTGACCGAAAAAATAAAGTGACATAGTGCAGAGTCATGTTGCCAGACATAGGGTCTTTCAGCAGCAACCTTCTTGACCCAGGGCAGAGCTAACTCCTCAAGTCACTTTATGTAGGTCTCCTTGTTGAGTCTGGGGCTCTTACTAACACATTCGGGAGTTCTTTTCTTAAAGAACGATCAGAGTTTTCCGACCTGCCGTACCTGCGTAATCAGCATTAGACTCAGCTACTTCTTTTCGAATCCTCTGCACTGTCAGATTGACACCCAAGCACTTTGAAATGTTCGTACATGAGCTTCCAGTGCAAATGCCAAACAGTACAGCACGCTGTTTCCAAATTTCTCGTGGAGTGAAATATGCCATGTTGCTCTTTTTCTCACTGACGTTGCCCACCTGAAAATAATATTCTGTGCAGTCGACAAAATCAAAAACAAAGAACGCGCATGCGCGGCATCAAAAATATAAAATGGCGACTATTTACCCAGCGCACACAGTACATAACGTATATTTACACATCAAATACTCATTTAAACAATTTGTTAAATTCGGAATTCAGAGCCGAGTTCTAATTGTAATCGGGTTCGTTATATTTCATACCTTTGGGAGAGGTATGTATCTACCTCTTACTCACCTCCAGCTATGAGTTAAATAATAGGACTTGTATCAGAAATTCATTATTATTACAGAAAATGTCTTATAAGCTAAAAATGCTAGTTGGCTTTAAATAACCTGCAAATGACCAAGACGTTTTAAAAACAAAATAAAATCAAAGACTGCATTCTCTACAACAAATTGATTCATTTTCTAAATTGAACGCTCCCCATTGATGTTTGCCAGATTTGAATGCATATTCAGTTAACTTGGCTAGTGTCATTTTTAAAACTTGTATGCGAGAAGTTACTGGCAATCCATTGAAAATCGAAAAGAATCAATGGAACTATGACGTGCATTCTTATACTGAAGAAGAGTAAGTAGTTTTCGTAGCTGATTTCATAATCCAGTTTCGTTTTGCCCTCAGCCATAGTGAAACCGACCTGATCTATAAGATTTACAGAGAAAGAGTTATTATCCTCATTCTAAGTTAATTTATCCTTGTCAGCTGTTTGAATATATCTCTTGAAGTTAATGTTATGTTCTTCAATTTTTCCCACAAACAATTATGCTATTCATGTAAGCAAGTATTTCAGAAAGAAAGTTGCGGAGGATGAATTTGTCTGTAATGCGCTGAAAGTATGCGACTCAATTGAATACTCAAAATGGAAACGGAATAAACTGGCGCAGATGAAGCTTGATTAAATATCGGAGCTTGACAAAAGGTAGATTTCAATTCGATTGTACTAAAGCATTTATATTCTATCACAAGGTTTACAAATCCGTCAATACCTACTCAGAGATAAGCATATAACAGTGTGAAACTGTTCACAGTATGAGAGTAATCGATTACGATACTTGTGTCGCCATTAGTGGTGAGTACAAGTTGAGCATGTAAAGGGAAATACTGGGTTCACACTTTCAACTGAAAAAAAAGGATAACGTCATGTCCTAACACATATCAAAGATGCCTTGTGTAAAGGTAGAAAGAAAAGCTCAAGAATATTAATGTAACTAAATTATATATATATATATATATATATATATATATATATATATATATATATATATTGTGTGTGTGTGTGTGTGTGCGTGTGAATTACAATTAATAAGATCCAAACAATTTACCTCATACAGATGATCATTTCGTCCATGGGAAAGTAGTTTTTTCCTGAACTTATCAATTGAAATACATTTACTAAGTTTTTAGTAAATGTATTTGCATTGATAAGTCAAGGGAAAAACTACTTTTCCGTTGACGAAATGATAACCTGTATGAGGTAAATTGTTTAAATCTTATTAATTGTAATTTACTCGTATGCTCTATATTAAAAATTATATTGAGCTATCATTTGTGGATCAGTTCTAATATTGTATATTAAAAGGATCTACTTGGATTACTTACCCACCGACTTTTTTTCCTGCGCTCTCTCTCTCTCTCTCTCTCTCTCTCTATATATATATATATATATATATATATATATATATATATATATATATATATATATATATATATATATATACATTACTAATATTCACGCAAAAATCACTGAAGGTAAAGGCTTAATGTTTGCAGTCATATTAGCGTAAGAAAGGACAAACGTTAGGCGTATAGAGCAGAAATAAACTTTAGACCTAACCGGAAATTCAATCCTAAACAGGAAACAAGGGTTACACCTGAGAGAAGTAGGAACCTGACGATAGGCGAACACACACACACAGATATATATATATATATATATATATATATATATATTAGGTTGGTGCAAAAATAATATCATTTTTTGACGTTAAAAAATACATCAAAAAACGATATTATCTTTGCACCAACCTAATATATATATATATATATATATATATATATTAGCTTGGTGCAATATATATTAGTTATATATAAGTTGTTTGTGTATAGATGTCGTAGGTGCCTGTATAAGTTATTGAGTGAAATACGTATATATCTGCCTCTATGTGGGATTGTGTGTGTCGGGCATATGTATAATATTTCGGATCTGATTTTTACAATGGCAGCAGCGGCGGTTAATTAATAAAACTAATTCATCCACTGAGATTATGTTAGACTGTATGTCTCCTTGTATACATATGATGATGAAACAAATACATCCGCTTATAAATTGTTGCTTGCTTCTGATTGGGAACAGATCTTGTCTCTGATTAGTTCGTCTCCTCCTCGGGGTCGTTTCTGATTAGTTCGCCAGTCTATGACGTTATATCGTTCTTGTGTCCAGTTCTGATATTTTCGTTGAAATCTGAACTCGTGGCGTACTGATTTCGAATTTTTATCTACTTTTAAAGATAATGAAATTTTAATCACCTTGTCATCACTTTTTATCTAGCTACGTATAGTTCACATGATTAGCAAAACTTCGAAAAGTTGGAACAGAAAAGTAGTCAAAACGCACATGTCCAATAGTTATTTTCTCCCCCAACCGACACAGGTGATGTGCTGTTGCTTCATAAATGGCCGTCGAAGGAGGACATCAGCCCACAAATCAAACAACCTCAAACATACTGACGGCTCCTCATCTATACACTTATTAGGTTGGTGCAAAAGTAATGTCGTTTTCTCACATATGTTATTAGGTTGGTGCAAAATAATGACGGTTTTTGACGTACTTTTTAACGTCAAAAACCGTCATTATTTTTGCACCAACCTAATACTATGTGAGAAAACGATATTATTTTTGCACCAACCATTTCTATGATTTTTTTTTTAGCTACTTAGGATTTTAACTAGTATGCGTGTAATATAGTATGAAGTCTAAGTAGAAGCTTTTCTCTTTTGCTTTTTATGTGTCGTGTCCTTTCAGGACGTAGGCGATCATGGCTTTCTACTTCCTCCTGTGGCTCTCAATAAGTTTCGTACCTTGGCCAACTCCCCAGACCTCGTTCTGCCATCCATTTACTTAAGCCCGCCAGGTATGCCATGCGTTGCTTTTCTTTTTCCCTCTGTTCGACCTGTAAGTATCAGATTCTCCAGCCTCTCTTTTCTCATTACGTATCCCATAAATGTAATCTCTCTCTTCTTTATGTTAAAAATAAGCTTCCTACTTGTTTGCATCCTCTACAAGACCTTATCGATGCTCACACGCTCGCTCTATGATATCCTTAGCATCATTTCTGTAGAACCACATTTCCGCCTGCCTCGAGTCTCTTCTTCATCTTTGAGTAGACCGTCAAACATTCGCTGCCGTATAGAAGAACAGATGTCACGTAGCAGCTCAGTACTCTTTTCTTTGTCACCAAAGAAATCCTCCTGTCTCGCAATACTCTGCCCAACTTTTGGAATGCATCCTTGGCCATCCCAATCCGTCATCGGATCTCAGCGTCGCACCTACCGTCCTCCGTCAAAACATTTCCCAGATATTTAAATTTCCGCACATGCTTGATTTTAGTATCCCCGACCTTCAAATCGAATTTTGGGCTCATCCTTTTACTGATTACCATGCATTCTGTCTTCTTGTAGTTTATGCTTAGTCCTTTCTGCTCGCTAAGTAGAAGCTTATGAAGCTTTATTTAACCAATTCAGCCTTAGCGCCGAAAAAAGTTTTATTTTATTCTGCTGGACGTCTACAAGTGATGGAGGAGATGGGATGTGCGTGTTTTATTACCACAATTTTTACCACAATTTTTACCACAATTTTTGCTACGTAAATCGCTTAAATTGTTACTAAATTGTTTGTGCTTTGGTCGATTTAAAAGAAAAAAAAAACACTTCAATGCAACTAAACTTAATGAAATGGCACAACACGCTGACTATCCTTTATGCAAAATTCCAAAATCCGAAAGTTTTTCAGGTGTTTACATGTCTTGCTACAAATGGAAAATTTCAAAAAGCAACATGACCATCAGTACTATGATCACTTGAGAATACCAAGTCCTATAAGCTTGGATATGCGGTTGAGGTAATGAATTGTTAATAAGAAAGTCGAGATGCATTTACAGTTGGTTTTTATTTACTTACCTGCAAATATCTTTGGTAAAGGTATGAATCCATCTCTTCTCCCCCGACTATGGGTTAATTAGTAATACTTCTATTACTTAACGATTATCATTTCCAAAAATATTACTGCAATCTAAAAATATTTTCTATATTTCAAGAAGCCATAGAAAACGAATCAGTTAATATAAACAAGCCTTCCTTAATTGAACCGACCGACTGGGAACATCAGCTTCACGCAATGATATACGTTCCAGCTTTAGATAAACCACAAAAAACTGATAAACCGTAAAAAAATGTTGGAACAGTTTTGAAGAGTGGCAGAAAGTTAGTGAAGTCTAAAATAAAAAGTTTTAAGCAAGTTCCATTGCTAAAAATAAGTGAAAATTAGAAATATATTGAACAAAACAAAACGTTTTGAAAAATAAAGAAACCAGATGCCAAATGTCTATTTCCAAGCGGAAATTCTTGCTCTACAGCATGTCTATATAAATAGATTGATCACCATTGTCTGAATTTCTTAAATAAACAGTTACCAACATGGACAAATCTGCCCGCCAAAAGACGTAGCGTCGAAGGAACGATTTTTCTATTTAAACCACATTTTAAACTACCTTCACCGTTCAGCAATGCTTATTGTTTGAAAAAGTGTATGTTAAAAATTGAATAAATCTAAGCATATGAAAGTGAATTAATGTTTACTTTTATTCTTAAGAATAGTAAACAAAAATAATAAACATTATTTATTTATTTGATTGTATATTTGCACTATTTATTTATTATATTATTGATTAGAATTTTGGCAAAACATCGGTTAAATGCCAACTTCATTAAATGGTAAATAATAATAATTTCTTTAATTATTTCATATATTTTAATAATTTACTAAATGCTTACAAATTTAAGAATAGTAATTATTTTCACATTTATTTCTTTATAAATTGGTAGAGGATGAATAGTGTATTGCATTAGTTCAAACTGAATTAGTTTTAGAATAGCTACCTCCATAAGATCACTAAAAAAGTGTATAGCATGATGAAAAAGACGCCAAACTTGACGAAAACAACGTTTTATCGTCTACATGCTTGTTATCATTAAGAGGAAAGATCAAAGTTTATTTTAATTATTTTTTAAAATCATTTAAAAAAAAATTCCTTCTTTTTAGAACATTCTGAATTTTCATTTAAAAATGCTTGTTTCACTTTGTATCACCGGAACTAGTAAAATAACATATACAATTTTTAGCAGGTTTTTTTTTTTTTTTATGACACATTAATTTGGAAAATCTTGCAAAAATAAAAATAATTGTCGGATGTTAATGAAACTTTCAGAAACTATTCACAAATGATGGAAATTATTATAAATAGGTTTTGTTTTTTTGATGAAAGTCATGGCAGAAATATTTTTTTTATATTTATTACCCCCCCCCACATAACTAATTTTATGAAAACGCTAGAAATTCGATCGCGTCAGGTTTAGTGATTACAATAGTTAAAAGCACAAGGCTTTGAGGAATGCAAATCATTTTTTTTAATTGGACCCACCTATCTGAAAATCAGCTCTGAATTGTAACATACAAAACTCAATAAAACAAATATATTATTTAATTTCAAATGTTTTTATTTGCTTTTATGAATATAGACTTCTGATTTTATATTTAAATTCTTAAAATATTATAAATTTATTTAAAAGCCGCATCCACTTTCGTATGTGTCCTTATGAGATAGATCTTTTTTAGCGCCTTGTAAATTGCATAGTTTTGACTAATCAGAAGACCCGCAGTAATTAAGAAATGTAATTTTGTTTTTATAATCGGGCTGTAATTATAAAGTACGGAAGACCAACCAGAATACAAGTAAGTTTCGTTATTTGAGTTAAGCATTCTTCTCCGCTGTTAAGGCCTTTACTTTTGCGAAACACACGTGGAGAAGTTAATTTGATTTTTCAATTTCAACTGAGAAGGGTACCTACAAGTATCAGTATCATCTTATGATATTTATGTAATCTTATTTTTATATTAATCTCAGTTATGACATTTTTTCCATAAATGAAATATCAAAATTAATAATAAAATGAATGGAAATACAAATAACATAAAATGTATTAAATGTACATAAAATTATAGTATTTTATGTACACTTCTGATAAAATTTTATAACAAAGGTACCTATAAATTGATTAGACAACTTTCTTATGAAATTTAATCTCACTCTTAATAGTCTGATTTTAATTTCTTTATAATATATTTTCCATAAAGCATGGTAAACTTAAAGTACAAAAAACAAAAAAAAATTATAGCGCTTAAAGTCTTCCATAAAAAATAACGAGGTAAATAATTTCTTCTCTTAAATCTAAATAATTTCATTTTTCTCCTTCCGTAGAACAAATTATCCTCGAGGAAACCGTCAATATGTCATTCACCACCTGTCAAGTGACCCGAAAGTTTATTACCTGCTTTGTTTTATTTTCAAATTACATCTTTTCGGCCCAGAAGCAACGTTAACTTTGGTTCAAAATATTTTAAATAAATATAATTTCTGATTTTCTTAAAATAAGTTTTGAAAAAATGATAATTGATTTTTAAAAGAATTTCAAACTGAAATTTTCATTTTTTTTAATAAAATGAAAAAATGGATGTCATGGTCGATTATCTGTCAATTTTGCTGACTCAAAAAAAACAAAAAACTTTTAACGAAAATTTCGGACGTGCTAGGAACGATTAAAAAATATTAAAAAAATACCCTAAAAATACTTTGATCTGCCCTCTTAATAATAACGTAAACATTTAGACGATAAAATTTTGTTTTCGTCAAGTTTGGAGTCTTTTTCATCATGCTATGCTCTTTTTTTTAGCGATCTCGGGGAGGTAATTATTTTAGAATGTTATAAATATAAGATTATTCTTTTAAACAAACAATCTAATGATAAATTTTGTTTAATATTTTTGACTAAATTCTCAAGAATAAAAAATTGTATAAACTCACAATCATCACATGTTTAGGTTTTCTTTCAATTCTAAATTTTCGCTTTTCAAAACGCTGTCATTGGAAAAATTACCCTATTGACACTACGTCTTACTGCTGGCACGCTTGTTCATGTTTGCCAAGTTCTGGCGGTAACCCGGATAAGCAAAAGCCTGATGAAGGCCGGAGGCCACAATGGCCGAAACGTTATTATAATAACAACAACGACGAGAACAATTTCAAAGGGCCGAATACAGAGACCTGGTGCACTAAGTGTCACAAGGTCCCAAACGATCCTCCGCATGTTTTGAATTCAGTTGTCCTTCTTCTAGACCAGTTGCCATCCAAGGCAATAGAACCCGGTCTGTATTGCTATTTACCCATAGGTGGAGGGAGGAGCAGCGGATTAATACATTTACCAAGGGTATTAGCACATAAGTGAATGTAATGGATTCGACTGGAATTCGTGTGTGTTAAGATATATATATATATATATATATATATATATGCGTGTGTGTATATATGCGTGTGTGTATATGTATGTGTATATATGTGTGTGCATATGTATGTGTATATATGGATATGTGTGTATATATATGTGCATATATATATATATATATATATGTGCATATGTATGTGCATATATATGTGTGTATATATATATATATATATATATATATATATATATATGCTCCTGTATATATATATATATATGTGTGTGTATATATGTGTGTGCATATGTATGTGTATATATATGTGCATGTATGTATATATATATATATATATATATGTGTGTGTGTGTGTATATGTATGTATATATATATATATATATATATATATATGTGTGTCTGTATATGTATTTGTATATATATATATATATATATATATATATATGTGTGTGTATATATATGTGTGTGTGTGTATGTATATATATATATATATATGTGTGTGTGTATGTGTGTATATGTATATATATATATATATATGTGTGTGTGCATAAGGGAACAGCAAAAGAACGAGAATTAATGACACAGAAGATAACGACTGGCATTGCATTTAAATTTTTGTGAGTCAAAAGTCACTTGGAAGCCTGAATTGAGTTTCACAAGTGAAAAGTGCGATAGAAGAAATTATTAGCGTAGAACTTACGGTGATATCTAGTTATTTCTGATGTAAAATGGTTAGATCTTGCCGCCAATCTAGTACTGCGCTGAAATTCATAAAACCTAGGTACCAAAAGGAAACATCATCAGAACAATTACCATGAAAATATTAATAGAAAAGGCAGGGGAAACTACGTTACGGTGGTCGGAAAGGAGCAGAAGCCGAGATACTAGCTTAGGACCAATATCATTGCAGATTCTTCTTTGATTTATTATATTAATCATTATAATAAATCAAGTTCACCTCAGATCCTTTTATCAGTATAACAATTCATATTTATATCATTTACATGCAAAATATTGTCCTCATCTGTCTTGTTTTTATCACAACGTTTCGCTCGTTGTTCCCTCCGCCTTTTATCAGGTTTATGTTGCACCAACATACACCTGATAAAAGTGTTGGCTCGTGAATTTAGTGACATATGACTTCAATCCCAAGGCCGAGCAAAGTGTATTGGAAACGGCGAGCAATACCTGAGCACTATCCAAATAAAGAACTAGATGAGATATCCGAAGATAATGGAACGGGAAAAATTTACCCCCGGAGATAAAATAAATTTTTCAGTTTGGAATTCCCTGTAAGTTACCCGTATCGACACGCATCTGCTGAAATCCGGGGTGCAAAACAGCCGAAAGATGAGGACATTAGTAAATAATGATAAATCTTCTTCCCAGAAATTCAGAAAAATAGCAGTTATTCTCCTCTTAAATGTTCCATCAATGATATTTTCTACATCAGTGTCTAGAACCACATCTTTGATGCTTCGTGTGTCCTCGTCATCAATATATAGTCCAGCATTCAATGCTATAAATAAGGATAAACATGTTATAGCAGTTTAGTACACTTATTGTTTTTAATTACATTTTCCTGTTTCTTAATACTTTGCTTAGTTTTTTTAAGCCCTCTTTCACTATTTCAATTCACATTGGGATTTCTTAGTTAAACTCAGTTAAATTTAGGTATCTTCTTGCTAACGAAACAACCCTCCTGAATAGATAAATAATCTGCACATTTATAGTAACAGTGATAAATGGAAATATGTAGCCATTCTATTATAAAATATATAGAACTATAATCTGTTACCCTCACTTCAATTCGTTAATATACATTTAGACGACATGATTCACCATATTGTTACCGGTTGAGTCCTCATAATGACAATTCCGGTCAGATCATGAATGACTTAATAAAATATTTATAATCTTTTCAATTGAATCTGTCCAATAAAAGATGTTCGAATGACTGAAGTCGTAAATAATGTGAGAAAACATACAAATCAATTATTTCAAGACAGTTTTATATTCCTTAATATTTTGTGACTGGAACGCCTCATCTAAGTAAACGAGTAAGGAGAAAAGTTCAATACAAGCCCTAAATAAATTATTTCACTATTTAAACTTCTTATGAATGATTGTGTTGTGTGTCTGATTGCATTAATCTGTTGATAGCTGTTTATTTTAGTCTGTGGACATCTATATCTACATGAATCTCTCTAGTTCTCACTCTCTCTCTCTCTCTCTCTCTCTGTGTCTCTGTGTCTCTCTGTCTATCTCTCTCTCTATATATATATATATATAAACATATATATATATATATATATAAACATATGTATATATATATAAACATATATATATATAAACTTCTTATATATATATATATATATATATATAAACTTCTTCACATGTATATTTATATATATATATATATATATACATATATATATATATATATATATATATAAACTTCTTCATATCTCTATATATATCAACCTGTTTCGCTCTATCTCTCTCTCTCTCTCTCTCTCTCTCTATATATATATATATATATATATATATATATATATATATATATATATATATGTGTGTGTGTGTGTGTGTGTGTGTATATATATATTAACATGTTTCTCTCTATTTATCTCTCTGTATATATATATATGTGTGTGTGTGCATAAATATAAACATATATATATATATATATATATATACGTATATGTATATATATATATATATGTACATATATATATATACCTATATATATATACGTATATATACATATATATACGTATGTATATACGTATATATATATATGTATATATTGATATATATATATACGTATATATATATATACGTATATATACATATATATACGTATATATATATATATGTATATATAGATATAAGTATATATATACGTATATATATACGTATATATACATATATATACGTATATATAGATATATATGTATATATAGATATATACGTATATATATATACATATATATATATACGTACATATATATATGTGTATGTGTGTGTGTATATATACATATTTATATATATATATATATATATATATATGGCGATATATAATTTTGTATAATTTTATTTATCAACAAAGAGTATTTAGAAAAATGATATGACATTTTATCCGTTAAGATTTCTTCAGCCTGAGCTTAATTGAAGTTGCCGCGTCTACACATGCACATGAAACGAGAGATGGTGGTAGTTTCAAACTTTTTGAAAGAATATTTTGTCAATCTATCCATATTCATCAGTATTTTTCTCTCTATCATCTTTCTCCCTGACTATCCGACATCTTGACAAGAATGGTAATTCCTGCACTGATAGAGTAAATTTCTCCTCCAAGATTCTGCTTCTTGTTTTGTTTTTTTATTGATTACGTCTTTACGTGTAGTTGTGACTTATGTTCAGTTTAGATAAATTCTTTTCTGTTGTAGTTGTGATAGAGTTAGTGAGTAGAATAATATATATTATTGATTCGTTGGGTTTGTCTGGAAGGGCAGCTCTTCTATTTTGGAATATTATATGATCCTTTTGTTTCGTATTGAATATGAAATGGTTTAAGATATTAAAGGGTCGTGAAAGTATATTCAGTATATTTCCCCTCTTCCTGTAAATATTGATAGCTGCAAATTCTGAGTGTTCTTAATTAAAATCCAATGATCATTCATGGTTTTATTTTCTTGTTATGATGGGAATAGAATTTCATTAATTCATATTTATTTGTTGATTTTCGGTGAACATAAGGTTTTAGGCTGTTGAAAATTAAGCGTAACATGATGTCTAGGACTAGTTAGCTGTTCGTGAAAGTCCAGTCTGTGCAGTAAAGTCAGATTGTACTTCCAGTATCCTGCCATTCTAGACCTACAATCTAACGCCACCTGGGAACAGTCAAGTCTGTAGTCCGAATAGCCTAACCAGTGGAACATGGGACAATCTAATAGATCTATGTCGACCCTTCTAACTAAGATTCTATCCAGGTAGCTAGCCCACCCGAGTAGACAGCCACTTAAGCTTCCACGACCACATCCCTCTCTTTGGATGATCGACCCGGTATCTATCTACAAGACCAAACTCGCCGATCAGATCAACCAAACAACGATCGTCGGTCCCTTCCTTATTTGGGGTCCAGGATAGCATTCCAGTCCACCATTAAGACTAAGCGCGTTGAATCCACCAAGAATTATTCTTTTTTTTTTTCTTTTTTTTTTCTTTTATAGTATCAAACTAAAAAAAAACGAACTTGAGTCGTGGGTGGGCCAACAAAAGAAAAAATAAATGCAACTTGGCTTTGCCAAAAAATAATTCACACGTATAAAAGACAAAAAATAAGAAAACGAAAAAATAAATCGGGTCAGGGGTGCGCCACTAAAACTCGGCTTTCTGAAAAAGAAAGTCACCCGTATAAAAAGATTAACGTGAGACAAGGTAAAAATTATAACGTCTTGCTTACAAAAAAAATCAGGTGAGGGAAAAAAAGAAAACTAAAAGTTTTGCTGCTACAATCAAGTCTCAGAAAACGGTTTTGCTTAATGAAAACTACAATTTACAAACTAAATTGAGGGGATGTTAAAAATTAACAACTGGTTAATAAAACCAAATGAAAAACGAGAGACAAATTACAGTAAAATGAAAATAAATCTTAGATTACAGAAAAAAAAAATTACAAACTAAAGTCAGTGGGGTTAAAAAAATTAATTAAAGCGTGAGTAAAAAAATTAGAGTGAAAAAGAGAAAAAAATGAAGCTAGGCTTAAAAATTTAAAAAAAAAAAAAAAACTACACGTGAAAAATTAAATAAAAATTAACAGAAAAAATAAAACTGAAAAATGGAATAGAGAAATGATCAAAAGTAAAAAGAAAAAAAATACATTTAACGTCAATTCAGGAATCTGTATGTCAAAGAACTAACGTTGGACACGCAAACTTTTGGAATCAGTAGCCTGACGCTGCTATTTATACACCTAGCGAAAAACATATTCATTAGTCCAGAGTATCACGCTCGAACCTTGGTGCCCATAGTTACTCATTTTCTTCCAATATGAGAGATTGTCTCAGGGGGATATATTAATAGAGCATCATAAATATATCGGAAGTAAGTTGATTGTTTAGGTAAATTGTTTTGAAAAGAAATAGAATAAATAAATTCCAAGAAAAAGTCAAACCATCATTCAAGTGGGAGGGGATATCATTGTTAATCTAACATTTTGTATAAAAATTGTTATTGAATGTGAAATAACATTGAACATATTTGTTGTCTTATCAACAATCAAGACATCACAAACCTGTTCATATATCTCTCTCTCTCTTTATATATATATATATATATATATATATATATATATATATATATATATATATATATATATATATATATATATGATATGCGTCGTATTTAGAGGAAAGGACTCCATATCTGTGTTAGAGCTAACATATTCAGTTGTATGGATATTAGTTCATATCCCTGGGTTTTGGGCTTTCCCATCATCCGACAAAAGATAATATCCATACAACTATATATATATATATATATATATATATATGTATATATATATATATATATATATATATATAAATCTGTTCATATATATATGTATATATATGTAAATCTGTTCATACATATGTATATGTATATAACTCTGTCTATATACATATGTGTATATATATAAATCTGTTAATATATGTGTATATATAAATCTATTTATATATATAAATCTTTTAATATATATATATATATATATATATATATATATATATATATATAAATCTGTTTATATATATATATACATATATATATATAAATCTGTTCATATATATGTATATATATATATATATATATATATATATATATATATATATATATAAATCTGTTCATATATATATGTATATATATATAAATCTGTTTATATATATATATGTTAATCTGTTCATGTGTATGTATATATATAAATCTGTTTATATATATGTGTATATATATAAATCTTTATATGTACATATATAAATCTGTTTATACATATATGTGGATATATATAAATCTGTTTATATATATGTGTGTATATATATGTCTGTTTATATATATATATATATATGTATATATAAATCTGTCTATATATATAAATATGTTTGTATATATATATATATGTATGTATATATGAATCTGTTTATATATATATATATGTATATATATACATATATAAATCTGTTTCTATATATGTATGTATGTATATATATATAAATCTGCATATATATATATATATATATATATATATATATATATATATATATATATATATAAATCTGTTCTCATCTCTCTCTCTCTACACACACACATATAACATATATATATATATATATATATATATATATATATATATATATATATGATGTGTTGTTTTTTAATCATGAAATACTAGTTATTTTCATAAAACTACATTCAATTACTGTGGATTAATTAAGGAATAGACAATGCACTATTGTTTCTATATACTTGAGATCAAAGGTAATAACATATCTTGTAAAGAAAATTCCATCATGATATAGATACAGATTAGTTATTCACATTGTCTTTCGGTTATAATAAAATCTCAAAAATATTTTTACGTGCTCACAAATGGTTATATATATATATATATACATACATATATATGTGTGTGTGTGTTTGTGTTTGTGTGTGTATCTGAGTCTGTGCGTGTCGGTGTATGTATATATCCGAGTGTGTATGTATATGTATATATCTGTGTGTGTATATATATGTATATATCTGTGTGTATATATATGTATGTGTATGTACATGTATGTGCATATATCTGTGTGTATATCTATGTATATGTGTGTATGTATATGTATATATTAATATGAGTATATATATATATATATATATATATATATATATATATATATATATATATAATAAAACCTCCTTTCCAATATATATATATATATATATATATATATATATATATAATAAGGCCTCCTTTCCAATATAAAACTCAAATCAGTGTAAGGCCTTTGGTGAATTGATCTTTTATGTTATATCCAAAATTTTGCTAAAAGTAAGATGTTGCTTCAGGTCTGGGGAAATCATCTATTTATTTTCAGGCTGAAAACTCTTTGGCTCTGTTGCAAAGGAAAAAAAAGCGTATGCCTATTTTCAAGGTTGATATATGCACTGAAAATTGTTCTTAAAGGGAATATATTA
The DNA here is from genome assembly GCA_963932145.1 of Acanthosepion lycidas. Taxonomy (NCBI): domain Eukaryota; kingdom Metazoa; phylum Mollusca; class Cephalopoda; order Sepiida; family Sepiidae; genus Acanthosepion; species Acanthosepion lycidas. The sequence continues at coordinate 36,851,293 of OZ010588.1, forward strand.
GAGGGAATGCTTTTCCAGATTTTAATGAACATTTCTCCACTATTCTAAATTCGTAAAGAAATTCCTTTGTTCAAAAGCTTTGCCAGATAGTTTATGTCTTCATTATTTTTACGAGATATCAGCATCAAAACGGTTTCATATCGTACAGCGTACATTTTTAGGTGTTGTTATTAAAGACAAATATTAGATAGGAAAAAAGTCCGTATCATTTTTCAAAGACAATATTTAGATATTTGTCCTGTTTTGTTTCATTAACTTTCCCTCTCTTTGAGGCAGCTTCATGTTTCCATTCTCCCAGAATTTGACTACAGACTTGGTGATTGATTGCAATTGGTTTTTACAGGCTTTTAAAAAGTTCAGGTTCTTATCATGAAGATTTATCTGTAGGTGATATTCAATGCATGAATATTTGTCCTTGCTTTGTATTTTGCATCCACAACTTGTCAGGTGTTTCTGGTATTCATGTAGAGACTCTTAAAATACAAAGCAGAATCTGCAATATTATTTGTTTTGACCTGGCATCTTGTCATCAGTTTCTTTACCACAACCAAAACCTAGCTTCTGTGTGTGTGTGTGTGTTTTTATATAAATAATTTCATTAGATTTGTTCTTATGAACATTCGACTACGTTACATAGACTTTCAGAATTTAAGCGCAATACTATATTGGGGGCAAGCTCCCATCATTTTAGAGTTGAAATATCTAGAGATATACATTCTATGCTAACAGTTTCTTCTATCGCACTTCTTGCTTGTGGAACTCTCTCTCTTTCTCTTTCTCTCTCTTCATGCTTCGAAATCAACTTTGATCTTTAAAAATTTTAAATGCAATATCAGTCGTTATGTTCTGTCTAATGAATTGTTATTCTTTTATTGTCTTCTCTCCTTAATATAATTTTTTCGCATATTCTCTAAAACCCAATAACCTCTTGAACCCTAGTGGCCTTTTGCCTTACTTAGGGTGAAATGATTTAGACAAAGGTAATGAAATAAGAGATAATCTGATGATGCAGTGACATATCTATAATCTTTCATTTAACCATTCGTCTATTCTTAGAATATTGCTGCCACATATGGTCCGGTGCCACTGCTGTTTGCCTTGAACTCCTTGATAAAATCCAAAGACGAATCATCAATATTATAGGTCCTGATCAGGCGGCACGGCGTCAGTCACTTTCCCACCGCCGTAAGGTTGCCTCTCTGTCTTTCCTATGAATACTTTCATGGTAATTCTTTGTATGAGCTCACTATGGGGGCTAGCCTTTTTTTTAAATTTAAACGAAGTACTAGACTTGCGTGGATGACTCCTCAATTTACAGTTGAGTTGGCTAGATATAACCGTAAATTTTATGCTAACGGTTTCTTTTCTCGCACTTCTCGCTTGTGAAACTTCATTCCGGTCCCATGCTTTCCAGACAACTTTAATCTGCAAAAATTTAAATGCAATATCAATCGCTATCTACCGTTCTCCCGATTACTCTTTCCTCTTCACAATCACTATCAATGTTTCTGCTCTTAAGTCTTCTACACCCTATACCCACCCTGTGTTCTAGTGGCTTTACTGCCTTGGGGTGTTACTGATATTTTTTCTTTCAAAGTGTTTACATTGGATGTAGTACGTCATCCCAGTTAATCTGTACCAATTTCTTTTGTATCTGAAAACAGGTGAAGTCTAGCGTTGTCCTGATAGAAAACCCTCTACAAATTGGACAATTCCGGACGATTTTCGTCGAGTGTTGCCTTTAATCTGTCCATTCGGGAATTCAACGTCTGATTTTATGGAAGCGGCTCCTAATACACAAAGCCGTTGCAACCCCACTACATAGATAGCGTCATACTCTGTGAATACAGGTCGATTTCTGAATTGGTTAATGATGACTGATTTAATTTTACTCAAAGTATTTTCGCTCCACCTTATGACTAGCATTGAATTAATGGTGGGTCGAAAAAAACCGATAGCCGAAAGAGTATATTTCCAGCATACGAATTTTTTGATCGTTATATTCTTACTACAATGACGCAGACAAGTTTCAGATTAGTCTGCTCAAAAAGCAAATTATACTATTTTTTAGGTGCCGGCTGATGAACGATGACAGTCTTTTAAAGTTTTAGTGGTCTTTAAAAAGAAGGACGCTGGGTACTAGTAATTGTTGCGGCATTTCGCCCGGCCGGTTAAGCCGGCTCCGTCACACGAACCCATCACACCTGTGACCAAGCATAGCAGCGTTCGGTGTTTCAGTGGAAATTTCGATTTACAACGGTCTCCAGCTGCATGGACGCACACTTTAGGACAATACGACCCTATTTGAATTCTGAGTTTCCTTCTTTTGTGAGTAAGTAATGGTTAAGAAGTAGCAAAACAACAGGGTGCAGATAAATAGTGTATTTAACAGTAAATACAACAGAAGTGAGTTACACGACTTGGGAGTGTGGGTCGGTAGACCAGTGTTCAGTCACTGTTAATATTTAACAGTCGTCCCACGTGGGATATATGTGGCGCAAGGTCGAGTTTAACATGGGTCATTCGAACTCGTAGTTTCGGTTAAAAAATTCCCGTAGAAACCGCCTAACCCTGCTCTTCAGTACATCGTCGTCCGGGTTCCTCTCTGTCCAAAGCAGAAAACACGACAGGAGCTGCGAACAGTCACAACTTCGGTAGAACCATCTATATCACTGTTAATATTTAACAGCCCACCACCACGAGGGATTTATGTGGCACAAGGCCGAGTTTACCGTGGGTTCTCCGAGCCCGTAGACTCTGCCAAAAGCCGCATAAACGGGTTCAGAAACTGTCTACCACCCCGGACGAGACTTTGTCCTGCGGCAAAGCCTCATCCAGATGCTTCTCTGCAGAGATTTTGACAGTTGAATAGTATATATCAATGTCCCCGCCGAGGCTTACTTTCCTACTACTTTATAGTAAATGGAACAGTCCACAATAGCCCCATGAGAGGGAAGACACCACAACATCTTCTACTAGACTGTTTGCCAACCTTGGCCTTAGGATTCAGTCTGTCTGATATTTTACCCGTAGTGTAAGGGAGAAGAGATGGATTCATACCTTTTCCAAGCGTATTAACATGTAATCGAATGTAATGAATACAACTGGAAGTCTAACTTTATTTTCCGATTCCTGGCGCCTAACCGTTAACAATTACTCTACCTTGCCTTCATATAGGTTATTTCTTAGGAGCTCATTTCTGTATGGAAAACTCGAAGAGCGTCACCTCTGAACAGGAGCTTTCTGACCATGCACACCAGGATCATGGGACAGGATAGATAAAGATTTGCCGTTTTTACTTTTACATAGATGTAGCTATCTCTTCCGTAGCCCCCTTCAGCTGAATGTTAACAGGCATTAAAAACAATGTGGGAGCCACTATGGAAGCTGTCTTGGTGTTATGGGCAACAGGAAAAATTTGTAGAAGTCACTGCCTAAACTATCTTGATGATAAAGTTTTACGAATAGTATCATTTTACTTCGATGCATGATGATAAGTGCAGCTTTCATTCTATAAACTGAAGAAGAATGCAGCGGCCGTTAGAGGCCAAAATTATTTATAATTTAGCATACACCGATGGCATTGAACTCACTAACGATTGCAGCAATAAACTGCAAATCATTGCCTTAAAACTAGCTTCCACTACAAAAGAAATTAGACTAGAAGCGATCTTCCAGAAAACCTAATCTATGACAACAGATTTGGCACATCCTTCATTAAATATAAACAAGAATTACAAAAATAGAAACATTAAAAAAACTACTAATTTTTTGTATGATGAACAAAAATTCTCAGTTTCTAACAATCATGCAGCCGTAGTAAATTAATTAAAATTAGTATTCGTGAATGTTTTTAAAAAAATAATTCTAAAATCAAGGAGAATATGGAAACATATGACAGACATTCTTCCTGCTCTTACATATTGTATTGGCTTCGTCATTTTGAATTGGAAATTTTTTTTAAATATTTTGAAGTCTTTATTAATTATGACTTTAATCACTAACCACAAACAAATCGAGAAATTAAAAATAACATCACTACCAAATATGGCAAAGCTTCTAAATTTATTTGATCGACTTATCGTGTTTCGTGAGATATATTTCTGGTTAAAGACAAAGAATATATGTGCGAAATTCAGTTGAGAAAAATATTAATCAGTTGGCCAAAGTCCGATAGCTCGTCGCATTGTTTATTGAATTTGTAATGCAATGAAACCTATGAGTTTAACGTCTACCTCAGGTGGAAAAAATGCGTAACACTATGATGTACGAATTGGAATTGTTAAATGAATTCACTAACAACGTTTATGGTCTACTAATAAGTAATTAATCGCATTTAATTAAAAAATATACCTGAAACACTTTGGTACCTGCAAAATATATGCCAAATGATACATTCGGCATAAATTTTGCAGGTGAAGACGTGTCTTTTCAAAAGAACCAATCAGCTGTCATTTTTTACCATAAGATGAATTTCAAATGTACCATTCAATGTGGAGTCATGACTGAGCTAGTCTGCTTGAGGATTTCCAATGAAGTTAGTCCTCACTATATGCCACATGGTTGTGATCTTGTGCCAAACTAAGTTTAGTAAACAGCAACAAAGATTTAAAAATAAACATGTCGACTAGGCATTTGCATTTTAATTACTATCTCTTTTGGAAAGAAAACAAAAACACTGACTTAGGATCAGGAATATAGTTTGATATATATTAGATAACAGATTTTATTCTGCATAGGAAATACTTAACAGAATTATTGTGGTAGGATTTCCCCTGAAAAATAATTTTCATAATGCTTGTCATTTGTCAAAATGTTTGAAATTGTTATGTTTTTTATTTCAGTTGATTAACGAATTGATCTAAAAAAAAAATTAATTTTTGTATTTTAGTAATATATGACAGAAATGGCAAGAATTTGTTATCATTGTTCGTGATATTAAAAAAAAAAATGAAATATAGACTGGAAGCTGAATAAATTTACCAAAACAGGTCATTTTCGATATAATTCTTAACTTACCATATCAAGTCCCTGACAATAAATATCTGGAGTGATGATCGTTCCATGCTGAAATAACACATAGGAAGTGATGCCTGTATTTTCTTGCTAAGAAATCGTATGTAAGAATTCATCCATCCTAAATATATACTATCCGATTATTTATTCAATTAATTTAAAAGAATTTTTTCTTGCAGCCAAGGCAATACAATCATTTTATATACCGTAGCCCCTGAGGGTGTAGGCGATCATATCTATCCACAATTGTAACTCTTAATAAATTTTGTCTTTTTGTTATTGTACCTAAATCCTGTTCTGCCATCCATTTAAGATCGTTATGCGTCGTTTTCTTCTGTCCCTCTTCCCTCAACCTGTCCTGAAAGTATCAATTTTATCAAGCTCTTCTTCCTCATCATCTGCCCCAGTTATTTCAACTGCCTCTAGGATCTAAAACAAATATGAAGATATTTATGACGTTTAGGTGTGACTCATTGTAGTAGGGATGTTAATGATTATTGGAACATGTGTATAGAATTTAATCATTACATTGAAGACGAAGAAGGCGAAAATGCTTTGAAGAACAACTGTATTGGAAAATATAGAAAGTAGGTAATTTCAGATTTCTTAACTGGAAGTTTGGGCCTGGAATACGGAAGCTTTGAAAATTTTTGTAACTCTTACGCATAATGAGCACATTCGAAGTATTACAAAAAACAAAAACAGGTAAAACACAAAACTAAAGCCGATTTTCATCTGGAAGTGACGGATTTGAAATTATCTTAAAGGCTCGTTCAATTAGATGATATACGAAGAGAAGTTGGAATGACCCAGGACTTAACAAGAATTGATTTCTAAAGAAATTCTAATGTTTCGTCAACAGAACAAATTACGGTAAGTGGATTGTGCGCAGTTGAAGCGTTGATGCTGAGAATTATGGTACACTTCAGAAGTTGATAAATCTTTGATAATAAATTATTAATTACTACACAGTATATGACACGAAAAGGTCAGAGTCTCGAAACTTTATTGTGATTCAAGTTTCATGCTATGAAGTAATCCTCAGACGATTGAGTAGACCTCGCTTTTTTCATTTTGTGTTTAATTGTAATACGCAAACACATATTTACATGCATATATATATATATATATATATATATATATATATATATATATATATATATATACAAACACATATATATATATTAACAACGATAAAATTACTATAATTTTATTATATTTGTTCTTATATAAATAGACAAACTTTTTTAAAAATTGAGGCATATTCTAATTTAACATAGAAAATAATCTCACTTATATTAGGTTGGTGCAAAAATAATGACGTAATAATGTCGTCTTTTGACGTTAAAAATACGTCAAAAAAAGGCATTATTACGTCATTATTTTTGCACCAACCTAATATATGCTTGAATGAAAATTTATTTTTCAGAATCCATTCGCGACTTTTAAAATTGAAACTATTTTATCTCTGTTTCTCTGTTTTTCACACGAACTCTCACACACATTACATATATATATATATATATATATATATATATATATATATATATATATATATATATATATTGTACATTTATTGCATTATAATTCTGAAATATACAATCAACATTGCATGAAATCAATAACTGAAGTGTGTATTTGACAATTGGAAGAACGCATAGAAATCTCATCTGCGATACAAATGAAAATCTACACGTCAATGATCGTGTAAATATCACACCTTCTATGTTAGTTTTAAAATAAAACATATATATTGCCTTAAAGGATATTCGGGCGGTATATTAAATAACGGCTCGGAATGAGAAGTCTCGGAGCCGAGTTTGAATTGTAGTCGTGTTCATTATATTCTCATTTTGAGTAACTATTCTTGGAAACATTAAGAAGCATCTCGCCCAAGCTCTAATTAATTAGTAAGTCATACTCGGCCTGTTTAGCCTTAGTTCTCAACCAGTCTAGTTTAAGAAAAATCTTAATTACAAACTTGGATATGTCTTTTTGGCAAACTCATGCTAAAGTTTTCTGTATTCTCTTCTGCCGAAAAGTGTTGTTGGTTCTGCATTATGATCAAATCATGTGTGCAGGTAGACAGGCAGTTCGGTTAAAAGAACTACGATTTTAGATTCTCATACGTCAAAAACGAAGGGAGCGTGCTATATCGTTTTAACTAGATACTTGCACAATAAACAAAAAAATACGATACCTAAGGTTTAAAATTTTTAAAAATGAAGGATCTTTCTTTGAGATGTTATTTTAACTTTAATTTCAATTTAATATTTCTGATAAGCAAAATACTTTGCTCCATTTCAAACATTAATTTAAATCCAATTTAAATTGTCTGGATGATTCGTTTTTTTTTTTTCTTGTTTTTTTTTTTCTTTTTTTTGCTAAAATAGGTGATTAGCGTCTTTTTAGTCATCTTACATCACAATGTAATTCTCATTATTAAAAATGTTCCAAAAATAAATTGAAAAGGATTAACTGATTTAAAGTATGATTAATCTAATTTGAAATAAATATCATTTACTTTATATTTAAAATATCGCAAAAACGCTTTTTGCAAACTGACAGTAGCTGTCTTTTAACCCGACAGTAGCTATTTTGATTGTTGACAGCCTGATGACCGGTTTATTGTTGTTCTACGGAGACTTTATCTGTAAAAATCAATTTAAGAATATGACGTTAGCGCCGTTTTATATAATTTTTATGTACTCAGTAATCTTACAGAAAATCTTCTCCGTAATCTAATTATAGAACTGTTGACTTTAATCATTGCTCTTATTTTCTGATAATGACGTGTATGGTCACCCCTACTTACAAAAATGGGTACGTTTATACATATGAAAGAATCAAAATTCTTTTTCATTTAAAATATACTCTACTTTAGGAATACGTTTTCACGACGTGACGCGGACGTGATCGTATTTTGAAACGAAAGGCTGATCTTAAAAATTTCAGTTATTCGGTTTTGATTAGTCTTATGTCTATCGTCTTTTCATGTTGAGCTGAATAGCGTCTAATTTTAATTATGTTTTAATATATATGTCCTGAAGAAGGTCTCCTAGACCGAAACGTCTGACGTCGACATTGAAACAAGATTAAAACAGCATACTTGCATATTCGGATTTTTGTTTTTCCATATTTTTCTTCATACTGTCGGATCTATATCCACATATTTGCTTACATATATATATATATATATGTGTGTGTGTGTGTATATATATATATATATATATATATATATATATATATATATATATATATATATATATATGCAAAGCAATTCACCCCAAGCAAGGCGGGAGTGCCACTAGCACGAAAGGGTTACAGAGGATTGAGAATAAGAATAAAAAAGGCGTTTTTGAGGAAAAGATACAAAGAATGATAGGGAACAAGCTCAGGGTGTCAGATGTCGATTGATATTACATTTTTTTCAAGATTATAATCATCGGTGAAGCAAAAAGGGGACGAAAGTTTCACAGACGGGAAGTGCGAGAGAAGAAGTTTTGAATAGAAAAGACGGTTACATATAACCGTTTTGACAGTGAAAAGGGGGGCGTACCGAAATGCCAGCCTGGTAGATCGCCTAATTTCATGCAGTCTGGGAAGCAGCGAAAGTAGCTCCTCGGAACAGTTGCGATTGTAGAATAGATGCCAGATAAGGACCTATCACATTGCATATTCGTCTTTGGACCTCGAGACGTACAGCGGGAGCACCAGTCCATATATGACAGCAATAGTCCATGCAATATATATATAGTAGTTTTAAATAAAGTTTGTTCTTTTTTAATCTGGAATTATTTCTTCTTAATGTAAAGGTTATGTATGTTGGAATCTAGTTCTGGTAATGTTAAAACGGGAATGTCAACTTAAAAATGTGTGTGTAGGTGTGTCTGTGTCTGTGTAAATTGCTATATTTATGAGGGAATGGACAACAGAACTCATTTTAAATGATAGTGTTTATAGATATGGGAAGTGTGAACATTGAAATTAATACCGCATTCTGACTGTCATTTTTACACTTCAATGTCATATTGATGGACAGTACGTATATAGGAATCAACACAGTGTTGATTCCTATGTTCACACTGTCTGTCTGTCTCTCATTCTGTCTGTCGGTCTATATATATATATATATATATATATATATATATATATATATATATATATAAAAGTGAACATAGAAGTCAACACTTAGAGGCGACAGTTTGTTTCATGCTATATGCAATCGTCAGGCCTGACGATTGCATATAGCATGAAACAGACTGTCGCCTCTAAGTGTTGACTTCTATGTTCACTTTTATATTTACACACGCTCTATCTCTGATATTGAGCACTTTATTCCATAAATATAGCACACCTTAAGACTATATTTCTTTATATATATATATATATATATATATATATATATATATATATATATATATATATATATATATATATATTCCTCCTCGGACGGATTTTCTCAAGGAAATGCAAGGATTTTATTTTGCAACATGTATTTATAAACAAAAGTCAAAATACTGTCAGATTTTCAACATTTTTAATTTTAAGAACTTTCAAAAATATTCTTATGGCTAATTACGAAAGTAACTGTAATCTATGTAATCTATATATATATATATATATATATATATATATATATATATATATATATATATATATATATATATATATAATTTAAAGAAAAACAGACCACTTTAAGGCTCCATTGTAATTATTTATTTCACCAGAGAATTTTATTTTTCTCTAGATCTTCAGATTTCACTTTCGAAAAGTGAAACGAAAAATTAATTTAAAATTTACACTTTTGACGGGCAGTATTAAGCTTATCTAAGTTGACATATAGGGTACTGAGGGATGGTAAGAGAGACATGGTCGAGTTTAGAGAGGGAAGGTAGAGTTTTAAAATTTATTTTTATATTTCTTTTTATTATATTACTTAATATTGAGGAAGAAGGAGGTAAGAATCAGACATTGACCTATTTAATCGGTCAACTGAACGGAAATGATATGACAAAAGTAAAAGGAGAAAAAAGGGGAAAAGAAAAAAGGGGGAAGTAAAGAGATATTATATGTACGTAAGGTTTTTGGAGGAAGATGAGGGGTGGTATAGCTTTAGCAATTTAGATAAAAACAAATTTTAACGTTTGATAGTAATTAAAATGTTTAAAAACTCCGCAAAGAAAATAAATTTAATGCTTGTTAACAATTTAAATATTCAACTTCTCCGCAAATATATTAGGGATATAATATAAGTCGAATACTAATTAATAAACAACAATAATAAAAAAAATATACTAATAGTAATATTTTAATATTGTGAATGGCTTTTAAGGTAAAATCTTTATCAGTTAGAGTCTAATTCATGAATTTAATTTGTAGTTATTTTTAGATGGGTAATATTTCTTAAAGTTTAGGTTTCAAATCAAGAGGGAGTAAGAGTTGAAGGTAATAGTAAAAAACAATACTGTTTTTTATACATACACCACATACATATTTACATAAAAACACATACACATACATTCATGTACATGTACAATTACACATATAACCACATACACATGTATCGATATACATGGGTATATATATATATGCATATACATATACAAATACTTACATATGCATTTACATATCTCCACACACATCCATATTTATAAATATTTAAATTTTTACTTAAATTTTACAGTTAACGTTAGGTGATGAATTAAGTGTTTAAATTTCAAAAAATATTTTTGATTTTAATATTTTTAACATCATGTCTAATGGTTAAGGAGTAAAATATTATAATTTAAATCTAAGTGATCAATTTAAATTGAGATTATCTCCAGATGAGTAAAATTTCCAATCTTACAAGTCAGATTAGAAATTATTAAAAAGAGAAAGTAAGATTAAAATGTAATAAAAAAAAGTTTTCAGTCCTTCCATTAGAACTTTCTATATATAAAAATAAACATACACCCATGTATACATATATATGCATGTATATGGATACAACTATATCCTACACATATATTCACACTTATCACATATATAAATTCGTAAATACATATATATATATATATATATATATATATATATATATATATGTATGTATGTATGTATGTATGTATGTATGTATATAGCATAATGAGAACCACGTATACATTCTTAATATGTATATATAGAAAAAGTTGCAAATTAAAAAAATAATAAAGTTCTTTTATGAAAGTATTTATTTATTTGTATATATATTTGATATTTCAGATTGGCCTCAAAGAGTTATTTCTGAAGAATGAAAAAAATCTGAAATAGCAAATATATATACAAATAAATAAATACTTTCATAAAAGAACATTATTATTTTTTTAATTTGCAACTTTATATATATATATATATATATATATATATATATATATATATATATACAAACATATATGCAACCCATGAATCGATACATATACACATATACCTATCTAAATTTACGAATACACATATACATATTTGCACAGGAGCCCACAATATCTATCTATCTGTCTATCTATCTATCTATCTATCTATCTATCTATATATATATATATATATATATATATATGTGTGTGTGTGTGTGTGTGTGTGTGTGCGTGTGTACATATACACATGTATATACACATGTATATACATATACACATAAATCCACATATCCATATCCAAGTTCATATACACATTTATATACATATATTATGTGCCCGCACACTTGTGTGCATACAATCATTCTCAAATCTAAAAATAAGCCAACATTTACTATCGTATATAGTTTTTTTTGTTTTTTTTTAATATATATATATTTAGTGAGTTAAATTGAGATGATTTCTATGTCCGCATTTAAAAATCATCTCCTTAGGTTGGTTTAGTAATTTATCAGGATCTGTATGCTTTATCATTAGGATATTTCTTTTATACACAGGTCTCATCGGTCTCTGAAATTTATTGCGGATCGAGCCCTAGAGATGATTCTCCATTTCACTTGTCGGGTGAAGCCGTTTTCTAATAAATCCCAATATTGTTTCGATAGTGCTGTTTGGTGTCTTTTTTGAATTCATTTGTGAAGGACTGGCGATGTTTGTAAAAACGCTTTTTTCCAATTTCCCGCAGATATTCCTATATATATCTTTTTTTTTATTGTTTTACATTTTCCTTGGGGGAAATTGTAGCTTCGTATATCACGTTTTCTGCCATGCATATATTAGGTTGGTGCGAAAATAATGTCGTTTTCTCACATAGTAACATATGTGAGAAAACGACATTATTTTTGCACCAACCCAATATATGTCGTAATTTGTATACAAATATTTTTAGATGACACTCAACCACGAATTTCACAAGTGAAGATATTTGTGCATATATTTGTGTTCTTGCTTGAATATAAATATAACAATATTCAATGAATCCACAATCAGAAATCTTGGAACAATGTTATCGTAAATATTTATCAAGAACACCCATTGATGGCAACCCTTTAGATAGAAAGAATGAAATACATTCTTCTGTCATCTTAAATTTTAACACGCACTCTTTTGTCCTCATTTTCTGCACTTACCATTTTTCTGTCTTTACTTTCTCTTTTCTTCTTTTAACAGAAGAATCAATTCTTTTAATCAGATGGCGAACCCGATTTGTTGCTGCAGTTCCAGTAGTCGAAAGAATTCAACCTTCGGGGTCTCAATGGGATCGGAGTACACGGGGGTCAGCGAAATGGATGTCTCAGTGCGCACAGGCTCGAATGCGATGGGACCACGCAGAATATCAGGATTGCCCTACGTTCGAAGCACAGTCACGGAAACAGAACGACAGATCCTCATGCGCAACCTCACGCCGGCCGGCAGTAAACGGATTCAAAAGAAACTTCGACAAGCATGAATCCTGCATGTTTTGATACCAAAAATAAATGAACCAACAGAGGAGAAGGTATTTAGAAGAAGAAATCTATCCAGTGAGGCCGAAACATGCGAAAATGTCTCGACTCTAAGAACGTTCTTGTTTTAATTATATATCATGATGTTCTGATTTCTTCGAACATTATTATAGTGGATATTGGTATTTGATATCTTTATTTCAAACAATATATATTATGCCTATTGGCTTTCAATTCGAAAAATCTTAATAAAGAAAGCGTGATCTCCAGCAGGGACCAAACCTGTGTCCCCTTTGTAGGAGAAACCGCAGTATAATATTGGATATTCGTATTTGAAATAGACGCCCTATTTTATATTTGAACAGTATGTATTACGTCAATCAGCCTCCACATTCGAAGCATCTTTTTCCATTTTTTTTTCACCCCAAGCAAGGCAATAATGCCACTTCGACGCAAGGGGTTACTGAGTGTTAGGGAATATGAGAAAAAACTACTATTAAGGAGAGAGTACAATAAAAGGACACGCATTATGAAAGCAGATGTTAACGATTGACATTGCATTTAAATTTTTGAAGGATAAAGTTGACTGGGAATCAAGAAGCTGGAAGCGAGTTTCACAAGCTTCAATTTTTTTTTAATAAATATGAAAATTAAGAAAATATGCTCTCCGGCAAGGATCGAACCCACAATTTTTATAAATAAAGAGAGATTTTTATTTTATTTTATTTTATTTTATTTTATTTTATTAAGACCTTTCGAATGCGCAGACCGATTGGCACCAAAGACTCTTTAAAATAAAAATGGGGAGTTTATTTCAAATGCAAGTATCCACTAAGTAATAACATTTAAGCAATAAAAACGTCGGATTAAAAATAAATCCATTAATTCTTTAGAAATATCATGATGTATATAAAACATTTATAACGACTTAGTGGAAGATTAAAAACGATTTTACAGTGAGAAGAAAGGGTATCACTGCGGGAGAAGATAAATGAACATTATGTTCGGAAATTGATCTTATTGTTTTATCGAAATAAACACAGCATTCAGTCGTTTTATACCAATCTTGAAATTGACCCTTATATAAAAATTTGTTTATATAACTTTCGGGTTATGGAAAAATAATTAAATACAAGACGCCAATAAAAAAGAACGCATCTTCTTAAAACCTGTTGCTATTCAAGTCAAAATGAATACAAACAATAAAGAATAAAACAATTGAATAAAAAAAAATACGCACACACACACACAATTTAAAGATATTGCATATTGATATCATAATACCGAGATGATAAAACAAATGCGTTCAAGCACACTATATAGATACAGATGTGGTACAGTTTATTTTAGACAAAGAATAAGAATGGTGACACTGGACAGTTAGAAGTAACTACGCGTTTGAAAAATAACGACATGTAAATAAAATATTTCCAGGAATGGCTATTCAGAAAAAAAAAAAAGATTAAGCAAAATAAATATTTATAAGAATAAAAGAAAATTCATAACACAATCAAGAAAAACTGAAAAAGACGATATATTTTCAATTCAAAACAGAATTAGACCTTCGGAATGAACCCAGTGTATGCAGAAATGTGTGTACCTGTGTAAAACACACACACACACACACACACACACACACACACACACACACACACACATATATATATATATATATATATATATATATATATATATGTGTGTGTGTGTGTGTAAATATATATATATATATATATATATATATAAGACCATAAAATATAAAATATATATATATAAATATAATCAACTGACAATAGTTTTTGAAATGTTTCGTTGGTTTTCCTCATAAATACATATATACATGCATACACATATGTCTATATATGTCTGTGTAAAAACAATGCTCACATACATATATAAGTGCAGAAGTCAATGTGTGAATGTACGTGTTCTTGTGTGTAATTATTCAACAACTATCTATATTTTATGTAGCCAATATATATATATATATATATATATATATATATATATATATGTGTGTGTGTGTGTGTGTGTGTGTGTGCGCGCACGTCCGTATATATAAATGGCAAATAGATGACAAAGTGTGAAAAAATTGTCTGACGAGTTTTGTCCCTATGGATTCATCAGACTAAATTAAAGTACAAAATCGCAAACATTGGCTATGATTATGTACAGATAGGAAACGCTGAAAATTTAATTTTCAAATTTTTATTTTCTTCTATTTTAGATGTTTTTGTATATAGTAAAGTCAAACTTAATTTTGTTATTTTATGTTTTTGCTTTTTTCATTTTTATTATTCAGTATCCTATATATATAAGAAGGGTGAAACGTTGTCAGTACCTGGGCGAAAACTTACTGTGGTTGATCTAGCAATCAAATCATTTCTTATAAACATTCGCCATAGCTTTTTGTTTTAATTAAACGAGGATTTTGATTGCTACTCTATACTCATCTATAATTACATAAGTATATATAATTGCATTGATGAAAACATTAATTTAGTGGCATGATGTCCTGATTTTTCTCACTTGGTGATCAATTTGCCGAACATTGTTCTGTGTAAAAATGTATATATCTTGTTCCTCCATATGTATGTTTGTAAACAAATATTGAAATTTTGCGTATATATTAGTTTGACGGCTCGTGTGTATATCAACGGCATTAAATTCACAGGAAACACAATGTATGTATGTATGTATGTATATATATATATATATATATATATATATATATATATATATATATATATATATATATATAAGGGCAATATACATAATATCTTACATTAATTCCATAATATGTTTTGAATTAAGTAAAATTAATGTAAGATATTAGGTGTATTGCAATATATATATATATATATATATATATATATATATATATATATATATATATATATATATATGTATATGTATATATCGTATACCTAGGTATATTTACTCATTCGGTTTTGTATATATATATATATATATATATATATATATATATACTAATAAAAATATACATTTTATTTTTAGAGCTGTTGTTTTGCATCAACCACTGATTTATTACCACCAGCAGTCACTGTGCACTATTTCATATACATACATACATACATATATATATATATATATATATATATATATATATATATATATATATATATATATATATATATTGAATAAAAACAGATCACTTTAAGGTTTCATGTAATAAGTTATTTCACCACAACCCTTTTAAAGGACTCTGGATCATCAGACTTTACTTCCAAAAGTATAAAACTTTCAACTTTTGGAAGTAAAGTCTGATGATCCAGAGCCCTTTAAAAGGGCTGTGGTGAAATAATTTATTACATGGAACCTTAAAGTGGTCTGTTTTTATTCAAACATATTTGCTCTGAATTTACATTGAGCTCTCTGGATATCATCCTCCTTGGGTCTACCCATACGGATTAACTAGTTTTGCATAAACTATATATATATATATATATATTTAATTAATGATTTTTTTTTCATATAACTCATGTTTACTTCAAACTTTCGTTGTTACATAGATGCAACCACACCCCACCCAGAACAAAGTCAATATATATTTCTAAAGAAGTGATGCATTTTTATTTATACATTCGACCGATTTTATTGCGTAAAAGTTATTTTTGTGGATAGCCTTTATTTGTGTAAATGCCACGTTTATTTATTAAACACTGTATTAATTTATTTATTTTCGTCTATCGGCCGAATTACTCAGCTTTTTTTTTCTTTAATATCTCGAATATTCAGGCCTGTGCACGAAATGAATAAACAAATATACTATTTGGTAAATAAACTGAGCATCTACTTAAATATGGGTATCCACTAAAATAGCGTTTAAATAACTATATATATATATATATATATATATATATATATATATATATATATATATATATATATATATTTCCTCATATGAAGACTTGCAAAATTTCAAAAACAATACTTTTACACAGAAAATTAATCCTTTTTAATGAAAACTGAATAAAAATTTATATAAACTGTAAGTATGAATATTTGTATAGGAACTAGCTGTAAATATTTCTATGTGAAAAAAACTATAAAAGCGTACTTTTCAATGTAATTTTCTGTATTTATATATGTGTATCTATATTTATATGATTGTGTGTAAATTTTGATGTAAGTGTACATAAATGTATATATTTAACTTTATCTTTTCTATATGTATATGTATATATAGGCTCAATGCGTGTTTGTTTCTACTTTTTGTAAATGAAGTTATGGTTTTTGTAATGCTTCTTTTGTAATTGTTTTATTGTTACTTTTATTAAAATGATTTATGAGCCATTTTCTTTGTTTGTTTGTTTTGAATGTTAATAAAATGTGGGTTTCTCTTCTCAAAATTATATCAAACTGCACAAATGTCTCAAAATACTTCACCATGAAAATACTTGCATTTTAAGTCATGTTTCAGACACACAAACTCACTCTCACTCACAGGAACGTTTGTTTCGAAAGGACAAGACATTCACGCTGAGAAGACGAAGAAGGAAACCGTTTCCTATGCCCAATTATCGAGATTTGTGTCCCTGTTACACTCAAACTTTTACTCTCTCACACCTACACGATCTCTCACTCTCATTCTAGCTTTCTCGATCTCTCACGGATTGAAAGAGACATGGACAGAAGGAGGAATGGAATTATGTTAATCACAGGTCAGTTTGGTAAGTAAGAGAGGGGCATGGATTTAATACCTACTTGTGGTAGCCGTTCGAATTTTGAAGTATTCAGGATCTTCAAGTCACGACTGAAAAATAATGCAAGACGATTGTTACTATTATTTTCTCGTATGTTCAAGTTAAGCTATACATATATGTATCTGTTTATTAATAACACGTACACTCTCCCACAAGCATATCAATACACAATCTTATTTAAACCAATATCATTTATTTTTCAAATAGTGAAGCATAATTTTTAAATATAAAAGTTAGAAAGGCATCAAATTGATACACATAATTCATTTAAGAAAAAGTTAATTCAATCCAGTAATATAAATATAACAAGGAAAAAACACCGCAAAACAAAATTATCTCAATACTTCCTAATCACTTTTTAGGCTCATACAATACCACATAGTAATCCTTTATCTTGACTGACTTTTGGCCCTTGTACTCTATATACATTAGTATAAAATAAAAATGTAGAGAAAACTATTTCGTCTTCACATTGTTGTTGTTGATACTCAGTTCGAAGTGAATGGCATAGTCTTTTTGCTCAATAACTTTAAGTTGACATTTTCTTCAATTCGTAACTTATGTACTAAACCCTTTTCTGCATAATTGTTCCATTTTTTTTTTAAAAATCATTCTGATTTTATATGAAAGTTGTCGTGAATAGACCGTAGCATTTACTATTGGATTCAAGTTTTGGCTCATTGCAGGCCAAGTATTTGTCTTTGAGCCAATATTTCAGCAACGCATTTGTGTTTCAGGTTATCATTATTTTGCGGGGAAAAACGTATTCTTCGAAAAAGCTATCTCGGAAAATCTTTCAGATCTCTCTTTAAGATATTATGGTATTGTACTTCTTTCATGGTTCCGACGAATTTCAAACAAACTGTCCTTTTTATTTCCACACACAACTACCACCAAAATATAAAATTGCGATCCAGATATCACACATTAATTATAGTGTTACTCGTGTTCATGGTTTTCTTCCTTTCATCTCTGCGTGTTTGATTGAGTTCCATCAGACAATTCAATTTTAGCCTCATCACTAAAAAAAAAAATGATTTCCAATCGAGCTTTGTAATGATGACATTTGATCACACGAATGTTTCTTCAATTATAATTATTTAAAACATGTTTATTGAGCACCCAGCTTTCCGTACGAAGTAACACATATACTCCATTGGTTCACAAAACAGAATAATATTTTTCTAGACAAGACTGTTAATTATATGAACTAACAATCTTTCTTTGCGATCATAGGAGTTAAGGCTTAAGTCATCGCTCAGTACGAGTTGTAACGGTTGTTGTCTCACGATGTTTTCCATAATATACTGAACACTGCTTGGTCACTAATCGAAAGCTCATTCCTAAAATGCTGGAAAAATAGTTGATTCATTGTACAACTCCAGAAAAATCTAACCCACTTTTCAATACTCTATATTTATAAGAACCAGATGAAACCAAAATGGAGTATTTCTTCACAGTCCTTATTTCCCAAACTTTTTAGAGTTCAAAAGCATTTACGCCACCTTGTGGGTGATGAATTATTTTTCACCCAACAAGTCTTTACCCAAAGATGAAAAGCTAATCTATTCCTATTTCAATGGCACGTGCTTTGATGAGCTACTTTTCCTTCGTCGCATCCCTTGAAATTTACAATTGGGATCCGCCACACCATGTACACATATTTGAATCGTCATCACTCCATTATTAGTAAAGTAATAAGTATTAAGTTACATTCGAACATCTTCTTTCCAAGAACTGCTGTTTGTGGAGCAGACTCCCACCATCGTGATTTCCTAATCATTATGATCTTCACTTCTTTGAGTCTAGGGCAAATTGTTTTCTGCATAACCTTGCCCTTTTTAGGCTCATACAACACCACACAGTAATTCTCTACCTTGACTGACTTCTGGCCCTTGTACTCTATATACATTAGTATCAAATAAAAATTCAGAGAAAACTATTTCGTCTTCACAATGTTGTTGTTGTTACTCATAACATTAATTAGGGCACACTTAAAATTTGCAACTCACAGATAGGATTTAATTGACATCCCTGTCATAATATAATAAAAATAAATATTTTATAAATTTTAAAAAATAACTGAAATAATTTTATAGCGTAGGATTAATTTTTACCCTTTCCTATTTTGTCCTTGCAATGTTTATAATGTTACTTTATTGATTAAAAAGGCTTCTGAAGTGAATTTGAGTATTGATCTGACGCATAAGATCATATTCTATATATATATATATATATATATATATATATATATATATATATATATATATATAAAGACATCTGTTTCAGCATTCTATTCAGGAAAATGAATTAGATTATTTTAAAGAAAATTGATTGTCTCTTACAAATACGCTTGCGCCGTTTCTTTATCCCTTTTGGCTACAGGAGCAATAACAATAAACAATATATATATATATATATATACATATATATATATATATATATATATATATATATATATATATATATATATATATATTCATACATGTTTCATTAAATAATATAGAAAGTGTTGTCTATTTATTTTATGCAAATTCTTTTCATATCGTCTGATAATCTTAATAACATTATCATTAAACGAAGAAAGAAAATCACAATATTGATCCATATTTTTAATCCAATCTAAGCTTTCGACTTACATAAGCCATTATCAAATATGTCAATTACTGTACAATATATTAAGCAATATACGGCCAAGACAGTTATGATAGTCTGTTATTGTTTACATAGATGATTTCCAAGCAACGATAAACACGTGCATAAAAGACGTTAGAAGCAAAAATCGCACCGCAGCTCATATATATATATATATATATATATATATATATATATATATATATATATATATATATATATATATATATATATATATCTTTTCCTAATATGAATTTTCAAATATTACCATAAATTCTCGATTGGTTTCAAGTCTGGGGACTGACTTGGCCATTGCAAGACATCAACGTTACTTTCAGCTAACCATTTCCTTGTACATCTAGCGATATACTTAGGATCATTATCCAGTTGGAAAACCCAATCAGAAGGTAGCCGAAGTCTCTCAACAAAACCCATTAATTTGTCTTGCAAAATTTTCTGCTATATTTCGGCATTTATCTAGCCATCTAATATTGATATTCTGCCAACACCTTTTGCAGAAATACAGCCCCAGATCATAATACTGCCACTACCAAACTTTACAGTTGGCAACGTGTTCTTTGGTAAGTAGGATTCGCCGTCCTTCCTCCACACATGATTCCGATAATTATGACTAAACAACTCTGTTTTAGTTTCATCTGTCCATAGTAATTTTTCCCAAAACGAATATTCTTTATCCTTATGCTCTCTAACGAATTTTAGCCTAGCATCTCTGTCTCGTTTCAAGAGGAGTGGAGTCTTCCTTGGGATGCGTGATTTCAGACTGTTTTTGTAGTAGTTCATTACTTATTGTACGCTTGGTTACTTTAATCCCTAATGTACGCAGATGTTCCTGCAGCTCTTCTCGGGTAACCTGTGGTTTTTGTTGGATCTGGCGTTCTAATATCCTTGCTGATCTTAGAGAAATCTTCCTCGGAGCACCTGTTCGTTTTTGGTTTTCGACACTGTTACGAGTTTTAAACCTTGCAATGAACGAAGCAGTTGTAGTAAAAGGAATATTCAGATTCTTAGAAATCGTTCAGTAACTGTTCCCATCTTTCCAAAGAGACAAAATGTGTTGTTTTTGTGAAATAGTCAATTCTTTACCTTTAGGCATTATTAGAACCTTCTCGTAAGACTAGAAATTGCAGAATGCTCTGATAATGGCTAATAGCGTTAACTATAATTACTGATAACATTACTGGAACATTCTAGAATATACTTTTTCATAATTAATGGATTATTTTATTCTAATAATTGATTTGTACGAATACTTTTTTACCAGTTAGAATTTTAAAAATGCATTAATTTCTGTTAGAATAAGAATTAATTAAGTTTATTATTATTTCTTTTTTAATAGTATGTGTCTTTATACATAAAATGTGCCGAGATTTGTTTTATTTAAGGCTTTTACATTTATAAAAATACAATTTTTCAAGTGTACGAATATTTATTTCCCCAACTGTATATAATGTGTTTGAGAGAGAGAGAAAACTTTGATACATTTCATTCACTACGTATGAATATTATATATATATATATATATATATATATATATATAATCAATATCAATAATATATATATATATGTGTGTGTGTGTGCGTACAAGGGAGCGCAAGGAATATGCAGAGTGTCACTTTTCAAACATTAGAATATTTACAACTGGTTTCCTGATCCGTCAAGAACATCTTATCAGCTATACATATATATATACAGAGATAGATAGATAGATATTTTAATATACATTAAGAAATGGACAAAGTCCGACAATTTATTAGACATTTTTTGGTTTAACATTCTTTTTATAGATACAAGTATTTAAGTAAATGCTCTGTTTATAATAAACAGTATTAAATAACATTTACCGGCCTCAATGTCCGAGAAATTTTCATAGAAAATATTCGTCCTTTGACAGGATTCGAACCTGCATCCTATACGGAACCGTCATTTAGTTTGACGTGCCTAACCGTTCGGCCACAACGGATCGTTCGGTTGGCATGGTCGAATTTACTGCTTATAAACTTCAATCTTCCATGAACCTCGTACATTCATAACTGCTCATGGCGTATCAAATGTAAACAAATGACGTCATACATTAAGAAATGGACAAAGTCCGCCAATTTATAAAAAGAATGTTAAACATAAAAATGTCTTTAATAAATGTGCATGGAAGTGTGTTCGAAATAAAGTTCCTGTAGACAACTCCTGTAAGACGTGCAGAGAGAACATATGGACCTACTTACAATTTTAGCCCAGACATTAACCGTAAACTGATGCTGGTCTCTACACTGTATTCTACCATGGATATTCCGATACGCTCACAAATGTGGGTTGTTATTCAATCTCCGTCAAATATTGCCTCTTCCGTAAACAAGACTGAAGATACAAACAAAGGATTCGTATTGTGTTCAATAAAACATCGGCAAAAGTTTTCCTGTAGTCGGTATTCAGAGGGAGAAGGATCCTGCATACGTGGCAAATGATACGGATACAAGATCTGCTGGATACAAGATCTGCTGGATACAGGATCTGCTGATGAAGTACACTTAACGCGGTACTATGTGATGGACGACATTTTAGGACCACTTGATTTGTGCTGATACTTGGAAAAAAGGATGAAGACCCTCGTGCCATATTTTCTGCATCTTACGCAAATAAATATCAAAAATAAAGTAATGTGAAAAATTAGCCAGGTGGCAAATGTTACTCGAGATATTTATTTTCATGCTTATACTTCGCAAAGCGTTCAGGTGTCATTCATGTGCTAATATCGAATCCACTGCATTCACTTACGTGCTAATGCCCATGGGAAAGGTATGAATCCTATTCTTCTCCCCTCCCCAGCTATGGATAAATATCAGGATAGACCGAATTCCATAATCTTGGATGGCCACTGGTCTACCGCAGAAAGAAATAGCAACCTACTGCTGGAGAAAAAAAATCTGCCTCTTCAGTCATGTATCGAAAGGTATATGATCGCCTAAACGTGTATTACCCATGTCACATAACTGACTGATCAACAGTGTAGGAACATCACTGATAGATATAGATTACATCATGAGAAAAAGGTAGTAATCCTTTGATCGTCTTCATGCGAGAGGTTAATAATATCACTTCGAGTCCTCAGATTAATGGAGCGATAATAATACGTCGGGTAGACTACCAGATAACAACTGAACTCTGATGATAGAAATGACTATTTCCCAATTTTCAATTCGCCCATTATTGGCATTAAAAAAAAGGAATGATAAACATGCTTTGTTCTCAGACCGAGTTTTATATCGCTAAGTCATACACAAAATTATATATATATATATATATATATATATATATATATATATATATATATATACATATTGATATTTATCCCACACAGAGAAACTACAACACTTATCTACACAACAAGCGGTGTTCAAAGAAATAGGGTCTTACTTATATTACTTCTCAACGGAAACTGGAGCTGCTATACATTCTTCTGTGTTTCTGGAGAAGTTCTATTTAGAATTCCAGATTTGTGTGAGTCGGATTTTATCTACTTGTCACAACCGAGGACATCTGACGCAAATGTGGAAATGGTGATCATGAACTTTTTCCCAAACTGAGGTTTTTTATTCAGAGATACTTTATATATCTGGGGAAGATATATTACCATAGGCAAACTGTGCCATAGGCTTATAAGCAGTTTGATGTGAGGCAGATTTAACCTTAGTCAGAGCCGAGAGTCCCGAGCTTAAGAAGCGCCTATTCGCTTTGACTCCTGGAAGCTGACTGAAGACTAACCACTTTTGTCATTCTATGTAGTGACGTTTCTAAGCGGCCTTCCCGTAATCCACGTAACTTCATCTCGAACAAAGGGAGATAATAGCATCTTTTATCCCTACAGAACTCCCTCCCTAAATAGGTTCTACACCCTGCCACTTGAAGTTATTTTTATTCTACTTGTTATTGATATAATAGCAATGTGGGAATATACATTATGGAACTATAAGGAAGTTATATATATATATATATATATATATATATATATATATATATATATATATATGTATATATATATACATATATATATATATATATATACATATATATATATATATATATATATATATATATATATATATATATATATATATATATATTCAATAGCGCAATACTTATTTCTATTTTAGTATCATGCCGGAGAACATATAAAGATGTCCTGAAAAATGTAATATGTCTATTCAGGATCCTGAATGTTCTTCTGTATGGTGTCTATGACGCATTTGACTTGGCTAAGTCGGGCATTATTTCCAACTCAATGTTTGGTACATGTATCAAATTTCAAGATGTTTTCTTGTCCTGAAGAAGCCTCTAGAAATGTAGGCCCTTTTGCTCTCCAGCAAAGAACTGGTATTACATGCATATGTCTTTGGCAGAAAAGTATCATTAGCATGGGACATGGTGTCTTCAGAGATTATTTTTGCGAAAAAAAAAATCCACTTGTCGATTTTCTATGCCATTAGAAGAGGCTTCATCCACCCACACACAATTAGTTGCTTGAAAGAATATGATGTAATTTAACTGCATGTGACAATACTGATTTAATTTTGTGAAGTACAACCATGGTAGAATTATCCTTACACATGATAATTTAGTCAAATCTCCTGCAATGCAGGAAAATATCTCTGACAATATGGTATGAAGGAACAAAAAATAGTTTAGGAGGGCCACGATAATAGACATAAAAATATTTAAACTAAATTTATGACTGCTGCTGCTATATAGTTATCTAAGTAACTATCCCAACTTTGTTAAAGAGGCGAGACTTACGTGTTACATGACGAGGTGGAAAGATCAGATTTGTATATTGGCTAAGAAAGAGCATGGTCTCCTTTGAAACCCACCAAAATCAAAATCAGCTTAGGGTGAGAAAGAAGGAGGCAATATTGAAAATATTTGCATTACTGCAAAATCCAAACTGTTTTCAGGTGACTTCCTCTCGAGCAAAGGGAGATAATCGGCTTTTTGTATCTATACAGTCTCATAACGTGAAACTGGCAGTTACAATAATGAGGTTTGTACGTTATCAATGTAAGTACAGAGACACGCATTCGCACCTTAATCCAGAAAAACAGAAAATAATTATTTATCCAGCTTCGGATATAGCGACTATGTAGTCTCAGAAGTGATTCTTCGACTGAGCATTCCAAAACAAAGTAATATTGTCGGACAGTTTAACTGGGAAGTCTATATAAATTATGGAGGCAACGCCTGAGATAAGTTTTCTTTTTAAATTCATACACACACACACACACACACACACACACACACATATATATATATATATATATATATATATATATATAAGTGAAAAAGTCTTGAAAATGAAATCATACATAGACCTCTGAGGCAAATTGTTACAGAAGGTTAGAGAGTAGGGGGATCATCTTAAATAAGTTGAAACATTATCCTGGAATATATATATATATATATATATATATATATATATGTGTGTGTGTGTGTGTGTGTATGTGTGTGTGTGGTTACTCATATTCAGAGTAAACCCGTCGGCTAGCTAGGCAATTCATTTTTCAGACGTCTTCTCAGGCATTTGTGTTTGTTCAACAATTTCAGGTCCCACATGTTTATTCAGTTCGGATATTTGAGGATCGGTAGTGGGCTCAAAACCTCTGTCATGATGATTTCTGAATTCACGCTAGCGCAAACATCGACTGCTTCAAACAAGTTCTGTCTGCACATTTTCAATCAAACGTCTTTGAACAAACTGTGATATGATTTTTCAGCAACTATACAAAGTTGCTGCCCACCCGAATCGCCTTCACAGACCGATAAACATCAAGAGTTCGGCTTCCTGACAAATATGTTAATATACCGTAAATAACGGTAATAGACTTAAAATTTAATTCATATTTCATCTTGTCCAGTTACCGTATATTGCGATGCAGCCTGATCAAATATTTTAAGAATATGTAACGGAGAATTTATAAGCTAAAATGATTCAAGAAAATGCAAAGAATCTAATAAATGAAACTAAATATGAAGAAACATAAAGACAGAATAAGGAACGCAACTGAAACATACATACATATATATACATATATATATATGTACGTGTGGGTGTGTGTATATATATATATATATATATATATATATATATATATATATATATATATATATATAGTTTATGAAAAACTAAGGAGGATAAAATCCAGAGCAAATAATTTAAATATATATATATTTTTTTTTTGTTTGGAAGTAAAGTCTGATGATATATATGTATGTATGTTTCAGTTGCGTTCCTTATCTATCTATCTATCTATCTATCTATCTATATATATATATATATATATATATATGTGTGTGTGTGTGTGTATATATGTGTGTGTATATATATATATATATATATATATATATATATATATATATATATATATATATATTAAATAAAAACAGACCACTTTAAGTTTCCATGTAATAAATTATTTCACCACAACCCTATTAAAGGACTACAGATCATCAGACTTTACTTCCAAACAAAATATATATATATATATATATATATATATATATATATATATATTTAAATTATTTGCTCTGGATTTTATCCTCCTTAGGTTTACCCATACGGATTACCTAGTTTTTCATAAACTATATATATATATATATATATATATATATATATATATATATATATATATATATATATATATATGTATGTATGTATGTATGTATATCAGACAAAATGAGTAAATTTGGAAAACAAAACACATCAACGATGTAAGCAAGTGCGAACGAAGATGAACGCAAATTGGAGAAAAGAAAAAACATTGTTCATTCTTCATTTATATAAGCTATTTTTCGATTTTAATCAGCTCAAATAGTGAGTGACGTTTTGTTGTTCATGTAGTAACAGAAAGATACAATCACGGCTATGTGACGCAGATGGTTACCTGTACCGTTAAATTTAGCTAAAGCTACCGTGAGAATGTATGCTTAGCAGGTTCGTTACGGTCACTGAAAATGCATGAAATATATAGATATATAAATTATAGTGCAACTGATCATCGAAAATACATGATTTTTAACTGCTTCAAAAGAAAACTACCTGTGTATAGTGCGAGCACCTATAGTACGTAAACATCTGATCATAAAACCTAACACTATACCAGAGCATATACGGTTATACTTGTAGCCATAGTCATTAAAACAAATAACAAAAACTTCCTTAAAAGGAACATCTTTCTGTTAAGAAAGTATTAAATTAATTCAGTAATGAATCTATATAAACCGTATTTGATCTTAGTTGAAAGCGTATCGAGAAGATGCCATTAGGTTTCCATTTACGTTGCAGTATTATTGATACTCTTAATATTTTGGTAACCTGCTCTTTTGGAATACGAATTTCTTCCCAGTTCCGGTCTCTTTTAAGAGCGTCTAAGAATTTCCATATTGTTGGATGATTGGATGACATTTGCTGCAAAAACGCCCTATTCCATCCTTCAAGATCGTTATTAACTCTAGGTAAATCAGAATTGACTCTCTCAAGACAAGACAACTTACATATTTCAAAAATAGGTATTTTGAATGATTATCATTTAGTATAATTGTCCTTTCGATTAATTTTCATTCAAGCAATTTACAATTTATTTTACAGCAATGTTCACATAATCGTTGTAAACGGGCAGCATAGGGCATAGAAAATTATTATTATTACTATTATTATTATTATATTTACTTTGATTTCTGGCGTGTACACATTCCTTTCCGGGTTACACCCAGAGATCTAAAGTTAGAAATGTTATCATGACATATTCAACTGACCAATTAAAACACACACATGCGTGCGCGCACACACACACATATTTTATATAGATAAAGCTCTTCGTAAGGTGCGTGCTGAACTCGTGAGAACAATTTTTTGTATTTCTTCCTCCTCGTCTTTTTCTTCTTCTTCGTCGTCTTTTTCTTCTTCTTCTTCTTCTTCTGATTATTATTATTATTATTATTATTATTATTATTATTACTATTATATAACATTAAGACAAACCACCGCCCAATCCTTACGTATTCTTTTAGTTTTCCACTATGATAGCTTCTTTCCAAGAACTGCTGCTTTACCAAACAGAATCCCGAACACTACAATCTTAACCTCTTCAAGTCTAAGGTTAACAGTTATCTTTACTATCCGCATAAAGTGCGCCCCTAACTCTTACCTTTCACACAAGAAATGCCTTCAGTAAGCCTCTCCCTTGAGTGGCTCTTGGGTTTTGTATAAGGTGAACATTATTTTTTCTTAATCTTGTACTTGAATTTCAAAAACAATATCATATACCGTTCTTGAATAGAACAAATGATGTATGAAACATTTGTAACTCAGACATACATACGGACTAAATTACCACAACTACATATCTATTTTCTTGTACGATTCGAAGAGAAGACAACCAATATTTGAAAAAAAAAACGAATTCTATAGTAAAAATCTATACAAACCTCCAAAACAAAAAATCAACTTTCGAAGTATATGCACCTAGAAGAATTCCTACAACTGAATCTAAAACCTTATGAGGATGATAATGACTAAATAAAATTTCATAAAAATATTAAAATCTTTATTTCAAATGCCAAAGCATAAAAATAAATTAATTAGATAACTGATGAAATAAATCAAATGATAAGTGACTATATAAATATCAGAGTAACAGGATTTTTTCCTTGGGAAGCATTTCCTTACGCCTAGAAAATATGAACAATGGCTATTATTTCATTGAAACTTTGTTTTTGTGACCAGAACAATAATATTTCTGAACTATGCCTATTGCCGTTGGGAAAACTGACAAATGTGTTCATGCAAAGTAGAAATAAAACGATATAGATCTTCACGGTTCACGATTATACCGTAAATTACTTTCAGGAATCAGCTCCCATAGTTTTTTCGTTATACGATCATTAGTATCAACATTCAAATCCAGTGTATCCCGGTGAAAGCACTAGACGTACTCATCTGATTCTGCCCACAAGTTTTCATTGAATTTATCAAGATGAGCGTCACGGATATGAATTTTGAGGGACCTATTTCTGTAGTTTTTCACAAGCTTCACATAATTTTCAGTCTTGTAATTCACCAGGAGGCCCCAAATCACCGCGACAAAACTGCTTAACGATTCTATCTAGAGAATTCCTTACACACTATGATCGTCTTTATTTGTGGTCTGACGAAGACACCAGCTTTGAATTTTGCTGCCGACAGCTTAGGGAAGAAATTTTGAAGGTACTTAGAGACTGAAGATTTCTTACCTAGAGTTACAACATATTGTTTCATAAGGCCTAATTTTAAGTTCAGTGAAGAAAAAATACTTCCTGTGGGTCCAACATTGGCTCACATTGGACGTTATTCCTACCGACACTAAACTCGGTCCGCTGTGGTCATCCCAGCTTGTGGTAGCGTGTCACGGTGTCCCTGCTGTCCCAAAGGCAAAGATAACACTGAAACCTGGTAAAACCGCCTTGGACACCCACGAGGAAAGCCTCCGATAACCTCCCCAACGTACTCTTCATATTTCAAGGCATCTAGCAAGATCTTGTCTCTCCTGTATTCCTCTTCGAGCCGCACCCAGCATGACAGGGGAAGAGATGGATACATGCCCTTGTTATGAAGCAGCACGGGTTTGAGGATACTGAAAAACCTGTTGATGAGGAGGCGCTATGCGCTGGGGTTACCGGCGATTCCAATTTCCTCGAATAGGCTGGTCATACTGTGGAAGAAGCCCATCTTGACGGGTGAAAAAGGGTTGATCGACACTGTGGCTAATTTCTCTGACCTTCAACTTGCATACTTTCATCTAGAAAATTTCACTGCTTATGTCTCAACGTCAGCAGATAGGCAATGGGCTTTGTGCAACCAAGATCTCTGATCAGGTCGTTGAGGTATTTTTGGTTGAAGTAGTATGGGTTCCTCTCCTCAGCTGCGCATTTGTAATTAGGATCAATGACTTCATCCTCTTCTGAATTGCTCTTCTGTCCTGAAGACGGCTGCTATCTCTTTGGAGGAGTGGTTATGGGAAGCTCAGGGCAATATGACACTGGGACGATGGAGGATACAAGGTCTGGATATATGATAGTGTTGTGGATTCCCAGATGAAATTCGGACTCCAATGAATGACAAACGCAAGAATCAAAGATAAGAAATTAAATCTATTTACACAATAATACAATGGGTAATTCTGTTAGTAAATCCGGTTAGTCGTAATAATAATAATATATATATATATATATATATATATATATATATATATATATATATATATGTAAACAGTCTCGAAGCAGGACTTCCTTAGAGTCTACCTGCTTTTAACTGACTTCTACAAGCGGTTACTTCACACTATTACTCTTCCTCCAACTCAATCACAATCTCTACTCACTCTCACAATCTCTCTATCTATATTCTGACTGACTCTGGGTATTTAACGGCAGCAGTCTAAGTAACACTCTGGTCGAGTCCACTTATATGAAAAAGGGGTGGGGGTGGTGGGGTAGTAGTAGTAGTAGTAATATCATCGTCAATATCATCCTCATTATGTGGAAATGTCGATATGGCCATTAACATTTTAATTTGCAGCTAATCTTTTATCAATCTCAACATGACTACAAATCAACTTTAATGGGAGTTTAACTATTCAATAACGATCAACATTTTTTCTATCGACATTAACGGTTGGGGTTCAAAGTTATTGTTGTGGATTCCGAGATGAATTTCGGTTTCTAATGAATGACAAACGCAAGAAATAAAGATAAAAATTAAATGTATTTACCCAATAATACAAAGGGTAATTCTGTTAGTAAATCCAGGAACGCGGTTAGTCGTAATAATAATATATATATATATATATATATATATATATATATATATATAGTCTCGAAGTAGGACTTCCTTAGAGTCTACGAGGCTTGTAACTGACTTCTACAAGCAGTTACCTCACACTATTAATCTACCTCCAACTCAACCACAATCTCTGCTCACTCTCCCAATCTCTCTCAATCTCTCCATATTCTGACTGACTCTGGGAATTTAACGGCAGCAGTCCAAGTCACACTTTGGTCGAGTCTACTTATATCAAAAAGGGGTGGACCCCATAACAGATAGTAAGAACATTCTTGTCAGCTCGACGATGGAAATGGTTCACCATGCAGCAAAAGCAACTTTTGGAGTGGTCAGTTCCTCCAAATTTGTGAACTTGTGAATTTCATGGCTCAATTTTTAACACTGTAACAGCTTACAGACCAGCAAAATAAACATACGAGTAAAAAATATATATATTTCACTCAGGGTTATTGAAAAATTCTAAAAATTACATTTTTTTATTTTTTCAGTTTCTAAAACTTGTTTGCTGTATATATAAAATTCTGACTTTGGACATCGATAAATCTAGCAAATGCCACGAATGTACGGAATATTGAATACTGAACATCCCTAATATTCCGTATTTTTATAGCTTTTACCAATGATTCATTATATAAAAAAAACATCCATCTTACTGTGGAGACTAAAGCGGGATTGTTGAAATATTTAATACTGATTTCCAAGACTTTTACACTTAAGATTCCACTATCCAAGTAAGCTTTTCATCTGATGTGACAAATGTTTGTCTTGATCCCTGACAGACATGTCGAGATATGCCTTGTAGGCCTCACACATTTTAGCAGATGTCGCCACAGAGTATACTTTCGCTCTTGTATTGATACATTGACCACAGATATAGCGAAATGCGTCTCATGGATGCTTACAGCCACTTGTTGTCATCTGTGACGAATGCCTCTATCGACGATGACTTGTCTGCTATTGGACAGCTAGAAGTAAATTTAAATGTAGAAATTACGTTACCTGTATCTATACTGCCATTTATGTTACTAAAATGTTTTAGAAATTCTTGAAATTTTTAGAATCTTCTTGCAAGTACTTAAAACATCTAGAATGTTCGAGGAAATTTGTCTTCGGGAACTCAGCGCTGAATCTGTCAGGAATGCGATAGAAAAAACGTTAGTTTCAAAACATCGATGCTCAGCTCAGACAAGCAAAGTTTGATGGGGAACAATAGAAATTTCCTTTTGTTTACCAAACAGAAGCAATTATGAAATGATATATATACAGGCCGAAGACAAAAATATCAAAATTTTGATACAGTTTGTGATCATTATCGTGAAAAACTTAAGCAGTAGTACTAAAACACCATCTAGTGACATATATATAGATTTGACTAAAGCTCTAGTGACATTTGGTATGACGATCACATTGAGGTGTAGAACTGACTGTAATCACGCAGTGCTGATACGTATGTATACATTACCTATTTGCTTTTGCCTTTCTTATCAATCAAACAGTCTCTTTCTTCTCTCCCTATCACTTTCTATCCCCCTTCGCTCTCTCACTGTCTCTATATTTCTCTTTTTCTCACTCTCACTCTCTATATAAATTCTCTCTCTCTCTCTCTCTCTCTCTCTATATATATATATATATATATATATATATATATATATATATATATATATATATATATATATATGTATATATATATATTAGGTTGGTGCAAAAACAATGAGGTAATAATGTCGTTTTTGACGTATTTATAACATCAGAAAACGATTATTACGTCATTATTTTTGCACCAACCTAATATATATATATATATATATATATATATATATATATATATATATATATAATGAAAAACAAACCACTTTAAGGTACCATTATGATAATTTATTTCACCTAAATCTTTTTTTAAGGATTCAGGATCATCAGGTAAAACTTCCAACAACGAATTGATTTTTTTTTTCCTCTCAATTCGTTGTTGGAAGTTTTACCTGATGATCCTGAATCCTTAAAAAGGGATTTAGGTGAAATAAATTATCGTAATGGTACCTTAAAGTGGTTTGTTTTTCATTACATATTAGCTCTGTCCTCACATTGAGCTCTCAGGATTTCATCCTCTTTGGATTTACCAATTCGGTTTACCAAGTTCCTTATAACTTAATTATATATATATATATATATATATATATATATATATATATATATATATATATATATATATATATATATATATAAATTATACTTTTTGTACATTACCGTTTGATCGAACTCTGAGTTGAGGAACAAAATGTACATTTATTATTTGTATAAATGTCCGTTGTTATTTTACATCGAGAACAGTTTTATTACCAGCAACAGACAGTGACCTATTAGATGTATAATTAAGTAATTCATCGAGCCTAGAAGAAGGCTCAACAGAATGCAGAAAGCAGTTAACGGCCGATTCATCCTATTTTGGGGACTCATTACTAGTGCGCATCCACTACCGAGAATTGAAATCCGATCAGTTAGGTGATGAAGCAAACGTCATACCCTCTGTAACGTCGGGCTTCGGTGATGTAGAGGTAACGAATTAGACTGGGTAGAGCGTCGCTCAATCACATATTATGTAGCGGAACTCATCGGAGTTTCCCTTACCCATAGGACTGTGCCCCCACGAGCCACGACTACTACCCCCAAGCCGCTTCATCCAGAGCATAAGAAGCTGGTTCAAGCAAAGATATACAAGTGATAGAAATTATTAGAAAGATTTGAGATAATTATAATGTAGCAATTGATCAACTCTAGAAGAAACCTCAACAGGATGCAGAAAGTACTGAACGACCGTTCCCTCCTATATTTGGGACTCATCAGCAACGCGCATCCACTACCGAGAACTGAAACCCAGACAGTTATATATGGACAGAGTGTGTGTGTATGTATGTTTGTGTGTGTGTGAGAGAGAGAGAGAGAGAGAATGCAAATCCTATATATCTGGGTATCGAAATTATCCAACAAATTTACTAACATATAAACTTATGGAAGTATGTAACTATTTTAACCGGGACTCATACAAACTAAGAATAATTTGTCAGCGACTGAGCAACGAATCAACCATCAAAATTGACGGAAAACGGTAGACGGCAATACATTTAAGTAATGTGTATACCATGATGGACAAGGCTTTATATTACGTGTGCTCTCATAAACTCATACACAGGCGCAGGCACACACATACACATGCACACAACACACATGCATACATTGATATACATATATATAAAAAAAAAATTCGCTTGAGGATGAAATGGAACTAATTTCTTTAATTTAATTACAAAATTAATTTCGGGGCTTTTAGCTTCCATTTTTGAAACATGGTTAGAACTGTGTAGCGAAAAAACCCATATTTTAAGTCAATTAATTTATAATATTAATGCTCTGTAAATTTACATTGAGCACTATTTTGTAAGTAAGTATCTCTGTTTTTCTTCCTTTCTTAATCATTGAAATGAATAAGAAATCCTACTAAAGAAGACTTCTTGATCTAGGCCGTTTGTGATTCACACACACACACACATATATATATATGTATGTATGTATATATGCATGTATGTATATATATGTATGTAT